>OY757932.1:35472516-35480016 GCA_963585895.1 Sepioteuthis lessoniana
GTTGAGTTTAGTTGTAGATCAGATCCGGAGCGTCATGAAGAAGGTGACGGGCTGATCGGAAAATGATAAAGAAATGTTAACAGCTCGTTGATGAGAGCAGGTAGTAGTAGCGGCAGTGGTAGGTTCTTGTCGTGTCTATGTCAGTACGCGCACAGCCAAGTTGCCTGGCTGACTGACTGGCGACTCGCTCTTTCTATTGGCCGCTGGATAGGGCAGGAACAAGCTGCTGTGTAAACCCATGTGCATGCACACATTCAAGCAAGCATCTAAGTCTGGATCTCTGGATCTTTCTTTCCTTCTTTTCTCTCTTTTGCACATTCTCACTTATTCATATCTTCAGATTTATAATACGTTTTCTATTTCACAGTTTTTAAGAGATTTTTTTCTCATTCATTTTTTTCAATCATTTCTTCCCTTCACTTCTTTTTTTCTTTTATTCTTATCACTCTATCCGCCGTTCCCTTTTTTTCTATTTTCTAACCCCTTTTCCTTTCTTTTCTCATTCACTTTCTTTTTTCCATTCTTTTCTTTTTTCTCTTCTTTTTGCTATTTTTCATCTTTCTTTACGTTCCTTTTCTTTACCTCTTCTTTGAATGTTCGTTCTCTCTTCTATAACTGCCAAATTTATTTTCTTTCCTTTACGGATAATAAACATTGTCTTCAATCATTCTTTCTCTTTCTCATCTCTTATTCTACTTCTTTATGGGATATTCTTGCAGCTTTCTTCTTTCTTTCCCTGTATCTATCATTTCTTTCATAATCTATAACTACTCTTTCCTTCTTTTTTCCAATTACACTTTTTTCAATCATTTCTATCTTTTCCATTCTCACTTTGATATACTCGTAGTTTTATTTTCTTTCGCTCTCACATATTTTTCTAATACCCAAGTATTTCCTAACCGTTCTTCTGCTGCATCAGTTTTAAGACTTTTACTACAGAAAATAAAAAGTAGTGTACATAGTAGTCAATGAAAATAGGGTTACAGGTCATTTATCTTCACTTGGTTCAACAGGTTATCTGTACCCCCGTCTTTCTTACTAAAGGTGATAGGTAAGAAAGTTAGAATATTACTGAGACTGGGGGTCAATGGATCACCGTGGGCAGTGCAGCGTCTTCTCCACGGGTGGATCTCTCTTGTATGTCACAGTTTCCTCGTGGATATATTCTGAATATATCATTTAGTTTCACTTCTCGGAAAAGTGGCAGCGAACGCCCTTACTAGTGAACTTCACCAGTGTCACTTCTAATATGAGAATTAGAGTCTATTTGATTCCAGAGTTTTCAATAATTTTATACCTTAGAATTCCTTAAATATTTCGCTTTTTTTCTGCTTATATCCTTATTTCTTTGAAATTTTTTTTCTCGTTCCTTTTTCTTTCTTCTTTTTTTCTTCAAAGTTAAATTATTTCTTTCTTTTTTTTTTTTTTGCATTTCTCATCTTTTTTAGCTCCTCTCTTCCCTCTCTCTCTCTCTCTCTATCTCTCTCTCTCTCTCTCTCTCTCTTTCATTTACTAATCAAATTTTTTTTTTTGTCTTTTTCTGAAACTTCCGCGGCGTGTACTCCTTATTGTCACCTAAGACTTTCTTTTTCTCTCACGAAATATATATATATATATATATATATATATATATATGTGTGTGTGTTATTTTATTACAGCCCAATCGGCTGGAGCAGTAAAATACGTGGATTGCATCTCTGCAAAGTAATAAGACGCTCCCTCCCAGCGAGTGTCCTGGGCACTAAACAATCTGATGGAGAGTCTCCAGTCCTGGAGCTTTGGAAAATGTGGAGTATCCGTGTATCCCCATTACTCTCAGGTCAACTCTGACCCGGGAGGGGTAGTAGCTGTTAGAGTCCCATCAATGTGTCAAATAGAACGATTTAAACATTTAACAGTGTGCAAACAATTGACAGATGTTGAATTGTTGGTGTTACATAGAAATACTTGAAACGATTTAACTATGTGCAAAGAAATGAGCACTGGTTCGTTTCAAAATGTTACCTAAGAACAGTTAATTTACAAATCCGATATATTAGTTATATATTGATAAAAAATGTTCTAGCATTAAATAACTCTACAGGGGGTTGATATGTCATAACATCCAACCAACCTTTTTACTCTATGAGAATTTTTCACACTCGTAGTTTTTCACTGAAGCCTAAGTTACAGAGAACCTCCTCAGCTCTATAGGACTCTTTTACGTTTTCTTGCTGATTTTAGTAATCATGTCGTCTAGATGGTCTTCATTCTATCACTAATCTTCAGCTCTTCCAGTCTCTTTTCCAGACTTTTGGGGACCGTTCCAAGGGCATTAACTATAATTTGTATATAACCCTCACTTTCATGTTAGACAGCTTTCTCAGTTCTTTTGCAAGATCCAGTTATTTGTTGATCTTTTCTCTTTCTTTTATTTTCACTCTAAGTTACGCTGGAACTGCAAAATCGACTTGTCATTTTTTCCTTTTCTTTTTATTCTTTTTTTTAATTTGATAGTAGGTGTGGTCTTCTGGACAGGATTTTGGGTTTGGCTGGCATCTCAAAGTCCCAGAGATTTTATTGCGTCTCATTTTCCAGGACAGATTCTGGTTTGTGCCTTTACTATTCGTTAACATAGCCAAATTCTTGGTGGATTATCTTTTCTATTCAGTCATGCCTAGATTTTTATTCCTTTTGTGCCAGTTTGATGCATCCACATATGTGTTTTAAGAGTTTATCAAACCAAATGGTTTCATGTAGAACTACTAAATTTGGTATATACACTTATTTGGTCCCATTGTGACGTTTTAGTATTTCAAAAAGCCTTTCACTAAAAGGCTATAAACAATTATCAATGAAAAATCATATTGCTTCAATACATAACTAATCGAAATGATTCTCCTATATTTATTTTATAAAGCATATTTTTGACCTGTTTAATTAAATGACAAAAATGATGTCCATAATCAGCCGGGAAAACACTATTTTTTTAATCTATAAACGCTATAAGCGACCAAAATATTTTAGGAAGAGCTACCAAATTTGCTCGGGATACTTATTGGATACGAGATGGTTTTAGAATTAAATATTTTCTTTTTCATTCGGATAGAAGAGCTGTCATTCAAGATAAAAAGATTAAAATAATTATTCTCACTTAAATAAACATTACTTATTAAATCTAATGGTAGTTCTTAAGCTAGAGATGTAAAATAATTACATGGATGAAACCTGAGAAAGATGCAATCGACTATAGCATAACTGTAATTGGAAAATTTCTGAAAACTTCACCGCAGCTTTGTATAATGTTTGTTAGTCTTGAACAATCAGAAAAATACACTGAAGAGGCAATGGGTGTTTACAATGATTTTTCACTAAAGGTCTCAGGGTTTTCAAAGCTATGAAAATTCATTAGTTTGTATGACGGAAACAACATTTACGTGCTTAGCATCAATACACATTTTACCTTAGAATTTGTAATCTAAGGGTTAGTAAGCTAGTCTTCCATATCGATTAGTAGTAAGTTCAATCCTCAGTAAGTGCCCCATAACACTGGTTTCGTGCCAAACTATTAATATTAGGTTCGATTTTCCGTGGGTGATCTATATTTTAGTTATTTTGCCAAAGTTAAGACTACTTTGATGTAATGGTTATTAAACAAGTGAGTTTCATTTTTACTGCGTGCCTCATGCTTCTGACCTTGTGCCAAACTAAGTTTAGTAAATAACTACTTAATTTTAAACAGCTGCTCTAAAAGTGTTTACCTCTTATCCGATTGAAATTGATACTTCAGCTAGTATTGATGTAAATCAAAGCATTACTAGACGCATTGAGTATAACTGTTGTCCTATGTGATCATCATAGTAACGGTAGGGAGTCCCCATGGCGTAGAAGATATCGTAGTGGATTGTGATGTTCACTTTCGAACTATCCCTCAAAGGAAGAGTAGAAACCTCTTATCCATCCAGTACCACAGCTGTATTTTTACAATAATGGATTTGGCATTAAATAAACCCGGAGAGTTGATATACTATTAAAGAAAAATACATAGTAACGGGTTTATTATCTGAAGAAAAAATCGTCTGCAACAATAGTTTAATTGATTTAGATAAAACCAAAGACACATCTTTGTTTTGCTCTGAGAAATAAGAATGAAAATTGTAATTAAAGAAATTCGTACATTTTTACTAATATTCTATTCACATCTGTTTTGCTTTTGAAATGTGTTTAATCAAATGCCGAATATTTGTTTATCAGCTTTCTTTAAAATCGAAGAGTATAGATAGAACTCTGCCGTAATCAACCAAAATGATAAAATAGGAATAAATGCATTGTTGAATAACCACAAGAATAACATTCGTTTTCTTTTGGTATGCCAGATAATGAAAAATTAACACACAGTTGTAGTGTTTTGCCAAAATGCAATCAGTCACAAGCTATTTAATGTTCATAAATATGTTTCACATTACAAGCTGGTACTTTACTGAAAAAAGAAATGCATCTTTTGTTTAGTTTTGTGTTTTGTTTTTAGGGGGGAGTATTTTTTTCAGGGAAGAAAATCGAGTTAAACGACTTTGACGAAAAGGGAATAAACCAATGTATAGTCACAAACAGACAAAGGTGGATAATTTTTTACCACTTCCGGTACCAAGAACTAGTGTTTTTCAATATAGTTGTGGTATATACTACGATGTTAAGTTTGTGCATTGTGTCTCTCTGGGTTCAAGGCCAAACATAGAATTTCAGAAACTTTATTTTTGGCATGGATATAGACCTGACCTCGGGTTCCAACACAGACTGTGCCAGGTTGACCTCTGAGATCATTTAGTGTCACAAAGGAAGGAAAGTAAAAACTTTAACATGAAGAACAGAAATAATTTTTCCCATTCATCGATGGGGCACAGCGTAGGTTGTTTGCACCCCTGCAAAGGAGTAAAACCCCACTCTCCAAAAAGGCGGTGTCCTGATTATGACTTTAAGCTGCATCGATGGAACTCTGGGGAGGGAGAGGACCCCTTTATTACCATTACCCCTCTGATTTTGAAACATCTAATTGTATACTTTGCAAACAAATCATTATGACTCCTTGAGAGTTTTTCACTGGAGTCTGAGTGACAGCAACTCTCCTCAAGTCTCCAGGGCTCTTTTCAGTATTCTGGCCGTCGGCTCATTTCCAAGTCCTCCAGCCCCGTAAATAATCATTTGGTGACTGTACCTAAAGTACGAACCACGATTGGTATAATTTTTGCTTTCATGTTCCTCAGTTTTTTCAATTCCCTAACAAGGTCAAGGTACTTATTCTTCTTTTCACTTTCTTTCAATTTTATTCTATGGTCAGCCGGGACAGCAAATTCACAATTTTGCAAGTTCTCTTTATTATTATTATTATTGCTATTATACATTGATTGAAAGAAAATTGTCTTGGGCATAAAATAACCCAACAAAGCTTCATATATCGGAAAACCAACAAACTAATCGCGATTTTGCTGGTCAAGTTATATGTTTACAAATAAGCTGTGAAAAAGGTCCTAACATATTTACAAAAGATGGAATGATAAAGATCTTTTATAAAGACACTCCCATAAACTCATTGTCTTTCTTGTTGCTTTTTAAACTATTTTGGTTGACTATTTATATAATGTTTATATTTTAATATTCGTTGAATTTTGATAAAATATGTACCAGAATTATTTCATTACAATATTTTGTATCTGATCGTTTCCTGAGTAAAGTCAGAGAATTCCTTTTCTTTTTTTTTTTTTGTGTTTTTGTTTTTTTTTTCGTGTTTTTGGAAATTTCAAAAATGCGTAACAGGATGGAAATAAATTTATAATCCTTTGTGATTGGTTTTGTTGTTTTTTCTTAAAGATATATATATATATATATATATATATATATATATATATATATATATTACGATTTTGAAGCCTACTGTACCTAAAACTTAGTCTCATGTTCAATATTTGAATTTGCGATCATTTCAATATCTATAAACTTCAATCGGGTCTATGAAAAAGTGGACTGAGTAAGAATTTCCTATACATTATGACCATTTTTTTTAGTCAGAACGTTGATAATTAATGATGATATACGAGGATCATTAAATAAGTTTCCAGACTTTTTTTCGAATGGGCACTTTTATTGATAGTACACACATGAAACTATAGTCTCCCCCGGCTGCAATGCACTTGTTGTACCTTTCCAACAACTTCTGGAAGGCCCCGTGGAAGTCCTCTTGTGTGAGCGTGTCAGTGACCTTCGTCACAGCCTCTTATATCTCCTCAATTGTCTCATAACGACAATCTCTGAGCTTAGGGAATAACTAAAAGCCACAGGGAGCAAGGTCTGAACTATAGGGAGGGTGACGAACTGTTTCGATGCCAATCTTGCTCAAATAGTCCGCGACAATGATGGAGTTGTGGACTGGTGCATTGTCCTGGTGGAAATGCCACTGAGCCGATTTGAAGAGTGCTAGCCTCTTCCAACGGAATCTCTTCCTGAACTCCCTTAAAACCTCAACATAGTAACCCTAACCCTTTGGCCAATCAACTCTGGTGTATTGACTTCCTTACTCTTCCCACACCTCTCATCATCCCTCACAGACTCTCTGTCTTCCTTGAATCTCTTATGCCACTCAAAAGCTGATGCTCGATTCATGCAAGATGGTCCAAAAGCAGTCTGAAGCATTCTATACGTTTCTGTGGCATTTTTCCAAGTTTAAAACAGAATTTTATTGTATATCGTTCTTCTAAATGTCCTCACGTCCAGATTGCATTTTTGAAATTCACCAGCTATGACAATCAGGCTTTAGTAGGATGTATTCCACTTCCTGCTGTAGCTGTTCATTTGAACCTGAAATCATAAAAATTGGTCAGTCATCTCATAAGATGTATAGCAATAACATATTGAATTTTCAAGAGTCTACGACAATTTTAAATGCCTGTACAAAAAAGTCTGGAAAGTTATTGAAGACACCACGTATATATATATATATATATATATATATATATATATATATATATATATATATATATGGGGACTTATGAGGATTCTTAAGTGGAAATATGTACCTGAGATGAGGATGACGAAATATTTATCATTCAGGGTTTTCGGACTATTGTCTTCATCTGTAATGTTTATATTCACAACGTTTCGGCTGATGTGTCCGCCAGCCTTTTTCAGGTGTTTCTTGTCGAACTCGGGAAAATCTCGATACTTATTTGACGTAATTGTTATGGGTATCCAAAAAGAACGTACCATGTTTCCAAAAGATGTAAGAACGTGAAATATTCACTTCCTAGAAGTTCCTATGATCTTTCTTCCCAAGCAACACAGTGTACGTCTGTTAATGTTTCTTTTGTTAATGTTTCGATCTTCACTCGTAAGATCCAAGAAAAGTGAGACGATAATCGCATGTTATAAACAACTAAATATTGAATAAAATTTCAATTGGAGAAAAAAGAATGAAACGAAATAATAAAAAGTAATGTGAACAGAAGTGAAAACCAAAACTTATTACCAACC
>OY757932.1:35485016-35990016 GCA_963585895.1 Sepioteuthis lessoniana
TTGGAAGATCTGGATCACACAAGAAGACCTGAATGATCTTGCTTATGAATTGTATCTGTCAAAACAGCAGTCAGAGCTCTTGGCTTCTCGGCTTGAACAGTGGAACCTAGTCCAGGAAGATGTAAGGATCACCAGTTTCAGGAATCGGAACAAATAAGGTCATTGGTTTTCTTATGGGTATGCAAGCGGGCTTCACAAAGTACCGTTGTTTTCTCTGTCTCTGGGATAGTCGAGCTGTATCCCAGCATTACAAGCAGAAAGACTGGGGGTCTAGAAGCACTTTTGTTCCTGGTGAACACAGCCTCAAGAAGAATCCTCTGGTGGACATGAATAAAGTGCTTCTTCCTCCTCTTCACATCAAGTTTGGTTTGATGAAGAATTTCGTGAAGGCGTTGCACAAAAATGGTGCTGCCTTCCAACACGTGTCTACTGTGTTCCCAGGTCTTAGTGCTGCTAAGCTCAAAGAGGGCATCTTTGTCGGACCTCAGATCCGAGAAGTGCTGAAGGATACTGATTTTGAGGAGCTTCTTAACTTAAAGGAACTGAGAACATGGGAAGCATTCAAGTCAGTCTGCAGTGGCTTCCTTGGTAACACACGCGTACCAGATTACCAAGCCTATATTGAGAAGTTGCTAAAGTCTTACGAGGATATGGGGTGCCGAATATTACTCAAGTTTCATTTTCTCCATTCCCACCTCAACTTCTCCCGCCAAACCTTGGAGCAGTGAGTGATGAGCATGGAGAAAGATTCCACCAAGGCATTACGAAGATGGAGAGTAACTATCAAGGCAAATGGAACCCCGGCATGATGGGAGACTTCTGCTGGATGCTCTTGCGTGACATCCCGGAGGCAAAATACACCAGATCTAAGAAAACACACTTTGACTGTCTGTGGTACTGTGAATTGTGTAATTGTGTCATCCAAGTATATTGATTCAATCAGTGTTCTTTATCTATCCTGTTTCATCTGTTATAAGCTGCTGCAACTCTTGAAATATGCACATATATTCTCTGTTTATACTAAAATGAGACTATTTAAAAGCCAGAAAACTAGAGGTGATAGAGCAAAACTATTTATAAATTTGAATTCAGCACACCAAAATAAACAAAAAAAAAACACATATCCCCATTCTTACCTTAGACCAAAAATTTATTTTTGTAAACCAATGTAATTTGTGTACATAACTTAGAGATGACGATTTCAGCTAATTTTTTAAAAATTGATTTGATATTTGCGGGGTAGAGTGCAAACATTTTAGCATTTCGATGAGGGTCAGTTTGTACGATTAGCTACGCCTTAGGTTAATATATCTTTTCACTGATTATTGTCTACTATTTATTCTTAGAGAGGGGTACCATTAAAACACTTTTTCACAGTGAGAAACATTCTTACGTTAAAACCTTCCCCTGAGTTCAATAACAATGTATATAAGACTTGGTAGCTTTATATTAAACCTCTTGGTCGTCTATAGACAATAGAAAAACTCTTCCTCATCTAGATTTTAAAATTTGACCGTTCACTTAAGAAATGGCATGCCCTTAGTTGGGATAACGATACAAGCATAAATAGGGGCCATCATTTAAAGAAAAATACCGTGTCAATACTCATCAGTGGCTTCGTCTTTTTAATCAGTCTGGCTAGCACAGTGATATTGCACCAACAAATCGAAATCAATCATCTAAATAACGTTGAGCAGGAGGTAGGTGGAAATAAAAGACATTTACAAAGTTGAACAAAAGAATTCCGACCTTTGTGACCTCAATAGCATATGTTGGGTTCATGACGAGAAAGACGCAAGGTTGAAATCAGAACATGGAATCTCACTTATGTAATAGGGATGAGATATTAATCGAATATTGATTGCATTTGAGTATGTCTTCCGGAATTGATTTGCAGAATATTCTGTATTTCAATATGAAGGACATAAAAGGATCATAATGTCGTGAGGAAGAAACGTACTTAGCCAAAATTGAGATGGGGTTTGGACTCCACAAGTTCTGTCGGTTAAAAGGTTAAACTTTATTATAAATAATTGCCTGTTCAGGCGACCCTTTATATATAAAAATGAACGTGCACGTTTGAGAATATGTTAACTCGTCCAAAAAGCCCAATGGGAATTTAAAAAATAAAATAGAAATTTTTTTTTATTATAAAAGATTAAAGTTTTAGAAAAATGTTGGTTACGAATAGAGTTCCACCGCAATCCATAGATAAGAAGTCATCGGAAAAGACGTTTGAGACTTTTAATCAATCAACTTGTCTCTGTAATCCTTGTAGAATGAGAGATATTTCACCTATAACATTAGAATAAATTGTCAGACTAATTCAGCTTTTATATATTGCTCAATTTTTTCCTTTACATCAATTTCCTTTTATTTGAGCGCTTCAGATTAAGGATTTTCTGATAGACACAATCAATGAGAAACTAATCAGAGAATTCTCATACAAGATTTGAGCGAATAATACGAATAATCAGTGGAAACAGTTGACACAATTTTTATCCTTTCGAGTAGGGTTTATAAACTTAAAACATTTTAAGTATATTGCATATGTATCATTCATTAACAAATTATGTCTCATTAAATTTTTGTGACCAACAATAAAATAGAGTATATATATATATATATATAGAGAGAGAGGTGTACTAATTTTTGACATTTACATTACAGAGTTCCACTATCGTAGAGCAGGATAATGAATAATACCTAATAATATCCATTTTGATTGTAGACTTACGCTAAAAATGATAAGATTCTTGTATCCTTGGGTAGAAGAAATTAAAACTATTATATGAAAAGATGTGCGGAGTTTACTTGTTGTCTTGGCAATTCTATACATTTATGCATAATGCAGGTGAATCTCCGTGACCTGGTGGCTAACGTGCTGGACTGCAACATCGTAATAAGCAAGTTCGAACTCTAGTGTCACTATTACATTCACTTTTGGACTAATGCCCTTAGAAAAGGTATAAACCTCTAAGTCCCGCCTCTGGGTTAAACAGTACCAATGCTGTTGTCTTTTTGATTTTTTGCGGGTATAGCTTTGGCATTAAATATCCCACGAAGGTTGATATACCATTAAACAAAGAAACCAAACCATCATACATAATGATGATTTTAATTTTATATCGATAGCAAGAAAAATGTTTGGGTATGGATTTAGCAATGTCGATGTCCTCTTTACATCTGTTCAGTTGCAATCTCTTGTGAAATAGCACGGAGTAAGTGATCGTTAGTCGTGAGTACTACGCCCGAGTCATGCATAAAGTGCGATCAGTAATAGAACTTATCGTACAAAAAGGTTGCGTGCCAATCAAAATTCACAGAGGGACGAAAGCAATTAATGGCGATGTTTTTATGGATGCGAAATTTGTTAGTCAGTACATTCAACATGTCAAATGCTGCAGTGAAAGATGAGTGTTTGATGAATGGAGACATGGACAATCGATTTCGGTGATGCGCGAAGAGAAATAGAAGACTGGACACCATGGTTAAAAAGATCAGTGAATTACACCAAATGATTTTTCTGACGAAACATTAGTCAAGAAAATGCAGCATATCAATGCGCATATCAGATCTAAACAAGAAACTTGTTAATGGACAGAATAAGAGAAAAAAACGCTTGGAAAGAATACATAATATTAAATGATGAATATGTTGAAAAATTTACTAGTAGTTTTAAAGATAAATGAATTTCGTTTATTTATACCAGTTTCATTGTTCTCTCAGATCTAAAACGTGTTTTATAGGATTGGGAATCTTATTTATCCATCGATTCACACATACACACATACATGCGCATGTGTGTGTGTGTGTGTGTGTGAGGGAGAGAGAGAGAGAGAGAGAAAGAGAGAGAGAGAGAGGAGGAATAACAAGTGAACTACTAGTTATCATCACTAAAAATGGAATGGGCGAGTCGAATTCAAATTTTTTACCAATGCTTTCGAGCAAGGCACGAATCCACTTCTCCTTTTGGTTATGGGTAAATAGTAAAGCTGATTGGACTTTCTAATCCTAGTGTGGCAACCGATCTAAAATGACAACTCAGTATTCAAACCCCCTTTCCCATATGTTATAGAGGATCGTGGTAGAGTAAAAACCATTACGCAGACATATCTTACAGACCTCAGGAAAGCCTGACGCCTCCAGAGAACTGAGGAAAAAATAACGGGATATGAGAATGTATAAGGTGATGTCACTTTTATTTTTTCTTATTGAAAGAGATGGGGAAAAGGTTAGATGTGTACAGATACAAAAATAATTTGATTCATACCTTGAAATTGTATTTTCCGTTATTTATTATAAGTTTTGCATACAGAAATGTCACGCTATAGAATTTGAGCAAAATTCATTAATTTGGTGAGTGAATTATGCGCGTGTGTGACATACCAAATACATCAGTGTTACATATCATGCTACAAGATGCGAAGATTCCAATCGACCCCAGTATCATCATGTATTTAATACATGTCCTTTCTTACCTTTAGATCGTAAAAATCTGATTGGCAGGATAACAATAATTCTAGAAGACATCAAAGAAGACTGCATTGTTAGTGAATCAAAAGAAAGGGCCATTGTCCGTTTGTTCCTAATAGTAATTCACTGCCATCTCCTAAGGAAGGGATCAGAAGCATAGTAACTTACTACAGGTATCTCTACAGAAGATGAGATAGAAGTAATTGATCAGTCAATAATTATGAATTACTGTTAACTACTCAAATACTTCTGCCTAATGAAAACCCTGATTATACATGTGTGTGTGTGGGGGGGGATAAACTATCTAATAAAAAGCAGACAATTCAGATAATTGAATTAAAAGATGACTTTTTCGGAAATTAGATTTTATTTTACTAAAACAAATTTTAGATATAAAGTAGGTGGAGAGAAGCCTGCTTCTTTTTATTTGTATTTATTCTTATTTGGTTTTATTTTTTTATCTATTTTTGCATAACTATACGTAAGTGTCCGCTAATGTTTTGATTACTTCAAATTTATATCTTGGGTTACAGAGTTTCAATATAGAGTTTGGTAAAAAATAACTAATTATATCCACTTTATTATTGTAGGTACCATTATATTTTTTAATCTGTGTATTTTTAGTTTCAAACCAAATTAACTTTTTATCCAATAATGTTCGGAGTGTACTCATATATGAGTAATATTGAACATAGAAAAATGTTAAATAAAATGTTATTTGTCCATTTTAGTCGGGGCAATAATCATTTTAATCGGAACACCTTATTGATGCATGTATATTTTTATATAATAGATATTACATTAAATGATTATTGATCGACTGTATGTATAGATAAAAAAATAAATCAAAATATGTCTAAATATATATGTATATCTGCGGCGTGTGCAAAACGTATTTAGACTGAAGCTGTATATACCATCACAGAAATTATGAATGAACGAAACGTTAATTTTCTTTAAAATAGTTCGCTAGGCGTTTAACACACTTTTCCAGAGTGTTTTTCATTCGTCGAGGATCCTTCGAAACATTTCTTTTGAACTAGCTTTCATATTCTTAAATCTTAGCCTTGGAGCGAATTTTCAGTTGAGGAAACTTAATTTTCAGTCCATTGAAATTAATCCCGGGAAGCATTAAGCCTACTCCCCTTGCACAATATTGTATTGTGCCCAAAATATTTTGTTCTAAATGCAACCAAAATGACTTGATTTTTTTCCTAATGACATTGGGCTATCAGACGTCCAGACATTATTACTTTATAATATAATGTGCTCACCTGTCCACACGTCCGCCATTAATTTTTTTAAATTCTACAAAATTAAAGCATTAGATTGTTAGTTTCAAAACTCTTATATCAAAAATTGATTTTATTTATTAAAGTATTAGCCATGGTTATGTACACCCTAACAATGCTTTTTTGAAAAGTTAATTTTCTTCAAAATCAAGCGTTAAATGATCACCTTAATTATTTTTATTCTGTAGAAGAGACAGAAGGTGGCTTGCTGTTAGCACAAATGTAAAACTATCCCCAAAAAAGCTTGGGGTTCGTTTTAATACTTTTTGAGTCGCGGTAATAGTAAACTTTGGATCTTGTTCAGAGACTTAAATTCGTCAACTAATAGCAAAGGTCAGTAGTTGCCAAAAAATATCGCCAGACATATTAATCAGCCACTGCTGCTGCCAGAAATATATGCAAAATAGAGAAAAGAGACGGAACTTTAGACAATAGTTACCTCGCTAAAAAAAATAAAAAATTTGCTTCAGCCATCTTCCTCACATCAACTGGAGAGGCTAAAGAGATAAAAACAGAATTGGACTTAAAGGACCAACACCAGGGAGATTATTTTAAAATACTATTTAAAACATTCGAAAAATTACAGATTATCTCACTAATTTCGACCACCTTATGACCGAATTGAAAACCCTCAATATTACTTTGTCGGAAATCGTGTTGGCATACAATGCTAAAAAGCATCAATATTCCAGCGCAGAATGAAAGAATCGAAAAATGACTGTTACTGAATTGAATTTCCTCTTAATGTCAAGACAGTTAATAGACGTAATGATGAATTTCGCCTCTTCTATGGACAACAGTAATAGTTAAAAAGAAACAAAAAAAAACTAACGTCTCTTTTGCAGAGTCACGAAGGGAAGAGATCGTCAATATTCATGACAGAAATGGACACAGACAATAAGACAAGTATGGGAGAAGAGGAGTTGAATATAGACTCGTAAGTCATGAAACAAAAAAAAATCTGAAGGCTCCATCCTATCAGTTCAGATGGCAAAACGTCAAGGTGCCCCGTATATTCTGTGTTTCCCTGTTCAAGATTTTGTGAGTAAACTGAAGTAAAACATTAATGAGAGGACAAACTCAACAGTGAATTGGACAACAAAAAAGCTAAAATTATATTATTGAGCCAAATCAAAGTGACAATTATCCTTCACTTTGGCTTTACTAAAATATTGTGAAACAATGTGGTTTAGTGTTTTCTAGAAACATTTGCAAAGGACGTCAGAAATCAAGTAGAAATAACAGAGGATGGAAATAAATTTTAATTCATAAATGATAAAAGGCTACTATTTAAAAAAATAAATAAAACATTACCTCGTGTAATCGGAAAAAAGTAAATATAAACAGAGATTGTGAAGTAAAACAGATGAAAAGGCCTTCTCTAATAACTCTTTGTAGATATTTGTTAAATTTTTTTAATGATGGATACTATTTTCCCATTATAAAATCGTTGTCAGACAGCAGTTACCATCATGAAATACTGAAAATCAAAAGATTATATAATACCACTAAGAAAAGATAAACAAAATTGTGGAAAAATTACATCGCCAATTTAGCCATCCCAGCGGCGAACAAATGCATATACTGGCAAAAAAATGCTGGAATTGTTAATAGGGTCTTTTTTAATGGTTTATGAGTTCCATTCTACATGTGACATCTGCATCAAATATATGAATATGGAACCCGGGCCTATAGTTGGTCTTCCAATAGCCACAAGATTAAATAAGAACGTCGCCATGGATATAAAGGAAATCAAAGCATCAAGCGTGGCATCTTCTAGATTATGTGACACAGTATAAAGCTTTTTCAACATGTTATAGATGATATTAAAACTTTGTAAACTTAAAACTGAAAAAATACATAATTAGATAAATTAACTCCGTCAGAATAACAGCATATGGTAGTGAGTTTTAATTTCACGCAAACGCCTATTTTAAGCTTCTTAGGAAAAAATTATTCCGCACGTGAAAAATAGTTGTGCATTTGACAAACAGTTCAGCTTGTGGAAAGTGGGGGGTCTCATCGAGAAACAGTCTCTTATAATAATCACTATGAATGTAAAGCTTGAAATTGTTGAAAAGAAAAAGATTCCTAATGTAATTAAATAGTAATATGAATTCAGTGTTCTCTCTTACTCGATTACTATAATTTCTCAGGAGAATATCTGTTGAAAGAGAATTTTTGTTGCTTCCCCCATTTATTTGTTTGCCTAGTTATCTGCAATTAATTCTGATATTAATCCTACAAATAAGATACGATTTGATATCGAGCCTAAGGTGGCTTTTAAATAAGCTGTTGTAATAACCGTAATAGACTTTTGGCTTTGGTATTTCTCTACTTCAAAATATTTGATAATTCTTTATTAACACAAATATGACGCAGAATTTACACTAAGTTGATTCTTGTTATACAGAAACATTTCTTCACTCAGCAAGCTTTAATTCTTCTGTATTTAGTTCCAGACTACTACTACTACTACTACAACTTGACATCCATGGTATCCTGTTTTGTTTTGTTTTTTTTTTTCGATTTTTGGTCAGGTATTGCCAATTGTCTAAAGGTTTCTTTCGGTGATGCCCTTAAGCCTGAGTATTTTTCTACCTGTTTTACGTGACGCTTCTCTGAGTTAAAAGTACTGGATCTGTTTTGGCAGTTTAGGATTTATTCTCAGACATTGCAAAAATGCTTATCTATATGTAAAAGTTCTCCGTCCTGATTGATAATCATAGTTTTCTATTTCTTTGTTTGTTTGTTTAGTTGTTTTTTGTTGTTTTTGTTTGTTTGCTTTTTTCATGTAAAACGAAAACTAATGTAAATGATGAATTCATTGTTTGAATTATACTTTCAATATTTAGAATGTTTACAAAAGAAATAGCTTCAAAAAGTTTAGATTTGTTTGGCTCAATACCAGTATTATGCAGCATCCAGTGAGAATTGAACTTAAAAACAATATTTTGCTAGCCTAGCTTGTTAACCATTTCATCGTACGAGCCCACCCACTAAATTATATGTCGATACTATTTTTTCTTTTTCTATTTTTGCTAACATGTAATAAAACATTTTGTGAATGTTAACTTCCTCTTGTCTTTAATTCCTTTTTTCATTTAAAGAACATTTTTATCGCATAATTATAAACTTCTCAGGCGAAAAATGTCTGTTCGTAAATGAAAGGTCTAAGAAAAATTACTCCAATAATTTTGACACTTATACGCTTTTAAGTCAATTTTATATACAGCTAAACATGTTAATATTATGCTGCCAAGAAAGAAATATTTTGTTTTTGGCTTTTCTTTATGATTAGGAAAATTACACGATTAGACATTGTCTATTGATTTAAACACTTATCTAAAAAAAGACGTTTCATGGTGACAAATACGAAGTGGCTGTAATTCTTTTTATAAAATCTCTAATCTCTACGTTTTAAAGAACAATCTTCAGTGTATTAGCGTCTATCACTTGTAAGGTAACACCCAACATCGATTATCGATCGACTGCAATAAATCATTTTTTGTTATTGGGGAATGAGAATCCTTAAAAGCTTTTCAGAAAAACGCACAATGTCAGAATGACAGAAGATAAAAAAAGAAACTGATCCAATTCGTTTTCATCGTCTTTTTAGACAATGAAGCCAAGTTTCTCTTCTTCCAATTAACTTCTCTTTCTTTTTCAACATTTCTTCATCTTCAATTTCTTTTTCATTTCCTTTATTTCCATTCTCCGGCGTTGTTAACCTTTACTAATTGCCTCGTATCACCTCTCCCACTAGTTGAACATCTTTTAAAACAAGTCTGCACCATATTATCAAATAACAGGAAGGATGTATTATTTTTGTTTTGAAAACTAACAAGACAATTTACAATATTTGAATTTACAAAAACAGAAATATTGCGCTGATTTAACACAAATGAAAGAAAAAAATGGTGAAAAATCATTAAAACAAACAAAGAACAAAGAAATCTTAATATTCTGCATAGAACGAAATCTAATGAGGTTGAAAAGTCCATCGGTTAATTGACTCAATGTCTCTTTTCATCAATTATAAAATCTTATAATGTTAAATAAATCTTATAAGAACAACAGTGTGCCAGTGAGTGAGAGAGAGAGAGAGAGAGAGAGAGAGAGAGAGAGAGAGAGAGAGAGAATAAGATTTCAGTATAAAAATAAGTTTGCAAATATCTATATTACATCTTTTGCTTATTGAAGTTTTGATGGCAATGAAACTGATAGCCATATTACACCCCCTTTTTTTATCCGTTTCTTCAATTTATGTTTTAGTTTTTAAATAAATGCATACACACACACACACACACACATATATATATATATATATATATATATATATATATATATATGTGTGTGTGTGTGTGTGTGTGTGTGTTTAAAGACTAAAACATACAAATTTATCAAAACATGGGCTTATTGAATCTACCAGTACCAAGTAAGTAAAGTTGGCGACTGTAGTCGAGGGCGACCACTAGGCTCCTTTTCAATAGCTACTATACCGATGTGTTAGGGAGGGCGCTACTCTTTTCCCTGGAGTGCTCCGCTTTATCCTCGATACGTAGTTTATATTGCCGAGTATTAAGCAAAGAGGTATCAAGTACCATTTTAAAAATCTTTGGTATGACGCGACTTGGGATTGAACTCAGGTTTCCCGGACCATTGGCGAACACTCTACCCACTAAGCCAATGGAATAATTCTGTTGAATACTAAGGTGATTATTTTGAAGAAAAATTAACTTTTCAGTTATTGTAAATTTCTGTCTTGAGAGATAGTTTAGATACTTTTTGCACACACCTAGCATATATATATGATGGATTCAAGTCCCCAAGCCAAATTTTTCTACTAAGGCTTGAAAGCCCCTATTTCATCCATAGCTGAGTGTATATATATAAATATATATACGGTGACGTGCATATATATATATGTGAGTGCAATTAGTTATTCACAACTACTGGCCCCGTAAAACAGCGCGTGATGTCTCTTCGAAGTAAGTGTAGAAATAAAACAGTCCTTTAGAAAGTTGTTTGTTTTTATTATTGTTTGAATCAAACACAACGAAATACCATTTAGAACGAGCAGCATGCTGACCACAAACTTTCAGGATCTCTTTTCGAACATTTACAATGTGTCTTTTTTTAATTTTATTTACCAAACAAGTGCATAATCAAATTCATTCATATCAGAAATGTCAGTGGGTCAACTCGTAGTATATTTCATGAGTTCTTTATTTTCTTTAATCAATTGAAATAATATCACTGATTGATTGATTGTAGAAAAATCATTTTTATAATTATTTCATTAAATGGAAACGTTTTTTTTTTTCTTTGTTTTAAACATTACGCACAATGAGGAACAAATACACAATGACGAACAAAGCTGAAATTATTCGTTATAATCGAACCTTTGCATGTATGTTATCACAAACAAAATCTTCATCAGATTATGTCTCTGGGTTAATATATATATATATATATATATATATATATATATATGTGTGTGTGTGTGTGTGTGTGTGTGTGTGTGTGTGTGTGTGTGTGTGTGTGTGCCGGGTTTTGTCAAGATTGATTCATTAGCTAAGAAGTCAATCGGTAACAAAAATATCTATCTATCTATCTATATCCATTTTTAATATTCTGGTAGGTGGTACAAGTCCGAACTTGTTAATGCATTTGTGTACCCCGGTAAAACACGTCTCCCTTAATCCTGAAACATTCCCGCGCACCCGGAAAGCATCTGATGCCTTTGAAAAATTTTGAAAAGAGATCCTGGGCAGACTGCTGCATCACCAGAAAGACGAACGTCTCTACTGATCACTTTGCCTTATTCATCAGAAACATGAACAGTTCACTGCAGTCATTTTAGAGTTTTGGAATGTCTTCATCAAAAGAGGCAAATACTCAATGGGCAATTGCAAAGCAAGACACCGGACACTGACATTTTCGGTATGGCTGAATGTACAGGTACAGAGTCTTTGATTATAGCAAAGGAAATGTATTGGGCAGAACACATTGTCTGTATGAAAGACCATAGGTTTCCTAAATTTCTGTTCTACGATAAATTGCTACATGGCAAGCGCCCAATACACAATCCAAAGAAACGCCAAAAGACACCAAGAATATTCTTAAATTGCTGAAAATTGATATACTGAGCTAGGAAAAAACTAACTTTGAAAAATACCCAGTGGAGAAATACATTTAAAACATGATGTGTATCCTATAAGCAGAGGTTGAAGCGACAGCTTAGGAAGGGAACTATGTCGGGTTCTTAGGTTCTCGGGGGTGTAATGTTTATGATCGTTTTCTCCTTTAGAAATCCGAATACGTCAATCACATGAAGTGTCATAAGAGAAGTGAGCTTTTTTTATGAAGTGATGTCACTTGTGTCATTTACAGTAAAGTTTGCAAATCTTTGTTCAGCTTGAAAGGACACATGATGTTGTAAAAAACTTTCTCCATGTATTGCATCAAGTTATGTCTTTAGTTATCGCTGTGTTTGTCAGTTATCTCTGACTTAAAGTTTGCAAGATGAGTGCTGGACTAAAAAATGTCATCTGAGATGATAAAATCGAAGAGAACGCGTCAATCCAGACGATGCTGGAGAATCAAGAGAAGGAAATCATCTATAAAGATAGAGCAATCATCATCATCATCATCATCGCTCCTTTTCTCTCTCTCTCTCTCTCTCTCTCTCTCTCTCTCTCTCTCTCTCTCTATCTATCTATCTATCTATATGGGAAATCAACTGATTTCTATGCAAAAAGTGTTAATTTTTTAGCAAAAAATAGGCTTCAGAAGTTATTTTTATATCGGTATTTTTGCATCTATTGACGCATTCGATGATTGGCGCATTCGCCAGTTTTAAAATCTTGAAATATTTCGCCGGAAAACATTTTTTTTTGCCGCGAAAATTTTGAGGGATCAAAACAAAAAATAATTCAAGAAATCTTTTCCTTCCTAGATTGATAAAAATACAATTTCTAAATAATTAGATACATAAATAAAAAACAACTTTTTAAAATCTAAATTCGAGCTTATCTCATCTTATAAAAAGCGAAGAAATGAATATTTTAACAAGTATGCATTTATTCTATGTATACTCAACTACTTTTTGCTTTATTTCTTTTGAGTGAAAATCTACATTCTTTTTCATTTTAGAATGCATTAATTTCAACATCGCTTAATTACCTTAAACTAAATTAATATATTTCTTTACATTTTTATTGCGTAAAAGAAATCAGTACTACTATTCCCTCAGTCACCGGCTGATAAAGAAAACTTCAGCCATATATAATTTTAACGCTGAAATATATTTTCTCTCTCACCCAGTAACATACTCTCACAAAGATTTTTACACTCCGTAACATCAGGCTAAGTAAAACTGCTATATTTCATTCTTGAATCTTCAATATCTCTAAGAAATTTATCAACTTATAGATCGGAGTTTTATTCAGTCATTTAAAACTTTGTTCAGTACAAATATATATACATATATAATGTGTTTGGGGAGTGCTAATTTCTTTTTTAACCATTTTCTCCGAATTTCTTATCTTTTTCTCCCGATACCATAACAGAAATAAATATAAGAACGTATTAAGTTTAATAAGTATGACACCATGATTAATCAATATTGTATGTGGAAAGTTTCGATGACCTAAATGCTGTCAAAGTTTTGTTTTCTTAGCCAAATATCCGACATACGGACAAAGATAATTAAATTGTAATAAAAGTTCACTTAGTTCTACGAGATTTCTGTACACACAATATTTTCGGCAAAACATTTTTCTATTTTTCTATTTCTATTTCTTTTTGTCATTATGCTAAGTCCACTTGAATTTTCCATTCTGAAAATATAAACACTTTGAACTGATCTTGTATCACATTTTGGCCTCTTGGAGTGCTAGATAAATCCCAGAAGTACAGAAGTTTTTTGCTTCTGTTGAACCGCCTTGCATTTGTAATAGGTGGTGATCTCAACAGAGATATTTGGAAAACTGTCCCCACAGGGAAATATATTTCCTGCAACCAGACCTTGTATCACATTTGCATAAGTACAAGCAATTCAAATTTTCTGTCGCAACAGGTAAAATAATAATTACTAGAAAAGAATACTCCGTACAAAACTAAGAAAACTGATTATTTTAGATAAATAGAAGATGCAACAAGAAAATCATTAGCTTTTCAAAAGAAACAAGTTATTTTTATAACTAGTCTCTTTGGAAGAGACTTGCGAATCTACGGGACATGGCAGAAGATATTGATTCTGTTGTAAAAATGTGCAAGAGTGACTTTTATGCTTAATGGTAACAACCATCCTAAAATAGATGACGAAAGGTAAGCCAACTCTGATATCATCTGGGATTAGAATGTGTTATTTGTTCATTTCTCTTATTTGTGTTTCATGTCTCCAGAAAAAATAGTCGAAGTTGGTCATTGGGATTTCAACCCTATTACATCAAAGAGGAAGGATGAAGTTATCTAACGCCTAGATGCTACTATTCGTATGGATAGAACAATTTTTGTTCTTGTTTACGCGTGAGCGTGTAGACACTCACGTTAAACTGATTATATGTTCATCTATTTACTCATGTGGGTATTGTTAAATCACAAAAAGAGTTATGAAAGGCTAAGTCTTAACAGTAGAACTTGCTGAAGAAATGGTGAAAATCAAAACAAGAAATAGAAAATTCAAGAATTCTTCTGAAGTAACAGAAACAGCAAATCAAGATATCGTAAAAGTCATAGGAAATAGACAGGCCATCTAAGTTCGAATTCTGGACGAGTCTATTTACTTTGCACTATTCGGCTGGAGAAAGGCATGAATCTATCGCTTCTCTACTCCGCTATGAGTAAATAGTAAAACAAACTGGTCTCTTTAGCCTCGTAGGTAGACAAAATCAAACTGAAAAATTCTGAATTACAAACCGGGTATGTGAGGTTAGCAATTCCACCCATAAAAACATATTTAATGACAAAAATCCCCGAAAGAAAATGAAAAAGAACAAAACTTTTTGATGTGCGCTTTTATCAGTTTTCAAATCAACTAAAACAAAAAATTGATCTTACGATCAATTTAGAATTCTTAAGTATAGTTAAAATGACAGAAGATATCTGTTGTATCATTGTGTGCAACGTAGTAATCTGAATTTTGATCTCAAAGGTTCACTGCATAATGTTCGAAGTTTTTTTATATAGTATCAGTCAGTCTCGCGAGATTATGAATCACGTCACTGACTGGGTAATGAATGGCGGCAAATGTTCATGATGCAGGTCTCCTTTTTTCACGACACAAATAATGTTCAAGGAAAGGGTAAGGTGTTATCCAATTTGACAAAAATATTAACTACTGAATTTACTAACCGGGATATTATATTCAGAGATGTATATTTGTTGTGTAAAATTCATTAGTCTTTCATCATTTGATTACCAATTCGCTAATGTAGCTTTATATTGTTAATTTCAAGCAAAATATTTTTTGATAAATTCAGTGTTCTTTCTCCTGATGCCAAGTCTCCTCGGTATTTGATTTACTTTTCTCATTTTTCTTTGTTCTACTTATCCGAAAGCGAGACACGAGTAAAGTGCAATTTATTGCTTCTAAAATTAATTCAATATTCTTTCTCGTTCTGATTTCACTACGTCTGACTGGAAACTATTTCAGCTTCACTTAATCCCTGAATACATATTTAAAAATTATTATCTGCCTGCATATGTACATATATATATATATATGCAAAATATTTTTGAAAAATTAGGTAAATATATTTCACTGTTTTTAGAGAAGAACTGGTTCAAAATTAAAATGTCTTAATTATAACAACGTAAACCCCGTCTTACAACTAATATTTTAGATATCACTATAATCATCGGATGCAAAATGATGTCAGAACTATCATCCAATCCAAAATGAAGTCATCTCCATTATCAGATGGAAAATGAAGTCAACATTATCATCTTATGCAACATGAAGTCACCACTATCATTAGATGCAAAATGAAGTCAACATTATTATCTGATGCAAAATGAAGTCTGCGGTGGTTTGTTTTCCAAATCATTTTTAATATATCGATTACATATTAACAAAAATTTTTCTTTCGCATGAACAAATTCAGGATTTAATTTTTTATACAATTTCCATCGGATGATCATAATGACTCATCAACATCAGAGTAACGGAAGAAGTTCTACGGGCTTGTGATTTTAGAATTATATATATATATATATATATATATATATATATATATATATATATATATATATATATATTGTGTCTGATACTCTTTGTTGTAATACACGTAGCTAGTTTAATGAGAAGTTCAATGCGCACAAACATGGGTGAGGTTGAAAAAGCCTTGATTTTATGAAGAATAGTGGTACGAGATTAAAACTCATCAAAATATTTTGGGTGCATCAGGTACAAAGATGATGAATAGATAATCCACTTTAACCCTATCCCAGAAGATTGGAAAATAGAGATTTTACATCCGGGTATGTGGGTGCTTATATTACGTTAAACTATTGCTGACATTTACATTAATGAATTGTGGCTTTGATAAAATGTATCATTTATGTTTACCAACCAACCTCTCATACTTTAGTCTGTTTGTCTATGAATGGAGATAACTAATTTGCATATTCCATTTTAAAACTCAAAAAGAAACAGATAACCCTGATTGATTATTCATTTCCTTGCTGATCGTTTTTGTCTTTATAAGTGATACTTTTGTTGATAGATTTTTAATTATATTTCTTATTTAATCAAATAAAGTCATTTTCTGGCCTAGAGCTGAGAACTACTTTGACCATTGAGATAACAGCTTCGCTCCATAAAGAACAGCCAGTGATGAGATTTTCTGTTTATATATTAGTCTTGAACTAAAGCTATGTCGCGATTTCTTGTTCCTAGGCAACGTTGGGAACGTACACGAGTTTGATATAAAGTGATCTTGATCATGCCATTTATAAAAGAAGTAACCATTCAGTGTAATCGATGTGGCATCAATTAGTCTCGTAAGTCCATGGACTCGAGCTTGAATATGTATGTAAGAAAAGTTTGTATGGAATTAAGGTAAGTCTTCCCTTTTTACACCACCATGTTGTCCAAAGGAGGATAAGGGCCGATACAGTTTGACACCGATGTCGCTAATGTAGTTACCAGAAGAATACGGTTTAAATTTTGGTTTTGAATTCTTATCCGTCTTTCTCCTAGATTGGTTCCCGACTACGTTAGACAACCCAGTTTGTAATACTGCTATACTCATATTTTGCCTTTTCCAATAATATTAGTCCAAAGCGAACGCAAGTAGCTTCGACTGCAATTTGAAATCAGCTCGCTGATTCTATTTTTATTGATTCATTTTTTGCGCCAATCAAGATTACGCTACCAATACCTCTTTAACTGTTGAAGTCAGATTATAAACAAATGTCCAGAAGGAAACCTGCGGTTGTATCGTCGGTAGTTCTTGCTGGCGCTTTCGCTTGAACAAAATTCAAAAGCCATTAATCACCATTCCTGACTGATATGATAAAACAAGCAAAATTATCATTACTGCGAGTTAGAAAAATACTTCGAATTTCAGAAGGCAAAGTTATATATATATATATATATATATATATATTTGTATAACTTCTCACTTTTATTCAGATGTTTCTTCATTATCCTGATTAGCCTTCATTAATGTGATTTCTCTTTGATGACATCGTAAGGGAGTAAAGAAAAGTTTCCTTGGGGTCTTTCGTATGATAGCCAAAATAAGCTAAGAAATAGTCAAAGTTTCTCATAAACATATCTTCTATTCTCTATTACAACCCCAACTATTGAACCAGCTCAAAAAGTCAGTCTTTTGAATTGGATCACATGAGATCCAAACAATCAGTTTCAGTTCTAAATGTCGAATCCTACGCTGATAACTACTTTGAACAATCTCATCTTTTCACTAGTCACTCACCAACCAAATGTTTTGTCCTATAACTAAATTCCTTTACTCTGTACTCACCTGTAACCAAACTCCTTTACTCCCTACTCGATTATACATCTTCTGGAACATCGCTTTTGATCCATCTGCTTGGAAATATTTTCTCAGAATTCAGTTCGAAGATTTAGAGGAATTTGATGTAAGAAGATATGCTGTTCTAGTGTCGTAGCAGTATTTCTTAAGTTATGGAAGTTCACGTTGAGTATTGATTAATGTAGATTATTTGGTTGTCTGTGAGGCTGTTATAATCTCTAGAGAGGTAAGCTTTACAAAAAAATACAACCAATATATTCAATGAGAGAAGAACAGAATAGTACAAGAATAATAACAGAAGTGACAATATTGCAGACTGTTGTCATTTTCTAATGCTAAGTTTGGCACAAGGCAAAAAGTATGGGACATCTAATAAGAATCAAATTTCCAAGCAATAATCTGCTAACGAGACGCCTGTAAACGGTTCATAAGGTGGTTATTGTTACAGAGTCTTTATGAGTGTTTCTGTGCTGTACATGAAGCACGATAGTAAGAAGAACTTAGTCCACTTGATGAGGAAAACACAGAGAAGCATTATGCTGAGATGTTGAATAGTCAACAGTAATATGCTTTCATGAGGAAACATTGTCTCTCATAAGCAAGGAAAGGAAATTATCTGTCTGTATGCCCAATGTTCCGTTTACGTAGAGGAATAAAATAGACGCTGCAGTTTGAAAACAGAAACTTCTCGTTTGTATGTGCAGATTTTCTGGCATGCGAAGTATTTTTCTAAATCGCAGTGATAATTTTGCTTGTTTTTTCATTTCTTATTCGAAGTTATTTATGCTGATTTTTTTTACATCATATAAATTGTTTTATTCATTTATGTTAGACGTTGAAGATCAATAACATTTTCCTTTTTCACTGGGAGAAACGTGAAACTTTGCTAATGCTTTATTCTAAATAAAACTTGCTACAAGCAGATGGCAATCAAATAAAACCAACCATTTCAAAGAAAAACAGAAAACTATATGTTAGATACGTGAATTTTATTGCAAAACCAACTTAAATAATTTATATTAATGAATAAGTTTCCTGTTTGTCTGTGCGACTTTCACGCAAAGATGAAAATATCTGTTGAGACAAACATCTTAACACAAGTACTCTTCTTGTAATATAAACGAAGCGAACCTGGAACTGAAGATTAGTCGGGATCATCAGATGTAAAAACTAAAACAAATATTTTGAAATAATTTTTTATAGCAGAACGTTATCCATTCAATCATTTTACGAATGGTACAAAAATTTCCTGCAATAAAATCAATATTTATGAAAATTTTCGGTATTCTTTGGCTACATATTGATTATCCCTTCTTTTCCTATGACTAATTTTATATCGGTTTTTCTAGAGTTGAATCCCTAAATAACCTTTTCTCATGGGTACCAAACGTTGCGTATCCATGATATCGGTCATACTAAGAAACGACGCCATTTTTTGGTTGGAGCCTTAGAATGTTTTTTTTAATATCATTTCTTTTATTTGTTTTGTTTTTATGTCAGGGGTTGTTTTAAAAAGAAATATATCAAAGTACATGTTTTTGGAGTGTTGTCATATTTTTTCCTGAAAGAGCCGAGTATCCCTGCTAGTATTTTTCAAAGTGAAACTCGCCCAATTTTTAGACTAAATATGTAGAACGATCTGTAGAATTTAATTTAGATGAATTCTTATAAGTTCTTATAAATAATATTCTTTAGCCAAATAAAAAAATGAAAATAAAAATAAACAAACAGATCAGTTGGTGTCGGCAGCAACTTTGGCAGACAAAAAATGCTGTTTATGACTCTGCTAGAATGTTACTTAAGAGTTCGAACAAGGACAATCTTGGTTACTCTTAAGTTAACCGGGGTAGCGTATAGGTGCAATCAAGGAGACACACAAACGCCTTTCCCGGATGGCTTACCAAAGACTAGAGGCTTAAACCAGAGACCTGTCTTTGACATTGTGTGAATGAATGTAGAGACCATTTCTCTATCTGTCGGTGTCCCCCTTATTTCAATGAACATTCAGGATGCAGTCAAATACCTTTTGTCGGTCTTATTTAATCAGTAAATGATAACCAAACTTTCTATTCGAAATAAAATAAGTGTATTTAATTAGTAAAAAGGAATTTAAGCAACAGTATTTAAAGAATAAAGGAAATGGCTGATCGAAATGTCACCATTTTGAGCAAATACAACGCATCATTTTTTTTAAACGGAGAGCAGGAAAAAAGGGAAAAGTTGCACGATGTTCCAAGTTCTTTTTTTCGATCATTAGAATCTTTTTGTGTCTTTGATATTATTAAAACATTTCCATTCTCAGATGAACTGTACGTATGGAAAGAGAGTATTTTGGAGCTTCATCATTAGATTATTTAGCGTCATATACAGGAAACTCCATTGAGGGAGTTTTACTCCTCTGCAGAGATGCAATCGGTGTATTCTACAACCCCAGCGGACTGGGCAAGAATCTTTTTGTCTCTTTGATATCATTAAAACAGCGTTTCCATTCTCTGATGTACTGTACGTACGGAAAGAGAGTATTTTCTCTGACAGTCTAAGAAAAATAAATGTAATGAAATGTTTTTAAATACATCAATGCTATGCCAATAAAATCAATTAGTCTTTTTTTTTTTCTTTTTTTTTTTTTTTTTTTTCTTCTTCTGTCCCGCTTGAAGTTTAATTCAATATTTTGAATCACTGAAAAAAATTGGACAACTGGTCTTACAAGTGTTCCAATCTCGATAATTTGAATATTCCTATTTGGCACTTATCTTTACAAAATCGAGACACCGTCATTTTATTAGATAAATTGTTCACTCCGTACATCTACATTTAATTTGTCAATTATAAAATTCAAAGTTTTTTACTCTCAAATCTTTTTTCTCACAACTCGTAAATGTTTTCAATAATGCAAAATGTTCAGCTTAAATTATTTTTTATGAATTCAACAAATTTGATAAAAAAAAAACATAAAAGTCGCCAAAGGGGCTTTAAAAATCATTTAAAGTTGACGTGCCATAACAATTAAATTGGATTACACTGGCGGGTTAGAAAATAAAGAAAGAAGAATGAAATTTAGCTTTTTCTTTTAAATTCATGTTTGATGCTTTTATTTTAAAGAAAATATTACACAAAACTATTTGAAAAATCATTCAATAATTGAGCTGAATTATCCGTCTGCGTCGAGTAAGATTTGGATCATAGCCGGTTATAATGAAAGTAAAACTGTTTGTAATACCAGACAGTGAATTGGAAAGTGTTGTCACCATCAAATTATCTAAAAACTAACAGAATTTTATTTTTGAAAAACTAAAAAGAAATAAAAATAAAAAAAACATTGTCAGCACCTTGATCGTGTTTTTAAAGAATGCCTTTTCGTTAATTGCTTCTTCATTGTTCACTTCTGGGTTGCTACTGACAATGATTTTTTCTGAATTTTTAGAATTATAATTCTGGACATGAATTCTAAAAAGATACAAAAAGTATTTCTGACTTTTAATATGAATTTTAGAAAAAATATTTCAAAATTCAGAAATTCTTTTAAGTACGAGGTGCATACAATAAGTTTCCAGACTTTTTTCGTATGGGCACTTTTATTGATAGTACACACATGAAACTCTAGTTCCCTTCGAAGTAATCTCCTCCGGCTGCAATGCACTTGTTGTACCATTCCAATAACTTCTGGAAGGCCCCAATGGAAGTCCTCTTATGTGAGCGTGTCAGTGACCTTCGTCACAACCTCTTTCATCTGATCGTCTCATAACAACAGCCTCTGAGCTTAGGGAATAACCAAAAGTCACTGGGAGCAAGGTCTCGACTATAGGGAGGCAGAGGAACTGTTTTGATGCCCATCTTGATCGAATAGTCTGAGGCAAGGATAGAGTTGTGGACTGGTGCATTGTCCTGGTGGAAATGCCACTGACCCGATTTGAAGACTGCTGGCCTCTTCCCTAGGAATCTCTTCCTGAACTCCCTTAAAACATCAACATAGTAACCCTAACCCTAACTCTTTAACCAATCAACTCTGGGATTCTGACTTCCTTACTCCTCCCACACCTCTCATTATCCCTCACAGACTCCCTTCCTTCCTTGAATCTCTTATGCCACTCTAAAACTGATGCTCAATTCATGCAAGATGGTCGAAAAGCCGTCTGAAGCATTCCAAACGTTTCTGTGGCATTTTTTCCAAGTTTAAAACAGAATTTTACTGCATATCGTTTTTCTAAAGTGTCCTGACGTCCAGATTACATTTTTGAAATTCACCAGCTGTGACAATCAGGCTTTAGTAGCGTGTATTCCAATTGCTGCTGTAGCTATTCATTTGAAGCTGAAATCATAAAAATTGGTCAGTCATAAGATGTATAGCAATAACATATTGAATTTTCAAGAGTCTACGACAATTTTAAATGCCTGTACAAAAAAGTCTGGAAACTTATTGAAGGCACTACGTATCTCTCAGATCTTTAAAAAATGCGTGACATTTGAAAGTGTCACTCATTTTTTTAAATTTAAAACATTTAAACATTTTTGTTTTTGGTGTATCTTTTAATCCTAACGAAGCAATAATTCAACGTAATTATTTTATATCTCCAATCTGAAGAATAAGTTATAAACCGAATGGAAAAGCTGCACTTTCTCTGTAAAAAAAGAAATAAATTTACGTTAAAACCATCCCCCTAATTCAGTGTGCATATATGTACTCATCTCATTCGGCACTGAGTAGATGCAACACAAGGTCGACTTTTAAACGGAGTTTAACGGGTTTGAATTCAAAGTTTCCTTCTCATATACTAGTCGTCCTACCAAGGTTACAGATCTCAGATGACTCTAACGTTTACCATATTTACCCAACCCCTCCGCTAGGGCAGGATATGACACAAGGTCAAATTTTAAGCGGGGTTTAACAGGTTTGAATTCAGAGTTTTCCTTCTCCTAGACTAGTTGCCTCACCAATGCTGAAGAACCTAGTCTGCCCTACTATTTACCCATAGCTGGGGGAGAATAATTGGAATCATACCTTTCCCAAGGGTATTAGTGCTATGTGAAATGCAACCAGTCTCATCCAGGATTTGTCCATTTCCTACGACGATAACCATTACACCACGGGCACCTCCACGACTCTGCAGTTTACCTTTAGAAAGAAGCACAATGATTGGTAACATACCTTTCCCAAGGGTATTGGCACGTTGTGAAATGAAAACCACCTCATCTAGAATTTAAATTAGGGTCACTGTGTTCATTTCTTGCGATGATAACCGTTACACCACGAGCACCTCCTTCAACGTATGCATATCGAATTTGATAGTTCTATATCAAGTCGTTTGTCCATCTTTAACGAATCGAAAGACAAAGTCTTCTTACTTATTAATGCAGATTCTTAGAGAAAAAAGGTAAATTAAAAAAGTAGAGAGAGAGCAATAAATAAAATTCAGTACAATGTCTTTTTTAATAAGCAATTATTAAGATACAAACTCACTAGCAACAGACTTGAAATACTGGAATGCTAATCATTGCTCTATAGCATAGGATAAATATTGTAGGTGCCCGTGTAATTGTTATCGTCGTAGGAAATGGACACGGCGTCACAAGTTCAAATCCTCGACGAGGCTTATAGCATTTCATATAGCACAAATACCATGAGGAAAGGCATGAATCCAATTATTCTCCCTCCAGCTATGGGTAAACTTGGATCTTTAGCCTTGGTTAGTCAACCAGTCAGGGAGAAGGAAAACTTTGAATACAAACCTGTTAAACTCCGCTTAAAAATTGACCTAGTGTTACATCGGGCCTGTGCGTAGGGGTTTGGTAAATGCATGCATAAAGACAGTCGGAAAGAATACTGAGAATTGATATTGAATTCCTTGTTATATTGAAGGAATGCACAGCGGAATTCAAATCTTGTAATACTGAAAAATTAATTTGTCACTTACAATGATCTCTATTAATCAGTTTATGAATCCCAAATGAAATTGTTTAATTAAGTATTATGGAAAATTCACATTGCTTTATCAGAAATAATCTTTAAAGAGGAGATTAGACAAGCTATTAAGTAGTCAATAGAATACGGCTTAAAGCTGAGTAAATCAAAGAATTCTATCGTTACTAACATTCACTTTAAAGCCACTTTACGTAAGGGTAATCAATGTAATCCATATTCATAGATTTTACATAACTTGCTGAAAACTCTCTCTATATGTGGGATTCTAAATTACTTAGACAAATCATAACTTTACACCACCTAATATTTATTAGTAACAGGTTTACGTGAATATCTTTGTTAGAAAAGCAGATTTGATATTATGTAAATCATCTATGGAAGATTCCAAGAATGTGTTGACAGGGATGATAAACAGGGGGATGTAAATGGAAATCATACCATAAAGTAATTTCCATAGATGTGTTAAGATTTCTTATTCCCCTGTACAAAATTCATTACCACGAGTCCTTATTGGAAACAAAAATCCTATTTAGGACTCCAAGAGCAACTCCGTCAAAATCCTGCCCATAGTGCGGGTTTTCAACTAATACATACAAAGCCATATTGTTTTATATATGAGTAGATGACTGAAAAGAAAATTCAGTTTTGGAAAAAAGAGTCAAGAAATGTATTCGGTGAAATGTTTATTGTAGCAGAAAGAACTTCGACCGTTATGGTCGTCGCATATTTTCACCCAATGATGATGACTTATCCTATTCAACCCGGACCATTTTCCCGAGCAACATAAAAATGGTGAAAGCCCGCCAAACTATCTCTTCCTCAGAACCTTCCGAGCAGGACGGACGTATTTTCTGTCCACTCCCTTCATAGCAGCAGACTCACAACATCATGAGGAAAGCTGTCTAATTTACGGACCTTCTGAGTCTATCTTATATATTGACCCTCGACCGAGCCGTCAATCAAGAGATGCACCTGTGTAAATAAGCGGAAGAACAGCGGAAGCAAGTAGACGTAAGACAACAATATAACCAGGTGCCCGGGGCGGTTTGAGTCAGTTAGGGACAAGATGCCAGGGTGAGAACAAGCTTGCAGACTGAGGGTTTTGCGGCCCTCAGTGACCCACGGTTGAGCAACCCAGCCAAGATGAGAAAGAAGTGCTGCTATGGTCGAGGAAGAACTTGGGGTCAATATAGCAGTCTGTGCTTGTCTCCACCCCACTCTCACACACAAGAAACATTACCCTTTCGAGAATAAAGTGTGAGAGATGTATCTTTATAAAGAAGTGAGTTCGTTCGTTCATTGAAGTTCGTATATTATCGGTTGATGTTTCCGCATATATTTGTATATGTATTATGGCTATGGTTGTGAGTATACAACGTTTACCCTCTTAGACCAAGGGTTCCCAATTGAACATGAATGAAATACATGTAATCCGCCACTTACAGGAACACTTTTATGTCGCCTCTAACTTTTGCTATGTCAACAGTGACGCATAATTTCGCTCAGATATCCAGCTACCTCATTCCTGGGCAACCTTTACTGGAGACCTTCATGCCTCTCTCCTACAGCAACCAGGACCACACATTTATGGGTGACTACATCATTCCTGTCCTTAAACTGCAAACACTACTTTTGCTATGTCTATAGCGACGCATTATCCGCTCAAACATTCAACATTGTCTTGACTGTAGCGAAGCACATTCCGCTAGGCATTTAGCTGCTATAATTTCTTCTCAACTCAATAACTATTTCCTTCTTTCCTTCCAACGAGACTAGCAGCATAAATGTACCCTTTATTCTGGCTGCCACTAAACCTTCTTGAAAACCTTACGGCATCTTTATTATTCTCCTTTATTTCCCACAATATGGCGAGGGGGTAATATAACGACTCTCCCTCGCTAAATTTATCATTGTATGTTTTACAGGCGTCTGATGCTTAACTTTCGGCTACACTTATACACCCTAAGAAAACCATAATCAACAATGTATATGCAAGGAACATTTTCTATCTTTCGAAATTAGTTTCTAGACACAAAAATTTTAATAGAAATATAAAGAATTTCGACATAGCAATGGAAGTTCGTAAGTGATAACAATTTGCAATAAATGTTTCTTTTTACATAAAGTCATTATATGGATATTCACTGAAGTCTAAGTTTTTGTAGATCTGAACAACTTATTTATATTGAGAGTAAAAAATCGAAGATGTCACTGGAAAAAAAAAAGGATTTAAAAAATTTACATCAGACAACAAGAATGAGATTTTTTGTTCGAAGCCAAAACATTTCCCTTTAAATAAAACTGATGCATGAAAAAGCCCTTTAAATAAAACTGATACATACAAAAGCCCTTTCAATAAAACTGATGCATATAAAAGCCCTTTAAATAAAATTGATATATACAAAAGCCCTTTGAATAAAACTGGAGTATGAAAAAGCCCTTTAAATAAAACTGATGCCCTTTAAATAAAACTGATACATACAAAAGCCCTTTCAATAAAACTGATGCATACAAAAGCCTTTTAAATAAAACTGATACATAAAAAAGCCCTTTAAATAAAACTGATGCATGAAAAAGCCCTTTAAATAAAACTAGTGCATGAAAAAGCCCTTTAAATAAAACTGATGCATACAAAAGCCCTTTAAATAAAACTGATGCATGCAAAAGCCCTTTAAATAAAACTGATACATACAAAAAGGAAAAACCAATTGGAGTTAGGTATTTTGTGCTGAATCTAGAAAATAACTAGTTTTTATTTTCAGACATTTGCTTCACACATGAAACACACATGAGTAGCTAACAGAATATCAGAGACAAACTCAAATAATTTCTGCATTTTGTTAATTTTTGAATTTAAGAAAAACAGAACATTTGGCGTCATCTATGCAATAAATTCAATAAGTCATAAAAACGAAGTCTTTGTTTTTCGAAAATTCCTGACGAACTTATTTTCAATAAAATGAATATTTTATTTACACCAAGATTGTTAAACAATTATTTATAACTACTGCTACAACTATTACTACCACAAATAATAATAATTATAATAATAATAGAAAGCCCAGCGTAAGAAGACGGAACAAGTCAATCGCTGTAAGTTATGCTCAAAGAAATAAGGTTTTGGTAACTGTCTTTTATTTTTAAAAAAAAACATTGATTTTCGTTTTACGTAAAATCTTTTGCTTGAAGACTTGATAAATCCCTAAACTCCATTTCAGGTAAATTTTTTTGAGACGACGAAATAGATTTGTTTTATATTTAGTGGCATAATTTCATGAGTAGATCAATTGATGGGTAATTGAAATATATGTAGTTCCTAGGCAATTGACCATAAAATAATATTTTCCCAAAATATTGCTTAAAATAAAACAAAGCCTAAAACTAATTTTAAAATTAAAACCTAAAACTTTAACTTAATTTGAAATTAAAATAAAATAAATGATAACATAAATTTAAAAAAATAATAAAAAAGGAAGGGAAAAAAATCCCCAACCAAAAAAAAAAAGAAAGAAAGAAGATAAGTTTAAGAAGAAATATTCTAGAATTCCACGTGCTGTACATTTTTTTAGAAAATATAGATAACCCCCCTTTTCCCCAAAGCAACAACAGCTCAAAATCTTAGAAAGCCCGACGTAAGAAGACGGAACAAGTCTATCGCTGTAAGTTATACTCAAAGAAATAAGGTTTTTGGTAACTGTCTTTTATTTAAAAAACATTGATTTTCGTTTTTCGTAAAATCTTTTGCTTAACAGTTGTATTTAAATGAAGACTTGATAAATCCCCAAACTTCATTGCAGGTAAATTTTTTTGAGACGACGCGAAAGATTTGTTTTAAATTTAGCAGCTCATTATCTCTCTATCACTTTTGGCACTACTGTCTATCTAAGGAAATGTGTATTTGATGTAGTCTGAAAATATTTGAATTTTTTCTGTCCTCCATATAAAGGAAAATATCAGGACCTTAGTATTTATTATAACATTACCAGTTTAACGGAAATATTTTTAAATCGGGCAGTAAATACAATACAAAACAAAGAGATAACACGGGAATGATTGACGTTTGGTTAGATACACGTTAAGAAATATATCATAAGAGTAAGTCAGTGGACTTTAACTAAGTTAAAACTTGGGCGGGGGGTGACCTGCTGTCAATGAACAGTCACCATGACTGTCATCAGTCACATCTGTGTCAGGTGCGCAGATAATAAACAACCCTGGGTCTAGTATAGCCACAATATACCACCCATGATAAAATGTCAAATTCAAATATTACACAACCCAGGCTTGGGTGTCAGGATCGGCAGGTGCTGTCTTGATAGCCAACATCCTGCGAATGTTGGTTGTTCTCTTTTCAGGTACACAAATGGTTATTTGAGTTACCACATCAACTAGAGACCTAAACGGAAAGCATGGACTCAAGAAGACAACCAAGTTGCGCTACTCTGCTATTTTAGAAGTAACCCTACACAAAGATGATATAGAAAAAGAATGATGGAGATATGGCAAGAACTTTCTAATTTTCAGACAACTAGTCAGAGACTCGATGATCAAGTTAGAACAATAATAAAGAAGGGTTGGTTTTCTGACCTTGAAATAATAGAAATACACCAGAAAATAAATGATCAACAAAGTAGTAATAATACATTACCTGGCACATCAAATATTATCAAACAAAAACAGCCCATCCGAAAGGAACCACCAACTTCGGAAAATGAAACCTCTATACAACCAAACACTGCACCACCAAACAACCCTGAACAAACACTATCACATGAACAAAAGTTAAATCTAGAAAATTTAAAGAGAATTATGAACAGTGAAAAGATCACTTTACCGTCATTAAGAAACATTGAATGGAAAATAGCTAGGGCAGATACAAATGAAGTGAATCAAGTACTGACTTATATATCAACGAATAAAATAACCGAATTAAATGAACTAATTTATGCAGGAGCGAAATTAGCTTGTGAGAAAATTGTGATCCCCTCAAAAAGCACGAAAGAAAAATCAAAACCCGGATAGGAATTTCGACTAGAAACTCAGATAAAAAATCTACGAGAACAGGCAAAAATGATGAAACAAAAGAAAGACGCTGGAATAATTGTGAACGGAAAAGAAGAGACAACACAGGAAAAACTAACAATAAAACTTGAGGAAATAAACCAGAAAGTACTGGCGAAAGAAAGAAGATTAAAGAGATATCAACATAGGGTAAAACAATACAGAGAAAACAGGACATTCCAAAACAATGAAAGAAAATTCTATCAACAATTAGGAGGAAATTACAATAAAACATACCAACAACCGGATGCAAAAGAAACCAAACCATTTTAGACTAAAATATGGCAACCAAAAAAAAAACATAACGAAAAGGCTGAATGGATAAACAATATAACAAGAGGATAAGAAGGGCTTGAAGAAGGCCCGAAAGCAAAATACACTCCGATTTACTCAAAACTACACTTAAAAAGATATCAAACTGGAAAATGTCAGGCCATGATGGAATACATCGTTTCTGGTTCAAGAAATTCACCTCCATTCACGACATACTAGCACTAGAAATGAATAAATGTTTACAAACAGCACACGTACCTGAATAGATATCCAAAGGAAAGACCACATTGATACAAATGGATCCAAACAAAGGAACCGCCCCAAACAATTACAGACCCATAACTTGCCTACCAATGATCCGGAAAATATTAACAGCGCAAATAATGGAAGAGATTTACTTCTCGCTAACAAGCCACAGTTGGTTCCCTGACGAAGAGAAAGGGTGCTGAAAAGGATCCAGAGGCATAGCAGAATTACTTTACATAGATTAACTCATTCTAAATGAGAGCAAGACCAGACGGAAAAATCTAGCTATGGCCTAGATTGAATGCAAAAAGGCATATGATATGGTTCCGCATAGCTGGATAATAAACAGCCTCAAAATGTACAGCAAGTCATAAACTTTATCGTCTAAACCATGAAAACCTGGAGAGTGAAATTGACAGCAGGAGGAAGAAGCTTAGCTGAAACAAAGATCCAAAGAGGGATTTTCCCAGGAGATGCTCTATCACTCTTATTGTTCATAATTGCCATGATACCACTTAACTATATACTCAGAAAATGTATAGCTGGATACAAACTTAGTAGATCCCAGGAAAAAAATCAATCACCTAATGTATATGGATGACATAAAAGTATTTGGAAAAAATGAAAAAGAACTGGAAACTCTTATACACACAGTTAGAATATACAGTCAGGACACAGGAATGGAATTCAGCATTGAAAATGGTACATTGCTAATAATTAAAAATAGCAAATGACATCTGACTGACGGAACAGAACTACCAAATCAAGACAAGATTAGAACGCTTGAAAAAAAGGAAACTTACCAATATTTGGCTATCTTGGAGACTGACACTATCAAACAAGTGGAAATGAAAGACAAAATTTAAAAGGGATATCTCAGGAGAACTAGAAAACTACTCAAGACTAAACTTTCTCGTAGAAACCTTATCAAAGGAATAAATACTTGGGCTGTACCCCTCGTTAGATATTCGGGACCCTTTCTGAAGTGGACCAGAGATGAACTTAGACAAATGGACCAAAGAACAAGAAAACTAATGATCATGCACAAGGCATTACATCCCAGAGACGACGTTGCCAGACTATTTGTATATAGAAAGGATGGGGGAAGAGGACTTTCCAGCATCGAAGACAGCGTTGACGCATCGATACAACGGCTCTAAGACTATATAGAAAAACACGAAGGAGAACTGATTACAGCCATCAGAAAAGATACTGACAACACGATGGACAACAGAATGAAAACTAGGAAACAAAAATAGGAAGAAAAACAACTCTGTGGGCGTTTTAAACGACTATTAAACAACATATCACACGACAAAACCTGGACCTGGCTGAAAAAAGAAACTTTAAGAGAGAAACAGAATATCTCCTCATAGCAACTCAAAACAACGCCATAAGAACCAATCAGATCAAACCGAGAATAGATAAGACGCAACAAAATAGCAAATGTAGGCTCTGCGGTGACAGAAATGAACCCATCAATCACATAATCAGCGAATGCAGCAAATTAGCACAGAAGGAGTATAAGAGTAGTCACGACTTGGTAGGCAAGTTGATTCACTGGGAGATGTGCTAGAAATTTAAATGTGACCATACGAACAGATGGTATATGCACAACCCAGCACCTGTCATAGTAAATGACACACATGAACTCCTATGGGACTTTGACATACACACGGATCACCTAATCTCGGCCCGAAGACCAGACCTAATGATAATCAACAAAAAAGGGGATTTGCAAAATTGTCAATTTTGCTGTGCCGGCTGACCACAGAATAAAACTGAAAGAAAGTGAAAAGAAAGATCAGTACCTCGACCTTGCTAGGAAATTGAAAAAACTATGGAACATGAAGGTGACTATTATACCAATCATGATTGGTGCTTTTGGTACAGTAAGTAAAGGATTATTTAGGGACTGGAGGACTTGAAAGTTGGAGGACGAGTGGAGACCATCCAAACTACTACATTATTGAGAACGGCCAAAATACTGAGAAGAGTCCTGGAGACTTGAGGAGACTTGCTGTCACTCAAACTCCTATGAAAAACCATCAGCTAACGCTGATGTTAAAAACTCGAATGAGTAAATAACAATAATAAAAAAAAAACAATAAGGATAAGGTAATCAATTTTAGAGGGTGATAAATCAATTCCTATGACAGGTGTCTCTATGTGAAAAATCGACAGAAACATGAACAAAAAAAAAACATGGTAGAATATTTTCAAATAACATAATATTATCGCTTAGTTATGATTTACAGTCCGAAATAAAAGATAAATGCTTAAATCGACAAATCTTTTAATTGTCACTTTATTAAATTAGAAATATTCACAATAAAAAATCTGTTAGATTATTTTACAAAAAAATATTCATTTCATGAAGTAATTCTCAAAATATAATAAGTAAATATATTTTGTATTATATAGATATATTTTTATAATGACAATTACTGTTTAAAACAGTTTGATTTTTAATTGATGACATTATTGTAAAATAGCCATGTTACCCGGTTACCTGGTGTAGAAGGGTACTTCAGCTAGTGATTATATTATACATTTCTGACATAACAGCGCACCAAATGATCTTATACCTGTTAAATGATAGATATTTAGTGGACGACATCGTTAAATCCATCTACAGGTGTCGTCGAGGAAGAGGATAATCGTCTTTAGGTTTTCTTTTAAAGACAAAGCACATAAAATATTGATTTCTTTTGTAATCTATCATCTGAGCAATTTTGGTTTTCTTCAGGAAAAATAATAATAATAAATACAACATGATAATTGAATAATTTTCTTTTACTTTCATAAAACTATCAAAGACTTTTGTGAAACACATATCTGAGGCAATATACCTCACGACTAATAATTATTGATGCATTGTTTTCTAATAGTAACGTTTAAAATTAAATTCAGGCAGGATTTCTTATTTTTTGCCGTTTAGATGGGTAGGAGATGGTGTTGAAAAGTTCTTTGGGTCTATCAAGAAAGGAACGACCGAAAGCCATGAATCACATTTACATACTATTCCACACACACACACACACTAGCATACGCATTCACATACACACTTCCGCAGATACACATAGACAGGTGCACTTGGATACGCTCGACTACGCATTCAAATACATTCACACACGCGCACATTCAAACACATCTCCACACACACTAACACACACAATACTCGCACGCACGCACGCACGCATATATATATATATATATATATATATATACAACAAGAGCACTTTTTAGAACAAAAGAATTATAATGATTAAAAGAGAACTAATCTGACAACCAGATATGTTCAGGAAGTAGTTCTAAATTTATTGCAGCAACACTTACAATTTACAATAGCTACGCTTGGCGCAATGGTTATCGTCAGAGGACCCAAACTTAATCCGAGACGAGGCTGTTTGCATTTCCCTTCGTGGTAATGCCCTTGGGAAAGGTATGAATCCATCTGTTGTCCTCCAGCTATGGGTAAATAGTAGGACAGATTGGGTTTTTTAGCGTTTCTACAAGAAGAAAAACTTAATTCAACCACGCTTTACTCAGCCTAAAAAATTAATTTTGAATCGGCACCCTTCTCTGATGCCGAAAGGATTCTGTAAATTCATATACGAGAAATCGTTCTGAAGAAAACAAAAACAAATTATAGTGTTGGTTTCTTCTGTAATAGGTATGAATCCTTTTTAATCGTGCTATATATATATATATATATATATATATATATATGAAAATGCCAAGAGATGAAAAACACAACGATCTTATTTACAGAAATATTTACAGAAATATTTGCCAACGTTATTTCTATTTCTGCTCATAAAATTATCCTCTGAAGATCTGGTTATTTTTCATCTCTATGCATTTTCATACTGACGGATTTATATCAAGTTTTTCCCATATATATATATATATATATATACATATATATATGGATTGTTTTCATATATGGGACTGAGTATATATATATATATATATATATATACAGGGCTTTACAGAGCCCTCCATAAAGAATCGCACTTCTTTTTGCTCGAGCGAAGGAGAAAAGGGCTCATCTTATATTCAGTCGTAGTGGAGCGTGAGCAACTCAATTTGGGGCTAAAGAGCGTGTTTTTTGCGCCTGCTGAAAGACGAAATTTTTTAACTTCTCAGATTTTTGTTTAGAAACAAGCATGATTTATCAGCTATGTGCTACATTTCTGATGGGCCATTTTTCTAAGAAGACTAGAAAAAGTCAATTCAAAAGCGTCAGTTACTTTGTAGAAAGGCTTTCTTAAGATTTAAACTTTTCTCGTATTTATGACTCGTATTTTTATGGCTAAAAATAAATTTTTATTCAATCAAAGAAATACGTTTGTTTTTAAATAGATATTTTTGAATAATTATCTTTTTTTTATTCATTGTTGTTTTTATTCATTTGTTGTTTTCAAAGTTCTTGTATCTTTTCAAATAATTATTTTAATAAAAAATAGTAAATATGTTTTCTGATTTTTCTTTTACACCAATATTTCAAAACATATTATAGATATTTGGTAAATCATTCAAAGAAAACAGGAATACGATTTGTTTGTAAAAACAGCAACAAATATGTCTATTTTTTAGTATATTTTACTTATGTTGCCAAAAATTACAAGTCTCAGCATATTCAACTAAAAAGGGTAAGCTGATGATTATTATTTTGCTTTTCAAAGACAAATAAAACTTAAAATTGTTTTTTGTTGTAAATTTTCTATGAATAAATGTCTTCATCAAAAGTTTTTTTACAAAGATTTGAGGCTATATAGTTTTTGCTTCTTTAAAAGAAATAACTATCAGTATCGCGCTAGACTGACGCAGTTTTGTTCATCCCTACTGTTTTATGAAAATAATAATTTGAAAAGAAGATAGAATAACTTAACTAAGATACTTTGATTTTATTTGCTTGAAAACAACAGAGTATTGTTATAAATGAAATGGAATTTTCAGTCAATTGCTACCCTGAATCCGTTTTGAAGCCATTTGACCCCTACTCATTATATATATTCCCACCCATAGAAATAATACGACATATTGCCACAACTCTTGAAAATAGAAGATTTGTGTTTTTGTCTGCTGTTCAAAGTTTATTTCGCAAGTTTCTCCTGCCAACTGCAATACTGACGAGAATATTTTCTTCACCCCAAAACTGTAAGTTAAAAATATTTCAACTGATTTTTTTATAAATTCATATTTAGTAATATTTAAATTCTGTCTCTCTTCTCTTGGAGAAATGTTTGCTACTTCTTTCGTTAAAAAGAAAATAATCCATAATGTAATGTTTAAAAGTAAAACTTTATTTATTAAGAACTAATTTAAATTCCCTCATCCAAAATAAATAGTAAATGATTAATTTTCAAAGAAATAATGCCTGCTATAGTTTTTTCTTTTGAAATTATTACAGTTAATATATTTAAATTTTTTACTTTTTTATTAATAATAATTTGAAAAATCGTTCTTGAACTTCGATAAATCGATCTGATTTGTTTGAAAAACCATTAACAGAGTATTTATGTTGGTTTTTGATTAGAAATATAAAGTGTATTTTGAATAAACGATGGCTAAAAAATATCAACGAATTGCCAATAAGCAATTGTTCAGAGATCCAATTAATGTCTTGAAATTTCATACAAAAATATCTGACTGAAAACCTCGGGATTGAACAAATATCGGGTCAAATTTTCTTCCCCTGAAAAAATAGGTTGTTAATGTAATGAACATTTAAATTGTTTTGAATATTTCTATTTCTATTTTATACCTATGGCAACAAAAATTTATGTATGATCTTATGCTCCGTCCGACATGTTTTCTTTTAGGAGCAAGAAATCCCATCTTAGCAAATCTCAAAATATGAGCGAGATTTTGTCAATATTACGGTCTTACACTTAAAGTGACATCCCCACCCATATTGACAAGATCATTTGACACACACACCTATACTTTGAACACTTATTGGCGAAGTAGAATGTTTATGAAAGAAGGTATATTTTCACTATGGAGCACTGGAATGGAGTGCGTAAAGCCCTATATATATATATATATATATATATATATATATATATATATATATATATACTCTGTCCCATATATCGAACAATCAATAAATATACTGAAAACTTTGATTAGGAAGGATTCTTCGAATCATAGTGGCTAATGTGCAGGACTGCGGCATCTTAGTGAGTTCGAATTTCATTTGTGCAATACGTTCACATTGACATATTATTATTTTTTCTAATATATATCCAGATATTTGGAACTTAAATTTGCTGCTGGAAGTGTTGTATTAGATTGGAATTACATATTTTGACCCTAGACATTTTAAAGAGGAAACAACAAATTGTTATGGCGCCAAAACTGTCCCGAAATCATAATTTTTGAGCAAAAATATTAATTTACCAGATTAAATACGCACACAAATACACACACACACACACACACACACACACACATATATATATATATATATATATATATATATATATATGTATTTATGTGTGTAATGTGTGTGTGTGAATAAAATGAAGCATTGTTACTGAAATAAATATCTCACTTAAATGTCCATTATTGTAGGATGTAATAGAAATATAAACATTGAGCTAAGCATTTAAGGTTAGGCCCAGCCTTAAGGATTGGTTTGTTGGTTGGTTGACATACCATAACACCAACTTAATGCCAAAGTCAATTTAACAATTATCACCCATTATAAACAATACAAAAATATAATGTAAAGAGGTAAACATTTCATTGTCTTAAACAGATTTAGTTGACACATCGATGGAAATATAACAAGTATAATCACGCCAGTCCGGAGTAGACCTGGGAGTCATTGCAAGGAAGAGGTGACTCAACGCTCTCAAGATCTCCAAAAATAAAACCTCACCACCAGATTCAGTTTAGTGTCATAAGCAAGATATCCGTGAATGACAGTAAATGATCGATTATACAAATCAATAAAGCAAAGATTCTTTATTAAAAAGTGTCTCAACTGAACTAAGTCTCCATATTAATACACCGTATATTCATCTTGGGCATTTTGCACAAACCTGTACCTTTGTAGTCATTTTGCACAAACCTCTATCTTTGCAGGCATTCACGGACAGAGCATTAGTATGAGTGTCGCTACTTTACAAGATGACCGAAAATTTCAAATTTTAGTAGAATACCAACTCCCCATAAGCATTTTTGGTGAGGGTGTCTTACCTCTTTGCAGGGGATAATTTTGATGTATTTTAAGCCTTATTAAAATGGTAAACTATGGTTTTGGGTTAATGTTATGGATGATATATACAGTGAGAAGAGGTGCCGTTACCTAAGGTTTCTTTGTTTAATGGCATATCAACCTTGGTGGGTTATTTGATGCCAAAGCCATCCTCCAAGAAGAACAGCAGTGATGCTATTTAACCCATAGCTGGGAGGATAAGGAGATTAATACCTTTCCCAAGGGTATTTGTTCGAAAGCGAACGTAATAGCGCAACTGAAGTTAGAACTCACCTACTACGATTCCGCAGCCCAGCGATTTAACCATTACACTACGAGGACACCCCTGCTGTTACCTAAGTACTTTCTGTGATGTGAAAGCCTTAGATAGGTTTATTAGGAAGTGTGTCCAAAAAGCAAAGTACAAACATTTACTAATCCAACGTGTTTATTATGATATATCTAAAATATTTTGCATTTGTACCTGTAAAATATGTTACAATGAAATATTTCTACGTGAAATGAATAAATGCTCTTCTTGAAGAACATTGTAGCGGATCAATTGTTCTTCAGTCAGTTGCTTAGTGACCAAACGAAATGCTATCCATAGCTTTTATTTAAGATGATACACTGAATAAACCCTATGATATAGCTGTGGAACATGATCTTGTAAAGTCGATAGTCCATGAAATGCTTCACGGAAGTTAAAATTTCTGAGAGTGTCATTTGCATAAGCAATTGACTTAAGAATAGTTGACTGGACACCACTTTTTTTTTTGCAGATGATATCTATACACTGTATGGAGGGGACAAGTGCATCATTCTTGATGGGGACTTAGTAGAAAGGCAATATAGTCTTGCTGGTAATGTATTCATAATGTTCAATTTGTATAGTAATACGCGTGTCGGATTAGTAAATGCTTGAACCTTATTTTTAGGGCGTCACTCGAAGAGAAATCGTTCTTCACATTTATGAAAGGAGATTACCTGTATTAATGAATAAAATATTCGTTTTTAACTGAGATAATTTTATGGAGCTCAAACAAACAAAAACATGCATCGTTTTACATGTTTATAATAACAATGATCGTCTTTGGACATAGAATCGACGACTCGAGATCAAATATTGAACGAAACAGTTTATGTTTCATAACTTTATACTTGCATTAATGCCCGTAGTAAAGGTGTGAACCCATTTGCTCTCCCACCAGTTTCGGGTATATAGTAGGGCATACTGTGTTCTTTAAACCAGTCTAGAAGAAAAAACGCTAAATAAAAAATCGTCTTAACTCCACTTAAAATTGACCTGGTGTCACATCCTTACCATAGTGAGGGATTGGGTAAATACAAACAATATAACACACACACACACACACACACACACACACACACACACATATATATATATATATATATATATATATATATATATATATATATATATATATATACTGATCAAAGATTATAATCAGAAATTTTAGTCCTGAGTAAATCCTGTAACTCCGATTATAACTGAAGCCGCGTTAATCATGTATTATTTAACAGACTGAATGTAATATTATATGCCCAAAAATGAATTTGTGTACAAATATTAAGCGACTTAAGTTTTTTTCGACACTTTTTCGTGAATTTGTGTATACAGCACATTTAATATCGATTTCCACGTTTTTAAGTCTGTGTTACATTTTGGTATATTTCCTGCTGTAAAAGTGAACGTGAAAGGCATTAATTAACGTCATACCATATATGGTGATGTGATACTGATGCCAAAAGAGAAAATTAGAAGTCAATGTAACCTCTATACCCAAATCATCCTGAATCAACAAAAGCCAAGAACGCTTTGGGTTAAGGGTGTTGACTTCATTTTTAAAACTAAATCACATGTTGACTTAAATCAAACAGAAAAGAATCAAGACTGGATTGTAATAATCTACGTATATAAAACATAATATGTATTTATAATGGATATGCTACATTATCAGCTCATTTTCGTGGCTTCTTTTATGACGTATCAAACCCTTTATAAACTCTTTGAAGTCTTAAAAACTATTCTTTATAAAAAATTTTCTCCTACCGAGTACCTAAGATCGAAACTAGTTAAGGACAGTTAAAATTTTCAAAGAAATATTCATTTTTGTGTGATCATCTTTGTTCGTCGTATATATATATATATATATATAATTGCAACATTCTAACTATATATTTCAATTTACTCGAGATTAAATGTACCAGTACCATAGCTGCATTACAATAAATGATCGTGTATATAAATCAATAAAGCAGATATTACCAATTAGAAGCCTTATCAACTGAACTAAGAACATATATATTAATACACTGTGCTTTCATCGTGCACATTTTGCATCTGCCTGTACCTTTGTAGACATACACGGACAGTTCATGAGTACTAATGTTACATAGCCCAGTCGGATGTGGCTGTAGAATAAATTGACTGGTTGTCTGCAGAGAGGTAAAAAAAACCTGCCAAAGAGTATTCAGGATATGACACTAAACAATCTGATGTTGAGGCTTCAGTAATATTGGAACTTTGTGGAATGTGGAGAACCCCTTTATTGCCATCGCTTTCAGGTTCACTCGGGACCAGAGTAGTAGCACCTAATAGGGCCCCTATCTATGGGTCAAATAGAAGTGTTTGGCATTTAAACTGTGTACTTTGACACTTGAACTAAGTGTAAACAAATGCTTGATCATTCAACTGTGTGTAAATAAATGACAGATGTTTAATTGAATTGTTGGTGATACATAGCAATACTTGGAACCATTTAATTTTATTGTCATGCTAATTTGAATTGTTTGAAATAGAACTGTTTGATCATTTAACTATGTGTAAGGAAATGACTGATGTTTAATTGAATTGTTTGAGTGATTCGTATTAAATAGAAATAAGTAAAACCATTTAACCGCGAGCAAAAAATAAGCTCAGGCTCATTTTAAAATGTTATCTACAAAATGGGTTTCAAAATCATAAATTTAATACATATGTATAAAAAAAATTTGGCATTAAATAACCTACAATAGTTGATATGCCATAAAACCAAACCAAACCTAACCAAAAGTTACAAGATGGCTGAAAACTTCAATATTTTTAGATTACAACTACCCACAAGTATGAATATATTTTAACATGGACAAAATCGGCATTGTTCTTCAGGGTTTTGTAATTTTATTTCTATCAGCATATATATATATATATGTGTGTGTGTGTGTGTGTGTGTGTGTGTGTGTGTGTGTGTTATGGTAATTTAATGTGTAACATTTTTCCAAGTCATGATAAATTACCCAAATGTACATATACACTGAAGAGTTGAGATACAATGAAACAGTCTGTGGATGACAATATATATGAGGAATTGCCGAGATAGACAATATGTGTCAAGAAAAGAAAGAGGAAGATGACTCGCCAGCATTGAAGAGAGCGTGAATGCATTAATAGAAGGACTTGAAATACCATAAAAAGAGTTAAAAGGACTAATTATAGCAACCAGAAACAACACAGGTAACGTAAAGATCAACAGAACAACAATTAAAAAAATAGAAATGGGAAAAAAAACAACTGTATGGATATTTCAAGCGACAATCTAACGAAATCGCACACGATAAGACAAGGACATGGCTAAGATAGAGGAATTGTATGAGAGAAATATCTAATAGAGGCTCAAAATAGCGCCATAAGGACCAACTATGTTCAAACGAAAATAGATTAGACGCAACAGAATTGTAAGAGTTGGTTATATGGTGAGAGAAACAAAACAATTAATCCCATAATAAGCGAATGCAGTAAACTCGTAGAAAAAGAACATAAAACTAGACAGGAATGGTTAGGAAAGGTGATCGTATGGGAATTGTGCAAGAAATTGAAATTTGACCATTCTACCAAGTGGTATATACACAAACCAGAATCTTTATTGCAGAAAGAAGCGCACAAAAATGTCTCAGATTTTGAGATACAAACAGATCACTTAATCCCAGCCAGAAGACCAGACCTAATGATAATTAACAACAACAAAAAAAGAACCAGCCGAAAAGTGGACTTTGCCGTCTCTGCGAAACAGATTGAAAATCAAAGAAAACGAGAAGAGAGACAAGCACTTAGACCTTCCAAGAGAACAAGAAAACATAGAAAAATGAAGGTGACGATGAAATCAATCGTAATTGGTGCACTTGAAACGATCCCCAATTGATTGATAAGTGGTTTTGAAACGTTGGAATTCGAAGGATAAGCAGAAACTATCGATACTACAGCATTCCTGAGATCTGCCAGAATACTGGGAAGAGTCCGGTCGAGCTGTGAAAGCTTGCTGTCACTTAGACTCGAATGAAAGATCATCAAGTAACGCGGATAGGAAAAAGGCGCAAGGAATAATAATAATAATAATAATAATAATAATAATAATAATAATAATAATAATAATAATAATAATAATAATAATAATAATAATAATAATAATTGAGTGCTTGCAATATGACTGAAAAATATCATGCAAAAGAGGCAACAAAAAGCATAAATATGGCGGACCACAGAATGAAAACAAAAGAAAACAAAAGATTAATAAATCTTTGAACTTTGCCTGAGAACTAAAGAAATTGTGGAATATGAGGGTGCTGATGAAACCACCATTAGTTGGTGCCCTTGAAACGTTCCTTAAAAGGTCTGGAAAAGAGAGACTTGGAAAACTGTTGAAGTTAGGATACTTAGAAGAGCCCTGTAGATCTGAGGAGACTTATTGTCACAGTTAAACTGGCGTGAAAATCTCGCAAAGAATAAAATTTTAAAAGGAAATAATCGTTTTTTATGACCGGCGAAAAACTTGTAGAATCTGCGATACCGATAAGGATCTGTATATGTCATAAATAAAAGACCGTCTTTGCAGAAATTATATAACAGAACCGGAAAGAGGATTCAGCATTCAACAACGAAAAATTCTATAAAGAATCAATAGTTAGAACATTTATAGATTTTGGATATTATTCGAGCAGAGCTGAAAGAAACTTTATCATAAGTAATCTTCCTCGTCGATAATATTGATTGTTTGATGACTAAGTATATAATAAGTGTATGGAAATCTTATTTTAATTGCGTGTGAAATACGCATCACAAATCCGAATTCAGAAAAAATCTTTTACTTTTTCTTGGTAAATGTTTTCTTCTTGAAACGCTCCCAAATAAAAAGAAAATCTTATCTATAATGTCATTTTATGCGAAATAATCTATACAACAGTATGAGTTTTTACATGAAATGTTATAAGCATGAAATCTCTAAGATGACCCCAGTACGTCATTTTGCTTTTGGTCCGAATTAATCCAACGACGGTTAAAAGTATAAATCAGAAAAAGTAACTGTCACACCAGGATTTGAGACATTTAAAAGGATTTTGCACTGAACCTTCTCTCAATTTTAGATATTTTTATCCTATTTGTCTAGTTCCACGGCTAATTTTCACCATAAAAAGATTTTGTTAACATTTCTATGGAAGTTTCTTTATGATATTATGATTTTAAAGTCTCCACGTGTTCACCAAATCCTGTCAATACATTGTGGGAATCTTCCCTTAGTGGTCACCATAATATAAGTTCTGATTTTCTATTAAAGATAACTCCATAGAAATATTAACATTTTTAAACACCTATGGGATATTTCAAGAATTTGCCGACAGAGATGATGAATATGTGGGACTATTTTAATCTATATCACAAAGGTATTTCTATAAAAGTGTTAACATTTTTAATCACTCTGTATTTTCTAGTCTTGATGATTGCTTTTATCTATAGAATTATCAAATGAATTTATTGGACGCAAATTTTAAGGTCGAACGAATAATCAGATATTTTTGTGTCCCAGATCCTACACTTATGCTTTATATTAAGGACAGACAAGTGAAAATAATTCAGATTGATAACTAAGAATATTGACTGATTTTAACGGCATGTCAAGTCGTTTAGGGTAATTTCATGCATAGATGTTAGAAATTTGTTTTTATTGTACGTTTATATTTACATTTTTTTTGTGTAGTTTTATAAGAGTTTGTTTTTTGCACAAGGTCCTATCGAATAGGAATAAATTCTAAACATATGACAGAGGATGGGATTCTCACAGATACTACCACTCCGGGTCCGACTTGGTCTGGAAGTAATAGCAATAACGAGGTACTTCACACTCCCTATCAAGAATTTGAGCCTCATCATCATACCCAGGACACAATAACTAGAAAGAGTTTGTCTGCTCTCTATAGGCAACCGAACAGTTAGATGTACATTTTGGACACTATAGAAGTTCTTAATGTTAAAAATTATTCCACGTTAGGAAAGGGCGTTCTCACTGAGAAAGAGTCTCTAAAAATAAACAATAATCTTACAGAATATAAATTCAAAAGTAAACTTCAGAGGGAAACCATATTGCTGCAAGACGTATCTAATTATTCGTATTTAATAAGATAGGGTAAAATGTGTTTTTAGGTCATTCTTCAATCTTAATGAAACAGAAAACTGAGATACCCGAATGGATGACCAAAGGGAAGACCACTCTAATCCAAAAATACCTTCTCAAAGGAACTGCCCCGACCAACTATAGACCTATAACGTACATACCGATGATGTGGAAAATACTAACGACTCAAATTAGTGAGAAAATCTACAACTCATTTATAAGCTGTGGAATCTTCTCTGAGGACCAGAAAGGATGCTGCAAGAGAACCAGAGGTACTGAGGAACTACTATATATAGATCGACACATCCTCAAAGAAAATAAAACGAGACGGAAATGTCTAGCTATGGCCTGGATTGACTACAAAAAGGCTTACAATTTGGTTCCCCAAAGCTGGATAGAACACTGTCTCAAAATGTATAAAATACCCGAGGAAGTCATACAGTTTATCGAGAAGATCATGCAAACCTGAAGAGTGGAATTGATTACAGAAGGACAAAGGTTAGCAGAGGTAAAGATCCAGAGAGGCATATTCCAAGGAGATTCACTATCACCATTACTATTTGTGAAGGCCACATCATTCGGAGATGGACAAACGATCACAAACTCAGTAAATTACAGGAAAAGATCAGCCACTTGAGGTAAATGAATGACATCAAACTTTTTGCCAAAAACAACAAAGAATTGGAAACCTTTATACAAACTGAGAATATACAGGTAAGATATAGGAATGGAATTTGGCATAGAAAATGTGCCATGCTTATTATGAAAAGTGGTAAATGACACATGACGGAAGGAGTCGAACTACCAAATCAAGTAGTAATCAGAACGCTCGGAAAAAAGGAAACCTACAAACCTTGGGCATCTTGGAAGCAGACACCATCAAACAAGTGGAAATGAAAGAAAAAATTTAAAACGAGTATCTCAGAAGTGCCAGAAAATTACTCGAGACAAAATTCTATAGCAGGAACCTTGTTAAACGGATAAATACCTGGGCTGTCCACCTGGTAAGGTACTCGGGACCATTCTTGAAGTGGGCCAGAGAAGAACTTAAACAAATGGACCTGAGAACAAGAAAACTAATGACCATGCGTAAGGCCTTGCATCTCAGAGGTGACTTAGCAGATTATTTGTGTCAATGAAAGAGGGAAGAAGAGGACTTTGCCAGGATTGAAGACAGCGTTGACGTATCGATACAATGACCCAAAGACTACATAGAAAAGCGCAGAGGAAGACTGATCACAGCCACCAGAAACAATACTAACCAGTGAAACGACAATAACCAGAAAATAAAAGTGTGAAGAAAAACAACTCTATGGATGTTTTAAGCGACTAACAAGCGACTTCTCATACGAGAAAACGTGGACGTGACTAAGAAAAGGAAGCCTTAAGAGAGAAACTGAATCTCTTCTAAACAACGCTATAAGGACTTATCATATCAAAGCGAAAATAGATAAGACGCAACAAAACAGCAGATGTAGGCTATGTGGTGATAGAGACCAAACAATCAATCACAAAATAAGTGAATGGACTAATTAGCAATGAAAGAGTATAATACTAGGCACGGCTGGGTGGGCAAGATGATCCACTGGGAATTGTGCAAGAAATTTAAGTTAAACCATACAAACATCTGGTATATGCACAAACCAGAATCTGTCCTAGAAAATGACACACACGAACTCCAATGGGAGTTGGAGATGCAAACAGATCACCTAATCTCGGCCAGATGACCAGATCTTATAATAATCAACAAAAAAGAGAGAAGTTGTAGGTTGTGGACTTTGCTGTCACGGTGAACCACAGGGTAGAGTTGAAAGAATGCGAAAAGAGAGATAAGTACCTTGACCTTGATAGGGAATTGAAAAAACTGTGGAACATGAAAGTGACGATTATACCAATTTTAATTTATGCTCTTCGTACAGTTACCAAGGGATTGGTACAAGGACTGGAGGACTTGGAAATAACGGGACGAGTGGAGGCCATCCAAACTACAGCATTGTTGAGATCTGCCAGAATACTGAGAAGAGTCCTGGAGACTTGAGGAGACTTACGGTCACTCAAATTCCAGTTGAAAATCATCAGCGTTAGCTGATGTGAAAAACTCTCAAGAAGTAAAATTATAATAATAATAATGATAATAATAATCTTTTGAAAAGAATTATAGCTTCTGGTAACTTTTCTAAATATAAATAATTTACGCAAATTTATACGGTTTCAAATATTCCTAACTAATACTGACAATTTTCAATAATTAGTTAGTTTGTTGATTGATTGGTTGGATTGGGTGTAAATTTGCAATAATTTTAAACATGTACACACCTCATACTTAAAATATTTTAAGAGCCAATGTATTATGTAGTTAAAAATCACTCTAAACATCATTTCAAACAAGTCGAAATGGATTAGGTAGTTATGACAAGAAATGGGTAACTTCACACTTCTTAGCGGTCCACCATCGAATCCAGTTTCATGTTGTACTCTTTTTTGTTATGTTGATTTATATTTTACGGTAACAATTACAATTTGTTTAAGAACAGCTGGTACTGTAAGCAACCAAGAACCAGTCTGCAAAGTTAGAAAATAATAATTAGCGTTTGTGACTGTAAAATTCTGACCCCACTGATTGTGAAATAAAAATGTTTTTAAAAATGAAAGAAATAAAACGGATTTTTATGATTGTCTGTTTTGCTATGTGTACGATTCAAGTCTTAACATTTTACCAGACGTAGACAGGCACTCAAGCTAGTTATTTAACTGTTTGTAAAAATATGGACAATTCAACATTTAACGTGATGAAATAGGTTATTATTTTTCAACCAACCAATGAAAATTAATTACTTATTACAGTGAAATTTATTGAATGTTTCTAATATTTGTAGGGCAGCTTTTTGTGCAGTAAAAAAGTTAGAAGTGTTTTTATTGTTTTTTCTTGTAATATACGTTTGATGTTTTTTGTTTTTTTCATTAATTTTCCTGTCATAAAACTGTTTATGTCTTGATAGTATTTCTTATATTAAAAAAATGAGAAAGCAATAAGAATGATGGTTTTCGATAAAAAGACATCAGAAGTATCAAAAGTTTAGTTGAAAGGCACAAACGAGAAAAACCTCAGCATATGAATTACCTTTTACTCAATGATTTATTGCGTATTTTCTGGGGAGAAATTTGCAGTTCATTTCTAATATCAGCGATAATAATATCAGCGATAATAACTCTTTTATAATCCAAAATGGCTGATATAGAAAGATATGCAAGTAATCGTTGCCTCGTTGTTGAAAAAATGCATTTCTCATTTATGACATCGGTTGATGTCATTTAAAGCCAGAATCTTATATATTTTACCTTATTGAAGGCCCTCCCATCTCTAAAAAAGGCCCCACAATCTTCCTACATCCTACTTCCTAATGCAAGTTGAATAAATCTATATGATAGAAATTCGATTATGGTAGTATAGACCAATTGTACATAAGACCTTATATCAGTATTTTTGTTAGTGTAATTGAGATAAAATTCTCTTAAGGAATAAAACGGTTTCCAGTCAAATTTTGAATTTAATAACAACCGTGTGGAGAGTCTTAGTTCGCATTTACCGCGATTATAATAATTTCTCAAGACAAATAATTACTAAATTCTAATTATATAATAAGTATACACTAAGACGATGTGATTAATGCTCGCTAAAGGCTGTATTTAAGCGTGTATTTAGTCATTCTAATTCACAAAATGTTATTCCAAGGACAAATTAATGTTCGAAAGAACTTTCATTGAGCAATGGTTGAGAGTAAATTTTGTATGCATATGTCTAAGGGGTGTATTGGATATTGGAGAAAGTTGTATTTACTGAAACCATGCCCTACGAACAGGATGTAACTAAGGGTCAATTTTCATAAACGAGATACAACTGGTTTGAATTCAGTTTTTATTTCTCCCCGACCGGTTGCTATTCAAAGGTTAAAGAACCTAGTCTGCTCAAATATTTAGCCATAGTTGGGGAGGGGAATTGGATTCACATCTTTCCCAAGAGTATTAGCCCTATGTGAAATGCAAACTGTCTTGCTCTGGAATTGAACGCGTGTCACCATGTCCATTTCCTGCGATGATAACCGTTCTGCCTTAGGAGTAAAGCGAAATAATTTATTAATAGCTGTTCATAATAACTCCATGAGAACTAATTATGTCAAAACTTGATAAGATCCAAGAGAATAGAAGATTTTATCGTAAAATATAGTTTAGCATGTGAAAAGAAGTTCACATCAAGAAACAGTCTCATTTAAAATTTACTTTCTCGACGATTAATGTTAAAGTTAAAAAGAAAAGATTATGAATAATTATTCACATTTAAATAAGTCTTTCTAAGTGAGTTTGATATTTGTTCTGCAAGCTAGAGGTGTAAATTAATTGCTTAGAATTATGATTTAGTTAGGACTTACAATTTGGCCCAAAACAAAAATGTTTAACTTGATAAATCTCTTTAATATGACTGAAATTAATATATATATATATATATATATATGTATATATATATATATATATATATATATATATATATATATATATATATATATATATATATATATATATATATATTTCACAACAGATCTACGGGAAATCTTTCATTGGAAATTATCAGCTTCGTAAATAAATGATAAAAGGTTCAGTGCAAATTCATGTTTGTCTTTTAACACTTAAACAGAAAATTTCTGAAAATGAATCTTCATTTTATACACTCATAAACTATTAAACCTTCATTAGCAAACACAAGTTTTGTATGTGTGTTGAGTAATTTATTTTAACGATATGTCAATAGGTTATTTTATACATACAAGAATCGCGTTCATTGTTCGTTTATAATTTACATTTTGTTGAGTATTTTTCTTAAGAGTGTTTCGTTTGCACCCGGCTTTATCGAAGATAAATAATTTTAAGCAGATCTATTTGACCAAGAGAGTGGACCACAATAAGTACAATCACTTTATTTTATAGTGGACCTGGGAGTAATGGCAATGGAGGGGTGCTCCACACTCCCTAGAGGTCTAGAACTGGAGCCTCACGATCGGATGGATTTTAATGTTAAACCCAGGACACCCCTTTTTGGAGGAGTTTCTTACTCCCTCTACAGGGAATATAATCAACATATTCTAAGCCTCGCCTATCGGGTGAATTATGTGTGTGTGTGTGTGTGCGTGTGAGAGAGAGAGAGAGAGAGAGAAGGAGAGAGAAAGAGGTAGAAAGAGAAAGAGTCCAAATAATCGTCCAATCAATAATCTAAGTATTTTACTGATCTAATAACGGAAATAGCCGTCAGGTTTCCAGCATAATTTGAATTATATGAATGGATTTTTCAATGCTACTAGATATTTCTATGAAAAGTAACACTATTCCCCATATTCGTACAACGATTCCTTCCATAGCAAAAGATTAGAAATTATAGTAATTTATTATCATATCATCACCATCATGACCATCATCATTATCAATTCCCTTCATGCGATTATTCTTCACTCACGTAATAACTGGTGGTTTCCATTGGGGTCTAAGTGACAACAAGTCTACTCAGATCTTCAGGACTCTTCTAAGTATTCTAACTGAACGCAGCAATTCGGTTGTCTACACGGTCTCAATTTTTCCATGAATTTCTAACCCCCCAAGCATTTTATTCAGGATTTTGTTGTAAGAACTCCCATGATTATTGGTATTACTGTTCCACTCATGTTCAACGACTTTTAAAGCTATCTGTCAAGGTCCCGGTATTTATCTTTTTTATTTTTTCTTGTTGATTACACCTAGGCCTGTTCTTCTGATTAAGTTGAAGTCATTTGTTTTTCCCGATATCCCAGAGAATTTTGTGTCTCATTTTCCAGGACTGACTCTGTTTTTTATATATATCATGTGTCATTTTATATATATCATGTGTCATTTTATATATATCATGTGTCAGTGAGGTCAAATTTTAGTCGCTGGCAAAATTCCCCGAAGATCATCCATCCCACCGATTCATGCTTCCTCTTGGCCAGTTTGTTGTATTCATTTCTTATGTGATTAACTGTTTTATCAATCTCTCACTCTATCTATCTATCTATATCCTACATTTGCTATTTTCTCGAGTTTTATCAATTCTAACTTTTACATAATTAATTCGGATGACGTTGATATGAAGAGTTATTAATAAATAATTCCATTTCACTACTTAGATTCATTCTACGTAGACAGAGCATCTTGTGTACCATTTCTTCAGTTTGTCTTTAGAAATGTTCACAGAGTTTGTTTTCTCGATTAAATAATTCCTGTTTTCCAATCTTTTCTTTGTATTGTTATTATTTTTATTGGCTTTTGTAATTCTAATTCCTTTGCCTTTGCAACCCTTAGGGTAACAATACCCATTCATTACCCTATGTTGGAAATTCGTCTGCCGCCTCCTTTTCTTCGAACATATAATATGTAAATATTATCCCTGGGACTTATACATCCTCAAAAATTTTCTTGGCTTTTAATACATATTTCTGAGCTCCTTTCTTGTCTAGTTAAGGAAGTGTCCGGAATATATTTCTTGGAAAACTGCGCACATATTTATATTTTTGATCAAATTCATCTTTCAGATTTTGGTTTCCAGTAATTTCCTTTTCTTTCTGAGGCTTTATTTTTTGATTTTTTTCATTTCTGTTTGATAATCTCTGATTTTTAATTACATTCCCAGATTTTTATAATTTTCTTTTTTAACAAGCGTTAGGATGATTTCCTATTATTATTATTATTATTATTATTATTATTATTATTTGCGAGTTCTTCTCATTAGTTTAACTGTTAGTATTACACGGAAGTATGAGTGGTAGCAAGTCTCTTCAGGTCTCCTGGACTCATCTAAGTATTCTAGCTGATTTGAACTATGAAGTAGTCCGAATGATCTCAGTTCTTCTTCTGATCTCCTGTCAGGCTCTTTCCCAGTTTTTTGTGGGGACCGTTCCAGTCACCTTCATGTACCACAATTTTTTCAGCTCTCTGTCAAGATCAGTGTACTTTTTTTTCCCTAAGCTGGAACAACAACATTCTCTAGATAACAAGTTCTTTTGTTTTTGTTTATTAATATTAGGTCTGGTCTTCTGGCCGTAATTTAATGAACCGATAGTATCACAAAGTCCTAGGGAATTTTATGCGACTAATTTTCTTTGACAGTTTCTGCCCAGTAAATATACAGTTTGTCAACATGGTAAAGTTTTAATCTCTTGCATGATTCCCAATGAATCCCTTTACTCAGTCATATCTAATTTGTATTTTTAGTGCCAGTTTGCAGTTTCATCTCTGTCACCACATAACCTACACTTGCTATTATCCTGCGTAGTATCGATTTAAATTTTGATATAATTAGTCCTTATGGCATTATTTTGTCCTACTCTTAAAAGAGATTCGATTTTTTTCTTCAGGTGTCCTTTTCGTACCCATGTCTTTGTCATCTCATGTGCAATTTCCTTTATTTATCGATTGAAGTATCCATGCAGTTGGGGTTTTTTTACTTTTTTCGAGAGAGCTTTTGATTTTTTTTTTTTTTTTGCACAGCAGTTCTTTCTGTTGGTATCATTGTTATTGGCTGCAGTAATCAGTCTTTATTTGCTGCTATTATGATTATTAATTCATTTTTTGATAGTGTTTTTAGACCAATATTAGCTGATGGTCACTCACTGGATTCTGAGAGACAGCAAGTCTCCTCTGGTTCCAAGGATTTTTCGGGATAATCGATCTTAACAATACTGCAGTTTGGATGGTCTCAATTCTCCTCCTGATTTTCAATTCCTCCACTCTTTTTTCCAAGTCTTTGGGGACCGTTCCACGTACACCGACTACAATTGGTACCACCTTCACTGTCATCTTATATAATTTTTTAGTTCTCTGGTAAAGTCCAATTATTTGTAGTATCATTATTTCACTCCTGATAAGTTGTTTATTATTATTATTATTATTATTATTCCTTACGAGTTTTTCACACCAGCCTTAGCTGGTGTTCTTTCACTGGAATCCAAGTGACAGTAAGTCACTTTATGTTTCCAGGATTCTTCTGAGTATTCTGGCCTATCTCAATAATGCTGTTGTATGTAGGGTCTCCATTCCTCCACTGATTTCCAGTAAGTACATTCTTCTTCCAAATCTTTGGGATCGTTCCAAGTGCACCAACTACAATGGGTGCTACTGTCACCCTCATATTCCACTACTTTTTTTAGTTCTCTGGCTGTCAAAGTGTATCTTCCTCTTTTTACTTTCTTTTATTTTCACTATGAGGTCCACCGGAACAGCAAAATCGACTAAACGGTAAATTCTCTGGGTTTTTTTTTTTTTTCGTTGTTGCTGTTTCTTAGTTTGTTTTTTTATTATCATTGATTAACACAAAGTCTGGAATCCTGGCTAAGATTAGGTGATCCATTTGTACGGTAAAGACGCAGAGAATTTTATTAGTCTCATTCTTTAGGATAGATTCCGCTATGAACATATACCATTTGGTGATATGGTCAAGTGTCAATCTCTAACACAATTCCTAGTGGATTACATTTCCCATGTGGCACAGTTGGCGTGATTGTTAATTATTTTATTGCCTGGTTACTCCAAAATTATTTTGTTTCTTTTACTACTGGTTGCCGATTTGTCTATGTGCACTCTCCATCAACCTGTGGATAGAAACTTCTTTCTTTATTCTGAAACGTCCAGTTTTGTTTGGATTGTTTGCGTCTCAATTCGTTTATTGAACTCTCATGGATTATGTTCTTCACAATTTACCTGGCCACATATTTCAAGCATCTCGGGGTCAAATACCTGGCCACATATTTCTAGCATCTCGAGGTCAAATACCTGGCCACATATTTCCAGCATCTCGAGATTAAACGACCAGCCTTTCTTTAAAATCAACCTGGCTTGGTTAAATCTAGTGGATTCTATCTGTTTCTTATATCTTCTTTTCGTAAAATTGCTATTAAAATTACTTTTTTGTTATCTCTTTGACTCAATTTTTACTTTGATGTCTCAGCTGCATTGTTGCTTTTGTCTTTATTATTATTATTATTATAGAGTTTTTCACATCAGTGTTAGCTGATGGTTTTTCACTGGAGTTTGAGTGACAGCAAGTCGCCTCAAGTCTCCAGGACTCGTCTCAGTATTCTGGCCGTCCTCAGCAATGCTGTCGTTTGGATAGTCTCTACCCGTCCGCCAACATCAGCTTCTTGTTTCATACTATTCATTACCGGAACATTACTCGATACCTAGAGTAAAGGAAGATGGTGAATATATCCATTTGTGGCAAAAAGCCAAATGCTAAGTGATACTTAACATGCGCATTGTTTACTTCTTCTTTACATTGATAACACTCTCTTGAGTTGATGAACAGTTTCTCATAGTGCATTTTCATGTTTTGCAAACAGAGACAAACAGAAACCTTGCGAATGTGCTCCCATTTTTCATAATATTTCGGGCTCTAATTATTATAGCTTCAATCTATGGTGTGATATTTTTTAAATTCAAGACCTTTATATTTGTTTAAATTCTTAACTTCTGACCAACGTTATCGGATTTGTCAGTAAGTTATAGCCAAGATTTATAAATTATATATATAAATGCTCTTTGAAAATTTAGCAAAATTATAGGAGATTGCATTGGCGCAAACATTTTTAATCATCCGAATCCCCGATACAATTGAGATATCTTGGAAATCCTTCGTTCCTTCCTAAATTGAAGTATCAGTATCATCAGGGTTTGCTATCACAACGGAAATTCAGTGAGTTCTCTTGTCGTCTTATATATATATATATATATATATATATATATATATATATTCTATAAACTCTAATACTTTTCGGTTGTAATAAATGTAGAAAAGAATGTAAAAATACTTTAAGAGATCAAATTGATTAAGCTTTTGACATATTTGATTTTAGGTTCATTAATGTTATCGTGTTTCTATGTATTAAGTTCTTTATGAATGTAATTTCGCTGATAGAATTAGAATTACGTCAATTCCTTGTTCAAGTAACTCATCAGCCTTGGCCACTTGAGACTTTTTTAATTAGTTCACACTAAACATTTTATTTACATATTAAAATCGTGTTTCTTTAGACGATATTTACATTGGAATAATTCACTCAGCCCTTTTGTGCTTTCAGCCAATCAATTAGTTTAGGATCGTAGTAGTTTTTGTATTGGATATTTTAATGACTCTTTTTTTTTAGTGGGGGGGTATTTTTCTTAATTATGTCAGCCATTTTGTTCTAGTTTTATTTCAGTCATTTTTATAAATTTTCTTTCTATTTTTTATACCTGATCGATGTACATGGCTGTTGTCATAGCATTGAGGAGAAGCTTTTAAATAATTATTGTTTGTTTGTCTGTATTTGTTTGGTTTTATCGAATTTTAAATCTTAGTCACGTGAGGGAGAGTTGTCTTTCTGTACATATGATGTTGTATTGAATCAATTTTCTGTCGCCTATCTGGGTCAACATGTATAGCAAATAACGGGTAGGTTAACAATTGCAATGATTAGAATCTTTCTTTTCTTTTTCATTTTTAAGCTTAAGCTTAATTTTACTTTAAAATATTCTCTTCTCGTTTCTGTTTTGTTTTTTACGAATACTGACTTGAATGGTTGATTAGTTGATTGGTTGATTGGTTGACTTATTTGGTGGATTATGTAATGCCAAAACCATCCTTATAGAACTGCAATGATGTTATTTAACCCATAGTTAGAGAATGAGGTTTATAACTTTCGCAAGGGTATCAATACAAAAGAGAGCGTTGTACGACTGGAGTTCGAACTCGCTTTCTTCCAACAATTTAGCCTTTATGCCTCAGGAACTCCCCCACCCCATGACTTGGTTGTCTGCATATCTCTCCTTACAGAATTCAGAAGAGATAATGGAATGATAAAAGATGATGAAAGAATGATGAAAGAAGGTTAAGCATTTTCTGGACAATATTCAAGATATCCGCAGTAGAATAATTTTTTATCATGTGAATAAATTTTGGTTGCATTTATTCAATGAAAAAGATATAATCTATGTTCGCATTTCAAAATGTTTTTAAGCTTTCAAGTACTCTCAATTCAAAAGTGATTTATAAAATATCATACGGCTTCATATCAAGCTTATATAGTTACTTAAAACAATGGTGTCCAGGGCATGACGATAAACTGCATCCAGTGGTAAAGAGACTTCCTCTCGATGAGCGTCAACTTTTTCTTAAAGAGAAAATTAGTGAGAGGAGGTGTTTATGTTAAAACTTTCTTTTGTGTCCAATAAATATGCATATATCATGTTTGTTTGTGTACTAAGGACACAAAAAGAAACTTCCCAATTATCAACATGTATATAGGTTGAAACATTTCAGCATTTTGCGTAGATTGTTAATCCTAACTAAACAATAATGTCATAGAGTTCTAGAACTCCAGCCGACTGAGCAGGTGAAAATCAGAGAAGAGAATGTTAAAACTGTTTGTTGTGCAAATTAAACATACAGGTGGAAAACGAAACTGCAATACTCTGAATATAGGTTTCAAATTAAACAATTCTAGTCGGTTTTATTTCGGCAAAAGTGTAAGACCCCTCCAACGAGTGTCCTATTAATGATGCTAAATTGCATCTGATGAGGTTACAGTCTGGAAGATTTGGAGATTGAGAAGTATTTCTTCATTGCCATTTTCTCTAGGTCTTCTCTGTGCCAGAATGCTAGTACCAGTGAAGAGTAGTACTTGTTATAGGTCAAATTGAAATATTTAATCATTTTCTATTCTTGAAATATTTTAACTGTGTGCAAACAAATAACTGTCAAATCAAATTATTACTATTACATAGTTATACTTGAAACCATTTAACTGTGTGCAAACAAATAAATGTTAAAATAAATTATTACTATTACATAGTAATACTTGAAACCATGTACAAATAAGACTATTTATGTTAGATTGCAATACTTGACACCATATAAATGTAAGCAAACAAATGAGCTCTGACGCGTTTAAAAATTCTTACCTTCAAACTATTCATTTATAAATCATATATATTTGATACATATGTATAAAAAGGATTTGGCAGTAAATAACCCAAAGTGTTTATATGCCATAAAACACAACCATTTACCTAACCAATATAAAAGATACTGGTGATATAATTAGGTTACAGTAAATGATCATATATAAACATCAATAGGTTCCAACACAAGGAGTGCATCAAAATTACTAAGAGCCTATACACAAACTGTATACAGATCAAAATATCGTCCTTTAGAGTGTTTGTTAGGTATCATTCTTTATCAATGAACCAGCTCGAGAAGTCACGAGAACGACATTATAAAAAAGTCCCATTGAATAAGAAGGAGATTTGTTTGAGAGAGAATAATTGGCCAAGCAAAGTGCAATTCCTGTTATCCCAAACTGTCGGTGTGCTATTTTACAATGGACTTGCGATATGCTATTTGATTTGCGAGAAGCCTTAGCAAAATAAGAACACTGCAGTGTAGCTAATTTATTTTCTGTCATTAGGCAACAAACTGACTGACTTATTCTTTATCTGCAATAGGTCAGAGAGATGTTTAATCAAAAATAAAAGAATGATGATACGGGCTTTATAAGTATTTGACTGATACAATGAGAAAAGTAATTTGTTTACTCATTTGTTAAGAGAGTAGCACAGTTACCAAATATAAACCCAGAGGACTTGCAGCAGCAGTTCCTCACGTTGCCAGGAACAAAAATCATAAATCATTATCATCATAAGTGCGCTGACAGCACAGGTTCCTTTTACTCTCTTTCTCTCACTCTTCTCTCACTCTCTTTCTCTCTCTCTCTCTTTTATCATCATCACTATCCGCCCCTATCAGCTATTGTTCTTTGTAAGTCTTCAAGACGGCATCCAGTGTTCACACAGATCTGATGAATGTAAATTTTTGCTGTTCGGTTAGCTGTTGTGTGTCAATTTTCATGAGTCCATAAGAGTAAATTTCTAATGAATTCTCCCTTACTTCCCCCGCATGTATGCTGTTTTTACTTGGATGGCTTTTTAGATGGATGGTAAGTGGTCGTACAGATGCTGTTTTCATAAATTTAGGAATAAATAAATTCATAATTATATAAAACAAAAAGAGAGTGTTATTCTTTTACCAGCTACTGGCCTAATGAGTAGTGTTCACCCACGGTCGAAGAGACTGGTGTTCAATCCCAGGTCGAGTCATACCAAATACTCAAAAAATGGTACTTGATACCTCCTTGCTTAGCACTCAGAATTTTAAGGCTAGGATCAAGGGTAAAGTGGAGCAATCCAGGGAAAGGGGTAGCGCCCTCCCTTACACCTCTGTGTAGTAGCTATTGAAAAGGGAGCCTTCGGGTCACCCCCGACTAAAGTCGCCAACTTTACTCTACTTTTACTTATTATTCTTATGAAAAAATAAACATTTCAGAAATTAAAACATTTCAACCATTACGCAGACGCGCTTATCGGTCAAAGCTTTGAAAAGCAATGAAAATAACCGGCTTCCGAGTAGAAAATGATTTTTATTGGAACAAATAATCTAATTATAAAATTTTCTGAAAATTTCCCTTTTTCATAAAGATTAAAACCCAAATTGGAAATGATTGTTTTCTGTGAGAATTTAATCTTTAAAGCAAGATATGCAAATTAGCATAAAACGCTAAATTGGTCCATATATAAAAATCTGTTGACATCCTTAAAAATATGGTTGTGTAAAAAATTTTCACAAGTTACAATATACGGCAGTAATTCAAATAATTTTAAATAATATTCTAGTGCTAACACACACGCAGACATTCACACGCAGATACACATAAATTCACACCCAAGGACAACTTTAATTCTGTTTCGTTTATCTGTTTATCGACTCAACTTGCGGAAATGTGACTCGTAAGTATTTGCATTGTAATTATTTAGTGTATAATATATGATTATATAGACTAATAAAAAGGGCAATTAAAAAAACTGCAATGGAATATTGAAAATAATCATTTCTTATTTTCAATATTCCATTGCAGTTTTTTTAATTGCCCTTTTCTTTGCGCACAGTTTTATGATAGCAAGTCTTCCTATCAAATACAATTAATTTGTACACAGTTGTATGATTTCAAATGTTCTTATTTAATACTAATAATATATACATAATTATATGGTTTAAAGGAAGTATTCCTATCTAACAAAAATCAATTATTTGCACTCATTTATAAGGTTCCAAGTATTTCTATATAATACCAATAATTTATAAGCATTGTTCCAGATGATTAATAAAAGTATTATTTCTTTTTAAACAATTTTAGCTTTAAGTATTTTTAATACAAATAATTTACACGGACTTATATGGTATTATGTATTCATATCTAATACAAAGAAATTAGCATATCTTCTTGGTACTACCGTTCTGAATCAGAATAGAATTGATGGTAATGGCAATAACGAAATGACACTATACTCTGCAGAACAACAGAACATCATCGGTGGATACAATTTAGTGTCATATCAAGGATACCATTGGGTAGATTGTCTTAACGATCTGCAGAGGATGCACTCGACATATGGCCCAGCAGGCTGGGCAGCAGAATACACCAACTGCATCTCTTCAGAGGAGTAAGACCCCACCAATGAGTGTCCTTAAAATTACACAAAACAATCTGATGGTAAGGCTCCTGTAATGCTGGAGCTTTAGGGAATGTGGAGTACTCTTTTATTACCATCGCATCCAGGTCCACTCTGGCCCAGAATGGTAACACCTGATACTATTTACCAACCCCTCCGCTCGGGCAGGATATGACACACGGTCAATTTTTAACCGGAGTTTAACAGGTTTGAATTCAGAGTTTTCCTTCTCCTAGACTAGTTGCCTAACCAAGGCTGAAGAACCTAGTCTGTCCTACTATTTACCCATAGCTGGAGGGAGAATAATTGGATTCATACCTTCCCCAAGGGTATTAGTGCTATGTGAAATGCAGTCAGTCAGGTCCAGGATTTAAACTCGTGTCGCCGTGTCCATTTCCTACGACGATAACGACTACACCACGGGCACCTGATAGTGCCCTATCTATGGGTCAAGTAGAACTAAAATGGGATCTTATGCTAAATTGAATTCCTTGAAATAGAACTGTTTTTACATTTAACTGTGTGTAAATAAAAACTGTATTTATGCTAAAACGAATTGCTTGAAATAGAACTGTTTATATATAAAAATGGATTTGGCATTGAATAACCTACAATGGTTGATCTGCCATCAAACGAAACCAAACACTGGATATATTCTAATCCCCATCGACATGGTGACTGATAATTTACTCAATTATATAATTTCAACTATTAATAATCTTTTCTAATCAATAGTAGTTTAAAATAATTACTCTTAACACAAATAATTTGTATATAGTTAAATGGTTGCAAGTATTTCTACCAAACATTAATTATTATATTTAATATTTTCTTTGTACATAATTATATGGTTTTACGTATTTCACTTTAATGATTTTCAAACAAATCTATTTGACCAATACATGGGTCTCTGATTAATTCTACCGCATCGCGTCGGAGTAGATCTGGGAGTAATGGTATTGAGGAAGTACACAACACTTCCCAGATCTCCAGGACTGAGGTCCCACCACCAGATGCAATTTAGTGGCATACCCAGGACACCCCTTTTAGGAGTCTTAACTCTCCGCTGCTGAATCAGTTGGTGTATTCTAAGCCCCACCCACCGTGGTGACACACGGACAGACAACCAACTTTATATATTTAGTAGATTATAAGATTAGTTTCATTATCATCGGGAATAATCTTGATTGGGATAATTAGATATCTTTTTTATTCAATATTTAGGTTTTAACTTTATTCTAAGTAAAAATTTCAACGCCGAATTATTCTTATCAATGTCAAATAATATATATATATATATATATATATATATGTTGAAATAACAATAAAACCAGAGAGTTGAATGTTAATTAAATTACCCTTTAATTTTTGGATTGTTTATTTACACTGACTGTAAGGAGTTATTCAATTATGAAGAATTGTAAAATTTTGATGTACTGCCAGGAAGTTGAATTCCCTTGAAATTTGTGATAATGCCCCAAGTCATAAACGTGTCTGCAATATAAAATACAATTAAGGCAACACAAAAAAATGTTTGGTCAGACATCTGCGCAAACTTTACCAAAAAAAATACAAATGGACATAAACAAACAACAGCAATTTCTTTATTGCGCGGCAAATGTTAATTCTTGCCAGAATTCTTTAACGTTTTCTAAACTGAACGATTGATTTGCAAAAGAGAAGCCCTATGCTATCTTATGACATCAGGTTTAAAAGAATATCTTCAAGTTCAAATTAATGAAGTAAAGAAAATGAATTTGTTCAAAATTTAGCGTCAAAAGCAACACTGGATCAATTTGAAAAGAAAGTTTCTTTTGAAGTAACGAAGAAACGTTTTCTAAATTTGCAAACGCTTAAGAAATTACTTCTTTTGCACTCACCACACCGACGTTTAAATTATAATGTTTCAACCTATACTTATTTGAATTTCGTTATCATTTACTCTGCATAATATTCTGCATAATATTCTAAAACTGGCTAAACACAGTCAAAATAATAATGCTAGTTTTAACCTCTATTTCAATCTTAGCTAAATATTCAAAGCGGTGAAACATTTTTGTTGTTTTGACTCATATTTTCTTTCATTTTTTTGATTTTAGGCACTTAGGCTTATGTGATATCACTGACTCTCGTAAGTTAGATGTTTAAACAGATCATACAAATAACCTGGCGTCTCTTAAACAAAAATGACGTGACTTCAAGTCTCAGCGAGAACTTCTGTAACGCTGCTCATAGTTATGGTAGAAATGACGACCTGAATGAATTGCTATAAAAAATACTATGAAAACCTGGAGAGTGGAATTGACAACAGGAGGAAGAAGCTTAGCTGAAACAAAGATCCAAAGAGGGATTTTCCAAGGAGATGCTCTATCACCCTTACTGTTCATAATTGCTATGATGCCACTTAACCACATACTCAGAAAATGTACGCAGGAAAAGATCAACCATCTAATGTAAATGGAGGACATAAAACTATTTGCAAAAAAATGAAAAAGAACAGGAAATTCTTATACACGCAGTTAGAATATACAGTCAGGACATAGGAATGCAATTTGGCATAGAAAAATGTGCAATGCTTGTAATGAAAAGTGGCAAACGACATCTAACTGACGGAATAGAACTACCAAATCAAGACAAGATTAGAATGCTCGCAGAAAACGAGACCTACAAAATACTTAGGAATCTTGGAGGCTGACACCATCAAACAAGTGGAAATGAAAGACAAAATTCTAAAAGAATATCTCAGGAGAACTAGAAAACTACTCGAGATAAAGCTTTCTTATCAAAGGAATAAATACTTGGGCTGTACCCCTCGTTAGATATTCGGGACCCTTTCTCAAGTGGACCAAAGATGAACTTAGACACATGGACCAAAGAACAAAACTGATGACCATGCACAAGGCATTACACCCCAGAGACGATGTTGACAGACTATATGTACAAAGAAAAGAGGGAGGAAGAGGACCTACCAGCATCAAAAACAGCGTTGACACATCGATACAACGACTCGAAGACTTCATAGAAAAACACGAAAGAAAACTGATTACGGCCATCAGAAACTATACTGACAACACGATAGATAACAGAATGATAATAACTAGGAAACAAAAATGGGAAGGAAGACAACATGGCTAAGAAAAGGAAACTTTAAGAGAGAAACAGAATCTCTCCTAATGGCAGCACAAAACAGCGCCATAAGAACCAATCATATCAAGGCGAGGATAGATAAGACGCAACAAAATAGCAAATGTAGACTATGCGGTGACAGAGATGAAACAATCAATCACATAATAAGCGAATGCAGCAAATTGACACAGAAGGAGCACAAGGCTAGACACAAGTGGGTGGGCAAGGTGATCAACTGGGGAATGTGCAAGAAATTTAAATTTGACCATGCCAATAAATGGTATATGCACAACCCAGCACCTGTCCTAGAAAATGACACACACAAACTCCTATGGGACTTTGACATACGCACGGATCACCTAATTTCGGCCAGAATACCAGACCTTATAATAATCAACAAAAAAAGAAAATCTGCAAAATTGTAGACTTTGCTTTCCCGGCTGACCACAGAATAAAACTGAAAGAGTGTGAAAAGAGATATAAGTACCTCGACCTTGCTAGAGAATTGAAAAAGCTATGGAACATGAAGGTGACAATTATACCAATTGTGATTGGTGCTTTTGGCACGGTAACTAAAGGATTATTAGAGGGCCTGGAGGATTTGGAAATGGGCGGCCATCTAAACAACAGCATTATTGAAGACGGCCAGAATACTGAGAAGAGTCCTGGAAACTTGACGAGACTTGCTGTCACTCAGTCTCCAGTGAAAGACCACCAGCTAATGCTGATGTGAAAAACTCTAATGAGTAAATAATAATAATAATAATAATAATAATAATAATAATAATAATAATTCCCGGCCAGAAGACCAGACATTATAACAATCAACAAAAAAAAGAGAATTTGAAAAATTGTCGACTTTGCCGTCCCGGCTGGCCACAGAATGAAACTGAAAGAATGTGAAAAGAAGGATAAGTACCTCGACCTTGCTAGAGAATTGAAGAAGCTGTGGATCATGAAAGTGACAATTGTATTAATTGTGATTGGTGCTCTTGGCACAGTAACTAAAGGATTATTAGAGAGCCTGGAGGACTTGGAAGCTGGCGGACAAGTAGAGACTATCCAAATGACAGCATTATTGAGAACGGCCAGAATAAGAAAAATCAAAGAGAGAGAGAGAGAGAGTTGATAAACTATTTGAAATATATGTAATTAATAAACATAAATTCGAAGGAATCCTCGGTTTTGGGGGGACAAAAGATAAATAGAAAAAAATAAATAAATCTATTTTAAAACAAATCGAGTAACTTCGATGATTTTCTTTTTTTACTTTGTTTAAAATTTCAATATACAGTTATAAGAAATCCTCCACAATTGCTTATTCCAATATATTCACAAATTTGTAATCTAAAAACGTTATGGTTTCTTTGCGCAATGTCATATCAAACTTCGTGGTTAATTTAATCCCAAAGCCATCTCTGTAAAAGAACAACAATGAGACAATTTAACCCACAGGGATTACGGGGTTCAGACCTTTTTCAATGGTATTAGTCCGAAAGTAAACATGATAACGTGATGGGAATTCCAACTCGTTTACTTTGAGGCCGCAATTCAACACTTTATCCATTACGTCACGGGGGACTATCCCTTGATCTAAAACAGTTTAATGGTCAAAAATGATATGCAAATTTACTCAATTCTCTCCCTCAAACACAAGGTCAATCAGAATTTTGTGTGGATACAATTTTGTGGGTACTTAATTAAAAAATAAACATGTTAATAATACACGTAATGAATTCTAATCTTCTCAAAAGTGATCAAAGTTTCCCAAGGATTACAACGGATATAATCGAACCACACAAACAGGCATACACAAAAACACACACATACAAACATATATATATATATATATATATATATGTGTGTGTGTGTGTGTGTGTGTGTGTGTTCTGACCCTTCATATAGACACGCCCACCTTGTAAAAAAGCTATAACTCCACGAAATACTGATATCCATTTGACGATCATACATGAAACTCAGTCTTGGATATTATTTAATATTTTTGGTTTTATTTAATGTATTATTTTGTTTAGATTTGGTCTTCTTTATGACAACACCAAACACCTTTTATATTTTCTTAAACATTTTGGGCACGTGAGTGATCAAATACATATATATATATATATATATATGTATATACGGTTAAAATAGGAGGGCAGGTTCGGCTCTCTAATTTCGGTAAGGAAACCAATCTAAGAGAAAGAAAAGTATATATATATATATATATATATATATATATATATATATATATATATATATATATATGCTAGTCGAATTTACAACCGAATCGTATTTTTGTCGGAACTACTTTTACTTTGAAATAAACTTTTCCTTAATAGACATCTCGATATGACATACATAACTTTGAAATTCTGATTAGAAATCTTTACCCACTTCTAAATAAATGCATCAGTGTTTCATGCATCACTGTTACAACAGGTTCACCGCGAGTTGTCTAGTTGATAGTACAGTGTTCAATATAGAAACTCTTCCACTAAACTCATTTAAAGTCTACTTTTTGTAGAGCATTTCAGTACATATTTTCGACTTGTATGCATTTACCAACCCCTCCATAGAGGCAGGATGTGACACAAGGTCCATTTTCAAGCGGAGTATAACAGATTTGAATTCAGAGTTTTCTTTCTTCTAGACTGGTTGCCTAACCAAGGCTTAAGAAACCAGTCTGCCTTACTGTTTACCCATAAATGTAGAGAGAATAATCAGGTTCATACCTTTCTCAAGGGTTTTAGTGCTATGTGAAATGCAATTGTCCCCGTCTAGGGTTTGAACTCGGCTCGCCGTGTTCATTTTATAGGATGGTAACCATTACACCACGGGCACCTCCATATATTTTCCATTTGTAGAGACTAAATTTCGTCTGCAGTGTATTCTGTATTAATTGGCAGCAGAAAATTGGATGCACTTGTTTCAGCTGAAACAAGTCACTTAAGATGGTTAATTAAAGTCTGCTCACATGACTTGTCAGATGGGTTTTGCCAAAGCGACGTGCAAGACTGTTTGGTTATTCAGTCTGCAGCCAGAATATAATGAATAGGAAATTTCCAAATGAAAGTTCCCAGAAAATCCTGCTCTAGAGTTTTGCTTGTCAAAAGTTTAGTTAGTGCCAAGATGGCACGAGATATTTAGAAATATTGGACTCTGTTCGAGGATTCTCTTCAAGACTTTGACAGATATTGAATGATAATGAATCTAGAATCACTTAAGAGGGCGCTACAAGATCATAGCATAAATTTGGTAAATATTATAACAACAACAACTACAATAACAACATCCATAATAATGATAATTATTATTATAATCAGAAGGCCAGACCTAGTGTTAATCAACAAGAAAAAAAGTTGTCGTCATGTGGATTTTACCGTTCTATCGAACCAGAGAGTGAAAATGATAGAAATTGAAAAGGTTGACAAACACTTGGATCTTGAAAGAGAGCAGATAAAACTATGGAAGATAATGGTAAAACCTTTTATAATTAGAGCGCTTGAAACGGTCCCCAAGCGTTTTAAAAAAAGGACTAGAAAAATAGATCAGAAGTAGAATCGAGATAACGCAGACCACAGCCTTGTTAAAGTCAGTTAAAATGATTGAAAAAGCCCCAGTGACCGGGGGAGTCTTGCTCTCCTCAGACTCCAGTGAACTCCTGTGTAAAACCTCCTGCTAAAAGAGGTGTGAAAAACTCGCAAGGAGTAAAATAATAATAATAATACCCTACAAAAAGAATGTATAGAAAAGAATGATAGAAATTTGGACTGAATTCGATAGCTTTAAAGCAACAAACCAAAGATTTGCTGACCAGGTTTGGATAATAATAAAGAAAGGCTGGTTTTCTGACACTGAAATACTCAAAATCCACTAACAAATATATAGGGAGACATATCAACAGACACCTAATGCAATAACCGAGATGCTAAATACAGAAAAACCAGAAGCTCCTAACCAAAAGCAAATGCTAAATGATAATGACCAAAACACCACAAACATAACCACACAAACACTAACCAAAGAAGAAAAATGTAGAGATTAGGAAAAGAATTATGTCTCAAAAGAAAACTACATTGCCTTCTCTCAGAAACCAAGACTGGAGAACAATCAAGTCGGAAACCGAAAAAATAAACGACTTATGCACAAATATCCCAACGAACAACACAGAATTAAACGATCTAATCTCCGCTGGAGCAAAATTAGTCTGTGAAAAGATCGGGGTTCCTCTGAAGGACACGAACAGAAAGTCAAAACCCAGATGAGAAATAAGATTGGAAACGCAGATAAGAAAACTATAAGCAAAAATGCTTACACAGAACGTGAATTATATATTCAGACGAAGCGGGGGGAGAGCCCGACAATTAGAACGAAAAATACAACGCGAAGAGACTAATCAGAAAGTACTGGCGAAAGAAGAAAGACTAAAATTACACCGAGACAGGACCTAACAATACAGACCAAATAGGACATTCCAAAGCAACGAAAGAAAATTCTACCGAGTAATGGGGGGGGGGGAAACAAACAAAGACATACCAGAAACTGAATGCAAAGGAGGCTAAAAGATTCTCGAGTAGCTACGAATACACGAATAAGGTCTCAAGGTGGAAATACACCTCGATTCACTCAAAACAAAACTTAAAAATACCAAACTGGAAAACCAAACTAGAAAACCCCAGCCCTAAATACATACACAGATTTTGGTTTAAAAAAAACTCACCTCCATCCACGACAGACTTGCAACCGAAATGAATTGATGTATACAGAAAATTGAGATACCCGAATGGATGACTAAAAGAAAAGCACCCTGATCCAAAAGGACACTATCAAAAGAACCGCCCAAAAACTATAGACCCATAACTTTCCTACCGATGATCTGGAAAATACTAACGGTACAAATTAGGGAGAAGTTTTACTAATCATTGATAAGCTACAAACTCTTCCCTGAGGAACAGAAAGGATGCCTCAAGAAGACCAAAGGCATAGCAGAATTACAATACAGTGATCAACACATATTCAACGAGAGTAAAACGAGACGAAAAAATCCAGCCATAACATGGATTGACAACAAAAAGGCATACGATATGGTCACACATTTGGTAATATGCAACAGTATAAGTTATGTGGAGAAAGGAATGAAATGCTTAATCACATCAATCAAGTGAATGCAGCAAACTAGCGCAAAGGCAGTATAAGAATAGGTGCGATTGGGTAGGAGAGGTGATTCACTGAGTATTGCGCAATAGACTGAAATTTGACTATACTAAATCTACAAACTAGATTCCGTCCTGGAGACACCCAAAATTCTCTGGGATATTAGAATATAATCGGATCACCTAATCTCGGTCAGACGTCCAGATCTAGCATTAATTAACAAGAAAAAGAGATTGTGCTTTCAAGAGGATTTTACCGTTCAAGCAAAACTTAAAGTGAAAATAAAAGAAAGCGAAGATAAAAGAAAGTGAAAATAAAAGAAAGTGAAATAATATACAATTAATTGGACTTTGTCAGAGAACTAAAATAAATGTAAAACATGAGAGGAAACAGTAAAACCAATTGTAGTGGGTACGCTTGTCCCCAGAAACTTGGTAAAAGTATGGAGGAATTGGAAATCCGAAGAATCAAGACCATCTATATCATAGCATTAGATAGAATACTCAAAAGAATGCTGGGTACCAGAGAAAACTTGTTGTCACTTGGACTCCAGTGAATGACCACCAGCTAATGTTGGTGTGCAAATCTTGCAAGGAATAATAATAATTATAATAAATCAAAAAGTCAGCTAATACTAAAATCCCCAAAATGAATTACCCCCACGACTTGGGGTAAGCTAAGGTGTTCAGAATATATGTGAAAGTAATTAGATTGACCAATAATATGAATCAGAATGCTAACTATTCTCCCTATGATTGCAGATGACTGGAATTTAGTAAGATGCCAAATTCTAAAAATTTTACTCACACTAATTTTTTTCATTTTGTATTTGTGGATGAATTAATGTGTGAATTTAAAGTTGGTTCAATGCATCTTGAAGTCTTTCAATCATGATTAAGTTTCTAAGTAAGAAGATGAGGAAAAAAGTGAACTGCATGATTAACAGAAATAAAGTAGTAACACAAATGACAACAATATCAAATAAAAGTTATAAGAATAAAGGATAATTTGGAGTAATAATTAAACTGAAAATGAATTATCTTAAGTTACGTGTAAGTATCTCCCATTTTTATTTTATTTTATTTTGTTTTCTTTAATTTGTGTCTCGCTGATGTCTATTCATCCCCTGAAAAATATCGATCACATCTGTGAAAGAAGCACAGATAATAATCAACTCCTGAGTCTGGTATAGCCACATCAGACTACCCATGAAAAATGTCTATCCAAATCCAAATCAACAAGGGACTTAGAAAACCAATCTAAGTGTCGTGATCAGCTAGTGGTCCCATGATAGCCAACATGGGGAATCTAATCGGAAACCTGCAAAAGTTGGCTTTGCTAATTTCTGGTACAAAAACTACAACCGCAGTAACAATTCAACTGAAGGACACCAAAGGAAAAAATGGAGTAAAAAAGACTACAAACGGATACTTCACTGTTACCTTAAGAGCAATTCTACACAAAGTGTAAACAGAAAAAGAATGATCAAAATTTGGGCTGAATCTGCTAGATTTTATACAAACCAAAGGCTTGCTGTCTAAGTTAAAATGATTTAAAGAAAAGTTGTTTTTCTGACATTGACATACTAGAAATATGTGGATAAGTAAATAGAGAAGAATATCAACAAGGTCCCCTACCCGAATCGAAAAATTGAAAAACAGACTACAGAAAACCAAAACACTATAGATCCCAGCACAACAAACCAATGTTAACACAAAAGACAGAATAAATGTAAAATAAATGAAAAAAAAAAAGGCATGATTGAAACGAAGTCAACTGTTTATGTGGGATTATAATGTAAAAGGAAAAAACAAAATGGTTAACAAAAGACCAAAACAAAACAGCTGACAAATTTGAAAATACAACTTGAAAAACAATTCAAAAACATTAGCAAAAGAATGGGGAACTGAAAAGATACTGGGACAGATTCAAACAATACAAATCAAACAGGACATTCCAAAATAATGAATGAAAATTCTACCGAAAGTCGGTAGACATTGCATAGGGACAAACCAACAACCGGGCGAAAAGGGAACAAAACAATTTTGAAGTAAAATATGGGAACAGAGAGAATATAACGGAAAGGCCAAATGGAGAAATAGCATGAAAAAAAAACTATCAGGACTCAAAGAAGTTTCTGAGGCGGACATATAACTGCATTCGCTTTGAGTAACAATCGCAAAAGTACCAAATTTGAAAACGTCAGGCATTGATGGCATAGATGGATTTTGCTTTAAAAATTCACGTTCATCTTTGACAAACTGGCTCTACAACTGAGTAAATGCCTGGAAGCAAGTTTACCCGAATGGATGCCTAAGGAGAAAACTAACCTGATCCAGAATAATCTTCAAAAATGAACCCTCCCTGGCTTCTATAAACCGATAAGGTGTTAACCCAAATGGAAAGCCTTAACCTATAGAAGAGATCTACAACTCGTTTATATGCCTCGGACTATTTTCAGGTGAATAGAAAGAATGCCACAGAGGGACAAGTGGAACGGTTAACCAACTATGTATTGATCAGCAGATCAACCAAAACGAGTCAGAAAAATACAGCCAAAACGTGGATTGACAACAAAAAGGCCTTGGATATGGTTCCTCAAATTTGGATAATGAAATGCCTGAAATGTCAAAAATATCCGACAAAGTCATAAACTTTATCTCGGAAGCAATGAAAAACTGGAAAGTTGAATTAACAGCGGGTGGGGACGCTAAATAAAGTGAAAATCCAGTGAAGCATTTTCTAAGGAGACTCACTCGTGATTTTGTAAATTTGTAGCCATCAGTCTAATGTCATTGAGTGATATCGTTGCAGTTGTAAATAAGAGCGATAAGAAAAGAATAATCACTTTATGTACATCGACGACATCATGCTATTCGCAAAAAAATAAAAATGAAAAAAATAAATTGAGACTCTAATACAAGCAATAAGAATAAAGAGTCAGGATATCGGACTTGAATTAGGTATAGAAAAACGTACTATGCTTATAATGAAATGTGAAAAAAGAGAAATTATGAAAGAAATAGAATTAAAGGAAAATTACTCGAAGTTGGGATTATTGGAAGCAGTCACCATCAAACAAGTGGAGATGAATGAAAAAAATAAAAGACTACATCAGACGAGCGAGAAACTTCTCGAAACCAAGCTCTGCAGCAGAAATCTCATCAAAAAGATAAACACTTGAGCAACCCCACCTCGTACGATACTCGGTACTAATCTTAAAATGGCTGAGAGAAAAACTCAGACAAATGGACCTGAGGACAAGAAAGGTGATGACTCTGCACAATGTCTTATATGTGAGACATGACATAAACAGATTATGTGTCAAGAATTGTAGGAACAAGACTCACCATTTTTGAAGATTGTTCTTTTTAATATAGTCCCTGAGTCCTCGTTTTGATGCATCCGCGCAAAGAAAGACTAATTACTGAAACCAGTAACAGCAGTGACAACATAAGAAAAAACACAACAACAAAAATTAGGAAATAGAAATAGGAAGAAAAACAAATGTATGGAAATTTCAAGCAACAAACTGGCGAAATTGCTCTCGAAAAGACATGGAAATGGCTACAAAAAGTAAACCTTAAGGCATAAACTGAATCATTTCTAATGGCAGTACAAAACAACGCCATAAGGACCAACTATATTAAAGCGAAAGTCGATAATACCTAGCAAGATAGCAAGTGTGGTTTTTTTGAGGACAAAAACAGAAAAGTTGATCGCATAATAAGCAAATGCAGCAAACGAGCATAAAAAGGGTTCAGGACAAGGCATGATGAGTGGGAAAAGTGGTCCACTGAGAAATGTGCAAGAAGTTGATATTTGACCCAACAATCAAATGGTAAATGTGCACAAACCAGAATCCTTCATTGAGAATGAGACGAAAAATTTTATCTGAGATTTTGAAATAAAAAAGATCACCTTATCCAAATCAGAATACTAGACCTAGTGTTAATTGACAAAAAAAAGACAACTTGCCGTCTAGTGTATTGGGGAGCTTGAAATTCAAGGGTGAATGGAGATAGTCCAGATCATAACACTGATGAGATCAGTTAGAATACTTAGAAGAGTCCTGGTGAGCAAAGAGGTTGCTGCCATCCTGCTACCTAAGAAAACCACCAGTTAAAACTGGAGTGAAAAACTCACAAGAGGTCAAATAATAATATAGAAAAATAAAGCGTTGAAAGCCGAAACCAATCTATGCATAGAAGTGAAATCAAATATGAAAATATAGACAAATAACTGTATCAAACAGAATGAATTCTTTAAAAATTCCTACACGAAAACTTCTTATTAAAAAAGAAAGTATTAAAGAATGGAAAAAACAAGAGAAAGAAAATAGGATGAAAAAGAGAGCATTGAAATCTAACCTAAAACCTCAATTTCACAAAAGATAGACAGAAAAAATTCATTTAATTATATTTCAAAACTCAATATATATACACACACATATATATATATATATATATTTATATTTATATTTATATTGCAATAAAGGAATAGTAGCTAACATTAGGTAAGCATGAAAATAACAATGACATCTTACTTTATTCGATATTTTTCTCCTACATTACCATAAAATATCTGAAAATTGGTTTAATCTTATTTAAAGAAGTTGCCATTGGCTTCAAACACGGTCTCCAGATGACTTCGGAATTTCCTGCAAGATTTTCCGACAGTCTCTTTGTTTAAACTGCTACATGCTGCTGTTATCCTTGTATTCAGTTTGTCTTTGATATTGGTCTCTCGCTCAACCGATCCCCACACATAATAATAAAGGGGATTCCACACTGAGGAATTAGGCGGCCAGATATTATTGGCGGTGCGGTCGCAGAATTTTCTCACAGCCAACACAAGGTTCACTTGGTTGTGTGGTATGATGCAGAATCGTATTGCCGCACGTAGGGTCTTCCAGCGCCCACCTTCTCGTTCCAGGGTTCTTCCTCCTCTTGGCACTTGATTTGGGGTTCTGTGTGGCGTCTGAGGCCATGAGGGAAGATGAATGCAGACATGAATCTATCGTCAGATTAACACCGAAACACTCAGAAATCTTCGTATTGTAACTTGCAGCATGAGTGCCAACAAGCACAGCCAGCCATTTCCTTATAAGAACTGAATTATTGGTATTACATAGCAATACTTGGAACAATTTGACTATGTACAAACAAATGATTAATACTAAATAGAATTAGAGTTCGATAGCAATACTTGAAACCATTCAAATGAGTGCAGAAAATAGTTATACTTAATTGTATACAGACAAATTAGGTCTAACTTTTTAAATGAATTTTTCTCAAACTAATCATTTACAAATCATATGTATAAATATTTGAATGTGTCCAAACAAATAACCGATGTTCAATTAAATTGTTAATGTTACATAGCAATATTTGAAACAATTTAACTGAGTGCAAACAAACGATTAAATTAGAAGATGATTTTTTCGCGTTAGAGAGGGATACTTGAATCCATTTAAGTGAGTGCAAAAATTGAATTATTAGCTTTACATTGCAATACTTGCAACCGTTTCACAAATGAATGAATAGTGCTGAATAGAATTTAGAATTAAATAGCAATACTTGAAAAAATTTAACTGTGTGCAAAAAAAGAATCTAACTTTGCGGAGACGAATAATGTCTGGCTTGTTTTAAAATATTATCTACAAACTATGCGTTTACAAATCATAAATATTTATATACATGGGATTTTGCAATAAATAAAGTACAAGGGTTGATATGCCAAAAAACAGAACTAACCAACCAACCTGATAAAAGAAGAATGATGCAAAAGTAAGCGACAGGTTTTCCTAATAAAACTTCATAGGTTTTGAATTTAGGATTTTTCTTTATTTAAAATTGGTTGCCTCACTAAACTTAAAGAACGCAAACTGCTTTACTATTTACCCATTGCAGGAATAGAAAAAGATATGGATTCAGGTCATTGCCAACGACATTAGCACCAATTAAAACATAAACAGTCTCATTCAACAGTTGAGCTCTGGTCGTTGGGTACAATTTCTTACAATAAACCTCGAGCAACGTTTATATATATATATATATATATATATATATATATATATATATATATATATATATATACACGAGTTTTGTCGTTTTACTAATGCAATATGTTCATTATTAAACAAATGAAACATTGTAAATACCAGCTAATTTTCTACGTCATTGACACCAACTTTGATGCATTCATTCATGCACAGTTGCATAAATACCCATTTCAAAGTGCTTAGTTTTAAATCAATTGTTCTTTCGTTAATTGCTATGAGATCCACCGAGATGATATCTCTATTTCTCGCGGACGATTTCATGGATCATCGACTTAGTATGATCAAGTTCCACAGTCATATCCTGAAGTTTACCCCATCTATCATCTTGAATCAAAGTTTCAACATTTGTATTTTGTCTTTTGTTGTTAAAATTTTGCTTTCATATACCGGTTTTGTTGATTAAATTTACATACATATATTTACACATTCCAAATTCATATCAGAGGATTTGCATCGTTTACCATCGTGAATTAACGATTTAACTCGCGCAATATTATTTATTAGAGCAGCACATTTAAAATACCGTGACTCAGATAATAAAGCTATTTCCAGTCCACTTTACAACTGAATGTTAATTTTATAGGGTTTGTTCTCTCTTTTTCCCTCCCTCTCTTTTTCTCAATATATATATATATATATATATATATGTGTGTGTGTGTGTGTGTGTGTGTGTGTGTGTGTGTGTGTGTGCATAACTCAAAACGAGAAAAATTGGTACATTACAGCGAGATCTTTTTAAAATTATGATTAGAAAACGACGCTTAAAAATGATCTAAGAGAATAAAGCAATTTCCAGCATGATTTGCAGATTAATGATAACATGTGTAGGTTGCGTTCGTGCTGAATTCTATTCTTTAATTATACCACTATCTCGATATCACAGAGATAACTGTGAAGTAATAATTAGAATCGTTCACTCCTTCCTAAATGGAAACATCAATATCATTTGGAGCCTCTGTTACAAGAAATTTCTTTTTTTAACCGAAGTTGTTCAATGTAGGAAGAAGTAGATTGTACATTTGCATTGAATATTTTGTTGATGGAAGAAAATACATTTTCCAAAGTGAATGAGGGTTGACTCAAAATTCCAGATTGACTGCGTTCCTAAACGAGAAAAATCAATGCAAAGTGTAAAATCAAACACTGATTAAAATAAAGGCATTACAATTTTGTTGGTTGTTTTATTCTTTGCGTAGGAGTTTCAGAAGTTAAATTGTTTACTTCCACGTTAATAATATGAGAAACACTTGGGAATATTACAATGGCAATTGATAATTTAAAAGAGTACAATTCAATCATTACTTGCATCTGTTTAATTAATGTTTTGTTAAATTAAATAAAACTTACATCTTAGCTATATCAATATGAAGATATTTAATCTTTTATACATTTATTGTAACTGAAAGGGAACAATTCTTTTCGATGAAGATATAAGTCGTTTATATGAATATGTTGAGATTATTTGTATTATATTTTGCTTGACAATTAAAGACAACTCGATGAGCTCCTAGAACGTTTAGGTGCTTTAGAAAGGGAGACTCATTATTATTTCTATAAACTAAACAAAAGAGAAATAACATTTTTGGTAGTAGATCGCTGAAGCTCTTGTATTTTAGATTACTTGGATTATTCAAAGTGTTAGTTTATATTCTGATTAAGATTTAGTTTAATTAACGTTAATAGTGGAATACTTATATTAATGTGCTTGTTTGAAACTATGTACGATATTGTTCATTTACGTCATATTTTTAATTATTGATATGCATACGGTGTAGGCTATTCTTGTGAAACTAACAATGTGGAAGGGAGAAACATCTTAAATATACTGGCATTGAGAGAAAAATGAGGGGAATAGTCTAGTGAGGAGGAGAAAGAATAGAGCTAGAAAAGAGACAGAAGCAGAGGATAGAGAAAGAAAGGTTGGGGGTTGGGGAGAGGAAAAAGGGTAGGATTTAAATTGTCAATATAATTAGAAATAGAAATAAAGTCATTATTTTTTCAGGAATTATTTTGTTCTGATATAAGATTATTATAAGGTTATATTTCATTATTTTTGTGAACTATATATGTTGTTAATATTTCACCAAATTCTAAAATAGAAATCGACAACCATTTATCTCAGAATGTTATTTATACTTTAAATTCTGATATGAATTTTTACAGAATGAGATAAGGTAGGCCATTGAGGGAAAATTGCTTTTACTATTCTTTTGTTAAAATTAAAAGAAAGAAGAAATCAAGCAAAAAAATATAAAAGATAACATTGCGCAGATGAACGGCTATTTTAGTGATTTCGTAACTGGATCGTACTTTATATATATATATATATATATATATATATATATATATATATAAAGAGAGAGAGAGAGAGAGAGAGAGAGAGAGAATAAAAACAATTTTATTTTATCAGTAATAGTTCATATGTTTTCTATAAAATAGATGAAACCAAACTAAAGAGGTTAGATTTAAATTATGCTTAGTTTTTCTACTGCTTTGCAAGTCGGCATTCGAACACTTTTGATTTATCAAACAACTTTTAACAATATTTAGTTCTTATATCTTATATATATATATATATATATATATATATATATATATATATATATATATATATATATATAGTTTGATGGGTAAATTCCCATTTGGAATTTTCAATTTCGCACATGGCCATTATTTTTTGGAGGTTGTGTCTACTGTGCACCAAACTAGAGTTAGTTTGGCTATGTAATTTCTGCTGCAGAGCAGAAATTTTCTTGTTCGTCTGATTTATTCTTTTCTTCTTTTTTTTTTTCTGTCATCATGGCGCAATTCGCTTCTCTTGAAATTTGGAAACGATACGCTGTACTGGTTGGTAGAAGTTACGATACGAAAATTTCATAGTATTTAGGTGTCAATCTGAGGACAGGTTCATATTCATATTGATGAAAAGCGAATACCCAGTCGACATTAGTGTGGTCAGTAGCGATGGATACGTTATGTCTTCATTCAGCTTTCCCCTTAGTCGCAGACTCAATTTGGAGCCCCAAATCAAGTGACTGGAGGAAGTAGTGCTTTGGATCGAGAGGATAGCTGCAGGAAGACCCTATGTCTGACAGTAGGACTGTGCCGTGCTACACAGGCAGGAGAATCTAGTGTAGGCTGTAAGAAAATCTCTGCGATCACACCACCTAAAACATCTGTCCGCCTATTCCCCAGGTCGCAAACCCCTTGTGTGGAGATTTGTTGAGTGAGAGACCAATACAACTCCGTGCAATATCAAAGACAAGGTTAATGATAGCATTTACTTGTTTAAACAAAGAGACAATCGGAAAAGCTTGCAGCAGACTCCGAAATTGTCTGGAGACCGTATTTGAAGCCGCTGGCAATTTCTTTGAATAAAGTTATTCTACTAGAATTTCCTGAAACTATCTAGAAATACAATAAACATATCTGATAACGTGAGATGTCAGTTTTATTTTTATTTTTGCATAATTTAGATGACAATTTACCCATCACATTCTCTGTGTGTGTGTGTGTGTGTGTGCGTGCGTGCGAGAAAGAGGAAGAGTGAAAGTGTGTGTGTGTGTGTGTGTGAGAGAGAGAGAGAGAGAGAGAGAGAGAAAGGGGGATCGATGTGAGAATTGGGAGATGTGTGCTTGATGCAAGAAAATAATATATCAATTTTAATTGATATTTATTTTTAACATAATCTCCTTTCTTGTTCATTCAACATCTCCCAAATTATCTATGCAGATAAAACATTCTAGGGTTAAATGTTATGATTTTTTCAAATTATTCTCTCCGTTTCTTCTTAAGACGGAAAATATCTAAAAATGGCAAAAAATCTGAAAAGAAAAAAAAAACTCTTAGTGACAAATGAATAGCAACTAAAAGCAAATAACATTTCAGAATTACAGCTGAACCTTTTCATTGGTCCCTTCACTCCATAGATGGAGAAATTCCCAGGTAATCTTTTACTTAACTACAAAACTTAGCTTACTTCGGCATAAGGCCAGAAGTATGAGCCACTCAATGAGAATAAAATTTACTGGTAAAGGTTGAATAGTCTACTTTGCTAACCATGACAGCACACAAAGTAACACCAATATTAAATATAGCACAAGTAATTGGATGTTTCGTAATTTAGATATGTTTTCCCTAGGCGCAGAGCTTTTTAAACTGCGATGCTTGAGTGTGTTGCCAATAATATCTCTATACTTTTTCCTTCTTTAATTATAAACTAAACTTTTCATTTAATCAATTTCTTTAATGTACATTTTGAATCATATTTTTAGCTAAGCTAACAAAACTGGTGTAATGTGTCAAAAATATACATATCTTTAATGTGTGTTGCCAGTGTAAAATTTACGTATGAAATGAAAACTGAATGTCAAATTTTTAAGTTTCATCTTTGGCGTTCTTAGACAAGAAGTGTTCAAAAAGTATCGTGATTGAAGCTGCATCTTCCAAAACGGAAAAAAAACAATGATGGAAATAAACGTTCAACTTCCTTTGACATTAACAGTACTTATTCCAACGAGTTTTCTATGGGTTAAAGAAACGCTGAAACTGCGATTTTAATACGGTGCGAGGTTGTGTTGTCAAAATTCTTTTGATGAACCGAAGACCAAACCTTCTGATTAGTTTTTTATTTTAGGGAATAAAACATAATATTCCGAACAGAATTAAGTTTGATGAGTATGGAGGATGCTGCACTTGTACAAAAACGATGCTTAACAAAAAGTATCAAGACTGGTTTCGTCATTTTCTTCAAACTAGTACTCATTTTTTTACAAACTAGCACATAGGTAGAACCTTTAGGTTTCTGTGGTGATAACGGTCCATAATGATATTGATGCTTCCATATAGAAAGGAATACAATAATTCTGATCAATATTTTACTTGCCATTTTTTAATCATTCAAAAAAATTTTATATAAAAATGATGGTAACTAAATAATCCTCCAGTGGCAAATTTGACTTAAAATTGCTTTTTTTTTTCTTTTTAATGGTATAAGAATAAGTAAATTTGGCGACCCGAAGGTTCCCTTTTCAATAGCTACCACACTGAGGTATAGGGGAGGGCACAACTCCATTCCCTGGATTGCTCCACTTTACCCTTGATCCTTACAATGCTAAGTGTTAAGCAAGGTGGCATCAAGTACCTTTTTTTTTTTGTTTTTGGTATGACTCGACCTGGGATTGAACTCTTTAGGGAATACTCTAGTCATTTGGTCAATAGACTGGTTTAATGCTATACTGTAATAGCAAAAACTTAACATGTTGTGCTATTTTTGCTTGTTTATGATTACACACAATATAAATATTGTGAGAACTGTTAGCACAAAGCAACAAGAGGTATACAAATACTTTTTACTATAGGCAAGAAGTATTGCCTGATTGCTGAGCGCATGCGTTTGTAACGTCACATCAAAGTTGACTGCCACCATAAAATGGTGGACAAAGTTAAAAGTGCTGTAAACTATGAGAAATATCTGTGAAACTTTATCTTCCTAAATCCATGAACTCGTCCTGGAAAAGTGTTATCTCGTTAACTCCCTTAGCATTTGATTGAAAAATACAAGTTTCAACTAGGATAATTTGATAATTTTGGTTTTAGATGAGGATGACTAAAATGTTATATCTTTAATTCTTTCAGTCATCCACACACACACACACACACACGAGAAATATCTTGTTTATTACTTTACGAATAGAATATTGGGCATATGTTATCAGCACTATTATTCGAATTTTCTACGCAATCTCCATTGATTCTACGAACATATGAATACCTTCGTTGAAGAATGTTGCATCCAGCGTAAGGTACCACCATTCTACTCAGCCACAACTGGATAATCGGTGGAACTACGTCCCAGATAATTATTATTTAAAGGGCTCAAAATAATCTGAAGGAATCAAACCAATCTCTATAAGGTGGATGCGGTAAAACGTACCAAAGCTATATTCTGGTTTATCTCCACGTCCATCGGTACTATGCATCCCAATAAAACTGGACATTGCATCCAATAACACAGGACATTGCCTTCTAATAACACTGGACATAACTATACAAACATATTTCTTTGATATTTTTGTTTCGGTTTTTTACGAAATTCTTTGATGATAAATTGATGGTGGCTAATGTTTAAGCTGGGGTTTACAGAGTGTTTAAAAAAATCGATATCATTTGAGAAATACAGGGTGTTTCAGAAATATTGATACGATTTTCAAATCTAATAACTTGACCAATTCTCGTTTAAACGATTTTAAATTCTAGCAACGGGGGCAGACACAACTCAAAGTTCTGTGTTTTAAATGCCTTTTTTTCCAGTGAATGACATTTCCAAACCTGAAAAGAAAAAGAAAACATAAAATATGAAACATAGATATTTGAGTAACATGCTGTTTAAATTTGAGATCATTTGAACAAGAATTGGTCAAGTTATTAGATTCCAAAATTATATCATTTTTTTCGGGAACTCTTAGTATAAAAACTGAATCTTGACAGATTTTATGCTTACTAATCAATAAAGTAAAGGAAAATAGTTTTTTTTTAGCCACCAAAAGATCTAATCTATAATCTTTTTATGTTTTATATACGCTGCTGTTTTATTTCCCGGACCATGACACAAGGGGACAAAGATCACAATTCAAATTCCGATAATACAATTGATAGAGACGTGCTGGTTCTAAAAAAGGATTCTTTCTATCTAATGTAGGAATTTTGTTATTTGTTTTTATTGGGGTTCGCAAATTTTCTGTTCATGCTCTTGTGGTTTATTCATAAAATGTTAAATCGTAAACATGGGGCTTTTTTCATGTATATAACGAAAATATTTCATTCAATTATAAAATATAAAAATGATAGACGGGCACCTCTGGTGGTGTAACGGTTAGCAAGTTAGACTAGCAAACCTACACGAGTGAGTTCGAGTCTCATTGGGCGCCCCTTTCATTCGGCCTTGTGCCACATCGAAGCAAAGAGCTTTGTAAATTACTATAAAAATGATAGACCTTCTCTTTGTTATGTTTGGAAAGAGAGGAAAAGAAAGAGAAGAAGAGGAAATAGAAAAAGAGATAGAAAACAATTGTGAAAGGGAAGGAACGAGATTGATATATTTCGTGCTGAGTGGGAAGTAGATATAAAGATTTATAATGTATCCTCTGTGGTAAGTGAGGTTGAATCAACTTTGGATCGGCTTTTCTAAGCAGACCGTCGATTTTCTTGCTTGGATCTATATTTTATGTAAATATCGGTCGAATGTTATTTGTGGAATTGATCCAATGCGAAATGCTAATTTTTATTGAAGGACAAAGAGTGGGCTCATCATCAGTTGCGCAAAGAGTTCTGAGATAACATAGTATACTGAGTCTCCTTCTACAAATATACATTTTATTAAGTTATCACTCTATAATATTCTTTCTTTTTCGGCTGAAAACTGAAATGAACTGACTTGATCTAGTTTATGTTTCCCATATATAAAGTCCTACGTGTATTACACTGAGTATTCCAACTTTATCGTCTTTCTCATAACAATCACTGTTCTGGCCTATTTTTTTTTATTTTTCAAATCTTCAAAAATGACGTCTTTTTACTTCGCCTTGTATACGGATTTTTATTTACATTCTAGGAAAAAATATTTGGACTAAAATTTTTTTTAAATGTCTTCATCAAACAATTTCGCCAAATGGCAAAGGTTTTTTCTTACACAGTCGGTGGGCTTACAATACACTAACTGTATTCCCCAAAGAGGAGATACAGTTCCTGGGAATAATAATATCTGTAGGCATAAAATTGCCCCAAACTGAAGGACATTCCGTTAAAATCAATAAATCAAAAGTTTATTTCCTGATACAAAATAATTGTTATGGACATCCACATTTTGTGTAATTAAGCATAATACTTGAAAAGAGGATTTACAAATATGGAAGAAACAGGTTCAGAGAGATACAATCCACCAAGCAGTCGCTCAGAGAATATGAATTTGTAGAACAGACTAAAAGAATTCGAAAGTCAGAGAGTTCAAGGTAACTTACCAGCAATGTCTAAAATTATGACCTTTTCAATCAGTCTCAATTTTATGGATATTTTAGGAATGAATTCTTTGTGAAGAAAAAAAAAAAAGAAATAAAAAAAAACGCGGAAAAATTTCAGTCATGCATCGCTGATCATCTGATTTTATTATTATTAGCAGAATTTTTGGTGATGAAAAGCAGAATCAAAAGAAAATGCGTGGTATTGGGAATGCTAAGAAAACAAGAACTATATAGTTTAGTTTAAGCATGAGAATATTTTTCGCAGTAAAGGTGTTGGTCTGATAATTAGTTTGCTAGATTAGCTGATTCTTTTATCGGATGTGAATTGTTTTTAGAAAAACAACGAATGCTACTGTAATAACATATGCGATTAATGCTTCTATAATTGACAAAATTTGATGTTTGCCTGTACACACATTCAATATGATTTTTCGCACAAATAAATGTTATTATTCTGCCCTGTCGACTGGGGCGAAAGAATACGCCAACTTCACATCTGTAGAGGGGTAAGACAAGGCTACGTATTGGCCGTAAGTGGTGGCATGTAATGTTTGACGTCGGGATCCTGGTAGCTGAGCAATTCTTGATCCAGCAACCGAAGTGGTCAAGTGATTTGCTACACTCCACTTAGGCTCTTAGGGGCTGGACGAGCGATCAATCGACTGCTCATGTCAAGCCCTAGCAACGACCGTATTCTTCAAATTCCTCTGGAGGAAAACAAGTACCAAAATCTATTTTATCTTTAAGGTGCTTTAAGATAGTGGCTGAGAGTAAATTGCGTAGAGACAGAAATACTCGAAACCATTGTGTGCAAACAAATAATTAATATTAAATAGAATTATTAGTGTTAAATAACAATACTTGAAACCATGAATAATGTTAAATAGAAGGATAAGTCATCATCATCATATCGCGCTGGTAGCACGGATATCCCTGACCCTCTCTCGCCACTCCTCCCTATCGTTCATCGCCCTAGGTAGGTCTTCAGGACAACATCCCGTATCCTCACATAGCTGCTGAATGTATGTTCGTGCTGCTCGTCCTGCTTTTGCACGGCCATGTGTGGGGGTCCATGAGAGTACATCACTTATGAGTTCGTCCCTGCTTCTCCAGCAGTGTCCTGCATGTCTGGCTCGTCTAACTTGAATAGTTTTCGTGATAGGGGGTAGGTGGCCGTACAGTTGGTGACTTGTGGGGTATTGCCGCCAGGACTTGTTTAAGATTGCACGTAGCATTCTTATGTAATTGCCGTCTAGCTTCTTCTCCAGCCGTTTTGTTAGCGTCCATGTAGTGCAGCCATATAGCAGTATCGATGTGACCGCTGCCTGGAAGAAACTGCGTTTCATTTTATCGGTTAGGTCTGATTTCCAAATAATCGATAACCTATTGATAGCTGTCCATGCTTTCGCTAACCTCGTTTCGATGTCCTTTTCGGTTGATTCGACGCTGCTTCCTAGGTACGTGAATTTGTCTACTAGTTTAAGAGGGGTTCCTTCTAGAGTGGAGATGTCCCCCGTTTGGTTATAGCACATATATTCCGTTTTGTGTGCATTAACATAGAGGCCTATGTTTGCTGCTGCTCGTTCCAAACTATGCAGTAGTGTTTCGGCTTGGTCAGGTGTATTTGCCAGTATCGCTATGTCATCGGCGTAGTCGGCGTCGGTAATTGTTGTTGCGGGGTACCTTCTGCTTCTTTTCTTCGTCAGTTCGAAGCCATTCTCTCTGATTTTGTCAATCGATGTTCTAAGTACGTAGTCTAGACAAATGATAAAGAGGTACGGAGCCAGCGTGTCCCCTTGTAGTACTCCTGCTACAATGTCGAAGTATTCTGTGTCTCAATCTGGTGATCGTACTTTTACTTTAGTGTTTCTATAGAGAATCGTTATTGCCGCTACGGTTTCTTTAGGTATGCCGTACGCTAGTAGGATTTGTTCCATCTTTCCTCTGTGAATGGAATCGAAAGCCTTGGTAAAGTCAACAAAAATTAATGTCGCTTGTAGGTTTTTTGCCCGTACACCTTCAAGGATTCTACGGATGGTTAATATTTGTGAGGTCGTGGATCTATTTCTTCGGAAGCCATTTTGGTTTTTTCTAAGTATGTTGTCGATTTCGGGTTCTATGCGGTTTCGTAGTAGGGCATTGTAGATTTTGGCTGCTATGGATGTAAGTGTTATGCCTCGGTAGTTTGTGGCTAATCCGAGGTCCCCCTTTTTAGGGAAGGGGAGTATGCATCCTTTCATCCATCTATCTATCATATTTTGATTGTATACTGCGTTGCAGTGTCGGAGCAGTATGTCTAGACAATAATAATTAAAACCATTTAGTGTCCTGGCTATGGCATTAAACTGCAACGATGGCGAAGATTCCTAACCCTTTACTCTCAGGCCCACTCTGACCAAGAATAGTAGTTAGTACCTGTTATGGGCCAAATAGAACTGTTCACTTATTATGATTAGTTAGTTAGTAAAAACCAATAGGTATGTGCAAGTTGTTTGTATCAGATAGGAATACTTGATAAATAGAATTATTACCGTTAAATATCAATACTTGAAACCATTTAACTGTGTGCGCTTAAATGAAGTCTAATTCGTTTTAAAACTATGATACCTCGAAACTATTTTATATATATATATATGTATAATTTTGTACATACTGAAATCGAGGAAATTTTTAGAATCTGTTAGGTTGTGAAACGATTTCTTTAAAAGATGTTCTGATTTTTTCTGAAAATCCGTTGAATCATCGAAAGAGTACGAGTAAATAATCTTGAGGACACACTACAATTCGTAAATCATTCTATACACAAAGGAAAGATAGAGTAAAAATTACTCGCATATAGCCTTTCCAAAGAAACTGTTACCGTTATTATGATGCTTTACAAAAACAAGAAAGTATTAGTTTGCGCACTTGATGGAGACACTGACTTCTTCAGCATTGTCGCCGAAGTTTGGCAAGGAGATACAATAGCTCCATATATGTTTATATTCTGCCTAGACTATGTACTTCGAACGTCAATAGATGTAATGAAAGAAAATAGTTTCACATTTTAAAAAAAGCAAGAAGCAGATGATATGCCGCAGAAACTATGACAGAGACTATGCGGATGATTTTAGAACTTCTCGCAAATACAGCAGCCCAAGCCGAATCCTTACTGCATAGCGTGGAGCAAGCAGTGGGAGGCAATGGCCTCTACATGTTAATAAAACAGGATACATGTGTTTTTAAACAAAAAGGATCCATCTCCTCTCTGAGTGGCAAGCCTCTAAAATTAGTCGACCAGTTCACATACCCTGGCAGCAACATCTCATCTACTGAAAATAATGCTAACCTACGCTTAGCAAAAGCATGAACTGCCATTGATAAGTTATTGATTATATGGAAAACTGATCTATCCGAAAAAATAAAACGTTGTTTCTTCCAAGACATAGTTGTGACTATACTACCACATGGATGCAAACAAAACGGATTGAGAAAAAGATGGAAACTACACAATGCTGAGCTCTCTTCTACAAATCTTGGAAACAACCCCACCCCAAAAAAAAAACAGCTGTACGATCACTTGCCACCCATCACACAAATCATTCCAATAAGAATTTTGAGTGATAGCGAGTCTTTTCAGATCTCCAGGACTCTTCTGAGTATTCTATTCGATCTTAACAGTTCAGAGGTCTAAATGATCCCCTTTTCTTCCACTGATTTCCATTTTCGCCAGTCTTTTTTCAAAGCCTTTGGAGACCGTTCCAAACATAAAAACTATAATTGGCGTTAACTTTACTTTTATATTTCTTTTTCAGCAAGATTCAGGTATTTGTTCATTTTTTTCATTTTCTTTTATTTTCACTCAGTGGTTCACCTGAACGGCAATTAATCCACAAGATGATTTTTTTTTCTTGTTAATCAACACAACGTCTTATCTGCGCCGGGTTCGGTAATTCGTTTGTATCTCAAAATACCAGAGAATTGTATGTGTCTTATTCTCTATGAAGTATTCGGCTTTTTGCATATACCATTTGGTAGTATAGTCAAACAATAATTTCTTGTACAATTGCCGGAGGATCACCTTCCCCCACCAGACGTATCTAGTATTCCTTTTGTACTAGTTTGCTGCTTTGGCTTATTACGAGATTAGCTGTTATGTTTCTTTTACCAATATCTTGCAATTCTGTTGCGTATTATCAATTTTTGCAATCTCGCCATTTTTTTTTTTTTGCATGAAATATCCATGCAGATGTTTTTCTTTCCATTTCTGTTTCCTAATTTTTACTGCTTTTCCTCTTTGTCCTTATCTTGCCAATGTTCTAAGGCTGTTATAATTATCTTTCTTTGCTCTTTTTAGTATGGTCCTCGAGTCCTCGTATCGATACACCACAGCATCCACAATGCTTACAAGTCCTCTTCCTCCTTCAATTCTTGATACATATAGTCTGCCTGTGTCACCTATCAGATGTAAGATATGACAATATGAGGTATTAACTGTTCCTAAAAATTTAAGGAGACCATGATGCATTTTTATTTAGGAAAATGTAAGTTTCCTTTTATAAAAATATAAAACAGACTTATTGACTTCTAAGAAAATTCAAAAGTCAATTTAAAAGGTCAATGAGGGACTAGTACTAACCGACGTTTCAAATTGTCTAAACAAAAAGTAAACAGCCTTTGGTTTATGTCGGTGCATTGATCCATTTTAAATCTTGACATCTCTTGCCCACCTTTAGGTGTTAAAAAGTCAAATATTTAGACAGATAAATCAGATCTTTAATTTTTGTTTTGGTTTATGTGAAAAGAAATACTCCCCCCACCCACAAAGCGTGGGCTGGGACTCTTAATTAACCAACCCTCTGTATTGTGGTTTGATTGGAGGACCATTAAAATCAGATATTGGAAGGGATACTCATCCCACAGTTATAGATCAGTGCATTTGATAGGCTGACCAGTCAAAAAGTACTGGAAGAATATTAAATGATACGTGATTGGTTAGTCATTCGGGAATGTTTGTTTCCAGGGTAATCCTCTATAAAAATAGATGTTTAAGGGTTACAAGAAAAAGAATATTCTCCTGTAATACTTATGGACATCGGATAAGAAAAGAAATCTCTCCAAGAACTAAAGTCTCTCCAACAAAAGTCTCATTCACCGAAAAATTGAGTAATATAAACTGCCAGATACCTCATTTGTCCGTCTATCAAATACAATAAAAAGTGACATAATATATATATATATATATATATATATATATATATATATATATATGTATATATATATATTGTTACACCATTGAGTTTCAATAAATAGTTGTTAATTGTTAACAAAAGGTTTTCTTGTCTTTGAATTGTCAACACACAGGCAACTTGATCCAACAAACCGCCACAACTGTCAAAAGAAGTGAATCTTTCACACGCAACGCAGGCACAGAAGGAGTTGATAAACCAATTAGCCGGAAACGCATATGATAATGACGGAACTGAGGCCACAATCAAGTACCGTGAGCATAAGACCACGAATGCCTTATGCATAGTCATCAACTTTTTTGTTCTCGGTCCATTCTCTGAGTTACTCCTTTTTACATTGTAAGAATGATCCTGAGTATCATACAAGGAGGTCTTCCCATTGTTTATTTCTTGGATGAGATTCCTGTAGCTGAAATTGATTTCGAGAAGTTTACTTGTCCGTCTGATATACTCTTTTCTTATTTTTTCTTTAATCCCTGCTTGTTTGATGGTGTCTGCTTCTAATATTCCCAAGTACAAGTAATTTTCTTTTTCTAAAAGTGTTCTGATGTTTTCCTGATTTGACCGTTTTATTCTTTCCGTTGTTTCTCTTTTCTTACTTTTCCTTATAGGCATAGAACATTTTTCAGTACTAAATTCCATTCCTTTATTCTGGCTTTATATTCTTATTATTTGTATCAGAGTCTCCAGTTCTTTTTCATTTTTGGTAAATAGATTGATATCATCCACGCATATAAGGTAATTGAAATTTTCTTGTTATTTGTTTAATTTGTAGCCCCTTGTGTCCTTCCTAAGCATTTGATTGAGTGGCATAATTGCTATGAAAAACAGTAGTGCTGACAGTGAATCTCCCTGAAATATATTCACCTTTGGTAGGGTTTGCCCTCCTGTGTTAAATCCACATTTTTATGGTTTTATTGGATATTTTGTACACTTCCACACATTCTATTATCCATGTTTGCAGGACGATATAATAGGCTTTTTATAGCCAATCCATGCCATTGATTCATTTTCCTCCTTCTAGAGGATGTGCTGATCTATATATATTCGGTCACTTGTTCTTCCTGTGGCATCCTATCTGTTCTTCCGAAAATAGTCCGTGGCATTTAAGCGAATAATAGCTTTCTTCTTTAATCTGTGCGGTTAGGATTTTCTGCGTCATAGGTAGACATGTTATCAACCTATAGTTTCTGGGATAGCTTCGATGGTCCTTGTGGATCAGGATAGTTTCCCGTTTGTCATGCATTTGAGTATGCTTTCTTCTTCTTAGCATACATGAATTCTGTTTTTAAAAATTCACGTTCATTCATGACTGATTGGCACAGCAACTGAGTAAATACATTTCTGGTCTTATCTTTTTCAATTTGCTATTTTCTTGAGTGTTGCTCGTGGCGACTTTAAGTGTATCTCCGCCTCAGGGATTTCTTCAAGTCGTTGTGATTCTTTTTTCATGTTATTTATCGATTCGGCCTTTCTGTTATGTTCTTTCTGTTCCCATATTTTACTCCAAAATTGTTTTGTTTTCTTTGCATCTGGCTGTAGGTTTATCTTTGAGAACTATTGGTTGAATTTTCCTTCGTTATATTGGAAGAATTGTTTTGTTTGTATTGCTTGAACCTGTCCTGATATCTTTTGAGTCTCTCTTCTTTTGCAAACATCTTTTGATTTATCTCTTCCAGTTGTATTGTCTGTCTTGTCTGCAGGTGTCTTGTTTTGGTCTTTTCATTATAATGTACCCTTGTGATTTTTTCCCTCCTTAGCACTTTTCCTTATTGCCGAAGTTCCTTTATTTGTCCTTCTAGCCTAATTCCACATCCTCGTTTTGTATTTGAGTTCAGGTTCTTTATTAGGATACCAATTTAATCACTAATTATTTTTGCTCCTGCCTGAATTAGCTCGTTTAATATAGTAATGTTGACCGTTGGGATATATTGTAATAACTCGTTTACATTTTCGGTCTCAACTTTGACTTTTTTCTTATGTTAATTCCTTAGTGATTGTAATGTAGTCTTCTTTTCAGTCGTAATTTTCTTTATTAACTCAGCATGTATTTTGTCTTCTTGTGTTAATAATGATGTTGTGGTGTAGCGTTTTGGTTTTCAGTATTTTGTCTTTCAATTTGTGCATGGGGGGGGCTCTTCTTGAGTATCTTCTTCACAATTTACCTGTCGCATATTCATTGTATTTCAAGAACAGGATATTATTATCTAAAATCATTCTAGATTGGTTATTAAGTCTTTGACTTGTATTTAATCAAGCAGATTCTTCCCAAACTCAATCATTCTTTTTCTATACTCTCTTTGAATAGGATTGCTTTTAAAATAACAATGGATGACATTTTTTGTCTTACTAAACATTTTTTCCGTTTGTGTCTCTCAGCTAAATTGTTTATTTGGTCGTTGTTTGTGTACCTGAAATCAAAACAGCTAACATACTGATCAAATCCGCCATGTTGGTTCTTAAGAAAGGAACACCTACCGATCATGATACTCAGACCACGTTTATTTGAATTTGTATTTGACATTTTTCATAGGACGTATAATGTGGCTATACTAGAACCCAGAGTGATTGATTACCTGTGTTTCTGTCACAGATATGATCAGGTATTACCAACATAATAACTATCAACTGACCGCAAAAAAAAAACTGATGAAACGTACGCGTTTGAGTTTTAACTTAAAGAGTTTGTTACATATATCTTATTATACTGCAGCCATTCTTTGACTTAAGAAATGGATAGTAAAAGCTCGCTGGTTACATATCAAAATATTCTTTTAGAAATTTTAAGTAAATTCTTAAATGTTAATATTTCAGTGTTTTTGTAAACACCATTTTCAAAAAAACATTTATAATAAATGCTAAAAAATAGAAAGATTGAAACTTTTTCGCTTATATTATTATTTTTATTATTATACACCTACGATTTTTTCGTACCCGGTGTTTTCACAGGGGTTCCAGTCACAGCAAGTCTCCTCAATTCTTCAGGACCCTTCTCAGTATTCTAAGCCACCTAAGCAGTGCTGTGGTCTGGACGGTCTCCTTTTTCCTCGGATTTCTAATTCACCAAGTCTTTTTCATAAGTATTTGGGGATTGTTCAAAGGGCTCGAAACTAGGTTGTCACTTCTATTTTCCATCACATTCTAAATCTCTTTTTCCAAGTAAACAGCAATCAAGTTCCATTTTTTATAAAGTGTTATATTTACTGGCTTATACAATACAGAAATTACTATTGTATTTGGAGGATTAGCATCCTCTGCAATTTACCTAATTCTTATGACTATTTCAAACTTTGCTAAACAGTTTCCTATTCATAGTTATAGGATGCAGTATAACATTTGCATATTCTTAATAAATTTAAATTTGTCTTTCATATACAAGGAAAAAGGGCGTTTCACGTTTTGTTTTGTTTTTTTACTGGGAGTATTTAAGAATAATTTTATGCACTTTCTTAATAAAGGCCCGACTTGTTATAAACTGCTAACTTAATACATTTTGTTTTAAAAATTATCATTGTTGTTGTCTAAAATCAAAGTAAATTAAAATACAGTAATAGTTATAAATTATTTGATAATAATTTATTATAAGATATTTATTTTCGCTCTATTTTAATTAATATTTTATTTGTTCCAACAAAGATAGATTAATTTTTCTGTTCCATTATCTCAACAGGTTTGGTTTGGTTTTAAGGTACATCAACCACTTTTATACATATAAACAGTTCTATCTCAAACAATTCAGTTTAGTATAAGTATAGTTGTTTTTGCTTACACATAGTTTAGCATACAAAAACAGTTCTATTTCGAACAATTCATCTTATCATAAGTACACAGTTTAGTTCTATTTGATCATTAGATAAGACTCTATCAGGTACTACCATTGCGAGCCAGAGTGGACCTAACAGCGATGGCAATAACGGGGTACATTGCATTCCCCAGAGCTACAACATAACTGGAACCTCACCATCAGATTGTTAAGTCTCATATCCAGGACACTCGTTGGTAGGGGTCTCGCCCACCCATGCATTCTGTGTATTCTGCAGTCCCAGATGACTGGGCAAAATCTCAACTGGACAAATTTGCCGATGAAGCATGTCTATATTTTCATCTGTACAGATTAATCATTGATGAATAACATACATGAAAGAAATCGCTTCCTCTGGAATCATTTTTTTTTCGGTGTCGGTTTAAACAAGATTAAAAATAAACTTCATGATAATAGTGTCGACCGATTAAAGGATTGTGAACTGAAACGTAATATGAAATGAATGTATATATTATCGCCTATAAATAAATACACCTCAAACAATCTTTTATAATAGTTTTTTCTCAATCGAAAACATCTGCATGTTATCATTTCCAGTGGGAAATTGTTATTTATTACCAAACTGTCAAGCACTGGAATTCTCTAAGCAAAAATAGGAATATGTTGCAATAAAAAAATAAGCACACACACTCATACACACACATACACACTTATATATACATATATATATATATATTAGGATCATTCAATAAATAACTTTTTTTAACGGAAAATACATTTTTTCCAGAAATTTTCCCTGAAATGTAAATTCTGCACTGTTTTAGAGATTAAAATAGTTTTTGCAATAAATCAAATATATTTGGTTTGAGGCTATTCAAAAATAGTATCAAATGAAACAGAATGTTTCAGGCTGTTTTCTGTCATCATTTTTTGAGGGCCTGAGAAGTACACATCATCTGAAATTTAAAGAAAAAAATGTGATATGTACACAGAAGCATTTTTTGGTCCAAAAATGTTTACAAATGAGTCAAACATCAGTTTTTCATTATGAGCCAGAGTCGAAAAGACAGTCCATTCAGTGGAAGTCCACTGATTCTCCGGTAAAGAAAAGGTTCCGGGTTCTGTGGTTAATAAAGTATGTCATGCGAACAGTCTTTAAGGACATGAAGGGGCTCGTCACTCTTGATTTCCTGAAAAAAGGTACAACTGTAAACAGTGCTTCCAATTACCAACTCGGTAGGAAATATTCGCCTTATTTTTTCAAAGACTCTCGTATATATCATCATCATCATGTCGTGCCATCTGCACGGATATCTCTGACCCTCTCCGCCACCCTTCTCTATCGTCTATCGCTTCTGGTAGGTCTTCAAGGCTACATCCTGTATCGGCACAGAGCTGTTGTATGTAGGTTCTAGCTGGTCATCCTGCCTTTGCTCGTCCATGTGAAGGGGTCCACAGAAGTATATCACTTATTAGTTCGTCCCTATTTCTACAGCAGTGTCCAGTATGTCTGGTTCGTCGAACTTGGGGAGTTTTCGTGATGGGTGCTAAGTGGCCGTACTGCTGCTGCTTTGTGAGGCGCTACCTCCATGGCTTGTTCAATATTGCTAGCAGCATTCTTGTGTAGTTGCCGTCAAGCTTTTTATCTATACGTTTAGTTAGCGCCCATGTAGTGCTTCCATACAGCAGTATCGATACGACTGCTGCTTGGAAAAAACTGCGTTTTATTTTATCGGTCAGGTCTGACTTCCATATGACTAATAGCCAACCGATAGCCTTTGCTAGTCACGCGTTGATGTCTGTCTCGGTTGATAAGACACTGCTTCCAAAGTAGGTGAACTTGTCTACTAGTTCAGAGAACTACCATTTAGTGTGGAGATGTCGCCTCTTTGATTAAAGCACATATATTCCGCCTTGTGTGCATTGGCATGAAGGCCTAAGCCTGCCGCTACTCGTTCCAGACTATGTAGCAGGGTTTTGGCTTGGGTGGGTGTATTTGCTAGAAGCGCTATGTCATCGGCATAGCCCGCGTCCGTAATTGTTTGTGAGGGGGTACCTTCTGCTTATTTCCTTTGTAAGCTTGAAACCGTTTTCTTTCATTATATCAATAAACGTTCTAAGCACGTAGTCAAGATATGATAAAGAAGTATGGGGCTAATGCATCTCCTTGCAGCACACCTGCTACAATGTCGAAGTAGTCTGTGCCTCCGTCCGGGGAGCGGACTTTTACTTTAGTGTTTCTATATTGCATCATTATGGCTGCGATAGTTTCTTTGGGTAGGCTGTAGGCGAGAAGTATTTGCGCCATCTTTCCTCTGTGTATGGAGTCAAAGGCCTAGGCGAAGTCGACATATAATATTGTTGCCTCTTGGCTTTTTGCCCGTACGCCTTCAAGAATTCGACGAATAGTCAAAATCTGTGATGTCATGGATCTATTTCTCTGAACGCCATTTTGGTTTTTCCTAAGTATGTTCTCAATTTTGGGTTCTATGCGGTTGCGTAGTAGATAATTATAGATCTTGGCCGCTATGGATGTAAGTGTTATACCTCAGTAGTTCTTGGCTAATCCAAGGTCACCCTTTTTAGAGAAAAGGAGGATGCACGACTCGTATATATTTATTTTTGGTTAAACGGTTTCATTTTTGAAGAGTTTGTTAAGAAATTAACCCTTATAATATCGTTTTCATTCATCCACAAAAATAATGATATCCTGTTATTTAGGATTTAGAAGAAAATTAGCTTTTTATTTATAAAAATTAGTTTAGGGTATTTATTTATAGGAGATAAAATAAGATATATCTTGATAATTTTCTAAGAAAAGATCTCTAATTTTCTATAATAACGCAATAAAAATTAACGTATGGATATGTAGCTTTTGTTTTGATGACCCTAGTTATATTTGCATAGTTTTTCCAGGTTTTCAAAGGAAAATAAACGCGTGTAATTTTACTTTTCGCACATTGAGAACACTCCGCCAATTTAGTGATATTATTGAATGTCTGATAACTGCGCTGTGTATCCCTATGATATTCTTTTTTGATCGTATATATTTATTCATTTACATTTTTGTTATCTATACTAACATTGTCCGGTTTATGTGTGTCGGTTTGTAACCATAACACAGCAGAACAGCGCTTTATAGCGAAATCGTAGTCAGAGCAATACCATTTGAACACTATAACTTGAATAATAAATTTTCAGTCTAATCAGCCGGTTAATAATAATCATGAGGGGTCTGTTCATGCATTCTACTCCACCGATCCAATTTCTAAAGAAAGTAACAATGTACTGATAATACCATAGTACATATATGTTTCTTATATATTAAAAAAAGTACACCAACTGTTTTAGAAAGAGTCAAGAAAACGTGATTTCGACTTTCCTGCTGAAATTCTTATTAGATATCTCACTCAATTCAATCTTGTACAGTAACTTGTCGGTGGGACTTAGATTATGCTGTCTACATCTGCTCTGTAGAAAATTAAGACATCCTTAAAATAGGGGATGTCTTCTGTATGACACTAAACTTCATCTGATAAGTTCCACTTCTTAACATATGGGGAGTGTCGAGTACTCCTTCATTTCAATTATTCCCATGTGGTCTCCAAACCTAAGTTGTAGTATCTGTTAGTATTGCATCTATGTTGGGCTCGGGTGGATTTGGCTTTTAAGAATTTCATGTGGGGGATAAATGTTAGCTTCTTGTCGAATAACACCAAGAAATTTATATTCTTCAACGACGGGTATTTAAGTATCTTCAAGTTTGATGACAGGGTCATTATGCACTTTCTTAAGAAAGCAAAAATGCACACATTGGGTTTTGAGCTGAGAGAATTTAAAGCCGTTGTCTGTTGTCCATTTATTTATTTTGTTTAAGTTCAATTGCAATTGTCGTTCTATGTTCAAGTGGGTAGCTCGATAGCAGATTACAGTCGATTGTGGGGTTCAGGCATTTGACAGTATTTTGACAATATTGTTGATTTTTATATTTAAATGAAAACGCAAGTCTGTTATTGATCATCCGCTCCATCGTCTTGCAGAGACAGTAAGTCAATGTGATGGGTCGATATTTCTGCGGATCAGAAGCATCTTTGCCTGTTTTGGGGATGGGGACAATTATGGTCTGTATCCATGTTTCTCGGAAGGTACCACTCGTCCAGAGGATACCAAAGACGTTTAACCGGCACTTGACATACTGATCGTTGACATACTGATTCGTTGTAGTCTTCGGTGTTTCTTGAGGTAAAATCTTTTTTTTTTTCTTATCTGAGCTCTGTTTAATTTTAGTGATTTTTGTGTTAACCTAACCAGAGGAATTTTTGGAGATTATTTCGGCTAGTGAATCAGCGGTGGATTTTTTTCTGTTATTTTCGTTTGTTACAGAGAGGCGTTTTAGTGGGGTCGCTTGTTTTCTACCGGCTATTTTCGGAATCATGAGCCAGATTGTTTTCTATTCGGAGAAGGTATTTAATTTGCTTACGTAATTTTCCCAGGATTTCTTGCTCTGTAGAGTTCGAAGGAGATTAAATTGGAGGTTGTAGGTTCAGTATTGAATTTTCGCAAAGCTGCTCGTCGTAGACGGGTAGCCTTTCCGCATTCTTTGCCGAACCATGGTCCGTCCCGTTTATGAGAGGTTGGTTTGTGTGGGATACAGAATTTTCCTATTTCTATTAGTTCTTCTGTAAAGTGGGCAGCATAGTAAGTATTGTTTATTGGTATGAGCTGTTTGAGACATAGAGATTGAAACTCTTCCTAGTTAGCTTCATATAATCTCCATCGGGGAAGGTACTCTTGGGGTGGGGTAAAGAGACATAGATTATTATTGAAAATGTTTCTAGTGTTCTACTTTTTTGGTTCGTGCTTTTATAGCCTCATATGGTATTGTGAATCTTAAAATCGCTTTGTATGATATAAACTGTGAGTAGTTGATCTAATATTTTGTCGAGTTCCTTTTTGTTAAGTGTATCAAGTGGCAGAATGTATAGTGTGTAGATATTTATTATACTGTGTTACGTTACCTTAACAACAATTGCCTCAAATCTAGTGATAAAGTTGATTTTGCTTTGGAGTATGTCATTCCTAATTAGGATTGAGACACTCTCCCCGATGCCCTGTCACCGGTATTGTCAATATGGTTGTGGATTTCGTTACTTTTTATGTTAATGTTGCCATTTGCTTTGAGGAATGTTTCTTGAAGGCAGATAATGGCAGGTGACAGTTTCGTCACCAATAAAAGAAGTTCACTCCTATTGGCTTTGATCTGGGGGCAGTTCCACTGAATTATTTTATGGTTTATTATTAGGCCCTGAGTCCAGACTGTTTGGTGGTTTCTTTTGAGTTTGTGTTTAGTTTATTCGGGTCTGTTCTCTGTCTTCATCTTTTCTAAAAGCCAGAATTTATTTATTGTTTCTATATTTTCTCATTCTTTTATTTTTGTTTTGGTGTAGGGTTTTGTTTATCTTTAAGTGTGTGTGTGTGTGTGTGTGTGTGTGTGTGTGTGGAGAGGTGTCTATTGAAGCAGGTGTTCTTATTGGAGATCTTTTGTCTTTTAACCTTGTTTATTTTGTAATAAGGTATTATACTGGCAGGGTGGGTGGTGGCATTGCTGATTTTTCTGGATCAATTTTTCATATGGATTTTTGTGTTTGGATGGATGATTTTTCTTTGTTTGCAGTAAGACCCCTGTGTGTAACTGATGCTTCTGAAGCGCTCTGGTGGTTCATCATTTTTTGATGAGTTCAAACGAGCAATTTATCTCATTAATAATGCTTTCTCAGTTGCCCGGCTCCAGCTAAAATAAAGTTTTGACAATCTGTTCATATTTGCTGTGTTAAGTTTTTCCTCGTTGAACTATTTGAGAATAGGCAGTGGTATTAGACCTTGGTAACATCGTCCGTAATTCACAGTAAAGAATGTTGTTTTTATGTTTTACTGCAAGAATTTCCTTCTCTAGTTACCAATCGTGGCATGATCTTGAGGAGAACGGATGGCCACCGCCACAGTTGGCACATTTATTGGGAAATTCACATTCATTAGTGTGGTGCTCTTGTTGCCCACATTTCCCGCACAGAATTGTGTCCGTGGAGGCCGTATTTTTGGCATTTGTAGCATCTCAGTGCATATTGCTCCACCTTCTCCATAGTATAACCGACTTTTTTCAGGTATTTTTGGAGTGGTAAATGCCTTTATATAGGTGTTGGTCTCTATTATTTCCCCTCTTTTTTATTGATATTATTTTAACTTCTGTCACAAATTGCTTTTTTAGCGCTCTTTTAATTTCATCGATTGAGGATAATGAGAGTTTTTTTTTTACTTCGCACAACCTCCTTACTTACGTTCAGAGATCTGTGAGGTTATGTTTTGACGAGAAATTTGTGGAATTTCGTCATTTTCTACAGAAAATCTAAGTGTTTCTTCTTTTCCACATCCTCGAGCAGAGTTTCGTTTTTTTTGTTTTTTATTTTTTTTAAGATGTCGGCATTAAATTGTCTGATATCAATTTTTCTATTATGAAGGGCGATAAAGTTGTTATTGATGCGCTGGTAGATTCAGTTATTACGAATCTTGAAAAAGGTAATTCCACTTCATTATCCGAAGAAGAATCTTATTCAGCTTGGTTGTATTTGAGTTTTTTATTTTAAAAAAACATATATGCTATTTGTTTTTCGCTGGTTCTATGCTGCACCACCCACCACGGAGTCAAACTTGTGTTGGAGATGTACCAAGAGGGAAATCCATTCACATTTGTTGAGACAGGGATGCATTACCGGTATACTCGTGCTGGGAGAGGGTTTTGGAACCCTTGCCAATTTCCAGTTTTCAGTAAAACGTTACTAATTACCGTGTAATTTAGCAATGGTAAAATTCTTCTTCTCTCAACACAATTGACCCTCAGCTACTACCTTCTAGTAGATAAGGGTTGGGAGCTTGTTTGTTTCAAGTGCAAATTAAGAATTACGGTCGAGACAAAAAATAGATGCCAGGGCTTGATACGACCAACCGATTGATTGGATCGAGCCTGTCCGACCGCCCATCTAGCTCAGTAAGGGCTAAAGTGATATGTTGCACGTTACTTGACCACTCGGTTATCGGGACAACTACTGCTCAACCACCAGGATCCCGTCCTTAAGCATCACAAGTCGTCACCACGGCCAACAGGTGATCTCACCGAGAGGGTGTCTTGTCTCTTTGCAGAGGTGCAGTCGAAGTGGTGGATGAAACTCTACATTTGGCTCTTGGTTTGGTTGGTATATGCTCGGCTGCTGGGTCTATAGGGGCGGTAACTAAATATTCGTCATTTAATGTATGTCTTTTAGATGACTTATGAAAAGTATGAAAGTTGTCCATTTCAGTTACCATATATTGATATCAAATATTTCTATCTTACTAATCAGTCACATTGTGAATCTTTAACTGTTTGGTTCTTATTTCTGCGTATTCTTTCAAAGAGGATTATGCTTCACATTTCACTGTGCTATTTGTTTGTTTGATTGATTGGGTTTTATGGCATATCAACCTTTGCAGGTTGTTTAATGCCAAATCCCTTTTTGTACAAATAATCAATTCTGTTTCAAACAATTCAGTTTAGCATAAGTACACAGTTCAACTGTCGAAAACGTTTCTTTTTCAAGCTATTTAGCTTAGTCAAACATTTCTAATTCAAACAATTCTGTTTAATATAAGTATAGTTTTTGTCAAAACAGTTATATTTCAAACAATTCAGTTTAGCATGGGTACGTAGTTTAAATAACAAACAGTTCTATTTCAAGCAATTTAGTTTAGCAAGAGTACACAGTTTAGTTCTATATGCCCCTAGATTGTACCCTATCATGTTCTACCACTCCGGCGTGATTGAACCTGGGAGCTATAGAAATGAAGCGTTACTCTGCATTTCCCAGAACTCCATCATTACTCACCATCAGAGTATTCACTGTCTTATCTAGGACACATATTTGGGGTCTTACCGGCAGCATCTCTGCAGTCGATTATTCTACAGCTTCCACTGACTGGGCAATACAAATAGTTAAATGTAAAACCAGTTTAATTTCAGATAATTCAGTTTAGTATAAGAACGCAGTTTAAATGTCAAAACAGTTCTATTTTAAACGATTCAGTTTAGCATAAATACGCAGTTTAAAAGCAAAAACAGTCCCCTCTCAACCAGCACAGTTTAGTTCTATTTGACCAATAGATAGGACCCTATCAGGTGCTACCATAGTGAACCTAGGAGTGATGTAAATGAAGGGGTACTCTGCATTCCCTAAAGTTCCAGCATTACTGGAACCTTACCATGTTTAGAGTCATATAACAGGACACTCGTTGGGGAGGTTATTCCTTCGGCTGAGAAACAGTCGGTATATTCTACGGCCCCTGTTGACTGGGCAAACAGCACTATTTGTTCACTTCTTGTTTATGAATATATAATCCAGCTGTGTTTTAGAGTTATTAGTGGGAGTAAGTCCATAGCTTTTCCTCTCTTCTTGGGAGTTTACTGTTTAGATATGAAAGACCATTTCGAGCGAAAAATCTGCTTGATATTAGCCTATATTCAACCTTGCTCCCTCCATAATCTATCTGATATCCAGCTCTGGCATGTCACGCACACAGATAGATAGATAGATAGATAGATATTAAGCGTGATAATATGTGTACATAAGCACTTTTAGTCTCTCCCGGCATATCTATGAGGTTAGGTAAAAGAAATCACTGTAATTCTTGCCTAAATACGTATCTTGAATGCAGAAAATGCAGAGCTGAGAATGCTGGTTAAAAGTTATTGTTTTTGCTTAAATCAGACAAAGAAACACCTAATCCCAAACAGACAATTTGAGATACTTCATTAGAAGAACAACAATGAAGTTAAGCATCGTTACTGTAAACAAAAGAAGTTTCAGCAGCGTCTGAAATTGACATCTTGTACAATGTCTGTTTCGAGATATATTAGACGTGAGAGTTTTGATATGAAGGCTCAGACGGTTATTATTTGCATTTCAGCATTGCTATGTTGTTATAGCAACTCTGACATCATCTACAGCAGACGTATTGAATGTCTCTAGTCCGATGTCACGACATCATATTTTGTTGTTTTTTTTTTTTTTGGTTTCTTTTATATGTTTTTCATATTCCAAGATAATACATATGGTTTCTACATCTCTACACGCCAATTGTATTCTTTGGTTTAAATAACTAACTTGAAAGCAAAAAAACTTTTTGAAATTAAGATAAACATACCGGGCCTAATTTGCACTTTCAAAATGCTATAATCACAACTTCTATGTTTCAATCATATTAACCGTTTTTTTTTTATTCTCAAGCTGAATAAATCTTATCAAAATCGATTTAAAAAAAGATCAAAATATTTTAGAGGTATTCATTTACTAAATGTAGCTTAGCAAAAGGTAAAAAATTATGGGGTACCCAGTGAGTATATGGAGAGGCAAAAATGTCATTTGCCATCAGTTTGGAATTGAGCTGGAAATTGCTTTATTCTCAAAGAGTATTTTAAGTGTATTGCTCTGATATAAATCTTGCTATGAAATGCCATTATTTCTGAATTAAGGTAACATAATAAATGCAGAAATAATGATAATATCAATAATATATGGAACGATATTCAAAACCAAAAATATTTTGAGAGCAGCAGCATTTTATATACAGTCCCAACATTTTTGGGAAAGGAATGAGGGACGCTGAAACATTTTCTGTTCAACGAAGAATGGAATCCTCTAAAATGAAAAAATATATGCGCTATTCCACATATTCATCCCGATGTTCAAAACACTTAATCGATCGTTTCTCAAGTTTACTTAACCCGTCCCCAAAAACATTCAATAAAAATACAAAAATTGATTCGCTCGAGGAATAACCTCAGAGACATTAACTTTTGTTTAAGATGCTAAAGTGGGTAATTCTTATTATTATGCACTAATTTATTTGGATTAATGTTCTCATCACACGTGGGGTATAACAAAAGACTCTTCGCTCGTTGTACTCTCTAGCTTTCTTCAGGTGTCTTTCATAATCGGTGTAACATGACGGCCCCAGATGACAATATAAATAGGTATAACACCCGGGACCCAAAATGAATAAGTGTAACATTTCGCAAAGTACATTTTGACAATAGATTTTAGACTATGAAGATCTTTTCAGTTGCTTGGTTGTCATGAGATTTATTGATGGTTGGGTCGTGCAATATACTCAATTTGGTCCAATGGAAGTTATAAACTAGTAACGTCACAAGGAAAAATGTTGTAGTAACAATTAACTAAGCAGAGATATCTTCTAAGCATGGATAGTGGAATGACGATAGGCTACACCTATAACTCGAAGCTTACCGATAACGACACTTGAAAAGGGTACAATAGCTAAAATGTTTGATTATAGAAAGCGTGACTTACAGTTGCTTTTAGGTAAGATCTGTTGTTCACCATCAATTTCTTATTGTCTCTCTCGATAAAAACATGATTACAAGGAGAGTGGGAGTTTACTATGGGAAGCAACCACAATCGATGGCAAGTATCTCTCTCTCTCTCTCTCTCTCTCTCTCTCTCTCTCTCTCTCTTATATATATATATATATATATATATATATATATACGTATATCCACTCTGTTGTGGCCAGGTTTCCAGTAGGTGAGAGGGAATTTATTAAGTTTCAACCGTCATTCGGCCTATGAAAAAAGACTTTGATACCGTCGAAAACCGAGAAAAGTTGATAAATATTTCGAATAAATATTTCAAATAAATATAAAATTTCATTTTTCAATTTAGAGTGATAATATCAACCTAAATTTTTAAAATGGGATTCTAAGATATCGGGAAAAAATTTTCCATGCGTATAAACATTGCAGGAACCTAGAGTGAATTAACGATCAAAACAAATAAAACATTCTTTTCAAATACCAATGATTTTCCTAATTCAACTGTCTGTCCTTTCACTGCTCACTACTATATAATAGCTCTAAAATTATCATTTAGAAATAGTTGATGTTTAAAAAGTTTGCTCTTATTATCCGCAATGACTATTCAATTGAAAATAATTGTAGGTATAAAATAATCGAGATGTCTTATTACCAAGTTTATACTCGAAGCAATATTCACAAGCAATGTATAATATAAAACATCCAAAATATAAAAAATATAAAGAATAAAAAGTGTAAAGTATCTATATTTCCTGAAAAACAAGCATTTGTCGGCAAATAATAATAATTATTAGACCAATGGGCATTATTTTACAATAGATTAACTATAACGCCTAAATAACATGGCTTTGTTAAATTCATCTCCTAAAAAGTTCGATTTCTAAAGGTAACATAATTACCATTCAATCGTTGTTTGAATTGGTGTTTAATTGCTGTCTCGACATCTAGATAAGTTAACGCTAATTCTCAATACATTGATAAGAGTCTTTGGCGAAATAAAGGTGTGTGTAAGTGATGAATTCTACATGCTCACCACACAGTAATTTGCGACTTTTTATTTCCTAAACTGAAAATTCATCTAAGCACTATGATTTGAGAACATAGAGGACATTAAAATAAATACAACGGAGCAGTTTCAGATCAAAAGAGAATATTAAGAGATACTTCAACCAATAAAAATTCGCAAAAATAAATGTACTGTATGCCTAGGAAAGTATTGGGGAAAAAGTAACGTCTTATTCATTTTTCATTTCTGACTTGATAAATAGTATCAATCTGGGTAATTTTTAAATGGTATTTAGGGATAATCGAAAGATAATTAAATGAAAATCATTGAAATCTTAATAGCTCTTTCATCTAAATTCCGTTGTATGTTAGTGTGTGGGTGTGTAAAAATGGGATTAGCAAATGGAAATAACATTTAATTTAACATTTTATCTCTCAACTTCTTGACCCACGGCCAGCGAATAAAAGCGTGATATCAGATCATCTCCCTCTGCTGTCCATCTTCTTGTCATTGGGCAGAACATGATAAAAATTAATCAATAAAAATGAGAGAGGCCAGCCAGATTCTGGGGATTCTAACCCCAGAAAAGCACCTCCTCATTGCACCACATAGACGTTCAGAAAGATGCCTCTCATTACACTATTTACAGAAATCAACAATTTTGTGATTTTGCTTACACGCATGGGCGTAAATTTTTCTGATTAAGGCGGTCTGCATTTGAGTAAGTTGACTCAAATTCCTGAGGTCTGTCATCATTTATCTCAAAGTTTGCCTTGTTTTCTATTGTGCAACGATTCATTGAAAAGCTTCATTAGATCAATTTCATTTTATTATTATGATAAACATTGACTTGTATTATATTTCATTTTTAAGTTTCCCTTGAACCCAGTCGACAGGGTCTGTGGAATACGTCGATTGCATCTCTACAGAGGTGTAAGACCCCCACCTTAACGAGTGTCTTGAAAAGACTTCAAAGAATTTGATGGTGAATCTCCAGTCCAGGGGTCTGGGAAATGTAGAATACACCTTCAGTAGCATGACTTCCAGACCAAATTTGACCTAGAGTGGTAATACCAACTAGGGTCTTATCTATTGGTCAAATAGAAATATATAATCTTTATATTTGAAACAATTTAGTTGTATGCAAACAAAAGCAATACTATTAGCCATTTAACTATAAGAAAACTATTAGTGTTTGTTAAATTGATTCAAACATTGCTATCTGTGTGCAAACAAATGAGTTCCGCCAAGTTTTACAAATGTTACCTACAAATTACTTATTTGAAAATGATATGAAGAAAGAGGATTTGTCATTAAATAGCACAAAATGGGAGGTTGGCTTGTTTATATGGCCCATCAACTGTTGAAGTTTATTTAATGCTAAAAACTGTTTATGCATAAACATAGTAAATATGATTTTTAAACACATAGTTTGCGGATAGAATTTTTATTGTTGTAACTAATTGATAGTTTCAAGTATTGCCATTAAACAACCATAATTCTATTTAACATTACTCATTCGTTCTTGCGCCATGTTGGCTGGAATAAAGAGGTGGTGACCCTTAAAGCTTAAGGATAGGTGGTTCAGCAGTCCTTGACCCACCAACTGATTGGCCCAGTGACTTGTAACACACAACTTTGGTCCTTACTCGGCTAAACAGGCCCGATCAGATTAATCAGCTTGTCACGTCAAGCCCTAGCACCAATATGTTTTGTGTAGATCTTATTCGTCAATCTGCAATTATAGCAAACTTCCAACGCTTTTTTCTTATGGGTGCTAAAAGACGGTGGCTGAGGGTTGCGAGAATAGAAATTTGACCAATGATAAATTACTCAGTAATAAGAAATGTCAACTAAAACCATGAAAGAAGAAAGGGCCCGACACCCTACTCCCAACTTGAGTATACTGGTTATGTAGTCTGGTCTCAACCAAGTCGAATGATGTTCTCCTTTGGTACATTCCCAACCCAAGTTGCTATCCGTATTTGGAGGTAGATTGGTTTGGTTTCGTTTGGTTTGGTTTTATAGCATATCAACCTTTGTAGGTTATTTAATGCCAAATCCATTTTTATGTAAATAATCAGTTCTATTTAAAACAATTCGGTTTAGCATGAGTACACAGTTTGTCAAAAACATTTCTATTTCAAGCTATTCAGTTATATATAACAATTCAGTTTAGTGTAAGTACAGTTTCAGTGTCAAAAATAGTTCAATTTAAAACAATTCAGTTGAGCAAAAGCACGCAGTTTTAAATGTAAGTACAGTTTAATTGTAAAAAAAACATTTTTATTTCGAGCTATTCAGTTTAGTCAAGCAATTCTACATCAGCTAATTCAGTTTTGTAAAAGTACAGATTTTGTTTACACACAGTTATATGTCAGAACAGTTCTATGTTAAACAATTTAGTTTAGTGTAAATACAGTTTTAATGTCAAAATCAGTTGCAGTTATATGTAACAATTCAGTTAAGTGTAAATACAGTTTTAATGTCGAAAAAACAGTTCTATTTCAAACAATTCAGTTAAGCACAAGCACGCAGTTCAAATGTAAGTACGGTTTAATTGTCAAAAACATTTCTATTTCAAGCTATATAGTTTACTCAAACAATTCAGTTTAGCATAAGTATGCCGTTAGTTCTATTTAACCCATTGATAGGACCCTTATCAGGTGCTACCACTCCGGGCCAGAGTGGACCTGGGAGCAATGGTAATGAAGGGGTACTCCGCATTCCCCAAAGCTCCAGCATTGCTGGAACCTCACCATCAGATTGTTTAGTGTCATATCCAGGACACTCGTTGGGGGGGGGCCTTACCCCTCTGCAGAGAAGCAGTCGGTGTATTCTACAGTCCCGTCCGACTGGGCAATTGGAGGTAGAGTACAGGACCAGCGAAAAACAAACTTTACATATCGCTTTTTCAAAAAATCTGAGTCGGATTCGAAGAATGAAGCGGCAGACATCCTGAGATTTATTGTCATTGAATCTTTGGAAAAGATTTGCTTAGTCAAATTGTCTCCATTTTTCATAGAGAAGGTGATCTCAACAAAAGCAATAAATAGAACAGTCCAAAAGGGTTTAAACGGCAATTTGCTTGCGGTGGTAGACAGCTGAAGGGATACCGAGAATACCTGCAAAATGAAGTTTTTCCACACAGTAAAATGCAAGCCCTTTCTCCTTGAAAAACTGAGTACCTCGACATGTGTTCTTAGGAGTAGGGAGCTGACCTTGGCTACAGCAGAAGAAATAAGAGCAGCCATGAGAAAACAAGATGTCACAGTTTATAAAAGAATTACAATCAGGAAAGGCGAAGAGGAAACTCAGAAGAATACATACATTCTGACTTTTGATCAGCCCTAAATTTTTAAGGAAGCAAAATCGGATATTCCCTCGAGAAGGTTGCTTCAAATGTCTACGATATGGCCACTACATGTGTAAACTGCTGCGAAAAAAATCAAATTGCTCAAAGTAAACTAAATGCTCAAATTGTTAAGAAAACCACCTAATTTCAGAAGATTTTGATATATTGATGAAAGAAAGAAGGAAATACTCGAGGTGAAAATGAAATATAATTCTTTTCTGAACCTAAGACAATAATGGGGTCGTATATCAGAGATAAGACTTTCGCCTCTATTGCACGGAGAGTAGACACAATCAGAAAAAGTAATAAAGAAGAAAAATAGAGAGCTCTGGTGGAGAACCTGATTGAATTGGAAGCAAATGATAGGCCAAATTTTCAGGAGCACCTGAAAAACCTACACTTAGTCAAATTTCAGCAAACAGAAGCATAAACGCAACTAAAAGAACACACAATAAATAAAGAGAAATCCAATGAAATAATCAAAGGACAAACATTCACAAAATCTACAACTCAAACACAACCCACACAAAAAATAGAAAATCTCCAGCAAAACAAAGATCATATAGATCTCCAATCCTTCCACCAAAAAAACATCAAATACAGAATAAAGAAATTGTTTTGCAAAAAGGTCTGAGCAAATCAAACAAGCTTCTATTGATCATACTTATCAACACCAAACAAAGATTGGATATTACCTCGAAAACCTAGTACAATACATCTCTGCATCCTTGATGTCGGTGGGTTTTTATAGCATATCAACCCTTGTTAGTTATTTAAAGCCAAATCTTGTGTGTACACATATTAAATGATTTGTAAACATGTTTTTATTAGAAACTTTTTAAACGTGCAAAAGTTCATTTCTTTGCACTCAGTTAAATAGTTTAAAATTTTGCTAACATTACTGATTCTATTTAATATTAATCTATTGTTTCCACAAAATTAAATGATTTCAAGCATTCATATCTAACTAGAATAAATCTCTTCATTATAAATCATTTGTTTGTACACCGTCAAATGGTTTCAAGTATTGCTATCTAATACTAATAAATTTCAGTATTATTTGTTGGAATCCTGTTATATATATATATATATATATATATATATATATATATATATATATATATATATATATATATATATATATATATATATAACTTGTAAGCGCATAGTTTGTAGATGAGATTTTTAAACGAGATAGAGCTCATTTGTTTGCACAGTTAAATGTTTCAAGTATTACTATGTAACACTAAAAATTTTATTCAACATCAGTCATTCGTTTGCACACAGTTAAATGATTATACATATGATTTGCAAGTGAATAATTTGTTGACAGTTCTATTTTTAAAAAGTTAGCGCTAATTTGGTTGAACTCAACTTACTAAGTATAGTTAAATGTGTTCATGTCTTGCTATTTAACAATAATTATTCCATTTAACACAATTCATTCATTTGCAGAGAGTCAAATTGATCCAAGTATTGCTATATAATACTAATTATTCAATTTTTGCATAAACTTAAAGGGTTTCACATATTACTATTCAACGCTAATAATTCTATTCAATATTGCTCATTCGTTTCCACAGCTAAATAATTCCATGTATTGCTACGTAACACTAACAATTGAATTTAACATCAATTATTTGTTTCGTTTAGTTTGGTGAGGTTTTATGGCATATCAATCATTGTAGATCATTTTAAATCCTGTCTGTAAATTAAATACACATAACTTGTAAACACATTTTGTTGATAATATTTTTAAACGAGCCCGTGCTATTTTTTTGTTTGCATACAGTTAAATAGTTTTAAGTGTTTCGATCTGATACAAGTAATTCTATTTGGTTTTCAGTTCAATTTCAGTCATTTGTTGACGCACCGTTAATTGGTCAAACAGTTGAATCGAGTCATTTTGATGAAAGTGTTTGTTTCATGGTCTTTGTATCTTGAAGTATTTATTCATGGTGTACAGTAATTTTCAACCCAAAGTTACGACCCTATCAGGTGTTACCATACCAGACAAGAGTGGACATGGAAGCGATGGCAATGAAAGGGTACTCCACATTCCTCAAATCTCCAGCATTACTGGAGCCTCACCATCAGATTGTTTAGAATCATATCCAAGGCACTAGTTAGGAGAGTCTTACCCATGTGTAGAGATACAGTCAGTGTATTCTGCTGCCCCAGCTGACTGGGCCTAATTTAGCTGTGGTCAAATTTCTCTTCCTTCATAGCAATAGACCCTCAGCCGCCGCCATCTAGCACCTAAAATATAAGGGTTGGGAATTTTCTGCAAGTATGGATTGAAAATTACAATCGGAAGAAAACATTATAATCAAGAACAAAATCACAAAAAAACTACCGAGAAACCAACTATCAAAGAAGACCATACAAACAAACAAGGGCAATAAAGCTCCCAAAAATCAAAACACTCTTTCAATATCAATACTTTCAATATTCTCGGATCCCCTTAGGGTTTCGGTTTTCTTACAGCATGGTTACAAACTTCAAATTAGTTGGTTAATATTTGAAAAAATATAAGATACGTCAGTGAAGTAAAACCATCTACAAGGCATAGGTCTGTGAGGCAAAATTTCTATCAACTCTTGCTCACGCTCAAACAATTCATTTAATAACAAAATTATTTACTTATAAACGATTCACTTATTTGGCATTAAATACACAAAGGTTTATATGTCATTAAAAATAACCAAACAAATCAAGCTCACGTGGTTCGTTCAACAACTTAAAATGCTCAAGCCGGCACTGGTAGTGAACCCCTAATATTCAACTGTCACTGAAAAAAATTATTTTGTTAATCTTTTATATTTTGGGCCAGAAGATCAAAACCTCTGAAATTATTTCTCTTTATTACATTTGCAACCCTCACAAGGCAGGAGACTGTTTTTTCTTATTTAGACGAAATAAAAAAATATTCTGCTCTATCTCACGTGTCTGCTTCAACAAGTGAAAATCGATATTTTCATTAAACCTCCATTTCACGTTCTGGTTTTCATCTTACAGCCGTGATCACCTAACACAATCCACCAAAACATATCAATCACCAAGCTAGTGTCGAAATGGGTCAGTTCCATCGAGTATCCCCACATATCATCAATTCCTATTTTAAGTTACTTTAACTTAAGACTTCATAAATACTAGCTGGAGTACTCGGCGTTGCTCGGTAAAAAACGTAATTAAGGGTTAATTAGTGAATGCATTCTAACAAACGTGGTTTGGTTTGGTTTGGTTTGGTTTGGCTTTATGGCAAATCAACCATTGTAGGTCATTTAATACCAAATCCTTTTAATAAATATGCATTAAATATATGATTAATATATTTAAATGAGTCTTAGCTCATTTTTCCACTGTTAAATGACTTCACTTTTTCCTGTCTAACACAAATACAACGTAAAAGGGAAAACAGTTCTATTTCAAACAATTTAGTTTTGCATGTCAACAAAAATAGTTCCAAATATTGCTATGTATAACTAACAATTCAATTAAACATCATACATTTGTTTACACACAGGTGAATAATCAAACAGCTCTATTTCAAACCATTCAGTTTAGAATGAGTATAATTTAAATATGAGTTCTCTTTCAAACAATTCAGATTAGCATTAGTACACAGTTTGTTTTTGTTTACACACAATTAAACGTAAAACTAATACTATCCCAAACATTGCAGTTTAGCATAAATGCACAGTTTAAATGTCAAACACTTCGAATTGATCCATAGATACGACCCTATTAGGTGCTACCACTCCGGACCAAGGTGGACAGAGAGCGATGCCAGGGGTACTCCGCATCCCCCAAAGCTCCAGTTTGTTAGTTTGGTTTGGGTTTGGTTTAGTTTTATGGCATATCAACCATTGTAGATCAGTTAACACCAAATCCTTTTTATACATATATTAAATATATGATTTCGAAACACATTTTGTAGATAACATTTTTATACATGCCTGAGCTCATTTTTTGCTCAATTAAATGATTTCACATAGTTTCAAACAATTCAGTACAGTTTTTTAGTTTACACAGTTTTAATGTAAAACCAGTTCATTTTCCGACAGTTCCAGATTCGAAACACTACAAGAAAAGACGGAAAAAAGTACACCAAACGACGAATATGAAAATTTCGTCAATGCACACCTCGAGGCAGCAGCAAAACACATTCCAACAAAAATTAAAACTAAATATAGAGTCCCATGGGAAACTTTAGCAGTGAGAGAAAAACGTGCACTAGTGAAAACAGCCTCCAAAAACTATCGAAAAAACCCAACAAACACAAATGCCTTAAAACTAAAAACTGCACAATATCAATTAGCAGGCATATATATAAAGGAACAGACAGAATACATTCAAAATCAGATAGATAGGATTAGAGACTCGGTGGAAGATAGACAATCTAGAATAGCCTGGCAAACAATAAACGAAGTGAGCAGAAGAAAGAACACAGCCAAAGCAAAACTTAAAGCAGCAAACCAACAAGAAAGAATAAAACTGTGGAAACAGCACTTCGAAAACTTACTTGGAAACCCACCAAAAATAACGCATGAACCAATCACCAGAATAATTAGCAAACAATTAGACATTAAACTAGGACCGTTCACACAAGAAGAACTCGACTCGGTTCTCAGAAAAATTAAAAATAGGAAAGCTGCAGGGCTGGACGAAATTCCCCCGGAAGTATGGAAGACCAGACAATTCGACGACATACTGCTCCGACACTGCAACGCAGTATACAATCAAAATCCGATAGATAGATGGATGAAGGGATGCATACTCCCCTTCCCTAAAAAGGGGGACCTCGGATTAGCCACAAACTACCGAGGCATAACACTTACATCCATAGCTGCCAAAATCTACAATGCCCAACTACGAAACCGAATAGAACCCAAAATCGACAACATACTTAGAAAAAACCAAAATGGCTTCCGAAGAAATAGATCCACGACCTCACAAATATTAACCATCCGCAGAATCCTTGAAGGTGTACGGGCAAAAAACCTACAAGCGACATTAATATTTGTCGACTTTACCAAGGCTTTCGACTCCATTCACAGAGGAAAGATGGAACAAATCCTACTAGCGTACGGCATACCTAAAGAAACCGTAGCGGCAATAATGATTCTCTATAGAAACACTGATGGAGACACAGAATACTTTGACATTGTAGCAGGAGTACTACAAGGGGACACGCTGGCCCCGTACCTCTTTATCATTTGTCTAGACTACGTACTTAGAACATCGATTGACAAAATCAAAGAGAATGGCTTCGAACTGACGAAGAAAAGAAGCAGAAGATACCCCGCAACAACAATTACCGACGCCGACTACGCCGATGACATAGCGATACTGGCAAATACACCTGACCAAGCCGAAACACTTCTGCATAGTTTGGAACGAGCAGCAGCAAGCATAGGCCTCTATGTTATTGCACACAAAACGGAATACATGTGCTATAACCAAACGGGGGACATCTCCACTCTAGAAGGAACCCCACTTAAACTAGTAGACAAATTCACGTACCTAGGAAGCAGCGTCGAATCAACCGAAAAGGACATCGAAACGAGGCTAACGAAAGCATGGACAGCTATCAATAGGCTATCGATTATATGGAAATCAGACCTAACCGATAAAATGAAACGCAGTTTCTTCCAGGCAGCGGTCACATCGATACTGCTATATGGATGCACTACATGGACGCTAACAAAACGGCTGGAGAAGAAACTAGATGGCAATTACACAAGAATGCTGCGTGCAATCCTGAACAAGTCCTGGCAGCAACACCCCACAAGACACCAACTGTACGGCCACCTGCCCCCTATCACGAAAACTATTCAAGTTAGACGAACCAGACATGCAGGACACTGCTGGAGAAGCAGAGATGAACTCATAAGAGATGTACTCTTATGGATCCCCACACATGGCCGCGCAGAAGCAGGGCGACCAGCTCGAACGTACATTCAGCAGCTATGTGAGGATACAGGGTGTTGTCCTGAAGACCTACCTAGGGCGATGAACGATAGGGAGGAGTGGCGAGAGAGGGTCAGGGATATCCGTGCTACCAGCACGATATGATGATGATGATGATGATGATGAAATGTCTACTGTTCAATTTCTAACAATTCAGTTTAGTATGTCAACAAAGTTAAATAGTTCCAAGTATCGCTATGTATCCCTAACAATTCAATCAAACATCAGTCATTTGTTTACACCCAGCTAATTGATCAAATATTTCTATTTCAAACAATTCCGTTTAACCTAAGATACAGTTTAGATGCCAAAGACAGTTATATTTCAAATAATTAGGTTTAGCATAAGTACGCAGTTTAAATGTCAAAACAGTTCTATTTCAAACAATTCACTTTAGCATAAGTACAGTTTAAATGTCAAACACTATCAGGTGCTACCACTTCGGGTGAGAGTGAACTTGGGAACGATGACAATAAAGAGGTACTCAGCGTTCCGCAAAGCCCCAGAATTACTGGAGCCTCACCATAGTGTGTTACATCCAGAACACTGGTTGGGAGAGTCTTACCCTTCTGTAGAGATGAAGTCGTTGTATTCTACAGCCCCAGCTGATTGGGCCATTTTAATATACATGTTTAGATAGAAAGAATAATATAGAAAACAGTATTCAGACAAAAAAGAATTGAAGTGGATACTGTTTTTCAATTGCAGCCTTTCTTCTGGATCGAATGTGAACAGTTTGGGTTTTTTTCAATAGATCCGACTCTTGAACAACCCATACCATAGTAAATTCATTATTTTTTTTCCATTTGGCTGTAAATAGCAGTTTTCAACCTTGACTGACCTATGGTGTCTGTTAAGCTTGAAAATCAGTCCCACTCAGTCTATACTGGTAACTTGATTCGCTGATGAACATGAGATAATATTCAGTTTCGAAACTCTAAACGTTTGGCCACTAGTTAAAATGCATACAATCAACCAAAACAATCGCTTGCTTTATCAGTATACATTATGGCTCCCAGACTATGAGCCACGAAACACTAGTGGCTTGCAAAAAGATATATGCAAAACCACAAAAACAGATATGATTCTTTTTGGCGTAGAACAATTGACAATATAAGAATAGAAATTAAACTTTTATTTTTCATCATTAATTAATGAGGATTATGATTGGGTGCAAAATCTTTTCATGAAATTTCTAGATTGATATTCCTTTGAAATTATGTGAAGGAAAAGAAAACTTTGCTTATATATTCAGTGAGGTTTAAATCGAGAATGAATTATCTATAGATTTCGAATTCCTGTTCGATAATTTTTTCTTTTAATAACTTAAAATACTTACACTATTTTAGTTCATTTTATATCTATAGGAATTTCTTTCTTTTTTTTTTATAACCAACATTTTGTTTCCTTTTTTTGTTTTTACGTTTGTCTCATGTACATCCGAACACAAAACGTTTCAAAGAAATATCGAGCTTGTGTTTTTCATTGATAATTATTGTTAATTGACTGAATAAAAAAGAAATTATTAATAATGGGCTATTTAAAAAAAAAGTTTGGAAATTACGAGTATAATTAAAAAAAACTAGAATTAAAAGAACTAGAATTTTGCCCAACGAGAAAAACCTTTATTTTTCATTTTTTGATAAAGCACCCTGCATCAGCGATTTAATCCCAAAAGAAATTTAATGTTAAGTGGAAGGTTATTATTATTTGTTTAGTAAGTTTTTATGGCATATCAACCCTTGTAATTTATTTAATGACAAATACTGTTTATACATAGATTAAATATATATTATTTTGTAAATGCATAGTTTGTGCAAAAAAAAGCTCGAATTAACTAGCAGATTTTTCATTTTATTTCTAAATAGTTGGTTGGTTAGGTTTTATGGCATATCAACCTTTGTTGGTTATTTAATGCCAAATCCTATTCACACCTAGCTCATTTCTTTGAACAAACTATTTGTTTACGAATCATATATATTTAATCTCTGGCATGTTTGAAAACGTTACCTGTACAGTTTAATGATTGCAAGTATTACTATTTAACACTAATAATTCTATTAAACAATTTCATTCATTTGCACTAAGTTAAATGGTTTCAAGTATTTCTATGTAATATCGATTATTCAGTTTTGCCACACAGTATTGCTATCTAACACAAATAGCTCTATTTGCACACGATTTAATGGTTTCAAGCGTTGTTATATGTCGCTAACAAATCAATTCATTTTGAAACGAATTAATACCAGTACTTATGTACAATTTAGCTCTGTTTGCACACAGTTAAATGGTTTCAAGTATTGCTATATAACACTAATTATTCAATTTAACACAAACCCTTTGTTTACACACGGCGAAATGGTTTCAAGTATTGCTCATACTAATAGCACACTTAAATGGGTTCGAGTATTGCTATTCAACAGTAATAATTCTATTCAACTCTATTCATTCATTTGCACACAACTAAATGATTCCAAGTATTCTAATCTAACAGGAATAATTCTATTTAGGATTAATCATTTGCTTGAAAACACCTAGGTAGCAATAATTAATGACATTTAACACCAATAATTTGTTTGTACACAGTTAAACTGTACTAAGTATTGCTATGTAATACTAAAACTTTAGTTTAACATCAGTCATTTCTTTGCACACACTTACATGGTCAAACAGTTCTATCAAATCCATACATTGGACCCTATCGGGTACTACCACCCTAGATCGGGGTGGGTCTGGGAGTAATATCAATGACGGGGTACTCCGCATTCCACAAAATTTCAGGAATGGATCCTCACCATCATATCTCTTAATATTCAGGACACTTGTGGACAGAAGGAAGTCTTACCCCTCTGCAGAGATGCAGTCGGTGCATTCTTCAACCCCAGCCGACTGAGCTAGAATGGTTCTTAAACTTTCTTCCTTGACTCGTTCAAAAAGCCACTAATTCAACATTCTTTGAGAAGACTGGTCAGTTATTTTTACGATTATCCATTGCAGCTTACTTTTTGCTGCAATGTTCGACCTGAAATACGCAGTAGTTTTTATTTATGACTATCGAAAGTTCTATTGATTTACTGGTCAGCGACAATCATAGCCAAAATAGAAGTCAAAATCTTGGAAATGTAGGATTTTTGTTGATCACTGATTTAATGTTATAGATCACTGCAGAAAGATAGCTTGATACATAGATAAAAACGTCGAATAATTAGGAAATATACAAATTGGCTATTAAAATGTATTTGCGGAAAAATCAAGTCATAGAATTAGTTGTGGCACAAGGCCAGACGTATGTGTTCACAGCGAGAATCAAACTTGCTAGCTATGATATTCAAGACTTGGTGTCTGCACATTATAACAGATTGGTTGGGTCTAAGTATTTGTCACTACCTCCCACCAGACAGGACTTGAAACAAGGTCAACGACACGAAAGTCGGGTTATAGTGGGGATTAAGGGAGGAGGTCAGTCGGGCACGAGCCGAGGTTCGAACCCTGCCGGTCTCTGCTGGTCACCGGTTCACTTAGTACAATGTGAGCCAGATCAGCGTAGCTGAACAGACTATTTCGTTTAATCACAAGTCCTCAGTGTGACTTGACACGTGAGACGCTTCAAGGGGGGATCGAAACCCGCCTAACTTTACGTAGACCGATAACATACCCGACAGCCAGCAAGTGACCCAGATTGGTTGGGTCTTATGGCGTATCAACGATTGAAAGTTATTTAATGCTAAGCCGTCGTCGTCTCTCTCTCTCTCTCTCTCTCTCTCTCTCTCTCTCTCTCTCTCTCTCTTATATATATATATATATATATGTGTGTGTGTGTGTGTGTGTGTGTGTGCGACTTCTAAACGGAAAATTTGTGGGTAAAATTTTAAACGAGCCAGAGCACATTTGTTTGTTCAGTTAAATAGTTTGAAGTATTCCTATCAAACACGAATAATTCTATTAACGATTAATCATCATTTCCACATAATCAAATAGTTCTAAGTATTGCTATGGAACACTAACAATTTTATTTAACATCAGTCATTTGTTTGCACACTGATCACTTACAAATCATATGTATATCCGTTTAACTCTTTGTAGGTAATTTTATTTTTAAAAAAAAGAAGAGTTAATTTTTCCTTACAATTAAGTATTGCTATTTTTGTTAAAGGGTTTCAAGTATTGCTAGCTAACATTAATAATTCTACTTAATATTAATCATTTGTATGCACACAATGAAGTGATTACAAGTATTGCTATTTAACACAATTTTATTCAACTCTATTTATTCATTTATTTGCACACAGTCAAATGGTTTCAAGTATTGCTATGTAATAACAATAATTCAATTTTTGCTGACAGTTAAATGGTTCCAAGTATAGCTATGTAATACTAATTACTGAATTTCAGTACACAGTTAAAGAGTTCAAGTATTGCCTTTCAACACTAATGAATGTATTAACTATTACTCATTCTTTTGCACATAGTTCAATTGTTTCAAGTATTGCTTTGTAACACTAGCAATTTAGTTTAACGTCAGTTATTTGTTTGCATATAGTTAAATGGTCAAACAGCTCTATTTAACCCATATACTGGACCCTATCAGGTACGACCACTCTGAGGGTGCTTCACATCCCCGAAAGCTCGCTGGCTGGAGCCTCACCATGAGATGCAGTTTAGTGTCATATCCAGGAGACACGTTGGTGGGGCTCTTACCTCTGTGCAGATATGCAGTCGGTGTATATTCTACAGCTCCAGGCGACTGGGATAATTATAACAAAAGAGACACAATATAAGAGAGAGAGAGAGAGAGAGAGAGAGAGAGAGAGAGAGAGAGAGAGAGAGAGAGAGAGATAATAAATGAAGGAATAGATACATAAAGCTTGGTAAAAAAAAAAAGTTAATAAATTTGTTAGTCCCAATCAATTTCGGCCTCGGACCACAATCATCACAGGATGGTTTAGATTAGTAGTTAGGTGAATTTTATGGGATATCAAACCTTGTGGGTTATTCCATTCTAAGTCCTATATATGATTTGTAAAAAATTAGGTGGTTGGTTGGTTGGGTGGATTTCATGTCATATCAACCCTTTTAGGCTATTTAATACCAAATCCTGATTACACACACACACACGATTTCTTTGGGAATAGTTTGTAGTTAACATTTGGAACAAGCCAGAATTCATTTGTTTGCTCAAAATAAAATGGTTCCATGTATTTTATCTAACAGTAATAGTTTTATTTACACACATTCAAATGGTTGGTTTTTACTATATATCATTACTTGTGGTTGATTCATGCCAAATGCCATATATATATATATATATATATATATATATATATATATATATATATATATATATATATGTGTGTGTGTGTGTGTGTGTGTGTGTGTGTGTGTGTGTGTGTGTTTATGTATATTGTATGTGTGATTTGGTAGGTTAGTGGGTTTAAAGTCATATCAATTCTTGATGGTTATTTAGTGCCAGATCTTGTTATACAGGGGTTTTAGGTAGATGGTGTGTAGTTAACTTTTCAAAAGAGATTGAGCTCATTTATTCACATACAGTTACATGGTTTCAAGTATTGCAATTTTCTTTTATCAAATATACTTTAGATTTGATTGACAGTGGTTGACAAGTATATCGTTAGTTTCAGTATTCATACTTTCTATAGGATCTACTTGATCCGTAAATATTACATTGTTTATTCATTTTTTTTTGGTGGCTTCGTTATTAATGTTGAGGGATCGAATTTGGCTGAGGGCACTTTAAATAATCTTTCTGGTCTTTCATTGACCTTTTGGTGTTAATATGTATTTTTCAAGTTTGTTCAATAGAAGCGTGTGGGTTTTTCTTTAGTGGCTCTGGATTTTTGAGAGTTTCTGGCCGTTTTCGGGGAACTGTTTATGATCTTGGCTTTGTAGATTTTCTATTTTTTGTGGAGAGGTTTGTGTTTTAGCGGTAAATTTTGTGTTTTTCATTTGATTATTTCTTTGGATTTCTCTTCATTTGTAGTGAGTTCTTTTAGCTGTGTCCATGCTTCTGTTCGCTGAACATCAGCTGAGTGTAGGCTTTTCAGGGGGCCCTGAAAATTTGGCCAATCATTTGCTTCCAATTCGATCAGGTTCTCCACCAGAGCTCACTATTTTTTCTGATTGATTGTTTTGTCTGATTGTGTCTACACTCCGTACAATAGAGGTGTAAGTTTTCACTCCCATATAGAATCTACTATACCCAAGCTTCAGAAAACAAGAAAGTTATATTTCGTTTCTGCTTCACCGCTAGTATTTTCGTTTTTCTTTTATTAATGTCACAAGATCTTCAAAAAGTGTTTATTTTTTTTTACAGTTAAGGCATTTAGTTTCATTTGAGTAATTATCCTCAGTGCGGTCTGTTTTTTTGGGGGGAGGGCTTTTTATTTGCAGCAGCAGCAGCGGTTAACACATGTTTGACATCCTTTGCAACCTCTGTAGTGGCCATATCTTAGACATTTGAAACAAACTTCTCGAGGGAATATCCGATTTTACTTCCTTAAAAATTTGTATGTATTCTTCTGTGTTTCCTCTTCGCCTTTTCTGATTGTAATTCTTTTATAAACTGTGACATCTTGTTTTCTCATGGCTGCTCTTATTTCTTCTGCTGTAGCCAAGGTCAGCTCCCTACTCCTAAGAACACATGTCGAGGTACTCAGTTTTTCAAGGAGAAAGGGCTTGCATTTTGCTGTGTGGAAAAACTTCATTTTGAGGCTATTCTCGGTATCCCTTCAGCTATCTATCACCACAAGGAAATTGCCGTTTTTACTCTTTTTGACTGTTCTATTTATTGCTTTTGTTGAGATCACCTTCTCTATTAAAAATGGAGATAATTTGACTAAGCAAATCTTTTCCAAAGATTCAATGACAATAAATCTCAGGATGTCTGTCGCTTCATTCTTCGAATCCGACTCAGATTTTTTTTGAAAAAGCGATATGTAAAGTTTGTTTTTCGCTGGTCCTGTACTCTACCTCCAATCACGGAGTACAACTTGGGTTGGGAATGTACCAAAGGGGAACATCATTCGACTTGGTTGAGACCAGACTACATAACCAGTATACTCAAGTTGGGAGTAGGGTGTCGGGCCCTTTCTTCTTTCATGGTTTTAGTTGACATTTCTTATTACTGAGTAATTTATCATTGGTCAAATTCCTATTCTCTCAACGTAATTGACCCTCAGCCACCACTTTTTAGCACCCATAAGAAAGTTGTGTGTTACAAGTCACTTGGTCAATCAGTTGGCGAGTTAACGACGGCTCAACCACCAGAATGTCATTCTTAAGCATCACAGGTCGCCACCCCAGGCCAACAGGTGGCCTCTTTGGGACGTTCTTACTCGTCTGCAAAGGTGCAGTCGGCATATTCTACACCCCCAGCATACAAGCCAGCCCAGGATTTGGTGTTCACGAATGAATGAAAGTTGAAATTTAACATACCAACTTAACTATGTGATATGCAGGTGTTTAAAAAGATTTTAAATTTGAAAGTGTTTTTCTCGGTGTTGTTTGATAGGAAAATCAGACAATAAAATTTAATAAATATTTGGATAATGAATTCTTAAATATTTTTAATGAACTGTAATGAATATATATATATATATATATATATGTATACATATATATAGAGAGAGAGGTGAAATGACGGAGATGATAAATGTATAAATATGAAACAACAATGCATCCAACATGCATCTAGCAAGTGATCGAGTTGTGATATGTACAAATGCGCTCAGCGTTCTTTATTAAAAACTCAAAACTAAGAAGACAAAAATTGTTTTTGTGGCAAACTTTTGCACATGCCTAATGTATAAGCGTCTTTCTAGCATGATTACAACAAAAATCGTACCTTTATACCGAGTGCGGTCCTCATTGGCGTCGTTCCAAACTAAGCTTTTCTTTGTGAATAATTACCATGTGTAATATTATTTCTTATTTCTTAATTCCTTATGTTGCTAAACTATTAAGAATGACCATTATTCACTTCAAATTCTGAATTTATACTATAGTTATACAAAAATAAACAAAAATATTTAGAAATGAGTAATTTTTTAAAGATTCGCATTTGTAATCTGAGCTACTTTCACATATCAGCCCCGAAATATAGTCTCCAATTATGTTTTAGAGAACTGATTGATCAGTGTTAAATTATCATCAATCATTCTCACCATCAAACGTTCTCTTCACTTTTATCACATTTCCCAAGATTCATGAAGTGATCGGTCGATCAGAACGGGATTCTCCTTCCACAGTTTCTTAGCCATCCCAAAATATCTCATGCCATTTAAAAACCTATAGAACTTGATATCCGGGACAAAGTAAGAAATAAACTCAGGATTATGAAGTTTGGCAAAAAATTGTATCTTTGCTTAAGTAGTATTATAAAAATAGAACAAAATACACTCGTGATAATTGAAGGTTACCGAGAGGCCAACATGAAGTGACCTTCTTCCCAACTGTTTAAGGTTATATCGCTCGTGTCATTTTTCAGTCAGAATTGCCAGTCTGAAAATTTTAAAAATCAGTCTCAATTCTTTCTTGATCTACTTTGTGTAGATAGATAGTATAAGTACTAGTTGTAGAGGAATCCAAATTGAATATCGGATTGATATGATGGGTCCAAGCAAAGAGAAGGATAAAATTTGTGGATCAACTGAATCTTTAGACAAACTGCTATGAGAATGGCTGATAATCCCTCGATTTGTGTGACCAATAATTATGCAATACTTAGATTCTAACTATATATATATATATATATATATATATATATATATATATATATATATATATATATGCTTCAAAAAGCGACTGCTGTATCTATAACAAAGCCTTCTTCATATGATGAAAGTGGAGCCAGGTAGGATTTCTGATCCAAAGATCATTACCAATAATCCAGATCACCCCAACGGAATCAAGATTTTTTAGGCTTTCCGTCACATTGGGGTGATGCCACAATATGCAACCTTGCCGTAAAACACTTTGCTATATCCATAACTTCCCAACCAATTTAAATGAGCCCAGCAATGAAGCGTTAACCCGTTGATGCTGAATCTGATGTTGTTATCTCAACTTCCCAGTTAGATTTGGTTTAACTGATGAAACAACGTCTACAAAGTTAAAGTTCAAACTGGTAACTCAAGATGACAAAGAAAATATCCATGTCTACTTTAGTAAAATTCTGACACTGGTTCCCTTCAATCAAATTACAATGTATGTGCAGAGCTATTCCTTAAAATTTGTCACCTGTATAAATCTTGGACTGTTTTTTGATGTGATAATCTTATTCTAAACCCAACATCGATGGAACATATCCCATTTCTATGTTTGTTTGATTGATTGGGTTTATGGCATATCAACACTCGTACGTTATTTAATGCCAAATACTGTTTAAAAATGCGTATTGAATATACGATTTGTAAATATATTTTGTCGATATTTTAAATGAACCTGAGCTCATTCTTTTGCACGCAGTTAAAATGATTCAAGTCTTGCTATATAACACTTACAATTTAGCACCAGTCATTTGTCAAGACACAGTTAAATGGTTATACACAGATCATTTGTGAGTGAATAGCTGGTTGGTAATTTTTTTTTTAAATGAGTTAGAACTAATTTGTTTGAACCCAAGAATTGCAATTTTTTCTGTGCGGATAGTTTCAATTATTGAAACATTAATATTTCTATTTGATATTAGTCATTTGTTTGCACACAGTTTTAAATAGCAATACTTGAAACCAGTTCACTAATTATTATATTCGACACTATTTATTCGTTTGCACACAGCTAAATGGTTCCAAGTATTGCTATGTAATGCAAATAATTCAATTTAGGTACACAGTTAAGCAGTTTAGAGTATTGTTATTTAATACTAATAATTCTATTTAACATCAATCATTTATTTGCACACAGTTAAATGATTTCAAATATTGCTATTTAATGCTAATTATTCAATTCACCACTCTACCAGTCCAGTCAACTGAGTGCAAACAAATGACTTATGGTATAATGAATTGTTTGAAATAGAACTATTTGATTCATTAACTGTGTGTAAACAAATAACTGATTTTTAATTCGAATTGTTACTTACATAGCAATACGTGAAACCATTTATCTTTGTTGACTAACGCTTTTGTTTATGAAAATATCTCTCTTCCTCTTCTTTATAACTCGAAGGGTCGAAATTGGCTCTAAGTGTGAGACAGAAACAGAGACGAAGGGCTCGGTCACAGAATGACGGAGAACTGCTCTTTTGACCATATTCAGAGCTCCACTTAGAGCAAAAGCCACCTTAGGTGCAATTTGCCGGGGCGAGCAGTGGCCTCCGGAGAAGAAACCAAAGAAGCACTGACTTGGCTGCTCGTCTGACTGACGACTGACCGTTCTATCTGTGGGTATCTGTGTATATATAATATCATAAAGCACAGCGTTCCTTCCGGTTCTCGACCCACTTGATCTGCTTCCGCTGTTCTCTGGTTTATACAGCTGGAACATTCTGTTTTAGAAATCCAAACTGATAGCTTTGTGAAAGGTCATTATGCAACATACCTCCTTACCCTATTTATCAAAATGTCCACCTGACGGGATTTTTCTTCGCGTCTCTCTCCATCTCTCTCCCCGCAAACATCTTTAAAAATACACAAGAACTATAGTTATCTAAATTAGTTATTTACCATTTCTTCGAGCGGTTAGCTTTCCACATGCATACATCAAAACATAATAAAATTACATATCTTATTTAAAGAAAAAAACAACATAGAGTCCTGCTCTGCAATTCTTAAAATATCACAGGACCAACGTCTTTATCTCTAAATCCTGGTCACAAAGTCCGTGACCCTGGTCATTCCAGCAACACATTTTGCCTGGATTCCTTGTGACTACACACCACTCATTCACTCCACAGGATCCTACCAAGAGTAATAGGAGGATTTCACAAAATTCAAAAAAGAATATCTTCATGGCCAAAAACAATACCACGAAATGGTATTATAAATTGGCATGCATGCAACAAACAACCAAAATATACCACGCCAAAAATATCTATCCGCAATGTTTTCATTATAAATTTTCTGCTTGATAATTGTTTGTTATAATTCCACCTTCCTAAATCAATTTGTTCACCTCGTTGATACGCACGAATTCAAAACATCAATCGGGACCAAAAGACCCAAGAGATCATTCGCATTTCGTACCCAACGAAAAAAATTTACAACCACAAAAAATCTTGGAGCAGGCTTCGTGCCATTTTTCTTTTTGTTCCCTCTATTCAGAACTCTAAACTCTGAACAATTATCGTCTTAGTGGGATTAATTCCAAAATTGAAATTTCACACATGGAACCTCGAATTCTTCTATAGAATTACTTCCTTACCGTATCTCAAAAATATTCCCATCCAATTTGGATGAAATCCCCGCCAATCAGTCTCGAAATCAGCCTCAAATTACACGAAAAACAAGGTGACTTGATATACAAAAAAATTATCTCATTTCTCAAAAAAATTAAAATCAAAATTAAAATCTAATTAAAATCAAAATTAAAATCTCCAAATCCATGGCTGAGGAAAATGTTCATGGATTGAATCGGGTAAAAATTTCAGAAATATCACCTTAAATTCAAACAATTTTTTTCCTTCTGAATTTTTCAGCTCTTGTGATTTTTTTTTTCAAAAATACATACACTAAGACAATGCAAGAAGTCAAAACAAAATGTCTAACCAAAAGGATACAAAAAAATTCAAAAGGTTCAGAAAAATGTTCTGGTTTATGTCAGTTCTATTTTTTAAAAGATATCTTCCTCTTCCTTCTCATCGTTTTCTCTTTCTCTTACAAAAGTGCGGGGTCTTTTTTTTTTTTTTTCTCTCTCTTTTTCAAATCCTAAAAATGTTGTTTTATCAATGCTGAGTTGTCGTTTTGCTTTTTTCAACTTCCATAACTCATAAAAATTCTTTTTTTTTTTTCTATTAGACCCTCTCTCTCTCTCTCTCTCTCTCTCTCTCTCTCTCTCTCTCTCTCTCTCTCTCTTCTTTCCTTGTATGTTTCTTTGTCTTTTTTCTTTGTTTTCAAAGACGAACCAGTTATTCTCTTTACTTATTACTCTGATAATTTTCATATATTATTTCACAATTTAATTACTCATTCTCCGTACATTTCTCTCTCAATTTCTGTCTTCACTTTCGAAAAACCTAAGCTAACTTAAGTTCGCGCGCACCCTTTTTCATTTTTTTTTAACTAATAACTCCACAAATGAAAGGTTACATGGCTAGTTGGGTTTTATGGCATATCAACTTTTGTAAGTTATTTAACGTCAAATCCATTTTATGCAGTTCTATTTCAAGTGTCCAGTTTAACATGAGTATACAGTTTAATTGTCAAAAACATATGTTTAAAGCTATTCGGTTTAGTCAAACAGTTCTATTACAAACAAGTTAGTTCAGCTTAAGTATGCATTTTTGATGACAACACAGTTCTATTTCAAGCAGTTCAGTTTAGCATAAGTACACTGTTTAATTGTCAAAAATGTTTTTATTTCAAGCTATTTGGTTTAATCAAACAGTTCTAATTCAAACAAATCAGTTCAGAATGTGTACGCAGTTTAGTTCTATTTAAATCCATTTTATACAAATTATCAGTTCTATTTCAAACAATTCAGTTTAGCATGAGTACACAGTTTAATTATCAAAAACATTTCTATTTCAAGCTCTTCAGTTTAGTCTAACAGTTCTAACTCAGCGAATTCAGTTTAGTATAAGTATAGATTTTCTTTACACACAGATAAATATTTAAAAAAGTTCTATATTAAATAATTGTTTAGCGTAAGTACAGTTTCAATGTCAAAAACCGTTCCATTTCAAACAATTCAGTTTAGTATTAGTACGCAGTTTAAATGTAAGTACTCAGTTTGCCATAAACATTTCTATTTCAAGCTATTCAGTTTAGTCAAACAGTTCTAATTCAAACAATTCAGTTTAGCATGAATATGTAGTTAGTTTTATTTAACTCATAGATTGGACCCTATCAGGTAATACCATTCCGGGCCAGAGTGAACCTGAGAGCAATGGCATTGAAGGGGTACTTCACATTCCCCAAAGCTCTAGCATTACTGAAAGCTCACCATCAGATTGTTTAGTGTCATAACCAGGACACTTATGGGGTTTCTACCCCTCTGCAGAGGTGCAGTCGGTGTATTCTACAGCCCCAGCCGACTGGGCAATACACAGAGTTAATGTCAAAACAGTTTTATTTCAGATAAATCAGTTTAGCATTAGTGCGCAGTTTGAATGTTAAAACAATTCTATTTTAAGCAATTCAGTTTAGCATAAATATACAGTTTAAATACCAAAAACAGTAAACTCAAAAAACCACGGTTTAGTTCTATTTTACCCATAGATAGGATCCGGTCAGGAGCTACCACTCCTGGCCAGAGTGGACCTGGGATCAATGGCAATGAATAGGTACTCTGCTTTCCCAAAAGCTTCAGCATTATTGCAACCTCAACATCCGATTGTTTAATGTCATATCCAGCACACTTGTTGACAGGGGGTTTACCCCTTTGCAGAGAAGCAGTCGGTGTATTCTTCAGCCCTAGCCGACTGGGCAATCCACAACATAAACATGGCTCGTGTCCAGCAGTCATTTCTTCCCTTTTTTCCTATTCCGACCAAGACAGCACATCACTAATTTCTTGCTCACTTCCAAAAGTGAGATAAAATTTCCTAGGAGTTCAAACAATGCAAACCTTTTCCATCTTCATCGACCCTCATTCAACTTTTCCGATAGTTAACGAGTGAACTTCTTTATTTTTCCATTTATTCATTTATATTTCTCTTTCAAGTTCGATTCGAACCCGAGTCCGGAATTTCCCTGTGCATATTACTAGACATGTCAAGATTTGGTACACGTACAGCTTAACTCCCACTCCACATATTTCATTAATTACTTCCTTCAACACATGAGTGCAAAACATTCCGTCTTCAACAAAACACTGATCTGTCTTCTTACCAGTACCCAAAACATTTCTGCTCCCTCTGTGGGAGATAACCAACACTACATCCGATTTCCATAACCTTTCCGATACTTTTTCGATCCATCCACGGACACAACATCGTCAGAGACCCGTCCCACTCAGCTAACTATGGATCAAAAATAAAGGAGCCTCCCCCTAACCATATACCATAGTCGCACTGAAATCTCCCGGACGCATGGAATCGAACACAACCAGAAAAAGAAATCTCATAATCAAATTACTGTCACAATGTGTATTTACGACGTACGCTAAAATTTAATTCATAAAAAAAAGTTACTACGTGAAAACGCACATTTCCTATTTACTATCAAAGTTTATTCATAAAAAGTCAAAAATTTCAATGTCTTGTTTTGTTATTACAAACTTGTCATCCTATTCTAAAATATCACAGAAACATTATTTTCCTATTTGTTATGTTGGAAGAAAGAGTCTATGCCGACCCTTTTTTTCGAATACGGATCTCCAGGCAGCTAACGTAACCGTTAAATGAATTGTGCTACTGGGGTCACGTGACCATGAATATTTGATACATAGAGTATTCAAACGGAATTCTGATTGTATTCAATTCTGATTCTGGATTCAGTATCAAGTATTTTGGTATTCGGTATTGTACACCAGTGATGAGATTGTTCTGTCTAATTTACTCGAGAGAATTATTTCGAGAGCATTATTGTGTATTATTTGAAGGATTCGACTAGTACGTTGACTTTACATGAAGATGCAGGAGTATTATTACTCGCTGAATCTTAGTTACGAAGTTCCCTTCAGAATAACATTATCAAAGTGACAAGGAAGATTTCGTCTGAATTAACGTGACAAAATTATTGTCCACACTACAAACTTTTTTTCTATCTCATCCCTTCTACTTCTCTGTTAAACTAAAACATATTAGAGTTTGATACTGGACTTCTTAACATTTCCAATCCCACTTTCGTAATTAGTTAAATTCTATTTATACGCGAACACTTAAAACCTTTAAGTCAGAAAAATACAAGATTTTGTGAAATGTGCGATGTACCTCTTTTTAAGTCTTGTCTCACCTTCTTTTCTTCTCTTCTTCATTAATTTCTTTTTCTTTTCTATTTTCGTTGTTATCCTTGTGCTTTTTTTAGTTCTTTTCCAGCTTTTTCATTTTTGATTATCTTGATGTGTATAATTCTACCTTTTTTCTTGATTTTCCTTCTTTTTTTTCTTTTTTTTTCTTTTTTTTTGCTTTCTTTTCCTCCATAGGCCGCTTTGTTTTTTATTGTCTAGTGTTGAAATCATTTCATGTCTCTTTATTTAAACTTTTAAAAACACAGCAGGTCATTGCTCACCAAATCGCAAGATATGTTGTGTAGCCGTGATGAATGAAGGACCATAACACATTTCTTTGTAAAAATATAACTCTCTCTTCTTTATTACTCGAAAGGGTCGAAATTGGCTGTAAGCGTGAGACAGAGAGATAGAAGCGAAGGACTCAGACACAGCCTGACGGAGGACTGCTATACTGAGACTTTTCTTAACCCACATTGTGATTCTATATTCAGGGCCTTACGTCTTTGCTTCTTTGATGGGAGGTTCTCAGTCGTGAGACATGGCAATCGCTGACTACTGCTCGAATCTCATCTGACTGCCCGACTGACCGATTGCCCTGTCTTTTTGTGGGTATCTGAGTGTATATAATTTATAGCAGCGATGCATTCCTTTCGGTTCCTAACCCATGTAATCTGCGTCTGCTGTTCTCGTGTTTACATAGCTGGAACATCCTGTTTTAGAAATCCCTAACTGATTGCTCTGTCAAAGGTCAATATGCAACACTTTTTCTGACAATTCAATTTAGCATACGTCATGTGTTTACTCACAGTTTAAATGTTATTAATTTGCACAGATAAATGATTTCACATATTCTCATTTAACATCATTGTAGTTTATTTATGCCAAAATCTTTTTTATATATTAAATATACAATATTTTCAAATTAGCCTGAGCTCATTTTTTCACACAGTTAAAGGGTTTCACTTATTTCTATCTAATAGGTATTCACAGTTAAATGTAAAAACAATTCTATTTCAAAAAATAAGTTTAACATAAGTACACAATTTAAATGTCAATTCTATTTTACCAATATATAGGACCCTATTCGGTGCTACCATTCCTGGCTAGAGTGGACCTGGGAGATATGGCAATGAATGGGTACTTCGCGATCCCCAAAGCACCAGCAATACTGAAACCTCATTAGATTGTTTAGGGTCGTACTCAGGATGCTCGTTAAGGGGTCTTTCCTCTACGCAGAGATGCAATCGTTGAATTCTAAAACCAACTAATTTAATTAAATCAAATTGAATTCAAAAAATGATTAATTGCAATATGAAGTTTTAAAAAATCTTACTTAATAACAGTAAGTAATAATACAAAGTCTAGATTAAAGATTTGGGTTTATAAGTCCCAAAAAGTCACTATGAATTGTCCAACAGACCCCATGGTACAGCGGATATAAGCGACCAGTTTATAAAGTTCTAAGTGAAATCATCTGCAGATTCAATCCTAACTATGAATGCTTTGTACTTGGTCATTATTAATGAAATTAAAACTTCGGACTGAACGCTTTATCTAATCCAAGAGAGTAAATTATTCTGTAAAGGTTCAAGAGTTCAATAGGAAACGCTAGAAGAAGGCTGAAGGGCTCATCTGCCGAAACATTGTGTATAACAAAACAAATGACAATACTCGGGATAATATAAATTATCAAGTCTCTCCTAAAAAGTTCAAACAATTTTTATAATCGTTGTAAGCAAAAACGACATATCATAAAACATTAAATGAGAGTGATTCTCTAAAAACTACACAAACATCGTTAATAAAGCAATTTACAGACCAATTTACAACTGAAGGATGATTTTATTGCAGCTTCCTGATATAACAGCCGTCCGTGATGATATTAACGCTTCTATTTCGAAACGAGTGAAAGATTCTAATATTTCGTAATTACCTTCATTATATCGAGAACTTTGATAATTAAAAAATGTTCAAGTCTTTAAATGCAGTTCGCAAACAACTGACAACCTCTCATTATGAAATCGCAGCAATACCAGAAGCAATGATTAGGTGAGCATTTGGAAAATATGATCTTAAAAACAAAGATATGTCAATAAGGAAACTAAATGGCAAATATTCAATTCTATGATAAAATATTTTAAAATTGTATTTAAAAGGTCTGAAACAGTTCCATTTCAAACAATTCAGTTTAGCATAAGTACGCAGTTTAATTGTCGAAAACATTTCTCTTTCAAACTATTCAGTATGCCGTTTAGTTCTATTTAACCCATAGATAGGACCCTATCAGGTGCTACCATTCCAGGCCAGAATGGACCTGAGAGCAATGGCAATGAAGGGGTACTCCACATTCTCCAAAGCTCCAGCATTACTGAAAGCTCACCATCAGATTGCTTAGTGTCATATCCAGGATACTCGTTGGGAGCGTTTTACCCCTCTGCATAGAAGCAGTCGGTGTATTCTACAGCCTCAGCCAACTGGGCATGGTTTATTGGTAGAAGAAAATCACAAAGCTGAGTTTTTAGTTTAGTCGGTTTGATTTTAGAGAACAGCTGACAGTCGGTTTGTGCTGTGTATTGTGACGAAAAAGAGCACCTTTTGAGGGGTTTCAACACTATCTGATGAAGATGCAAAAAATATTCTATTCCCTGTAAAGGACGGTTGGAAACTCACAGAACGGGCCGGTCTGATTGATCAAAATATCAATAAGCGTTAGGAACCAAACTATAAATGTATGTTTGTCGACTTCTTTCGTCGCCAGGATTAGAATGACAATCGACGGGTTTTTTTAGATCTGTCCGGGAGCAAGTGCCAGGAAACAATTTCCTCAATGCATAATTCATTTTGTTACATAAGCTAAACTTTGTGGAAAATAGTATTTTATGGTAATTTAACTATGCATTTTTGCAATTAACTATCAACAACAGCCTGAATGCCATGCACTTGTTATGGTCACTACTATAATAATGCCTCCAATTTTATGTCTTCCTACAATGGTTAAGACGAATATTGGCTACAGGGCAGCAGAGATTTAACACCCTTACCAATAATCTATATTTTTATTTTATTTTTGCATTTCAAAAGATAACATCTGTGCAGCAATCTAGAAAGAATCGCGTCTGATAGGAGAGTAGAAGAGTGTCTTTAAATTCCTCCATGTGAAAAACTTTGCCCCCATGGAGTTCGTTGACATTTGATAAACGTTTTCAGAGACAAAACAGTGGATGTAGCACAGTTAGGTGATGGGTAAGGCGTTTCAACAGTTGTGACAGGGATATGACTGACAAATGACGTTATATACTGCTGTTAACTCACGAACTAAAGATCGCCTCGATCTTCTGCACAAATCGGGTCTATGAAAGATGAACAGCGCAAACTTTTCCTGACAATGGCACCGTCAACGCTGCAGTAAAAAGACAGCTGTCTCCACCACTGCAGATTTTTTACGGTGTATAAGGCTCTTGTTTGTTGCTAACAAAAATGCATAGTCAATACTGGTTATTGTATAGAAAATGCCATCAAATAGTGTTGTTGTCCTCTTTGTACATGTCGTAAATTCTGTAAAAGTGAATTAGGGCATTAGTTTCGGTGTGCTATTTGTGGTTAGTTCGGTTTTACGGCATATTAAATCTCATAGGTTATTTAATACCGAATCCTGTTTATACCAATATATTAAATATGATTTGTAAACGAATAGTTTGTAAGTAACAATTTTATACAGGCCAGAGCTTATTTTTCACATAGTTAAATGGTTCGAAGTATTGCTCACTTTAATTGTTTTATTTGCGCTCAGTTAAATGGTTTCAACAAATGTTCTATTTCCTATTGCTTTTCCGTGTCGTAAATTGTCAAACTGGGTCCCATCTATGCGTCAAATAGAACTCTTAGGTACTACCACTCCAGGCCAGAGTGGACCTGAGCGTAAAGGAAATGAAAGAGTACTTCACATTCCCCAAAGTTCCAATACTGGTGCTATACCATCAGATGGAAACTCATTGGGAGTGGGATTTTACCCCTCAGCAGTAATGCAATCGGCGTATTCAAATGCCATTTGTATAATATCTGCTTTATTTTCTTGAAAGCTAACGCAAATGATATTTCAAGAGGCAAATTTGATTTGATTGAATTTTTAAAAAAATGAATCAAGTTAATAAAGGCAAACGTCACGCGAGAACAAATCAATATTGTCTGCTCTCGAAACAAATGTTCATATCATTGTGTCAAATTTATGACTATTGTTTTTAATAGATGCTGCATCCGGGTTCGACTCGTACTGCATGTTACGAGCTCATTACTGGTAGATAACGATATAGGTCCTCAGATTAATGGGTGTATTAGTCAGTTTGATGTATACATCAATCATGGATGTATTTCATATCAACCATGAACAATATCTGCCTATTTTCTCTTTGCTATCGTATGTAAACCTAATGACTACTTGCAATTCATTTCATTCCTACTTTTATTAATTTACGTATTGATAAGTCGTCCGTATTTAGTCACCCAAAATCATCTTTCTAAATAAATGGACTAAGGATTGTAAATTCAAAATAAGTTCAAACAAAAGAATATCTTTTTATTACCAAAATTCTCATTAGTTTTGTAACCCAAACTCAAAAATAATGTGCAATTTTTAATTGTATTCCTCTAATGAAAATCTTGCTGACACACTGTCATAGATGTTTGGTTTGGTTTGTTTGGGTTGGGTTTTATGGTAGATCACCCCTTGTTGGTTATTTAATGCCAAATCCTCTTTACACATACGTAAGTGTATATGTTTTGCAAACGAATAATTTGTAGGTAATACTCCAAACAAGCTGGAGTTTATTTGTTTGCACACAATGTAAGACTGAATACTTGAAACAATTTAACTAATTGAAAAACTAGTTAGAAAATTTGATATGCTATGATTACCAACTATTTATGTTAATTACCAAATCTTATTCATAAACATTTACATATTGAATATATATAATTTGCCTATAGTTAAATGGTTTCAAGTATTGCATTTTTTCCCTAATAAGGGGAATGCCGACGGGGACGTAGGTATTTTTGGCAATGCCGGGCGTGTGGGGGCTTTTGCCCTGCGATTGGACCCACCTTAAAAAGCCCTTGTGCCATATTCGCCCGGTGGTGGGACGGATGATAAATAACAAGTATTGCATTTTTTCTTTAATCAGATATACTTAATATGATTTAGACTGAGGTTTTCAATATTTTCAGTTTCACTATCCATTCTTTTTATACTATAGGATCTATTAAGGAATTTGGTTGATCCATGGGCATTGCCTTGTTTCTTTATTCTTTTAGGGGATTTGTTCTTGATGTTGAGGGGTCCCATCGAGTTTGGCTGAGGGCAGTTTGAATGTGCTTCCTTGTCTTCCGTTGTCTACTTTGGTGTTCATATATATATATTACTAGATTAGTCAATCGAAGTTTGTAGTTTTTGTTTGAGTTGTGCTGGCTTTTGGGAATAAACATTTTAGATTGCTTAATTTTGTTTAGTTTAGTTTAGTTTAGATGGGTTGGGTTTTTTGGTATATTAACCATTGTAGATTATTTAATGCCGAATCCTGTATACACAAATATATCAAATATATAAATGATTTGTAAAAGACATTTTCTTGATATTTTTTAACGAGCCTGAACTCATGTTTTATTTCATTTTGTATGTTTGTTTGTTTGTTTTTTGTTTTGTTTTTTTGCACACAAATAGTTTCAAGTCTATTACGGATAATTCTGTTTACTATAAATAATTTGTTTGCACATATTCGAATGATTTCAGGTATTGCTATATATCACTAACAATTCAATTAGAGATCAGTCATTTGTTTACACAGATTTAATGGTCAAACTGTTCTGTTTTTAACCATTCAATTTAACATAATTCATAGTTTTGCACACAGTTTAAATGTCAAACAGTTGTATACGCCCCCTATGAGGTGTTACCACTCCAGGATAAAGTGGACATGGAAGCGATAGCAATTAAGGGGTACTCCACATTCCCCAAAGCTCCTGGACTGGAACCTCAGTATCAGATAGTTCAAAGTCATATCCAAAATACTCGTTAGGGGAGGAGGTCTTACTCCTCTTCAGTCGGTGTATTTTTTTTTGTCTTTGCACCAGACTGCCAAGGGTTAAAAAGCGAGGAGAAACTAAGATGATGCTATACCTTGGGATGGCAGGGTACCAATCTCGCAAAATTAGAGAACGAAGAAGAAGAAAAAGGAGAAGAGGTTTTACCGCAGATTCCAACCTCGGCCAATCTGTGTGTGTGCAAGCTCAGCCATTTTGGACCTTCTCTCGCTCTACCCATACGTACATTTCGGTTAATAAAAGGAAAAGAAAGAAGTAGATTATATTTCTATATATCAGCGTAGTTGTCTTTCTCTGCGATACAACAATATGGCATTGGACACTTATATATTCCTGTATGCCAAATCCTCTTTATACTTATATATTAGATATATATGATTTGTAAACGCATAGTTTGTATAAAGCTAACAAATGACCTCTGTGTCGTTAAAAATGTTTACAATTAAATTGTTTGATGTATTGCTGCCTAACACTAAAAAATTTTGTTTGGTTTGGTTATGTTTTATGGCATATCAACCATTGTACATTATTTATTGACAAATCCTCTTTATACATATATATTTTAAATATATATGACTTTTTAGGTAATATTTTTAAACGAACGTGAGTTCCTTTTTTCGCTCACAGTTAAATGGTTTTAAGTATTTCTATCTAATACAAATAATTCTGTTTATTATTAATCATTTGTTTGCATACATTTAAATGGATATACATATATTATTTGTATATGAATTTTTTGTCGTCGGTAATTTCATTTCTAAATGAATCATAACTCATTTGTCTGTACATTAGTATTGCTATTGTTTCTACACAGTTGAAAGGTTTCAATTATTGCAATCTAACACTAATAATTCTATTAAGTAATAATCATTTGTTTGCACACTGGGAAGTGGTTACATATATTGCTATTTAACACTTATTATTTCATTCAAAACTATTCAATTTAACATCAATAATTTTACACACAGTTAAGTTAGTTGGTTGAGTTTATGGGATATAAATCCTTGTAGATTATTTAAAGCTAAATCCTGTTATCTACAAATAAAATATATAACTAATTTAAACGGTCCAGGGTTTATTTGTTTATGCCCATTTTAATGGCTTTGGTTGGTTAACTGGTTGAGTTTTAAAGCATATCTAGCCTTGCAGAATTTGGCGTTAAATAAATATATAAACTAGTTTGGAGAAAATATTTTTCATCGAAACAGAGCATTTTTGTTTGCACACAGTCAAATTGTTCAAGTATCCCAATGTAACACAAATAAGTCTATTTGATATTAATCAATGTTTTGCACAGTGAAAAGTTTAAGCATTGGTATGTAACACTAACAATTTAATTTTACATCAGTCATTTATTTGCACACAGTTAAATGGTGCATGTGATCTGATATGCAAGTCAATAGTCTGTAGGTAACTTTATTTTTAAAAAAGTCGCATGAAATTTGTTAGCACACAGTTAAGTAATGATATTATTTCTACACTGTGAAACGCTAATAATTCTATTTAATATTAATTATATGTTCACTCAGTGAAATGGTTACAATTATTGCAATTTAGCATTAATAATTCTGTTCAACTTAACATATTCTTTTGCACGCAGTCAAATTGCTCAACGTATTGCCAATAATTCAATTTTTACACACGTTATACGGTTTTAAGTATTGCTATTAAACACTAATATTTCCATTCAACTCTGTTCATTCATTTATATTCAGTTGAATGTTTGTTCGTGTACTTGATTAAGTTTCATACCATTTCACCCATTGTAGGTCATTTAATGCCAAATTCGGTTTATACATATTTCAAATATTGGATTTATAAACAAGTAGTTCGAAGGTAAGATTTTCAAACGAGCCAAAGCTGATTTTTTTTGTACACAGTGAAATGGTTTCAAGTATTGCTTACACTAATCAATAGTTTTATTTGTACACTGAATCAGTCGTGTTAGAAATACTTAAATGCATTTAACTATTTAGAATAATTCCTTTTTGAATACACTTAAATGGCTTCAAGTCTTCCTATCTAACATAGATAATCTTATTTGCACACAATAAAATAGTTCCAAGTATTGTTATATAACAATTTAATTTAGCATAAATCATTTGTTTGCACACAGTTAAATAGTCCAACAGTTATATTTGACCCAAAGATGGGTTCCTATCTGGTACCACAACTCCGGGTCAGAGTGAACAAGGGATATGTGGTCATTAAGGGGTAATCCACATTCCCCAGAGCTCCAAAACTTGATCCACCCAATCAGATTGTTTTGTGTCATATCCTGGACACTCGTTATGGGGGAGGGTGCTCTTACCTCCTTTACAGAGATGCTGTCGGCGTATTTACAGCCTCAGCCGCCTGGGCTGTCCTAAAAACTAGATCATTATTGCAAGTATAAAATTATTATATAACCAGAATTGTTCTTTGACTTCCATTAACTCTCATTCTACTAGGTTGATAGCTACAACAACTATTACACCAAATACACTAAAGTATTTATTTATGCAGTTTCTGCTGAGGATTTTACTGATGTGATAGTAGGAAGATGTAAAAGATTAATTGGCGTTATTATTCGCCTTTGATGTGCACAGTTCAAAGATCTATCGCAGTGAAGTGGAATAATGGATTCTACTGTTTGATTATAGATATTCCATGATTAAAGTTTATTTTGTCTTGTTTGTTTTTTCGGGCATTTTTTACGTGAATTCTATAATCAAAGCCATGTGTACTTTATAAACACCGAGTGAATTTCATTGGGCTCGGTTTAAAATTAATGTCTTTTTTTTTTCAAAGTTCTCAGTTCTGCCAATTCCACTGAAGTCTCAAATCCATGTGCTCTTCGTTAGTTTTGCAAAACAATGATCAGGATTAGATGATGTTTTCCCTCTCTATTGGCTAATGTTTACTTGCAGGACACATTGAGTATTTAAATCGACAATTAAAAAACGGAAATGTTTATTTGATGAATCTTATCTTTAAAGGAAAGAAAGCCTTAAATATATTTGTCAACAAGTACTATGAAGACGATTCAATCGAAAATAAGTTCTTTTAACAAACAAGAGAAAAATGACCGGTGAGTGAACGCAGTACTTATGCTCTTTTATGTCAGTTATATATTACAAAACAGAGGGAATTGATACTTGCTAATTACTATGGCTGCTCTATAAAAGTGCTTAACTATTAATAATCATACTAGCTGAAATACTTGTTTACGCTGGATGAAAAATCAAACTTTAGATCACTATTGGTTATTTTATAATCTTTGTTGTCTATTAATGACAATTGATAGCCGTTCGGTTTGGTTTTAAGGCATATCAACCATTGTAGTTTATTTAATGCCAAATCCTTTTTATACATATATTGAATATATAATTTTTAAACACAAATGATGATAACATTTTTAAACAATCCTGCACTCGTTTTTCATTCTTTATTTTTTTCCATGAAGTTAAATGGTTACATTTAATTTCAAACAATTCAGTCTAGCATAAGTACAGTTACACAGGGTTAAATGGAAAAACAGTTTTATTTCAAACAATTCAGTTTAGCATATCAACAAAGTTAAAAGGTTCCAAGTATTGCTATGTATCACGAATAATTCAATTAAACATCAGTTAATCAGTACGTACAGTGAAATGAGCAAAGAGTTCTATTTCAAACAATTCAATTTAGCTAAAGTACAGTTTTCTGTTTACACACAGTTAAATGTCAAAACAGTTAATTTCAAACAATTCAGTTTAGCATATTCACACAGTTTAGTTCTAATTGACCTATAGATAGGATCCGGGCTGGGGCTACCACTCCCAGCCAGAGTGGACTTGGGAGCGATGGCAATAAAGGGGTACTCCGCATTCCCCAAAGCGCCAGCATTATTGGAGTCTCACTATCAGGTTGCTTAGTATCATATCCAAGACACACGTTAGGGAAGTCTTACCCCTCTGCAGAGATGTATTCGGCTGGGGCTACAGAATACACCGACTGGGTCCTCGTTGCGGGAGTCTTACCCCTCTGCAGAGATGCTGTCGGTGTATTCTGTAGCCCTAAGCGACTGGACAAAAGCCGTCCGGTGTAGATTCTTAATTGATCAATCCGTTTCGTTATGTCGATTTATCATTACGTTTTCTATCATCTTACGAAGTTAATATTATTTTGCCAAAAATGATACTTTGATTTAAAGATTTTTGTCTCGATTGTTAGATCTTTGCCTCATTTAATTAGAATATTTCTCTATAAAACAAAGCAACAATGCCGGCAAAACTGTATATAAATGGAATTTGCAATGTTTGATTAAATGTAAATAGTTATCTTACTATAACAAATAATTCATTTTGTTCTTTCCAAGTTTGAAAATTGTTTAATTCAATTAGTTGCCTTACTTTTTATGGCATATCAACCCTTGTTGGTTGTTTAATGTCGAATCCTGTTTTCGAATCATTATATATATATATATATATATATATATATATATATATATATATATATATATATATACTTGAGTGTATTTAGGCAGAATTTCTTCGTTGAGGCATATTTGATATTTCGATCCTTTCAAATCGCTGTATAGATATTATGATATCCGGCTGGAACTGGTAAATAGATTTTCCCGTATTTAACTGGTTCCCAAATACTTTCCGGTCATCATCAGGTAGGGGTTTATATTGCAAAAGTGCAATACAGCGTTTTATTTATACCGGTGTAACTTTTTTTTATCTAAATTTAGTTCTATATATATAGCAACAGTAGCTAAAGACATTTGAGTACATTAGCACCGATTTCAACATCAATTTTGTTGAGGTTGGGACTTTTATTTATAATGTGTAGGGCTTCAAGAACCTGTAATCTTTGTTTGCTATTTTATTTTTTGAATATTTTTATGTTATCAGTAAGAATTTTCCGACATTCTTTGTATGGCAGGAATGTTTTAATTATATATATATATATATATATATATATATATATATATATATATATATATATATATATATATATATGATTTGTAAAGAAATACCTTGTGTAAACGAAGATCTGGCTCGACTAAAATGTTACCTACAGAGTTCAATAATTTCAAGTATTGCTATTTATTGTTTGGCTTGCTTGAAAATAAGCCACAAGAGTTAATATGCCATAAAATCTAACCAAACCAAACTATTCGCTTACAAATCCTATTTATGATATTTGGCATTAAATGTTACTTCATTTGTTTACACACGATTCAATAGTTTCAAATAAATTATTAATATTTCAACTTGACCCATAGATGGAACCATAACAGGTACTAGTACTTCGAATCAGAGTGGACCTGGGAGTAATGGTAATGAAGTAGAACTCTCCATTCCACAAAGTTTAAGTACTGGAGTCCACGGTCGTGTGATTTAGTATCATATCTTGGACACTCGTTGTGAGTGGGGTCTAACCCTACTGCAGACATGTAATCGTCGTATTCTACGGCCCGAGTGGGCTCAGTTTAATTTAGCAAAGCTTCCAACAATTTGTTTTTGTGTGTTCGTTTTTTTTTGTTTGTTTGTTTTTTTTTGTAGGGGCAATAATTTTTCCATTATGTGAGACCTTCTCTCTCAATGAGAGCCTCCTTTTTCCTATAAGGAACATATAGTTTTTTGTTTTTTTTACTTTTAAACCTTCTTTTGAGTCCAAACATTGTTTGTAATCTGTCGCCGGCCAAATAACTTGATGTTGATCTATTAGATTTGAAAGACTAATTATTAATATCTCTCTTACTCAGTTTTATTTTAATTAACTGATTAGATAATGACAAGAAACTGAATGTTGGGCGTGTACTTTTGCTAAAATGTCAAGACAACATTTCAATCAATCTGAAATGACAATTTTTACCTGTTAACTCGAGCAAATAAGAAATATTCAAGATTCTATTTGAGCATTTTCCTGATACTTTTCCCCCGGAAATTTTCTTATGAATTTTTAAAAATGAAAATATTTCTTTTACAGTGAGTTGGCTTTAGTATAATGTTGTATTACTTTTCGAACTGTTGTCGTTTTTGTTTTTTTTTTTCCTTCTTTTTCTTCTCATTTCCTTGTTAGGAAAACGAATACGAGTATTTTACATTATTAAGAGTTGGTAGTAATCTTCCAGAATTGATAAGTTGATTTACATAGAAGCCTCAACTTTTAGTGGCACAAACATATGGTCTTAGTTCAATGTGTTTTTCTCCTCATGTTTTCATACAAGCGAAAAAAAGAGAAAAAAGCAGGAAACATACTTTTATAGGCGATAAACGCGAACAAAATACAAAATAAACACAAGATGAGACAGAAAAAGTTGGTTGGTTGGATTCTATGGAATATCAACCTTTGTAGGTAATTTAATGTCAAATCCATTTTTATGTAAATAGTCAGTTCTATTTCAAACAATTCAGTTTAGAATGAGTACACAGTTTAATTGTCAAAAAACATTTCCATTTCAAGCTATTCAGTTTATTCAAGCAGTTCTAATTCAGCCGATTCAATTTAGTATAAGTATAGATTTTCTTTACACACAGTTAAATGTCAAAACAGTTCTTTATCAAACAACTCAGATTAGCGTAAGAACAGTTTCAATGTCAAAAACAGTTCCATTTCAAACAATTCAGTTCAGCCTAAGTACACAGTTTAATTGTCAAATAATTTCTATTTTAAGCTATTCAGTTTACTCAAAATGTTCTAATTCAAACAATTCAGTTAAGAATATGTATGGAAGTTAGTTCTATCTAACCCATAGATAGGGCCCTATCAGATGCTACCATTCCGGGCCAGAGCGGACCTGGGAGCAATGGCAATGAAGAGGTGATCAGCATTCACCAAAGCCCTAGCATCACTAGAATCTCCCCATTACATTGTTTAGTGTCATATCAGGACACTCGTTGGTAATAGGGTCTTACTCCTCTGCAGAGGTGCAACCCTAGACGACTGGGAAAGTGTTATTTTAGAAGACTAATAAAATACAGTCTTGAAGAAAACAGGCAAATGTATTTGTATTTGTATTGTCTACAAAATAAACAACGAATATACGAAATTAGATTCGGGGGAAGAACACCGGTAAAAGTTAAGAGATAATTCTCGTGTCTAATTCATTATCATAAAAACTTGAAGACGCTTTCGTTTATTTCTGTAGGGTGGGGAGGGCATAAAGTTTGACTTTTTCAAATGTTGAACATTCTCTGACATAAGATCAACCGTTTCCAGTTTTTTTTTTTGTTTTTTTTTTTTACAGTTCTGACGGCCAATAACGCTGAGATCTCCACAGCGACGATCGACACGATTCAATGGCAATTCATTAAGGAAAAGTTGGGATAGGTTTTTAGCAAGCTAGAAAAAAATATATGTATATAACTTGTTTATTATTTTTTACATAAAGTTAAATGAATATTCTTTTTCTTTTTATGAAACGTGTTTTATGTTGACAATCATGGAATTAAATCATTTTCAGAAAAATTACAAAAAAATATTTAAAGAAAGTTTGTGTTACGTGTGGAAATATCTTCGATAGAAATATGAGATGTATCTGAAAACCGTTTTTCACTTTGATTTCTTGAGGGATTGTTCGAGACGTTAGCGAACATTTTTGGTAAAAAATATGAACCTGGAATCTTCTTGTCACGTAACTAATTCAGGTCGATGAATGTGTTTTCCATAACCTATGAAGTTTTCAGAGTAACATACCAAATAATTCTCTTTTGTGGCATTTACCTCGGCGATAGCTATATCCTCTACATAAGGTAGGTTGTATTGGTCTAAATGGTATCAGCAGCAAAAACTTCTGATGTGTTTATTAGTTTGTTTGGGTTTTATGACATATCAACCTTTGTAAGTTTTTAATGCCAAATCCATTTTTATACAAATAAACAGTTCTATTTCAAACAATTCAGTTTAGCATAAGTACACAGTTTAATTGTCAAAAACATTTCTATTTCAAGCTATTCAGTTTTGTCAAACAGTTTTATTTCAAACAATTCATTTTAATATTACTATAGATTTTTTTACACACATTTAAGTGTTAAAACTGTTCTATTTCAAACAATTCAGTTTAGCGTAAGTACAGTTTCAATGTCAAAAACAGTTCTATTTTAAACAATTGATTTTAGCATAAAACAGTTCCATTTCAAACAATTCAGTTTAGCATACGTACGCAGTTTAAATGTCGAAACAGTCCTATCTCAACCAACATAGGACCCAGCGGGTGCTCCCAATCCGGACCAGAGTGGTTGTTGGTTGGTTGGTTGGTTGGTTGGTTGGTTGGTTGGTTGGTTGGTTGTCTGGGTTTTATGGCATTTCAAACTTGTAGGTCATTCAGTGCCAAATCTATCTTATACAAATAATCAGTTCTATTTCAAAAAATTCAGTTTAGCATGAGTACACAGTTTAATTGTCAAAAACATTTCTATTTAATGCAATTCAGTTTATTCACACAGTTCTAATTCAGCCAATTCAGTTTAGTATAGATTTTGTTTACACGCTGTTAAATGTCAAAACTGTTCTATATCAAACAATTCATGAGTACAGTTTCAATGTCAAAAACGGTTCCATTTCAAACTATTCAGTTTAGCATAAACACACTGTTTAAATGCAAAAAACAGTAAACACGGTTTAGTTTTATTTGACCCATAGATTAGACCCTTATCAGGTTCTACCACTCCGGGACTGAGTGGACCTGGGAGCGATGGTAATGAAGGGGTACTCTGCATTCCTTAAAGCTCCAGCATCACTGCAACCTCACCATCACATTGTGTACTGTCATATCCAGGACACTCGTTGGGGGGGGCTCTTACCTCTCTGCAGAGAAGCAGTCAGTGTATTCTACAGCCTCAGACGACTGGGCAATTAACAGAGTCAGAGGTAAAACCAGTTTTATTTCCAAAAATTCAGTTTAGCATAAGTACGCAGTTTAAATGTTAAAACAGTTCTATTTCAAGCCATTCAATTTAGTACAAATACGCAGTCTAAATGCAAAACAGTCCCATCTCAAACAACACAGTTTAATTCTATTTGATCTATTGATAGGACCTGGGAGCGATAGCAATGAAGGGGTGCTCCGCATTCCCCAAAGCTCCAGTATTATTGGAACCTCTCCATTAGATTGTTTAGTTTCATATCAGGACACTCGTTGGTGGGGAAGTACTCCTCTGCAGAGAAGCAGTCTGTGTATTCTACAGCCCCTCTGATGTGAAATATCAAAAGAACAACTTATAATATCGATACTTTGTAATCAACTGTTAATCAAAATGTATCAGTACTGTTGTGTAACACAAAATTACGCAAAAGCAGAACATTCCATGCGAGACAGACCTAATTACCTGCCACTTTTTTTATTCCAAAGCTGAAAATTTATCGGAATGTTAAGAAGTGAGGAAGTAGATGGTTGATTGGTTGGGTCATATCAACCATTGAAGGTTATTAAATGCCAAATCCTCTTTATACATTTATAAATTAAATTTATAAACAAATTTGGTGATAGTATTTTTAAACGAGCCGAAGCTCATTCTTTTGCACATAGTTAAATGGTTTCAAGTATTCCTATCAAACACGAATAATTATATTTACTATTAATCATTTGTTTGCACAAAGTTAATGGGATATACATATGATTTGTAAGTAAATAAGTAAAGTAGGTGACCTTAGTCGAGGGTGACCCGAAGGCTCCCTTTTCAATAGTTGAGAAGTGCGCCACTCTTTCCCCTGGATTGCTCCAATTTACCTTTGATTCTTACCTTATAATGCCGAGTACAAAGCAAGGCGGCATCAAGTACCATTTTTGAGTCTTTGGTATGACTCGACCCGAATCTAAACCCCGGTCTCCCTTACCATTGGCGAACACTCTCCTCATTTGGCAGTTTGTCGATAATTTCATTTTTAAATTAATTAGAACTCATTTGTTTGCCTTCTAGTATTGCTATTGTTTCTATACAGTTAAATGGTTTCCATTATTGCTATCTAGCACTAATGTTTTTATTCAAAAATAATCATTTGTTTGCTGTCAATGAAGTGGTTCCAAGTAATACTATGTATCACTTATGATTCAGTTAGGCATCAGTTTACACACAGTTGAATGTAAAAACAGTTCTATTTCTAACAATTCAATTCAACATTTGTCATAACAAAAAATATAATTTTATTCAAGACTATTCATTCTCACACAGTGAAGTGGTTACAAGTATTTGTTATCAAACACTAATTATTCAATTGAACTCAATTCATTCATTGTCACACAGTCAAATGGTTCCAAGTATTGATATGTTATACCAATATTTCAATTTAGGCACACGGTGAAAGCGTTACAATTATTGCTTTTTAACACTAATAATTCTATCAAACATGACTCATTCGTTTGCACACTGTTAAATGGTTCCAAGTATTTTGATATGATTCGTGAGTATTGCAATGTTTATTCATTTTTTTTTTCATGATTTTGTTCTTGGCGTCGTGTGGCCACAGTCGAGTTTGGCTGAGAGCTGTTTGAATGCGCTTCCTTATCCCTTATCTTCATTGTTCGTTGTTCATATGTATATTACCAGGCAGGTCAATTGAAGTTTTGGTCGGGTCGGTTCTGGCTTTTTGAATGACAAATTTTTTAATCTGTCTTTGACAGGTTTTGGTGGACGGACTGGAAATCAACGTGAGTTTTATTTTGTTGGAGATTACCTATTCTTAGGAGTGGTTTTTATTTGAGCGGTAGATTTTGTGTATGTTTTCCCTTTAATTATTTTATTGTATTTGTCTTTATTGTAACTTCCTTTAGCTGACTTTGTGCTTCCCTCTGCTGAACTTCGGCCGAGTGTAAGTTTTTCAGGTGCTCCTTAAACTTTAGCCAATCATGTGGCTCCAACTAGATCAGCTTCTCCATCAGAACTCTGTATTTGTCTAATTGAATCGACACTTCAGGTGAACAAAGCTGAAGCGAAAGTGTTATCACCTAGATAGAATTCTCCAAGCTTCCAAAAAGGTCACATTCTTCTTATGCTTCATCTTTAGTATTTGCTTCTTTTATAAATGTCACAAGATCTTAAGAAAGCGGGATGGTTTTGTCGGCATTTAATTTCATTTGAATAATCTTCTTCCTCTGTGTGATCCGGCTCCATTTTGCCACAGTTTGCATATGTTTGTCGTCCTCTGTAAGCTTCCCTGCACTGGACATGTTTTTGACATTTGAAACATCTCAGGGGTGATGGGGTGCATTATTCTAACCTCTCGAGGCAATACCCGAATTTCAACTTCCTTGGGAATTTGGGGCAGATTAAAATGGTGGTCATATGCTCGTCAGAACACTTGATTGTGGCCTTAGTTCCGTGATTACCACATGCGTTTCCGGTTAGTTGATTTATTAACTCCCTGTGTGTCTACTTCAGTCATCTCTCTTTTTTTGGATCTTTCAAACACAATCTATCCAGAACTTCTTTTGATGGTCGAGGTGGTCAATTGGAACAAGTTGCCCGAGTGTTGGCAACTCAAAGACAAGAAAAACACTCCGTTAATAATTAACTATTTATTAAAACATAATAGTGTAACAATAACATATACAATATAAAGCATGTAAAGTTGGCGACCGTCATCAAGGGCGAGCCGAAGACCCACTTTTCAATAGCTACTACACCGAGGTGTAGGGAAGGGTGCTACTCCTTTCCCTAGATTGCTTCACTTTACCCTCGAAACGTACATTATAATGCTGCATGTTAAGTAAGGAGGTATCAAGTACCATTTTTTGAGTCTTTGCCAATGACTCGGGAAACGAAGGTTCAATCCCAGGTTGATTCATACCAAACACTCTATCGACTATGACTAGTGGGCAGAGTGTTTGCCAGCTTTGCTTACTTTATATTGTTCACCAATGGCCCGGGTGACCGGGGTTTAATCCCAAGTCGAGTCATATCAATGGTTCAAAAATGGTCCTTAATACCTCCTTGCTTAAGACTAAGAGTTATAAGGTACGTATTAAGGGGAAGGTGAGGCAATATAAAGAAAGTAGTAGCGCCCTTCCCTACACCTCAGTGTAGTAGCTATGGAAAAGTGAGCCTTCGGGTCGCTCTCAACTACGGTCGCCAACTTTACTATATATAAGTTTCCAGACTTTTTTCGTATGGGCACATTTATTGATAGTATACACATGAAACTCTAGTCCCCTTCGAAGTAATCTACTCCGGCTGCAATGCACTTGTTGTACCGTTTCAAAAACGTCTGGAAAGCCCCATGGAAGTCCTCTTGTTTGAGCGTGTCAATGACCTTCGTCGCAGCTTCTTTCATCTCATAACGACAGCCTCTAAGGTTTTCCTTGAGCTTAGGGAATAACCAAAAGTCACAGGGAGCAAGGTCTGGACTATAGGGAGAGTGAAGAACTGTCTTGATGCCCATCTTGGTCAAATAGTCTGTGAGAAGGATGGAGTTGTGGACTGGTGCATTGTCCTGGTGGAAATGCCACTGACCCAATTTGAAGAGTGCTGGCCTCTTCCGACGGAATCTCTTCCTGAACTCCCTTAAAACCTCAACATAGTATTCCTTGTTAACTGTCTGTGCAGTGGGAACCCAGTGCATGTAGATCATGCCAGTGCTGTCAAAAAAGGGATCATCAAAAGTTTGTGGGTGGATTTGCTCTGTCTGGCCCTCTTGGGTCTAGGAGAGCCAGCATGTTTCCCCTGGGAACTCTGTATCTTGGTCTCTGGGTCATAGCAGTAGATCCAGCTTTCATCGCAAGTCACCAGAGCATCAAGAACTGTGGGATCTAAATTGATCAGCTCGACCATCGCCCTGCTGTCATGACATCTTTCTTTCTGATCTTCTCTGAGCACCCTTGGGACAAACTTCGTGCAAATCTTCCGCATCTTCAGTTCCTCGCGAATAATTGTGTGTACAGTTTCCACAGCGACATCAAACTGTGCACTTATTATCTCTATAGACACACGACGGTCCTTATCCATGAAATTCTTTATTTGGCCAATCAACTCTGCTGTTCTAACTTCCTTACTCCTCCCACACCTCTCATCATCCCTTACAGACTCCCTGCCTTCCTTGAATCTCTTATGCCACTCAAAAACTGATGCTCGATTCATGCAAGATGCTCCAAAAGCAGTCTGAAGCATTCCATACATTTCTGTGGCATTTTTTCCAAGTTTAAAACAGAATTTTATTGCATATCGGTCTTCTAAAGTGTCCTCACGTCCAGATTGCATTTTTGAAATTCACCAGCTGCGACAATCAGGCTTTAGTAGGGTGTATTCCAATTGCTGCTGTAACTGTTCATTTTAACCTGAAATCATAGAAATTGGTCAGTCATCTCATAAGATGTATAGCAATAACATAGTGAATTTTCAAGAGTCTACGACAATTTTAAATGCCTGTACAAAAATGTCTGGAAACGTATTGAAGGTATCTCGTATCATATATATATATATATTATTGCTTTTTGCCGGTGCAGTCTTTCTATGTCACTCAGTTTTTCGAAGAGTGAGGGTTTTGCTAGAACGGCTTTCGTGCTGGGAGAGATTTCTTTTGTTATTCTCTTGTCCTCAGTATAGACATCGGATATCTTTTTTCTTCAGCCCTAAAAGCATGTATTTTTATAGAAGACTCTTCTGGGAACGAACATTCCAGATTGGCTAACCAATTACAGATCATTTCATATTCTTCAACTACTTTTTGATTGTTCAGCAATCAAATGCGCAAACTCACGTCTGTAGGAAGAATATCCCTTCTACGTAACAGATTTTAATTGGTCATCCAATCAAGCCACAGTATAGGAACGTGGTTAATTAAGAGTCCCAGCCCACACGTGTTGGTGGGGGGAGTATCCCTCTTCACATTAACCAAAACCAAAATCAAAGGTCTGATTGATCTATCCGAGGCCCAGATTTGGCCTTTTAACCCCAACAGGTGAGCATGAGTTAGTTCGAGATCTCATAATCTTAAATGGATCAATACAATAACAAACCCCAACGTCCTTGAGCCTGTTTACTTTTTGTTCTGAAAATTTGAAAGTTCGGTTCGTATAAGTCCCTCACTGACCTTTTGAATTGACTTTTAAAATTCTTTCAACATCAAGAAGTTATTTCATATTTTTATAAAAAGGAAAAAAAATTTTCCTAATTAAAAAAAAAAGCATCAGGCTCTCCATGAGTTTTTAGCATCATTGTCATAAAAGTCAGAATGCATGTGTTAATATGGATTTGCTCTCCGCCTTTACTGATAGTAATTTTTTGAAGTCGATTACTCCTTTGTTTCCAAGATCTGCTCTTATCTCCTCCAGTGTTGCCAAGAACAGCTTCCTACTTCTGATGATTCCTTTTGAGGTGTTTAATTCTTCATGTGAATAGGTTTTACGCTTAGGTGTGGAAAGATTTCATTTTGAGGATGTTTTCAGCGTGCCCTTGACTGTCCACCATCACAAATGTCCCCTCCCCCTTTTTTGTCGTTTTGACAATTTTAGGAGCTGGTCTGTTTAAAATTTCAGGTTTTCAGTAACCAATACCTAATGCCGCAATGATTAAATTCTAATTCTTTTAAATTAATAGTAAACAATCACACAAAAAAATCAAAGGAAAAAAGATTAAATTTAACCGAGATTATATATATATATATATATATAACGCGCCGAGAATATTTTTATTATTCAGAGTTTTCGGACTATTATCTCAATCTTTATTGTTATATTCAGAACGTTTCGTCGATGTATCCTCCGGCCTTCTTCAGATGTCTTATCGAAACTCTGGAGCCCACATGAAACTTCGAAACACGTCTTTTATTTAATCCACGGAGTCACTTGCTCTGATTCCGTAGACCATAACTGGGTACATGAGTTAAGTATTCCTGAATTGTTAGTCGCCTGCAGTCAGGATTGAACCTGCTATCTCCTGATTTTTGTCACTTAAAAAACCAACGTCTATAACCGTTACGCTATGTGTCTTGCTGGACAGTTCAGAATTAATTTTTGGGACTAATATACTTTTTCTTACATCCCTATGAATTGCTGCTATTATGTATGATTTTTTACCTGAGCTCATATTACGATTTTTTCTGCAAAATCGTTGTGAATATGACATTAAAGATGAAGACAATAGTCGGAAAACCCTGAATTATAAGAATCATCAAGTTTCGTCTCAGAAATTCAGTCGACTAATGCTAAGATTTTGTTTTTGTAGTATAATTAATTTATTCAGACGACGCTGTTACAATAGTGAAACATGTCAATATGATTTTCCATACTGTCTTCCTTTTATATGAAAGTCACATTGTATTACGTATGTAGGTATATTATTTTTAGTTTCTTGTTCCCTGTCAGTCATTGGCTAACTTTATTATCAATATCTTTTCTCCCCAGTTATTTAAGTCTGAGTTTTTCCATAGGCTGAGACGTGAATAAGTTGGTCTATGACAATATTAGCGTAAAAATTACTGACTTATTCTGAAACGAATTCCATCTGTTCGTGCTTACCGATCTGTATTCGAATCAGTGAAATGATCACCCAGCTCAAGGCCAGCCCCGTAGATTGATGTCAATGAATTCCATTCAATATGTGAACATATTGATTAAATTTCAGCAGCGTGTTATTCTTTGCCAGATGACATCACATAATAATTTACTTTCTGCCTGACTGTGCCGCATCAGTGGGTTGTATTATCAACAGCCGAGTAGACGTGGTCATCTTTAGCCGTTAGAATCAAAATATTTCCAGTTACACTAAATTCTCTTTCTAACAGCATTGTTCAATCAAACACGCTTTATAACGGTATTTTTTTTAAATACAACAATTATGTATGTTCATTTCGAAACAGTCTTACGTCATTAGAATGTTTAGGAAATAGGATAAAAAAAAATGAGAGAATTATTATTCATGAACAGAAATATGGCAAGACAGACGGATGAGAATTACAGACAAATGCTGTGTAAACGGAACTTAGAATACACTGATTGTATCCCCTTCAAAAAAAGCCCCTGCTATAAAATTAAGCTCTATCTGATGGTGAGACTTCAGTTCTAAGGAGTGTTGAATTACTCTTCATTGTTCCAAGGTCTGATCCAGGCTGGTTGTAGCTGGTAGTTTGGTTTGCTTTGGTTTTATGGCATATCAACCATTTTAGGTTATTTAATTCCAAATCAATTTCATACCTATAAACAACAGTGCAGTTTAGCATAAGTACCGTTTCCACTCAGTAAAATGTAAAATCAGTTTTATTTCAAACAATTCGGATTGTTTTTATGTCATATCAAACAAGGCAAATTGTTCAATGACAAACTGTGTCTAGATTAAATATACGTGGTTTGTGATCGTTTTTCTAATAACATTTTAAACAAACCTGAGCTCATTTTCCTTCACAGTTAAATGATTTCAAGCATTTCTATTCCTCATTTGTTTGCACACAGTTGAATTATTACGCGAGTTGCTATGTATTAGTAAGAATTTAACATCAGTTTACACACATTTAAATAGATACATATGATATGTAAGAGATTAACAATTAAAAAGGTGAGAGATCTTATAAGTTTTTTCCACGGTTAAATTATTTCAAGTATTGTAGTTATTGATTATTTTTCAAGTTTAAGGCTAGCAACTATGTGGTCTGTGTCGTTATCCATACTTTCTATACTATAGGTCATTTGTAGGGTTTTATTGATCTCTGAGCTTTGGATTGCTTGGTTCTTATTGGCGACTTTGTTCTTAAGGGCATTTTGAATGTGCTTCCTGGTCTTTTATTGTTCACTCTGTATTTTCGCAGCATGGCTAATGGGAGCTTGTGATTTTTGTTGTTTAGGTCTTATGGGAGACAAGTTTTTTAGTCTGTCTTTAATGCTTTTTGATAGACAGATGGGTGACTTATGTAACGGTTGTTTTGTTGGAGATTTTGCACTTTTAGGAGTAGTTCAGGTTGGTGTGATAGATCTTACGTGTGTTTTGTTTGGAACTCTCCCCATTCACTTGTTGAGCTGGTGCTTGGTAAAATTCGACCGAGTATAGTTTTTTTCAAGTGCTCCAAAAACTTTGGCCAACCATTGGCTTCCAACTGGATCAATTTCTCCACCAGTGTTCGCTGGTGTAAAGGGTTGGTTGAATTTTTCAGAATTATTGAACTTGAAGTTGAGTTTTTGTTTCTCTTGCTTACTTTCAAAAGCCACCATCAGATCGTTTAGTGTCATATCCAGAACACTTGTTGCGGGGGATCTTATCCCTCTGCAGTCGGTAAATTCTACAGCTCCAGTCGACTGAGCAATAGGGTTATGGTAGTAGGTTCTTTATTAAATTTTCGAAAGGCATCCCTACGTAGGCGGAACACTGTTTTGCAGTCATCGTTAAACCAGGGATTGTTGAGTTTGTTTGCGGCTGAGGTTTTTGCAATTGATTCGTTTGATATTCTGGTTTGGTTTGGTTTGTTGGGTTTAATGGCATATCAACCTTTGTAGGTTATCTAACGCCAAATCCATTTTTATGTAACTAATAAGTTCTATTTCAAACAATTCAGTTTAGCATGAGTACAGAGCTTGTCAAAAACATTTCTAATTAAAACAATTCAGTTTATTCAAGCTGTTATATAACAATTCAGTTTAGTATAAGTACAATGTCAAAAACAGTTCTATTTCAAATAATTCAGTTTAGCATAGGAAGCAATTCTCCTTTGGCATAAATATGCAGGCAGCATAAATCATTCCATTTACTTTTCCTCATTTGTTTGCTCACAGTTACATTATTACAAGAGTTTCCATGTGACAATAAGAATTTAACATCAGTCATTCGTTAGCACACATTTGAATGGATATGTAGGATATGTCAGAGATTAACAATTCAAAAAAGTGACTGAGCTTATAAGTTTGCCGACAGATAATTGGTTTTAAGTATTGTATTTTTTATTATTTCTTCAAGATTAAGGCTGGCAACTACGCGGTCTGTGTCGCTATCCATACTCTCTATACTATACGTACTTTGTAGGGGTTTTGTCGGTTGTTGAGAATTGGATGGTTTGGTTGTTATAGGCAACTTTGTTGTTGAGGGTATTTTGAATGTACTTCCTGGTCTTTCCTTATTCACTTTAGTGTTCATTTGTATTTTCGTAGTTTGGCTAATGGGGAGTTGTGATTTTTATTTCAGTTGTTCAGGTCTTATGGAAGACAGATTTTTTAGTCTATCTTTAATGGTTTTTGGTGGACGTATTGGTGATTTATGTAACGGCTGTTTTGATGGAGATTTTCCACTTTTATGAGTAGTTCGTGTTGGAGTGATAGATCCCACGTGTGTTTTTGTTTGAACTACAACATTGGATCTCTCCCCATTCGCAACTTGTTGCTGAGCTAGTGCTTGGTAAAATTTCTCCGAATGTAGTTTTTTCAGGTGCTCCTGGAACTTTGGCCAATCATTGGCTTCCAGCTTCAGCAATTTCTCCACAAGTGTTCTATATTTGGTGTCGTCGTTGGTTCTATCCGTCCTCCGTGCAATGGAGGCATAGCTGCTTTCTCCCATATAGCTCCCTACAATTCTCCTAGCTTCCAGAAAGGAAACATTTCTCTTGTGTTTGACTTCAATAATTTCTTTTTCTTTTTGGTAAATAGTACAAGTTCTTGCGTAAGCCAGATGATCGTGTTGGCAGTTTGCACATCGAAATACTTTTAAGCAATCTTCCTCTGCATGGTCCGGGTCCTTTTAACCGCATTTGGAACATGTCTGTCGTCCTCTACAGGCTTCCCTGTGGTATCCAAATTTCTAACATTTGAAGTACCTCAGGGGAGCTGGGACGTACTGCTCAACTCTCTGAAGACAATAGCCGATCTTCACCTCTTTTAGAGTTTGGGGCTTATTAAATGTTAGGATGTAAGTGTTGGTCTGGATTCGTTCTTCACCTTTTCTAATGGAGATTCTCTTTATATTTGTAACTCCCTGTTTTCCCAGGGTTGATGCTATCTCGTCTTCTGTAGCCAATGCAAACTCTCTACTCCTGATAACTCCCTTGGAAGTGTTGAGTTTCTCATGCGGATACGCCCTGCATTTGGTCGTATGAAAAGTTTTTATTTTTAATGTGTTTTCTGCCTGTCTCCGGTTGTCTACCTCGACAAGCAAGCTACCATTCCTTGTTTTCTTAACAGTTTTCGGACTTGCTCTTGTAGATATCATTTTTTCTATAAGGAAAGGTGAGAATTTGGCTAGGCATAACTCCTCCAAAGATTCAATAACAATGAATCTGGGGAAGTCTGCTGCCTCATTCTCCGAGTCTGATTCTGAGAGGTTCCGTTTAGTTTTTTTTGAGTGAAGACGCCATATATGCTGTATATTTTTCACTGGCCCTGCGCTCCTCCACCCACCACGGAGTCCAACTTGTGTTGGGAATAAACAAAGGGGCTAACCCATTCGCCTTGGTTGAGACGGGGGATACGCGACCAGTATACTCGAGTTGAGGATAGGCTTCCGAGCCGTTGCCAATTTCCAGTTCTCAGCGCTGGTCAAATTCCTATTCTCAACACAATTGATCCTTAGCCACCGCCTTCTAGCAACTAACTGATAAGGGTTGGGAACTTGCTGCAAATGCAGATTTAAAAGTACGGTCGAGATGAAATATATAGGTGCTAGGGCTTGACATGACCAGCCGATTGATTGGATCGGGCCCAATTCGACCGCCCGTCAGACCAAGTAAGGGCCAAAGTGGTGTGTTGCAAGCCATTGACCACTCTGTCGCCGGATCAATGACTGCTCAACCACAAGGGATCCGCCCTAGCGCCTTACGGGTCGCCACCCACGGCCTACAGGTTGCCTCATTTGGGGGGGGGGTATTCTACAGCCCCAGCCGACAGGGCGATTTGATATTCTGCGAAGTATTTTGTTTGGTCTATGATGTTAGGGTCTTGTAACAGTTTCTGTTTACAGAAATTTTCAAAGACTTGCCAGTTTGCTTAGTTCATATTGCTTATAGGATCGCATAAGTTTAGATCAATGGCTGAGTAGGAACCTGTGGATGAGTTGAAGTAGGTATTTGGTTTGTTATTTAGAATGAAGAGGTTATTAGTATTAATGACTTTCTCCAGATTTTTGCCTTTTTTGTTGGTTTTCTGACACCCCCCCCCCCCATATAGTGCTGTAGCTGTTTAGGTTAACCTGCAATAAGTGGAGTTTAGGTATTTGTTCTATTAATTTATTTTGGCCTCGCTTATGGGGTCGTGGTAGTGGGATGTAGATGTTGCAGATGTTTATTGCCTTATGTAGAGTTTCGTAGACAGCGATTACTTTGAGTTCGGTGTCTATGTGGATTTGATGTTGAGGTATGTCTTTCCTAACTAGGATCGAGACATCTGCAGAGGCTCTGTTTCGTCTTTCTTAAAATGGTTGTACAGTTGGTAGTGTTTGAAGTTAATATTATTTGATTCTTTCAGGAATGTTTCTTGGGGGCAGATTATTTTGGGGTTGTGACTGGTCAAAAAGTGTTGGAGTCCTACATAAATGGCCCGGATTCCTCAGCAGTTTCACTGTATGAGGGTTGAGCAACGTGTCCCGTTTGAATTGTTGGAGTTTATAGTGATGGATTGAGGTTATTTTTCTTTGTTTTGTTTCTGGTGCTTTTTGACTCATCTGTCTCAATTCTTTCTGTTTTTAGTCTCTGTGGTTTGATTTGGGAGGGTGGACATCTTCAGTATTTCCCGTCCAGATGATGATGGGGTATGATCCATTTTGGATTGAGGCGAGCGTTCGTGTTTGTCACAATTCAGCTCTAAGTTTGAGTTGTCTAATTAAGATGTAGGAGCACGGATTGGCTATCTTTGAGTTAAGTTTTGCAGGTGTTATTTTGGAGGAGTAGTTTGTGTTTGAGTTGTAGGATTTGTTTGTGATTTTACTTTAGTTATTTCATTGGCTTTTTCTTTATTTGCACCGACTGGTCTTGATTGTGTTTGGAGGTCAGCCAAGTGGAGGTTCTACAGTCGTTCCAATCTTTCGATTCCGATTGAATCAACTTCACCACCAGGGCCTTGTACTTGCCATCTTGGTTGCGCTCTATCTGATTGAATATCCCCCTTTCCTACTGGAGAGGCGTAAGTGTGTCCTCCCATGTAGGATACTATTATTTTCCTAGCTTCTACAATGCTTATGTTTTTCTTGTTTCACTTGCGACATTTATAAACGTCGAAAAAGAAATACTGCAAGATCGTGAGTTATTCTGATGGTTTTGACGGCAGTTTGCACATTTCATTTTATTCGAGCACTCATTGCCTGAGTAGTCCGGGTTCTCTTCGCCGCACTGGGCTTATGTCAGTCGTCCTCAGCACGCTTCCCTGTGGTTTCCATATTTCTAACATTAAGCACCTCAGCGGAGCTGGGACGTACTGTTCGACCCTCTCTCCACAATAGCCGATCTTCGCTTCCTTAGGAATATGGGGTTGGTTGAATGCCTGGATGTAGATCATGATTTCAATTTTTTCTTCTCCTTTTCTGTTGCTAATTCTTCTGACGTCCATAACCACCTGTTTTCCCAAGGCTGCCGACATCTCTTCTGTTGCCAACGCCAACTCCCTACTTCGGATAACGTCTTTGGAAATGTTGGGTTTTCTATGCGTGTAGGCTCTGCATTTCGTTGTATGAAAGGTTTTCATTTTAATGTTTTCTGTCTCCGGTTGTCCACCTTGACAAGCAAGTTTCCTTTCCTGGTTTTCTTAGCGATATCTTTTTTTGCTTTTTGGAGTAGCCCTTGTTTTTACAACTTTTTTTATAAGAAAAGGAGAGAATTTGGCTTGGCAGAACTCCCCTAATGATTCAATGACAACGAATCTGGGGAGGTCTGCTGCTTCATTCTCCGAGTCTGATCCTTTCTTTGTTTGAAGACGTCATAAGTACTGTATATTTTTCGCTGACCCTGTGCTCCACCACCCACCACGGAGTCCAGCTTGTGTTGGGAATGTATCAAAGGAGAAACCTATCCGCCTTGGTTGAGACTGTGATACACCACCTAAAATTGGCAACTGATCGAAAACCTACCCTCAGCTCCAGTATACAGATACTCAGCACTGGTCAAATTCCTATTATCTCAACGCAGATGACCTTCAGCTACCGCCTTTTTAAATTTAGATTTAAATTTTAGATTTTTTTTTATTAAATTAGATTTTTAATTTTAGATTTAAAAGTACGGTCGTATAAAACATATAGGTGCCAGGGCTTAACACGACCAGCCGGTTGATCGGATCGAGACTGTCCAGTCCAGTAAGGGCCAAAGTGGTGTGTTGCAAATGACTTGACCACTGTTACCAGGCCAAGTACCGCTCAACCACCAGGATCCCGTCCTAAAGCATCACAGGTCACCACCCACGGTAAACTGGTGACCTCATTGGGGAGATCTTACCCCTTTGCAGAGGTACAGTCGGCGTTTTCTACAGCCCAGCCAATAGGGTGGCCGATGTTAAGCAGAACAGAATTGAATCAATAGTTAGGTTGGTGACCGCTAAGAAACAGCAAGTACTGTAAGTAATCGGAGACCTGTGTGTCTGATTATGGTATGTTTTTATGGCATGTCAGCTAATGAAGGTTATTTAATGCCAAATTTTACATATATATTAATGATTAGTAAACAAAATGTTTGTGAGCAAACAATTGAGCTCTGGCTTGTTTAAATCTTACAATTAAATGGTTGGTTGGTTGGTTGGTTGGTTGGTTGGTTTACAGTGTATCGACCATTTTCGGCACATTTAAAGCCAAATTGAATTTTAAACAATTCAGCTTAGTATAAGTATAGTTTTTGTTTACAAACAGTTAAATGTCAAAACAGTTCCATTTCAAACAATTCAATTTAGATCTATTTGACCCATAGATAAGACCCAATCAGGTGCTACTACTCCGGAACAAAGTGGACCTGGAAGCAATGAAGAAGTACTCTGCATTCCCCAAAGCTTCAGCATTACGGGAGCCTCACCATCAGATTGTTTTGTGTCATATCCAGGGTACCGTTGCGGGACTCTTACCCCGCTGCAGAGAAACAGTCAGTGTTTTCTACCGCCCCAGCCGACTGGGCAATATATTAAATGGTTTCAAGTATTTCTGTCTAATATGAATAATTCTGTTTACTATTAATCAACTTTTGCACACAACTGAATGGTTTTAAGTATTGATATGTAACGCTAACAATTTAATGAAACATCACTCATTGGTTTGTGCACAGTTAAATGCAGTTCAATTTAACCCATTGATTGGACACTGTCAAGTACAAGCGATCCGAATCAGCGTGGAACTGAGAGTAATAGCAATAAAGGCATACCCCACATTCCCCAAAGATCCTGAACTAAAGCCTCACTATCTGATGATTTAGAATACTCTTTGGATGGTGGGGGCTTAACCCTTCTGCAGAGATGCAGTCGGTGTATAAAGCCTTTCTCTCCAGCCGATCGTATTTGTGTCTTAGCAATGCTCAGAAAATGTCAAAAAAATATGAAAACTAATAAAGAATGAATCTTATTAATTTTATCATTTATTGATAATAATTAATCAGACAACTGAAGCCAATCTAAATAGATGAAGCATTAAACGTTGACCTGCGAAAGAAATTAAAGTACGCCATTTGAAGACGAAAGTTATTTTTTAACTGGATTAATGACTGATTCTTTATATTTCTAGTTTCCTTTTTTTCTGGATCATTTGGTCATCTTGTTTCTTATAGCATCAGATTCTGGAGCAGAACTACTGACTTAAAAAATCGATCAATAAACATTCCGTAACGAATCCAGGTAAATATAAGCATCATACTTTATTTAGTATCACACAGAACTGCAATGCACCACTCCTGTTAAATAAATAAACAATGTGGAATAGAGAAAAAAAAAAGAAACGTTGATTTCAGAGGAACATTTTACAAGAAGTATTTAGGTTTCTAGTACTATTTTCAAAAGAGAAAAATATGACTCAGTTGATTTAAGACTGTTTATCTTATTAAAGACCTTTGTAATCTGATATTCCCGAAACTAATCAGGAGATGATGGAAAGTCAGTGTGGATAGATTTTTTCATTACTTTACACTTTATGATCAATTAAAATTAAGTTAAGATAATAGTTGCCTTTGTTTTCGATTATATAATTTTATTCAAAGGCAAAAGTAATTTGCCCGTGTGACAGTTTTATTTCTCCTTGAAATAAAATCATGATATATTTTTGAAATCCTTTATAATTCACGTAGAATTTTATTCATCCAAGAAATGTGGTAAAATTCTGAAAAGATAATAATCTGACGGAAGAATTTCAGAATCGAAGGATAGGTTAGGTTTTTGTTTATTTGGGTTTATGGCGTATCAACACTTGTGGGGTATTTAATACTAAATACGTTTTATGCGAATAATCAGTTCTATTTCAAATAATTCAGTTTAGCCTGAGTACTCAGCTTGAATGTCAAAAACATTTATATTTCAAGCTATTCAGTTCATTCAAACAGTTCTATTTCAAACAAATCAGTTCAGCATAAGTACACAGTTTCGGTGTTAAAACAGTTCTATTTAAAGCAGTTCAGTTTAGCATAAGTACACAGTATAATTGTCAAAAACATTTCTATTTCAAGCTATTCACTTTAGTCAAATAGTTCTATTTCAAAGAAATCAGTTCAGCATAAGTACGCAGTCTAGTTCTATTTAAATCCATTTTTATACAAATAATCAGTTATATTTCAAACATTTCTGTTTAGCATGAGTACACTGTTCAATTGTCAAAAACTTTTTTATTTCAAGCTATTCAGTTTAGTCAAACAGGTTTATTTCAAACTATTTAGTTTAGTATAAGTATAGATTTTGTTTATACACAGTTAAATGTCAAAACAATTCAGTTTAGCATAAGTAGACCTTCAATGTCAAAAACAGTCCCATTTCAAACAATTCAGTTTAGCATAAGTATGCAGTTTAGTTCTATTTAACCCCTAGATTGGGCCCAATCAGGTGCCACCACTCCGGGCCAGATTGGACCTAGGAGCAATAGCAATGAAGGGGTGCTCCACATTCCCCGAAGCAAAAGCATCACTGGAACCTCATCATTAGATTGTTTAGTGTCATAGCCAGGACACTCGTTGGGTGGGGGTCTTACCCCTCTGCAGAGGTTGATTGGTTGGCTTTTATGGCATATCAACCTCCTCTGCAGAAGTGCAGTCGGTGTATTCTATAGCCCCAACCGACTGGGCTATACACAGAGTCAATGTTAAAACAGTTTTATTTCAGATAATTCAGTTAAGCATAAATACACAGTTTAGAGGTCAAAATAGTTCTATTTCGAGTAATTCAGTTTAGCATGAGTACGCAATTTAAATGCAAAAAAACAGTAAACTCGAACCACATTTTAGTTCTATTTCACCCCTAAATATGACCCTTATCAGGTACTCCCACTTCGGACCACAGTGGAAATGGGAGCTATGGCAATGAAGGGGTACTCCGCATTCCCCAAAGCTACAGTATTACTGGAAGCTCACCATCAGATTGTTTTGTGTCATATGCAGGACACCTGTTGGGAGGGGATCTTACCCCACTACAGAGAAGCAATCGGTGTATTCTACAGACCATCCGACTGGGCAAAGAATCGAAGGATAGCTGAAGTAAAACTTCCATATTCTTATGTCTTTATACAATGTATAGTTTTACTTGGTTTGGTTTCATGGCATAATAGCCATTATAGTTTATTTCATGCCGAATCATTTTTATACATCCATATTAAATATGATTTCTAAACACGTTTTGTCGATAACATCGTTAAACGAACCTGACCTTTTTTCCCCAGTTAAATGATTTCACTTTTTTCTATCTAGTACGTACAATTATTTACTATTGGTCATTTGTTTTCACACGAGGATACAATACAATACTTGGAAGCATTAAACTAATAATTCAGTAAAATTGGCATTTGTTTACACAATTAAATGATCAAACAGTTCTATGTCAAACAATTCAGTTTAGCATATGTACGCAAGTATAAACGTTAAACATTTCTATTTGATCCATGGATTTCCCGAAGTTGTAGCTCCTGATAGGGTCCTGAGTGGACCTTGGAGCAATGGCATTGAGGAAGAACTCCGCATTCCCCAAAGCTCCAGCAATAATGGAACCTCTCCATCAGATTGTTTAGTGTCATATCCAGGGCACTCATTGCAGGTGTCTTAACCCTCTCCAGAGATACATACAGTCGGTGTACTCAGCAGAGCCACCCGATTGAGCTAGACTGCGCAGGATTATTTTCGGGTCCACTCAGACTCAGATTAGTTGTACATATTTTGTCTCCTCTGTTGATCAAATAGATCTATTAAAAATTTTGAGTTTTGGATAGGATTACTTATGTTTTTAAAGTATTCCTATCTAACACAATTTAAACTTAACTGATACCATATAACTGTGCAAACAAATTATGATATTCAAATAAAAAAGTGAGTTTCAAAAATGATAACTGATTATAATCAAAACAATTGAAAGTTGAAAGTCAGATTGTTTATTGTCATATCAAAGACATTCGTTGGGGAAGTTTTACCCCTCAGCAGATATGCAGTCGGTGTATACTACAGCCCCAGCCGACAGGACCATTTAACTGAGTTGGTGGATTTCTAGCGTTGTGCGAGTTGTATTGAATAGTAACATTTCCAGTACTGATGAATTTCTTGGTACGGCAGAAATAGTTTGATTGTTCGATAAAATCCGGTATTTCAAAATGAGAATAATCTTTGAGACTAAGGTTACCGGAGTAGAACCAAGTAAACTATTGTTGGAATTTCTTGATACTTGAGAGCTTAATATCTGCAGTGAATATGAAACTAATCATCGTTTCTGAAGCAGATAAATCCTTACTACGTTGGGTTCAGTTTATCGTAAGTAGAGTGTCAATGTAAAAAACAGTTCCATTTCAAACAATCCAGTTTAGCATAATTATGCAGTCTCAATGTAAGTAAACAGTTTAACTGTCAAAAAGATTTCTACTTCAAGCTATTCAGTTTAGTCATAAAGTTCTAATTCAAACAATTCAGTTCAGCATAAGTACGCAGTTGGTTGGTTGGTTGGATTTATGGCATATCAAATCCATTTTTATATAAATAGTCAGTTCTATTTCAAACAATGTTAGCATGAGCACACAATTTAACTTTCGAGCTATTTATTTAAGCCAAACACTTCTCATTCAAATAAATCAGTTTAGTATAAGTACAGATTGTGTTTACACAAAGGCTAGTTAGTTTGATTTTATGGCATATCAACCTTTGTAGGTTATTTAATACCAAATCACTTTTTATGCAAATAATCAGTTCTATTTCAAACAATTCAGTTTAACATAAGTACACAGTTTAATTGTCAAAAACATTTCTATTTGAAGCTATTCACTTTAGTCAAACAGTTCTAATTCAGCGAATTCAATTTAGTAAAAGAACAGATTTTGTTTACACAATTAAATGTCAAAACAGTTATATAAGCAATTCAGTTTAGCGTAATACAGTTCCAATGTCCAAAACAGTTCCATTTCAAACAATCCCGTTTAGCATAAGTACACAGTTTATTTGTCAAAAAAAATTCTATTCAAAGTAATTCAGTTTAGTCAAACAGTTCTAATTCAAACAATTCAGTTTAGCATAAGTATGCAGTTAGTTCTATGTAACCCATAGATATGGCCCTATCAGGTGCTACCATTCCGGGCCAGAGTGGACCTGGGAGCCATGTCAATGAAGGGGTGATCCGCAAAGCTCCAGCATCACTGGAGCCTCATCATCAGATTGTTTAGTGTCATATCCAGGACACTCGTTGAAAGAGGCCTTACTCCTCTGCAGAGGTGCAGTCGGTGTATTCTACTGCCCCAGTTGACTAAGCAATACATAGAGATAATGTCAAAACAGTTTTATTTCTATTAATTCAATTTAGAATAAGTACACAATTTAGAAATCAAAGCAGTTCTATTTCGAGCAAATCGGTTTAGCATAAGTATGCATTTTAAATGTCAAAACAGTTCTATTTTAAACAATCCAATTTAGCATAAATACGCAGTTTAAATGCTAAAAACAGTAAACTCAAACCATGGTTTAATTCTATTTAACCCATGTATAGGACCCTTAGTAGGTACTACCACACCGGGCCAAAGTGTACCTGGGAGAAATGGCATTGAAGGAGTACTCCGCATTCCCCAAAGCTCCAGCATTACAACAATCTCACCATCAGATTGTTTAGTGTCATAAACAGGACACTCGTTGAAAGGGGTCTTAACCTTTCTGCAGAGGTGCAGTCGGTATGTTCTACAGCCCCAACCTACTGTTGCATTGTCATCTGCTGATTCATGCAGAAATACACATATATATACTGGATACATACCGACGCAATGATAACAGACGTATGATAAACGACAGACGCACGAATAAAGGACGCATGAAGGAAGACGCAAGAAGACTTCTTTAGAAAAATATTCACCTCTCACTTTATTGCAAGATTTCGAAAGGGTTGTTCGAGGTTTGCATGTGAGAGGATGCTGGAGACCGAACATAAACTTCATATTTTGACCCCACTGTTATGACCGTCACGTTGTGTCTTTCTTGTTCTCTTAGATGTTCAACCAGAGGTCTTGGGGTCCACTCCATCGGGGCTTTTCCGAGGGCCCCCTCGGTCGGGTGTGGCCTTCCCTACCACATCTGGTCTCTGGCTGTCTGGAATTCTGCTGGCAACTGCTTTGGCACCCCAAACTCAACTGAGTTAAATGATAATTCAACGCCCACACGATCGCCTACTGGATCTTTGAAATCGGATGTTTAATCGTCATCAAGCGGAAATAACTGTCATGCAGTTCAGAGGTTACTCTCTTCCGGTGCATCACTGTAGTGGCATAATGGGACCTTCACCTGGTCCCATATCATAAGCCTTAATCCGCCCACGCGATCTCTTTCGATTACTGGCCATTGGAATGTGTCACTTCCTTCCGGTGTATCACCTTGGAATAGCATTTTTGGGCCGGGTCGAAGGTCAAAATATAACACTACTGAGCTATTTAAATGGTTGGTTTTCATGGTATATCAACATTTGTCGGTTAATTCATTCTTATTTATGAATATTTATTTATTAGGTACATATGATTTGTAAGGTTCTTTGCTTTAATGGTATATCAAACCTTGATGGCCATTTTCAGTCAATTATGTTTATTAAGGATTTAAGTTAAATGTTTTAGTTTCTTTGTAGGTAACTTTAAAAAATGATTGTATACTTGTGCTGGGAGTAGGATTTTACCAATTGTCAATTTCAGGTTTTTAATTGATCTTACTTATTACCGTGTAATTTAGTATTTACTTATTCTTTCAACGCATTTGACCCTCAGCTACCGCTTTCAAACACCCTTCAGATAAAAATGGTTGGGAGTTTGCTACAAGAGCAGATTGAAGAATAGAGTCGGGACTAAGCATATCGGTGCTTGAGCTTGATTCGACCAGCCGATTGATCGGATCGAGTATGCTTGACCACCCGTCTAGCCCAGTATGTGCCAAAGTGGTGTGTTGCAAGTAACTTGACCACTTAGTTACCAGAACAAATTCTGCTCAACCAGCAGGATCACGTCCTTAAGCATGACAGATCGTCACCCACAGCAAACAGGTGGCCTCGTTACATTCTACTGCCCTAGGCGACAAGGCGGTGTATGTTATTGGTGGTATAGTCACCAGAATTATCTGCCAGCAGAAAATAATAAAACATCACGTCGGAGTCATTAATTTTCGTTTATCATTTTTTATGTATACGAAATAAACGAAAATTGGTGACTCTGTTGAAAGAAATATAAGTTTTACCGGTTATGAATACATGCTGATATATTTTTCTTAGAAAAACTTCTTGTGATTGTAATATTTTTTCTTTCCCTGCAATCAAACACATTTCTATTGCTTAAATACTGCAATAAAACTACTTTCTAAATTCTGCGTGATTAATTTTTACTTAAAAAAAACATTTCAAGTATTAATTCTACTAGTTTAGTGTAGTGTTGTGCTGCGTTTATTTTCTCTTCGATTTATTACGGAATGCACGGGCGTTAAGAAAACTGTTTTTAATTTTTTCTCCTCGAGACATTTTGAATTACGTTTCGTTACCAATTTTATTCTGTCATTTTTTTTTCTATACGTGCAACTAAAGTAAAGAGAGATGAACGTCGAGGAACAAGCAAATATTTTTTCAACTTTCGAACCGGCCAAACTAACTTTTATGCCGAACGATATCAGGTCTTGGTTCGTTCAACTAGAATCTAATATGATCATGCGTGGCCTCAACAATCAAAGGGGGTTGCCTCGTGGCGTAATGGCTTAAGCGATAGACTGTGGAATCGTAGTAAGCGAGTTCGTATTCCAGTCGCGCTATTACGTTCACTTTCGGGAAAATACCCTTGGGAAAGGTATGAACCCCCTTTTCCTCCCAGCTATGGGTTAAATAGTACCACTACTGTTCTTCTAGGAGAATGGCTTTGGCATTAAATAACCTACAAAGGTTGATATGCCATTAAACAAAGAAACCAAACCAAACTAATCAACAACCAAATTAAGAAGTTCTAGTTCAGCATAAAGAATTTACCAGGTCATATTATCCCGGAAATTTGGCGTTTGAGGCGGGCGGGGTTTTCGCTTAAATCCCTATGACAGGCTGAAAGAAGTAATACTCACTCGGATGGCACTTTCTGAAAGACGGAAAATTCAGCAACTGTTGAATACTGAAACGCCAGGCGACCGTAAGCCATTTTAATTATTACGACACTTGCGTTCATACAACCATAACCTCGTCAACAACAGTTCAAGAAAACAATGAGTTAAAAAAGACGGTTGCACCAAAGTGATGAATAAACGATTAAAAGCCTTGACTATTCGTCATCCATGTGGCCGATCTTTAAGCAAAAAAATGATATTCAAAGTCGGGATCACTTTCAAATAGCCCTAGTTCTTATTGTTGGTATCACAATCGTTTTCGGTAAAATGGACGGAAACGTATTCAGCAAAGTGCCTTTAAAATCAGGGCACATTTAAACTAGTACACTGGCAGAAAGCGATGACAAATTCTGTCAGCACACACCCAAGTAACAAAATTCGTCTATTTTACTTATACGATACCACTACCGCCCTCAATTATCTAGTAGATAGTGCAGCTCAAATGTCCTTTGCTTCCAGTCACCCTTATAGATAAACGAAAGGGCCCAGAAAAATTAAACCTTTGGGCCGTGATCGGCACTGTTATCAATACATTTTGGACTTCGACGCTCTTTTAGATGGGTTTTCACCATCGCAGACTCCCCAACCCCAATTCTTGGTATTGATTTCTTTCAACATTTCGGCCTACTTGTAGACATGAACAATGGACGATTATTATTTTATCATGTATTGTTCGTATGCATACAAAAAAGGATAAACGAAAGTGGGAAGGTTCAAAGTCTACTGCCATGTCACCGACTTTCGCCTCTGACGTCGTAGTCGAGCATAGTAGAAATATGAGGGTTGCTTCAAAAGTAATTCCTTTTATTTTATTAAGCATGTTTTTAGTTATCTAATTAATCTTTCTTCTGCTGTTACAAATAAGATGGAAGTATTAAAAGGTAAAAATCAAAATAAAAAGAAGTTAGAAATCTAAAAAACAGGAATAAAAATTCTTGTTTCTGTTTGTTGAGTCAACATCTGATTCAACTTAGCAAGAAATTGCGTAAACAGTTAACATCAGTGTAGAATCTCAAGAGAATTGATTTTCTCCAAGTTTCATCTCGCATAAGTGCTACCATTTTGTCTTTTCTTGTGTCCTTCAGTTTTATTATTTAGCTGTCATTGATTGATAAATTCATCCCGGCGGATTTGCTTGCTCAGCTTGCTTGCTTAGAAGATTCGTGCATAAGTGCATCGGTAATTGAACCTGATTCCTTATTTCTATGTATTTTATATCGATGAAATTAGAGCCAAAGTAAGACAAATAGTTCTAAGTCATCGATGTGTCAGACTACACTGACCATCCTCCTCCTATTGTATCAAAAAGAGATTCTGCTCTAAGGCTGAAACAGTTTTGATGCACCGAAGATTAAAAAAATATATAGAGTGGAGGTTAGATTCAAATACAGAATATTCTTCCTAATATATGTGCGTTCTGTCTAGGATAAAAATGTCAATCGTCGACTCTTCAACACTCATATCAAAGCAGAATAAAAGAAAAAGAAAAAAAATCACTGTTTATTAGATAGATTTTATTTTTGCAATAATATTGAATTCCCACTATTAATATTTTCACAGTGTACTACTAAATCCATGTTGTGTGCTAATAAAGTTGAACTCCCTGCACTCTGCCAAGTGCAACAATAATTGAGTGTCCTGAATATGATACAAACTTATCTGAGGCTCCAGTTCTGGAGCTTTGTGGAGCACCCCTTTATTGGTATTATTCCAGGCTCTACTTTGACACAGGACCCTATCAGGTGCTACCACACTATCTATGGCTCAAATAGAACTCTTTGACATTTAAACTGTGTGCAAGTAAATGATTCATGCTAAATTGAATTTTTAGAAATAGAACTCTTTGATCATTTAACTGTTTATATACAAATGACTGTCTATTTAAATTTTTAGTGATACAGAGTAATACTTCTAATCATTTAACTGTAGCTAAACGAATTAGTAATATTGGTTGGTTGGCTGGGTTTTATGGCATATCAAACTTTATAGGTTATTTTACGCCAAATCCATTTTTAAGTAAATAATCAATTCTATTTCAAACAATTCAGTTTAGCCTGAGTACATGTCAAAAACATTTCTATTTCAAGCTATTCAGTTTATTCAAACAGTTCTAATTCAGCTAATTCAGTTTAGTATAAGTACAGATTTTGTTTACACAAAGTTAAATGTCAAAACAGTTCTATGTTAAACAAATCAGTTTAGGGTAAATACAGTTTCAATGTCAAAAACAGTTCGATTTCAAATACTTCAGTTTAGCATAAGCACGCAGTTTAAATGTAAGTACGGGTTAATTGTCTAAAACATTTCTATTTTAAGCAATTCAGTTTAGTCAAACAGTTCATTTTAGCATAAGTATGCCGTTAGTTCTATTTAACCCATAGGTAGGGCTCTATCAGGTGCTACCACGCCGGGCCAGAGTGAACCTGGGAGCAATGGCAATGAAGGGGTACTCCGTATTCCCCAAAGCCCCAGCATTACAGGAACCTTACCATCAGATTGTTTAGTGTCATATCCAGGACACTCATTGGGGGGGTCTTATCCCTCTGCATAGGTGCAGTCAGTGTATTCTACAGCCCCATAGTAATATAGAAGAGAAGTATTAATGTTGAATAGCAATACTTGAAACTCTTTAACTGTTTGCCTAAATTGAATTATTTGTATAACATAGTAATACATGGAACCATTTGACTGTGTGCAAATCAAGGAATAGTGTTCAATGGAATAATTAGTGTTAAATAACAATACTTGTAATCACTTCAATGTGTGCAAACAAATGATTAACATTTACGATTCTTTCCAATATTAGATTGCAATAATTGCAACCATTTGACTATACAGAAACGGTAGCAATACGAGTGTACAAATAAATTAGTTCTAACTCATCTAAAAATGAAATTACCTATAAACTATTTGCTTAAAAACCATACGTACATCCATTTAAATGTTTGCAAATAAAGGAATGATGTTAAATTGTTAGTGGTTTAAAAATGTCATCAACAAAACCAAAAAAAAAAATTACAGTCGATTTCCATACAACGTAAAGTTGTGGTTAACGTACTGAACTGGGAAATTGTAGTAAACGAGTTCGACCTTCAGTCGTGCAATTGCGTTTACTTTCGGAAGAACAATACTCCACCAGCTTTTGCTTAAATTGCATCTTTTACACAAATGGTTTTGACATCACCCATGAAGGTTAATTTGCCATTAAACAAAAAGATTAAACCATCTGCTTTCCGTTCGGTGTTCCATATTTTCCACTCACTGAGAATCCTATTTTAGGATGATTTTACGTTTTTAAACTAACTTTTCAAAAATTAGTTTTAAAATGAAGAATCTCATCAGATTTGATCAACATTTGACAGGAAGAATGATTTGCGACTTTTACTGAAAATTACGAAAATAAAAAAATGCGGCTGCTAATCGAATAAAACATTCATCTATCATGTTTTAACCATAGTCCTATAGAGATAGAATCTTGAATTTCTTAAACACGAGTTTAAGTCTTAATCAGTTGTTTTAGATTTAACTGAAAAAGTCGTCACAAAGACAAATTAGTATACAAACATACAGTGGCTGCAAAAATATTGGTTGATTGGTTGGGTTTTATGGCATATCAACCTTTGTAGTCTTACTTTAATCTTAAAACAAAGTGACTGTCTAATACTTCCAACAGTTTATGAATATTTTATAAATCAATATCTTATTATTGCCACTACTGCAAAATAAAAGTTAAAAAATATAATTAAACAAAGTTTACTGCATTCAAATTCTTTACTCGCCAGACGTTCTTAGTAAATCTTTTCAATTCTCTGAGTGTCAGGAGAGTTTAGAGAACAGATGTGTGTAGGAACGTGAGTTGGCAAGGCTGTATAGGGTAGTATGTTTAAGAATACATGAATGCCATGATCACCTATATACTCTATTCTAAACCACTGGCATAAAAAGCATTTCTTCATCTTTCTTTTAGAAATTTACATAATACATTTTAGTCGAAGAATATGAGTCACAATATCTAAGTCCATGGGAATTTCAATGAAAATAAAAGTATTTTTTTTCATATTTCTTGGTTCTTTACTAAGGTTAAACAAGTCATTTCTTGTAATTTTTTATCGAATAACTCTGAAATTAGTCATAAATGAAAATATGAGGGAATCTCCATAGCAGTGTCTATCTTGAACTAATGACGTCACTGAAACAGTGTTGCCCAAATTCATTTAAAATACCTGGTAGTGTATGTTAGTAAACGATTTTATTATAATGAAGATTATGCGTCTGTCTGTAACCAAAACTGCTTCACCACCAACGTTAAAATTCACGTTAGTATTATTTTTTTTTAAATCATGGAGAATTTTATGTAACTATTGGCCATATCGACATACAAATAACATGCAACTGAATTTATCTATACAATCAAAGAGTGGTACAATATGAACGGGAAGATTATTTTGCATTTTGATCTTTAAAATCACAGTTATTTCTTTTTTCATGATTTTTTAAAGATTTATCGACAGAACTTTATCAGAATACAACCAATCAAGTAATAATAAAAGATACTAAGTCAATATTTATTAAATGTTTCAATAGTTAAATAAAGAAAATTTTAACTTTGAAAAACAGGAGTAAATAAAAAAAGCCAGCGTCCATGATAGTTTTTCCATTCACTCCCGCCTCTTTTTCAGATAAGTTTGACGTAATTATATTAAATGCTATTTTTTTATTTTATTTTTTCATTTTGTTAGCTTTTTACTATTTGCTTTACTCAATATTTTTTTTAATATTTACACATCCAAAAAATAATAATAAAATAAACTGATATAAAAAAACAAATCCATGAACGAAAAAATGTAAATTCTGCTTTGATGTAGTAAGTCCGAGTTATTTATTTACACCCACACAAAAAATTAAGACATTAAAAAAGTATTTTTCCGGTTGACTGGTTTCTAATGGAATACCAACTGTTGTGGGTTATTTAATGACAAATCCTGTTTTCATTATATACTTATGATTGCTTTGCTTTTATGGTTATATCAACCGTTGTTGGTTATTTAATTCCAAATCCTGTTTAAAAATCATATGCATATCTAACATATATGTATCAATGAATTTTGTTGGTAACTTTTTTTTAAATGAGTCTGACCTTTTTTTTCACACAGTTAAATGGTTTCAAGTATTGCTATCTAACATAAATTATTCTATTCAGTATTAATCATTTGTTTGCAGACTGTTAAATAGTAAAACTTGTAACCACTTCACTAATTATTCTATTCCACATTGAATCCTTTAACTGTGAGAAAACGAATTGATAAAATATTGCTATGAATCAGTAACAATTCATTTAAACATCAGTCATGTTTTTTACACACAGTTTAAAAATAGTTCTACTTCTGACAATAAAATTTAAACTGGGCGCAAACAAATGACTTATGCTAAATTGAAAATAGTTCCATTTGACCCATAGATAGGATCTTATCAGTTGCGGTCAGTCTCGGTCAAAGTTGGCCTGGGAGCAACTGCAATGACGGAGCACTCTTCATTGCTCAAAGCTCCAGCATTACTGGAGCTTCACCATCAGATTGTTTTGTGTCACATCCACGAAAACTCGTTGGGTAGGGGGTCTTACTCCTCTGCAGAAATGTAGTCGGTGTATTCTAATACCCCACCAAGTAGACTCTCTGCGCAGAGCACTTGGAAGCTGTTTTAAGAGGGTTACAGTCTTTCGTGACAAAGAAAAATAAAGTATTAAACCTAATTACTATTTTCTTGAGATTTTTGGGATTAGAAAATTGCTATTCATATTTTCCACACTTGCTTCGCAGAAACTAGTGATTGTCTTTTTTTTTAATTCCATCATAGCAATGTTCTTTTGACAGAACAGTGGATTTCCAATATCTTTATTCTTTTTGTGCACTTCAATCTCCTCAAATCTTATTCATCGAGATATATTTGCATTTCATTTATCAATCTCATTCAGTTTGATGAAGATGAATTCAATCTTGCCGATGTTAAGGCACAATAACGCATATATATCATGTGACAAGAAGGTATACACACACACACATATATATATATATATATATATATATATATATATGGTGCATTCAATAAGTTTCCAGACTTTTTTGTACAGTTATTTAAAATTGTCGTAGACTCTTGAAAATTCAGTATGTTATTGCTATACATCTTATTAGATGACTGACCAATTTTTATGATTTCAGGTTCAAATGAGGTCACTTTAGAAGAACGATATGCAATAAAATTCTGTTTTAAACTTGGAAAAAATGCCACAGAAACGTATGAAATGCTTCAGACTGCTTTTCGGCCATCTTGCATTAATCAAGCATCAGTTTTTGAGAGGCATAAGAGATTCAAGGAAGGCAGTGAGTCTGTGAGGAATGATGAGAGGTGTGGGAGGAGTAAGGAAGTCATTACACCAGAGTTGATTGGCCAAAGGGTTAGGGTTACTATGTTGAGGTTTTAAGGGAGTTCAGGAAGAGATTCCGTCGGAAGAGGCTAGCACTCTTCAAATCGGGTCAGGACAATGCCCCAGTCCACAACTCCATCCTTGTCACTGACTATTTGACCAAGATGAGCATCAAGACAGTTCCTCACCCTCCCTATAGTCCATACCTTGCTCCCTGTGACTTTTGGTTATTCCCTAAGCTCAGAGGCTGTCTTTATGAGACAATTGAGGAGATGAAAGAGGCTATGACGAAGGTTATTGATCCGCTCACACAAGAGGACTTCCATGGGGCCTTCCAGAAGTTGTTGAAACGGTACAAGTGCATTGCAGCCGGAGGAGATTACTTCGAAGGGGACTAGAGTTTTATGTGAGTACTATCAATAAAAGTGCCCATACTAAAAAAGTCTGGAAACTTATTTAATGATCCTCGTATATATATATATATATATATGATTTTGTTTGGTTTTATGACACATCAACCATTGTAGGTTATTTAACGCCAAATCCATTTTTATGCAAATAATCAGTTCTATTTCAAACGAGTCAGTTTAGCATGAGTACACAGATTAATAGTCAAAAACTTTTCTATTTAAATCTATTCAGTTTATTCAAAGAGTTCTAATTCAGTTTAGTATAAGTACAGATTTTGCTTACACACAGTTAAATGTCAAAACAGTTCTATATTAAACAATTCAGTTTAGCGTAAGTACAGTTTCAATGTCAAAAACAGTTCCATTTTAAACAATTCAGTATAATATAAGCACGCCGTTTAAATGTAAATGCACTTTAATTGTCAAAAACATTTCTATTTCAAGCTATTCAGTTTAGTCAAACAGTTCTAATTCAAACAATTCAGCTGAGCATCAGTATAAAGTTAGTTCTATTTAACCCGGAGATTGGGCCCGATCAGGTTCTGCCATTCCGGGCCAAAGTGGATCTGGGAGAAATGGCAATGAAGGGGTGCTCTGCATTTCCCAAAGCTCCAGTATCACAAGAACCTCACCATCAGATTGTTTCGTGTCATATCCAGGACACTTGTTGAGGTGAGAAGTGTTACTACTCTGCAGAGGTGCAGTCGTTGTATTCTACAGTCCCAGCCGACTGGGCAAGATTGTTTGGGTTTTATGGCATATCAACCTTTGTAGGTTATTTAATTTCAAATCCATTTTAATACAAATAATCAGTTCTATTTCAGACAATTCAGTTTAGCATGAGTACACAGTTTAATTGTCAAAATCATTTTTATTTTAAGCTATCCGGTTTAGTCAAAAAGTTCTAATTTACACAATTCAGTTTCGGATAAGTATAGTTTTTGTCCACACACAGTTAAATGCCAAACCACTTCTTTTTCGTATAATTAAATTTTTCTGGTCAAAACAGTTCTTTTTCAGACAATTCAGTTTAGCATAAGTATGCAGTTTACATGTCAAAACACTTTTATTTCAAGCAATTCAGGTTAGCATAAGTACACAGCATAATTATCAAAAATATTTCTATTTCAAGTAATTTAGTTGAGCATATTTACGCTGATAAGTTTTATTTAACCCATAGATAGAGCAAAGTGGACCTGGGAGTAATGGCAATGAAAGGGTATTCTGCTTTCCCCTAAGCTCCAGCATCACTGGAACCTCACCATCAGATTGTTTAGTGTCATATCCAGGACACTCATTGGCGGGGGTTCTTACCCCACTGCAGAAAAGCAGTCGGTGTATCTTACAGCCCCAGCCGACTGGGCAATATAGAGAGTTAAATGTAAAAATATTTTTTTCAAATAATACAGTTTAGCATTAGTACGCAGTGTAAATGTCAGCGCAGTTCTATTTTAAACAATTCAGTTTAGCATAAGTACGCAGTTTCAACGCAAAAACAATAAACTCTCGAAACCACAGTTAAGTTATGTTTGCCATTGCTCCCAGGTCCACTGCGGCTCCGGAGTGGTAGCGCCTGATTGGGTCCTATCTAGGGGTCAATGAAGGGGTTCTCTGCATTCCCCAAAGCTCCAGCAATACTAGAACCTCAGTATCAGATTATTTAGTGAATTGTTTGAAATAATACTGTTTTTAATATTGAAACTATTTCACCAATAGATAGGGCCCGATCAGGTGCGACCACTCAGAACCAGAGCAATAGCAGTGAGAGGGTACTCTGCATTTCCAAAAGCTCCAGCATTACTAGAACCTTACCATCATATTGTTTAGTGTCATATCCAGGACACTCCTTGGGGGAATTTTACCCCTCTGCAGAGATGAAGTCGGTGTATTCTACAACCTCAACCGACAGGGCAATATAATTTTCACAAATAATATGCATGCATGAGTTTCACGCACAAAGGATTGCATAATCATTATATCAATCTGACAGATCTGCAGTATAATATGTGTGAAATTCAGAGTCATGTATTTTATATAACACTATAAAAACTTTAATATCTTAATTCTGTTTAATATGGGTTACTGTCACGTGATAGCCCACGGAGACGATAGAAATAAGATTAATACTATCCTCCCGTTGAATTAACAGTATCTAGCCGTCAAACAAGTGACCGTTAAGAGAGAATGTGGGTCACAGAGGGGGTGTCAACAGGTGTTGGTACTTAGTAACCTCAGGTCGCCGGACACCGGAAGGGGAGGGAAAGAGAAGCCAAATGATTGGCTGGGACCCCAAAACGGAAGTGGGGCTCCTCCCCCCCCCCGTCAGCGGAAATAGATAATAAGAAAATGAGTTTTTGAGCAGGGTTCGTAGCGGGCAGACGGACCAAAGCCAGTATTCCGGGTTGAAGACAAAAGAACATCTGAGACACGAAGGACCCCGGGTTCTTCAAGCCAGTGTAAAAAAATAGAATAAAGTCTATTAGCCCGTGAAAGAAGAAAGATTCTCCAGTGGAACCCCGTCGAAAAATAAGATAAGTAACTTTCGGGCCATTTCTCCTTTATACCCAAATTTTGTATACCACTCTCTCTCTCTCAATTTGAAGAAAAACAAAAGTCAAGAAAAGACATTTATATTCGTGAACTGTCCAATTATTATATGTTTTGACACTTTGATAACTGTAGTAAAGGAATTCATGTATTTTTATGTTACCACGTGGTCTATGTTGTTACTTCATGCTTCCCTTTCAGCTTCTATTCGCCTTATGTTATCTTGCTTAGAATTGTCCTCTTAATTCCTTAACAATATCACACGGGAAACCAGAGTTGCCGACTACTACAAATTAATATTATTACGACTAAAACCTATAGGTCCATATTCTTCCGTTATCTTGTGGAAGGAAGTGAAAGCGGCCTGGTGGGTGTGTGGATAGTGTGAAAATTTGGAACCCCTTGCCAGCGGCGGTCAGTCTGGCCCTAAATTGATCCCTCACATAATATGCCAGGACTTATTCTATAGGGGATCAAGTGCCAACCTGCCCCGTCTTCACACGTGCGAAAATAAAGTCCCGTTTTGGGATTTTAGTCAATTTGCCGTCACAGTTACAAACATATTCAAAGGTTTTGGTCTGACACTTATGCACCTACATTTGAAAGAATCAGAATAATTTAGTTTGGTTTTATGGCATATCAACCATTTTAGTTTATTTAATGCCAAATCCATTTTTATGCAAATAAACGGTTCTATTTCAAACAGTACTATTACAAACAATTCAGTTTAACATAAGTACGCAATTCATATGTCAAAAAAAGTTCTTCGTGAGTGGGTTTGGTTTGATTTGTTGGGGTTTATGGCATATCAACCTTTGTAGGTTATTTAACGCCAAATCCATTTTTATGTAACTAATCAGTTTTATTTCAAACAATTCAGTTTAGCATGAGTACACAGTTTATCAAAAAACCTTTCTATTTCAAACAATTCAGTTTATTCAAGCAGTTATATAACAATTCAGTTTAGTATAAGTACAGTTTCAATGTCAAAAAACAGTTCTATTTCAAATAATTCAGTTTAGCATAAATATGCAGGCAGCATAAATCATTCCATTTACTTTTCCTTATTTATTTGCACACAGTTAAATTATTACAAGAGTTTCTATGTAACAATAAGAATTTAACATCAGTCTTTTGTAAGCACACATTTGAATAGATATGTATGATATGTTAGAGATTAACAATTCAAAAAAGTTACTGAGCTTATAAGTTTGCCGACTGTTAAGTGGTTTTAAGTATTGTAGTTTTTGATTATTTCTTCAAGATTAAGGCTGGCAACTACGTTGTCTGGAAAGGAAACATTCCTCTTGTGTTTGACCTCAATAATTTCTTTTTCTTTTTGGTAAACAGTACCAGTTCTTGCGTAAGCTGCATGATCGAGTTGGCAGTTTGCACATCGAATTTCTTTTAAGCAATCTTCTTCTACATGGTCCGGGTCCTTTTCACTGCATTTGGAACATGTCTGTCGTCCTCTACAGGCTACCCTGTGGTGTCCAAATTTCTGACATATGAAGCAACTCAGGGGAGCTGGGACGTACTGTTCAACTCTCTCAAGACAATAGCCGATCTTCACTTCTTTTGGAGTTTGAGGCTTATTAAATGTTAGGATGTAAGTGTTGGTCTGGATTCGTTCTTCACCTTTTCTAATGGAGATTCTCTTTATATTTGTCACTCCATGTTTTCCCAGGGTTAATGCTATCTCGTCTTCTGTAGCCAATGCAAACTCTCTACTCCTGATAACTCCCTTGGAAGTGTTGAGTTTCTCAAGCGGATACGCCCTGCATTTGGTCGTATGAAAAGTTTTTATTTTTAATGTTTTCTACCTGTCTCCGGCTGTCTACTCCCACAAGCAAGTTACCATTTCTTGTTTTCTTAACAGTTTTCTGACAAGCTCTTGTAGATATTACTTTTTCTATTAGGAAAGGTGAGAATTTGGCTAGGCATACCTCCTCCAAAGATTCAATAACAATGAATCTGGGGAAGTCTGCTGCCTCATCCTCCGAGATTCGTTTTTTTTTGTTTGAAGACGCCATATATGCTGTATATTTTTCACAGGCCCTGTGCTCCTCCACTCACCACGGAGCCCAACTTGTGTTGCGAATAAACAAAGGGGCTAACCCATTCGCCTTGGTTGAGACGGGGGATACGCGACCAGTATACTCGAGTTGAGGGTAGGCTTCCGAGCCGTTGCCAATTTCCAGTTCTCAGCGCTGGTCAAATTCCTATTCTCAACACAATTGACCCTCAGTCACTGCCTTCTAGCGATTAACAGATCAGGGTTGGGAACTTGCTGCAAGTGCAGATTTAAAAGTACGGTCGAGATGAAATATATAGGTGCTAGGGCTTGACATGACCAGCCGATTGATCGGATCGGGCCTATCCGACCGCTCCTCAGACCAAGTAAGAGCCAAAGTGATGTGTTGCAAGCCATTGACCACTCTGTCGCCGGATCAATTACTGCTCAACCACCAGGGACCCGTCCTAGCGCCTTACGGGTCGCCACCCACGGCCAATAGGTGGCCTCATTGGGGGGGTCTTACCCCTCTGCAGAGGGGTTCAGTCGGTGTATTCTACAGCCCCAGCCAACAGGGCGGGTTTGGTTTGATGTCATATCAGACATTGCAAATTGTTCAATGACAAACTGTTTAGATTTATATATAAAATACACGTGGTTTGAGATCATTTTTCTAATAAAATTTTTAAACAAACCAGGGCTCATTTTCCTTCACCGTTAAATGATTTCAAGTATTTCTACCAATTACGAATCGTTCTATTTACTTTTCCTCATTTGTTTGCACACAGTTAAATGATTTCTAGAGTTGCTATGTAAAAGTAACAATTTAACATCAGTCATTTGCGTACATTTAAATAGATACGTAAGATATGAAAGAGATTAACATTTAAAGAGGTGAGTGAGCTGATAAGTTTGCCCACAGTTAAGTAGTTTCAAGTATTGGAGTTATTTAATATTTTTTCAAGATTAAGGTTGGCAACTATGCAGGCTGTGTCACTATTCATACTTTCTATACAATAGGTTCTTTGTAGAAGTTTTGTCGATCACTGAGCAATTTCACTGTTCATTGATTCTTATAGGCGACTTTCTTCTTGATGTTGACGGGGTTATATGGAATTTGGTTGAGGGTATTTTGAATGCGCTTCCTGGTCTTTTATTGTATTTTCCATGATTGGAAAATAGTAGCTTGTGATTTTTGTTAAAGTTTTTCAGGTTTTATGGGTGACAAGATTTTTATCCTATTACATAAGTCACAATCAGTCCGACGAAAAGCATCACAGACAGTTTTGTTGAAGATTTTGCACTTTTAGGAGTAGTTCGTGTTGAAGTAGTAGATTCTTCGTGTGTTTTTAGTTGGTTGGTTGTTTTGTTTTACGGCGTATCAACCCTTTTCGGGTCATTTAACCCCAAATCAAGTCATTTTGATGAAAGTTTGTTTATTTCAAGGTCTTCGTAACTTCAAATATTTATTCATGTTGTACAGTAATTTTCGAATACTCATTTGTTTTTATATTTTTGGGGATTGTTTATATCATATTGGTTAGATCTTACAATTTTTCCATATAGGCCCATTGTTTTCAGAAAGGATATTATAGCGTCCTTTTAATTTTTTAAAATTGTTCTTTCATAGGGCTTGCATTGTAAAATCTTTCCCTTGTAGGGGCCAGATCAATGCATTCAATGAGAATATGTTTTATTGTGTACACTGTCAGTAGTAGTTGCTCTTTTTTAAGAAAGTAAGAATGTGTAATTCTTGTGTGACCTATGCGAAGTCTGGATAATACGACTTCTTTTCGGCTTTTTCTGAAGCTTTGCTTCCATTCTCCTTGTATAGGCTTGATTTATTGAAGCTTGTTCTAGTTAGTGTTACTCCAGGGATGCTGCCTTTGTTGTAGTATATATTTGTTTATTTTAATTTTTAAGTCCATATATGGAATTTTAAACTTTTTTTCAGGAACCATACTTAAGGCACATCTAGCCGCTTTATCGACATTTTCACTAATTCCAGTGTGACTTGGAATCCAACATAGAAAAATGTCAGATGACAATGAAATACTACTAATTTACAAAAGAGTTTAATAATGTGTCAAGTTTCTTGCTTTGTAACGATGTTAACACTGACAACGAGTCAGAAAATATGATGAATCTTTGATTTTTGAATCAGATAGAGCGCCATATGTACTGCGCACGCTTCCACATTGAATATCAAGGTATCGTTTGGGAGATGTTTTTACCACTGTATATTGTTCTCTCTTGCTTAGAATGTCTAGGATATTTATCTTTAATTTTCTCAGGTTTTTCTTGGAAAGTTAGAGGAAGAGATATAATCTTTTAGAGTTTGCACAGACTTAGAATTCCTTTTGGAGTCCTTATGGTCTAAGGTGGGATTTTGGTATGATCGTATTATGTATTTTTGTGAAATTTATTTTTCCTTCTTTTATTGTTTCGATCCGAAGGCCAAAAGGTTTTATAGCCTTTTCACTCCTTTCGAATAATTCCCTATGTTTTGGTTGAAATGCACCATCATATGCAGGATTAGATGGGCATGATTTTAATTTAACATAATACTGAAGAGCCAATTTATTGGTTCTGATATTCTCCAGTTGAGAGTCTGTATGCAGATGCTAGCGAAGCATCGGCAATGTTTTGAAGGCTTCAAATACTAATCTCAGGACTTCATAGTAGATTGGATTAAGTATTTTAGATAGGTCTTTTTTGCAGATTGGTATATAAAATTACCATAATCCAGCTTCGATCTAATCAGTGACCTATACAATTTCATTAGAGTTTTTCTGCTTTGTGTGGGCTATCCCACGTAACAGTTGTAATGTTCTACTGCATTTAGCCTTCAAATATTTCAAGTGGGGATTAAAGGTGAGTTTTTTTTTATCAAATATGAACCCTAGAAATGTGTACTCATTTACAACTGGAATTTCTGTCTTTTCAAGTTTCAGGCTTGGATCATTGTGTAGTTTTCTCTTATGACAGAAATGAACACATTTAGTTTTAGTTTTAGAAAATCTAGACTCATTTTCTGTTGCCCATTTTGTTGATTTTATCTAAGCACTGTTGGAGTTTGCGCTCACTGGTGGGTATATATTTTGACCTGTAACATTATGAGGTCAACGTATAAAGATCCGTCCACTCCAGGAGATAAGCATTTGGTTATGTTGTTAATTTTAATGCGAAACAGTCACGGATAATACATTGCCCTGAATGACTCTTTCTTCCTAATTTTTCATATTGGATTGAGTGGATCCAATGCGGATTTTAAATTTCCTGTCTAACGAGAACCTGTTAATAAAGTGGGGAAGTCTGCTTTTTAGTCAAAGATCGCTTAGGTCTCTCTCCATATTCCCGCGTAATATCGTAGGACTTCTCTAGATCGAAGAAAATAGCCGTCAGATGTTCCTTTCTAATCATATATTTACCAACCCCTCCGCTCGGGCAGGATATGACACAGGGTCATTTTTAAGCGAGGTTTAACAGGTTTGAATTCAGAGTTTTCCTTCTCCTAGACTAGTTGCCTCACCAAGGCTGAAGAACCTAGTCTGCCCTACTATTTACCCATAGCTGGAGGGAGAATTGGATTCATACCTTTCCCAAGGGCATTAGTGCTATGTGAAATGCAATCAGTATAATCTTTCTAATAAAAGCCTCTCTAATAGTTGTTTCCAGACGGATCAAGTGGTCAGTTATACTTCTTTTATTCCGGAATCCACATTGTAGACTGGAAATAAGGCCAGTGAAATCCAGATACCTAACCAATTTACCATCCTCTCCATAAGTTTACACAAAGAGCTTGTGACGTGGTATGCTACACAGAGAGAGAGGGGGAAGGGGATGTCAATACCCTTACCACTTTATTTGAATCAATAGGCATTAGGACTGACCGTTAAAATAGTAGGGGAAAGAAAATGCAAGCTATTGGCACTCTATGCCCTTTAGTCTGTTGAACGAAAGAAGTAAAGTTCAATCCAGTGGCGTAACTCGGCGAGGTGGTGGGGGAGGAAAATCGGATGATTGGTCCACAGGCTCTTCGCATCAAAAAGACCATCACGCGTTAGAAAAATTTGAAGGAGAATCTTTATTTTGGACAGAAGCCAGCGTTAGAAAAACTTGCTGAATTTAGCCGACTCCGGGAAAAGTCACTCACCCGTAAAAAGGAGAGAAGAAATCTTAAAACTGAAAACCCGTCAAAGATAAGTACAGCACAAACCGTTTTCCTTCTACAATTCTTAAATATTAGAAAGTTATATGTATGTAAAAAAAAAAAAAAAAAAAAAAAAAAAAGAGAGAGAGAGACTGTAAAGGTTCTATTTCACCAATGATTGAATTCATTGAATGAACACTGCCACACGCCTCAGTCCGGCGGCTTAGACACTTTTACTCTAGTAGGAGTAAAATAAAGAAAGAAAAAAGAGAAAGAAGAAAAAAGACTGTTGAGAGACATTTTTGTTTTATGTTTTCCTGTTGGCTTAATATTACGGTATTTTAGAAAGAAAAAAGAAAAGAAAAAGGAACTGTTTCTTAAATCTCATTATTTGTTTGGTCGTTGCATTATTAAAATTGTTATATTTTAAATGCACCCTTGTGTTGAAATCTTTTGGTTGTGTTATTTCCTCTGTCGATTTAACTTTTGCATGTACCTTGTCTCAGCCTCCTGCCGCTTTCATTAATTCTCGCTAACGTCTTATTGCCTCCTTAAACATTACAAGAGGATTTTGGAAATACGTCTACAGTTAATACTATCGAACCTAGAAGTTCGTTCTTCCGTGATCTGAGGGGTTAGGAAGACAAAAGACTTGGTGGTGTATGTGAAAGTTAATTCCCCCCCCCTTTACCAACGTCTGAGGTCAGTCTAGCCCTGAACTAGCCTCCACATTATTTGTCTGTTCATCATACGCCCGAAATAGGAGTCTTGACCGGGATTTATTTTGTGGAGCGTCAAGTGCCAGGCTGCCCTCAGCGATACACATTCTACGTAACAAACCTTCTACAAAGGACAATGACCGAGATGTCGATCTCTTAAGGTCAGAGTAGAATTCAACGTCACAAAGCTAGTCAGTGAAATTGGTCTATAATTTTGAGGGGCTAAGTTATCCTAACCTGGTTTTGGAATTGGTATTACTGTGGCTTGTCTCCATATATCAGGAAACTCACCCTCTGTCCATAGTTTGTTATATATTTTTAAGAGCAGTTTTAGTGATTCGTTTGGTAGTTGTCTCAAGAATTCATTGTGGATCAATATATGAGATCATTTATAGCGTCTTTTAATTCTCTTTGTGACAATAAGCTATTGTAATTTTCCAGGTTTTTTGATAGGAAGTTTAACTTGTACTTTTTGTTTGACCGTTATAAATGTTGATATGACATTTTGACAAGACGAATTTTGAGAAAATGTTTTGGCTACTAAATCTGCCATATTCTTTTTGTCAGTTATTGTGCAATCGTTTGTTGTTTTTTGCTTTTTTTTTTTTGTTTTTTTTACTTTTTTTTTGAGAAGTGGTTTATTGGCATGGCCTGATATTTACCTGCAATTTTCCGGTTGGTTGGTTGGGGCTTTTTATGAAATATCAACCTTTGTAGGTTATTTAATTGCAAATATATTTTTATACAAATAATCAGTTCTCTTTCAAACAATTCAGTTTAGCATGAGTACACAGATCAATAGTCAAAAACTTTTCTATATAAAGCTATTCAGTTTAATCAAAGAGTTCTAATTCAGCCAATTCAGATTAGTATAAGTGTTTTTCACTCAGTTAAATGTCAAAACAGTTCTATATTAAATAATTCAGTTTAGCGTAAGTACAGTTTCAATCTCAAAAACAGTTCCATTTCAAATAATTCAGTTTAGCATAAGTTCAGTTTCATTGTCAAAAACATTTCTATTTCAAGCTATTCAGTTTAGTCAAATTTCTAGTTCAAACAATTCAGTTTAGCATAAATATACAGTTTAGTTCTATTTTAACGCATAGTTAGGACCCTTATCAGGTACTACCACGCCGGGCAAGAGTGGACCTGGGAGTAATGGCAATGAATGGGTCCTCTGCGTTCCCCCAAAGCTCCATCATCACTGGAACCTCACGATCAGATTGTTTGGTATCATAAACAGGACACTCATTGGGGGCGGGGTTTACTCCTCTGCAGAAAAGCAGTCAGTGTATTCTACTGCCCCAGCCGACTAGGCAACACCTTGCTTGAGGAAGGTTTCGTGGAGGTAGATAACTGCAGGACATTCTTGCATTATTAATAGAAGCAATTCATTGATATTTTCTTTCAATCCATGACAATTCCACTGGATTATTTTTTGACCCATGGTTAATTAGCTTGGGTTTATTTCTTGTCTTTGACCAGTTTTTGTTTGGTTGGTTTCGGATTTTGTGGTCTGCTATGTCCATTATTTCTCGGCCCTCAAATCTGCTCTGTGTCAAGTTTAATTTTGTTTTTGTTTTTGGTCGTTCAGGTTGTTTAATGGAAGATTTTCCTCCCTGATCGTTCTTTTCTGGATTCAAGTCAGGATTATTTTCCTTGGGTGTTCAGTACAGTCGATAGGTGGTTTTCCGTTATTTCGTTCTGTGTTTTTATCTTGTGGTGTATCTTGAGCGGAGTTATCCGATTCAGTGAGCGGTATATTGATGCCTTTTCCCCACTTCATCTTTTGTTTTCACTTTTGGTTCCTCGAGTTGTGCTCTTAAGTTTTTGATAAAGTTTGGACAGTCCCTTTGACCAAGCTCTAGCATTTTCTGGATTAGATTTTGGTTTGTTTTGTTGGCATATCAACCATTTTAGGTTATATAATGCCAAATCCATTTTTATACATATAAATTGTTTTATTTCAAACAAGTCAGTTTAACATCAGTTCGTATTTTAAGTGTCAAAAACAGTTCTTCGTGAGTGGGTTTGTTTTTATGCCATATCAAATATTGCAAATTGTTCCAGAACAAACCCTGTCTTGATTTATATATTAAATACACATGGTTTGTTATGTTTCTAATGACATTTTAAACAGATCTGAGCTCATTTTCCTTCACCACTTACATCCATAGCTGCCAAAATCTACAATGCCCTACTACGAAACCGAATAGAACCCAAAATCGACAACATACTTAGAAAAAACCAAAATGGCTTCCGAAGAAATAGATCCACGACCTCACAAATATTAACCATCCGCAGAATCCTTGAAGGTGTACGGGAAAAGAACCTACAAGCGACATTAATATTTGTCGACTTTACCAAGGCTTTCGACTCCATCCACAGAGGAAAGATGGAACAAATCCTACTAGCGTACGGCATACCTAAAGAAACCGTAGCGGCAATAACGATTCTCTATAGAAACACTAAAGTAAAAGTACGATCACCAGATGGAGACACAGAATACTTCGACATTGTAGCAGGAGTACTACAAGGGGACACGCTGGCTCCGTATCTCTTTATCATTTGTCTAGACTACGTACTTAGAACATCGATTGACAAAATCAAAGAGAATGGCTTCGAACTGACGAAGAAAAGAAGCAGAAGATACCCCGCAACAACAATTACCGACGCCGACTACGCCGATGACATAGCGATACTGGCAAATACACCTGACCAAGCCGAAACACTTCTGCATAGTTTGGAACGAGCAGCAGCAAGCATAGGCCTCCATGTTAATGCACACAAAACGGAATATATGTGCTATAACCAAACGGCGGACATCTCCACTCTAAACTAGTAGACAAATTCACGTACCTAGGAAGCAGCGTCGAATCAACCGAAAAGGACATCGAAACGAGGTTAACGAAAGCATGGACAGCTATCAATAGGCTATCGACTATATGGAAATCAGACCTAACCGATAAAATGAAACGCAGTTTCTTCCAGGCAGCGGTCACATCGATACTGCTATATGGATGCACTACATGGACGCTAACAAAACGGCTGGAGAAGAAACTGGATGGCAATTACACAAGAATGCTGCGTGCAATCCTGAACAAGTCCTGGCAGCAACACCCCACAAGACACCAACTGTACGGCCACCTGCCCCCTATCACGAAAACTATTCAAGTTAGGCGAACCAGACATGCAGGACATTGCTGGAGAAGCAGAGATGAACTCATAACTCATGACCGCGCAAAAGCAGGACGACCAGCACGAACGTACATTCAGCAGCTATGTGAGGATACAGGTTGTTGTCCTGAAGACCTGCCTAGGGCGATGAACGATAGGGAGGAGTGGCGAGAGAGGGTCAGGGATATCCGTGCTGCCAGCACGATATGATGATGATGAATCATTCTATTTACTTTTCTTCATTTTTTTGCACACAGTTAACTTATTACGAGAGTTGATATGTAATAGTAACAATTTAACATCAGTAATTTGTTTGCACACATTTACATAGATACGTATGATATGTAAGAGATTAACATTTAAAAAGGTAAGTGAGCTTATAAGTTTGCCCACAGTTTAGTAGTTTCAAGTATTGCAGTATTTAATATTTTTTCAAGATTAAGACTGGCAACTACGCTGTGTCGCTATCCATACTTTAAATACAGTAGGTCCTTTATAGGGATTTTGTTGATTCCTGTACATTGCACTGTTTGATTGTTATAGGCGACTCATTTCTTGAAGGTATTTTGAATGTGCTTCCTGATCTTTCCTTGTTCTCTTTGGTGTTCATCTGTATTTTCGCAGCTTGGCTAATGAGAACTTGTGATTTTTGTTTAAGTTGTTCAGGTCTTATGGGAGACAAGTTTTTTAATGTCCTTAATGCTTTTTGGTGGACAGATTGTTGACTTATGTAACGGCTGTTTTGTTGGAGATTTTGCACTTTTACAAGTAGTTCGTGTTGGAGTGGTAGATCCTATGCGTATTTATGTTTGGATCTCTCCCTATTTCCAACCTGTTGCTGTGCTGGTGCTTGGTAAAATCCGACCGAGTGTAGTTTTTTTCAGGTACTCCAGAAAATTTGGCCAATCAATGGTTTCCAACTGGATCAATTTCTCCACGAGTGTTCTATATTTGTTGTCTTGATTGGTAGTATACGCCCTCTGTACAACAGAGGCGTAGCTGCTTTCTCTCATGTATGTCCCTACAATTTTCCTTGCTTCCAGTGAGGACACATTCCTTTTGTGTTTCACCTCAATTATTTCCTTTTCTTTTTTGTAAACAAAGCAAGATATTGCGTAACCCGAATGATCTTGTCAGCAGTTTGCTCATGTCATCCCTTTCAAGCAATCTTCCTCCACGTGGTCCGGGTCTTTTCTCCGCATTTGGCACATGTCTGTCATCCTCTATGATTGTTGCTATTTTCCATGATTCTAGGAATGTTCCATTTATCATTGAATATTTTCAGAAGGTAATTGAGAGAATTCTTCGTAAAGTGTTTTAGAAATTCATAATGAATTTCATCTGGGCCGACTGCTGTATTATGAGATGTTTGTATAGCTTCTTTAAGCTCTGCTGGTGTAAATGGTAGGTTATATTTTTCTGAATTATTTGTATTAAAATTGAGTCTTTGTTTCTCTGATTTGCTTTTGTAAGAAATGAATTGTGGATTGGAGTTTTTGAGGGAAGAATTTTCTGAAAATGTCTCGGCTAGTTCTTCTGTCCTTTCTTATAGTTGCTTCCGTTTGGGTTTTTTGTGAGGTGTTTGAGATTTTCCGGGGATTTTCCCAATCATCCTCCAGATTGTGTTGGTTTTGGTTAGAGAAGCCCAGTTGGTTGACAGTTTTGCCAACTTTTCTTCTTGGCTTCCTTAATGAGCTTTCGTGTTTTTGCCCAGAGGAGTTTGAAGTCGTTGAGATTAGTAGTGGTGGGTTGCTTATTGAATTTACGTAAGGCAGCTTTACGGAAGTCATCGTTGAACCCGGGAGTATTGTGTTCATACGAGGTTGAGGTTTTTGCTATAGGTTCTTTGCTATTGATATTAATGTTTCCGTAAAATATTTTGTTTGGTCTGTGGTGTTAGGGTCTGGGTGGAGTTTTTGTTCGCAGAGGGTTTCAAAGACTTCCCATGTTGAATCGTTTAGTTTCCAATGAGGGAGTCTTTCGTCATGGAGAGGTTGTAGGATTTAAAGTAGGATAGGGAAGTGGTCGATACTACAGAGATCATCGGGAACTTGTCCATATAGCTTATACAAGTATACTCATGCAAAGAGTATGATTCTGAGCCTCTGCCAAATTCTGATTTTAATCACACAATCTAACAGCGGTCAAAAGTCTTATCTCTCAGTACAATTGACCCTCAGCCTCCGCCTTCTAGCACGTATGGAACTGCAGACCTATCATCAAATGCCGTTTAGCGTCATACCCATATCACCCCTTTTATGGGAGGCAGTCAGTATATTCAAAGCTCCGTCAACAAAACAGTATGTGCAGCATAAATGCATGTAGTTTATAATTTTTAAAATATATCAAAAATTGTTTAGCTTAAACAGATCATTTCAGTAGTACTCTGTTTTATACATCTTACAATTGAGCAGGAGTAATTTTAATTGTTTTCTTTTATTGACACCGGTTCATCTCTCTTCTTTACAGATTACGGCGTTTTCAGTTGTTTAGTCTTCTGTAATCAGAATCGTTTTCGTGTTTTTACCGCCCTTAAAGTGAAAGTCTGTTATACAATAGCAACATTTCCGAACCTCGGAACATCTGATGATTTTTCTTTATTTTAATTCTTTTCATCGCTCAGGCGAAACGCATGCCTCAATTTCATTTCGCTCAATTCGTTTTAATTGAATTATTCCAGCAGATTTGCCTGTCATTTTCTGATGACATTTCAACGTAATCTATCGATGGTCGAAGCACGAAAGAGGAGAACGCTGGAGGGATTGCACTGACAAATATCAGTACTATCTTGACTTATACACTTAAACACCAATGTCACGGAAAGTCTACGGTGACCAACAATAGCACAAGTTGTGGGCATTCTGTTAAACTCCACAGTCATTAGTCAGAGTCGGCTTTAACGTAAATTGATTACGGTTGTCTTTTCTAGCTTTATGCATTCCTAGACTAAAGCAAAAATTGTATTACACTCAAATAATATGTTCAGTTGCTCAAATCTTACTTTATGTTTATTTGTTTGGGTTTTATGGTATATCAACATTTGTTGGGTATTTAATGCAAAATCCCTTTTCATACAAATAAACAGTTCTATTTCAAACAACTCAGTTTAGCATAAGTACACTTTAATTGTCAAAAAGCTATTCAGTTTAGGTTTGGTTTGGTGGCATATGAACCATTTTAAGTTATTTAATGCCAAATGAATGTTATACATATAAACATTACAGTTTAGCATAAGTACCGTTTCCACTCAGTAAAATGTAAAAACAAAATTCTTTTTAGCAGAAGTACACAGTTTAATTGACAAAAACATTTCTATTTCAAGCTATTCAATTTAGTCAAACAGTTCTTTTTCAAACAATTCAATTTAGTATAAATTTAGTTTTTTCGTTTACACAGTTAAATGTCAAAACAGTTCTATTTTAATCAATTCATTTTAGCATACAAAAACACTACCGTTTCAAGCAATTCAGTTTAGTATAAGTATGCAGTTTAAATTCCAAAATTGTTCGATTTTAAACAATTCAGCTTAGCATAAGTACGTATTTTAAATGGAATACGCAGTTTCAATGTCAAAACAGTCCTATTTCAAGCATTTCAGTTTAGCATAAGTATACAGTTCTATTTGATCCATAGAGTGGACTATCGGGTGCTACCACTCTGGGCTAGAGTGGACCTAAGAGCGATGGTAATGAAGAGGTACACCGCATTCCCCAAAACTCCAGCATTACTCGAACTTCACCATCAGCTTGTTTAGAGTCATATCCAGGATATTTGGGGCGTCTTACCCTACTGCAGAGATACAGTCAGTGAATTCTGCAGCCCCAGCTGACTGTGCCACTCAAATCTTTCTGGACTGTATAAATTTTATGATACAATATCAGTCATGCCACAACTGCATTTAAATGAGTTCAAATTATTTCATCATGCGTTTTGTTCAAGAATCCATTTCTTTGTGTTGTGTCAGTTATGTTGTTCTAAGTATTTAATGTAAAATTTTCCTCATTATACATCTCTCTAAAGTCGTCAATGGAGCGATGATTAATTGATTAATTATGTTACACTGAGAGTGAAAAGGAATTTTTTTAAAAAAAGCTTTGGTCATCTTTGTTTTACTTGGTAACTGTAGATGTTCCCACTGATGTATCCGAACGGTCAGAAAATCGCTTAGAATACCTTTCGCACATATTACGTTGTTTACAACTTCTGCTTTTAGAATTACTTACATACAAATTAAAAAATGGTTGCATTTTTTGAAGCATCGCGTTGTCGTGTTTGTGAGACAGCCTAGTTACAAAAATGGCGACTAGAATGGACAGTCAAAGTCTCCAAGATGTGTTTTGCGTAGGATCTCTTCAAAGAGTCTGTCTGATGTAATATTTATTGCTTTTCTATAGAAATCGATTAAGATGAATTCTTTTCTAGAGAAGAAAAAAAATAATGTTTATAATTTTTTCTTTTCGTAGAATTATTAAAAAAAATAATGTCTGCACAGAATAAGACGTTGACTTGAAAGACAAAAGCTGACCAGAAAGAGAGCATCTTTTTACAATTTACTGTGCGTAACATTTGCTAAATGTTTTGATTCTTTTACAGCACATCAACCTCAGTGGGTTATTTAATGCCGACAGAAGTATAGACATAAAACAATCATTTTTTGTAGGAAAATTGCTTGTTTGGGTTTTATGGCATATCAACCTTTGCAGGTTATTTAATGCCAAATTCATTTTCGTATAAATAAAAAGTTCTATTTCAAATAATTCAGTTTAGCTTAAGTATACAGTTTGTCAAAAGCATTTCTATTTCAAGCTATTCAGTTTAATCACGCAGTCCTAATTCAAAAAGCTCAGTTTAGCTATATAGGGTCTAATCAGGTGCTACCACTACTATCCAGAACTGACCTGGGAGCGATGTCAATGAAGGGGTACTCCGCATTCCCCACAGTTCCAGCATCCCTGAAACCTCTCATCGGATTGCTTAGTGCCTTATCCAGGACACTGTAGGGACTACAATATTGGATCTCTCCCCATTCCCAAATTGTTGCTGAGCTTGTGCTTGGTAAAATTCGGCCAAGTGTAGTTTTTTCAGGTGATCTTAAAACTTTGGCCAATGATTCGCTTCCAATTGGATCAATTTCTCCACAAGTGTTCTATATTTGTTGTCTTGATTGGTTCTATCTGCTCTCCATGCAACAGAAGCGTAGGTTTTTTCTCCCATGTAGCTCCTAACAATTTTGGTTCTTTAGTTGTTTCGGTTTTATGGCATGTCAATCTTTGTAGGTTATTTAATGCCGAATCCATTTTTATACAAATAATCAGTTCTATTTCAAACAATTCAGTTAAGTATGAATACACAGTTTGAGACGGTTCGTTGGGTTTTATGACATCAACTTTGCGGGTTATTTAACACCAAATCCATTTCTATGCAAATATTCAATTCTACTGCAAACAATTTTGTTAAGCAAGAGTATAGCTTGATTGTCAAAAACCTTTCTATTTCAAGCAATTCAGTTTATTCAAATAGTCCTAATTCAGCCAATTCATTTTAGTATAAGTATAGATTTTGTTTATACACAGTTAAATGTCAAAACAGTTCTATATTAAACAATTAAGTTTAGCGTAAAAACAGTTCTATTTCAAACAATTCATTTTAGCATAAGCATGCAGTTTAAAGTACAGAATTTAATTGAAAAACATTTCTATTTCAAGCTATTCAGTTTAGTCAAACCGTTCTAATTCGAACAATTCTGTTCTATTTAACCCATAGATATGGCCCTCTCAGATGCTACCATTCCGGACCTGAGTGGATCTGGGAGCAATGGCGATGATGGGGTACTCCGCATCCCTAAATCCCCAACATTACTGGAACCTCATCATCAAATTGTTTTGTGTCATAAACAGGACACTCGTTGGGGGGGGTTCTTACCTCTCTACAGAGGTGCAGTCGGTGTATTCTACAGCCCCAGCCGACTGGGCAATACACAAAGTTAAATATCAACAGTTTTATTTCAAATAATTTAGTTTAGTGGTCAAAATAATTCTATTTCGAGCAATTCATCATTGCATAAGTAAGCAGTTTCAAAGTCAAAACAGTTCTATTTTATACAATTCAGTTTAGCATATATACGCAGTTTAAATCCAAAAAACAAACTCAAACCATGGTTTAGTTCTATTTAACCCATAGATTGGACCCTTATCAGGTGCTACCACCCCGAGCCAGAGTGGACCTGCGCGCAATGGCAATGAAGGGGTACTCTGCATTCCCCAAAGTTTCAGTATTACTGCAACCTCACCTTCAAATTGTTTAGTGACATATCCAGGACACTCGTTTGGTGGGGGGTCTTACGCCTCGACCGAGAAGCAGTCGTTATATTGTAGTCCCTGCCGACTGGGCAAGCGAGAATTTGTCTAGGCTGTCCTCCTCCAAAAATTCGATAATAATGAATCTGGAGAAGTCTGCTGCCTCATTTCTCGAGTCTGATTCTGACAACTTTCGTTTATTTTTTATTTGAAGATGCCATATATGTTGTATATTTCTTGCAGGCCCTGAGATCCAGCACCCACCACGGAGTCCAACTTGTGTTGGGAATGAACCAAGGGGGAAACCCTTTCGCCTTGGTTGAGACGGGGATATGCGACCAGTATACTCGAGTTGAGGGTCGGTTTCAGAGCCGTTGCCAATTTCAGGTTCTCAGCACTGATCAAATTCCAATTTTCTCAACCCAATTGACCTTAACCACCGCCTTTTAGCACCTAACAGATAAGAGTTGGCAACTTGCTGCAAGTGCAGATTTAAAAGTACGGTCGGGATAAACACGTAGGTGCTAGGGCTTGACTTGACCATCCGATTGATTGGATCGGGCCTCTCCGACCGCACGTCAGACCAAGGGCCAAAATGGTATGTTGCAAGCTATTGACCACAGTCACCGGATCAATGACTTCTCAACCACCAGGATCCCGTCCTTGCGAATTTACAGGTCGCCACTCACGGCCAACAGGTGGCCTCCTTGGGTTGGGGGTTTTACCCCTCTGCAGAGGTGTAGTTGGTGTATTTTACAGCCCCAGCCGACTGGGAAATCCTATGATTTGAATGATTCTAGAGATTGTAGGTACAGCTGCTATTTTATGGGATGTTTCCAAGATTTGTTCAATATAGCTCGCAACATTCTTGTGCCATTTTCTCTCAATCTCAATGCCTTGGACAAGAGAAAAATATTTTGCATTACTGCTTCTGCAACACCATTCAAAATTATCTCAAAATAGGGGAAACCCATAAATATGATATTGATTTATTACGGAGACAAAGAACTAAAAAAAAAAAAAATTCATATCCTAGAAACTTGTAACTATTAAAAAACATTAATTTGATGTCTCTGGCTCAAAGGATACATTTTTACGGGACGTGTTCCAAATGACTGCCATTGCTTTTATCTCGGGTATAAATCATTATCATATTAATGGTGTTGTATCTTTTTTGGAGACGCTGTATCAATAGCATCTTTCATTCATTTAGTTTTTTTAGATAAACATTTTAACCTAGAATGCTGACTAGTTTATTTTATTTCACTTCACATATTATTATTATTACGTAATTATCCCAACTCACTACGATAATGAAGAGTAAATTGGGAATAATATTTCATAATTAAAATTAAAGAAAATGCCATTCGAAATGAATGGTTGACAACTCCTTGTTAAAAAAAAAATTCTAGTAAATAAGATTAAACTAATCGAGAAAGATTTGAAGAGGCAGTTTAAGAATAAATAAATATATAAATGTGCGTAATGGTATCATTATTCTAAAGGGATTTTTTATGTCCTTCGAATAGAACAGAAGAATCTTTGAATAAATTCCGTGCCAAAACCTTGTAGATGTCGACTTCTCAAATCAGGAATCAACTTGATTTTTGTTATCCATCAACTGAGCAGAAAAATAATGAGTCAAGATTTTCCTACTTTCACTTTTTACCTTCATTTTGCTAAAAATGAAAAGACGGCGTCATTTTCAGAATTTCGCAATTAATTATTTATTAGAAACTGCTGAGTAAGTGCAGTTTCCATTAAACTGGTTTGCGAGGAAAAGCATTTTCATCAATTCCTGTTATGAAGATTTTTTAAATTTTATTTCATTAAGTTTCCATTTGTCACTGTCGGTTCAACTGTTTATTTTGCGATTACATCGGCGAAAATTGCGTTTTACTTTTTTTAAATATCATTCAGTGTTTTTTTTTTTAGATTCCAATGTTTTAAAAACAAGTAAAATGGTATATTCTCTTTGGTTTGGTGGCATATCGACCTCTTATGGGTTATTTGATGCCAAATCCTGTTTATATATATATATATATATATATATATATACATACACACACACGTGTGTGTGAATTGGAAGCGCATATTTTGTAGTTCAATATTTTTAGACAAACCAGATTGGTTAGTTTTACAGCCTATCAACCATTTTCGGGTCATTTAACGCCGAATCGAGTCATTTTGATGAAAATTTATTTCAATATCTTCGTATCTTCAAATGTTTATTCATGATGTACAGTAATTTTCGGATATTCATTTGTTTTTGTATTCTTTCGTATTGTTTATATTATTTGTCTAAATTTGAGACGAAGCTCAGTGATTTTTATCATTAAGGGTTTTCAGACTATATTGTCATTTCAACAACATTTCGGCCGATATGTCCTCCGGCCTTCAGGTGTTTGTCGAACTCGGAAACCTTCATGGAATTTCGAACTACGTCCTTTACTGAATCCACGGGGGTCGCCTGTTCCGATTCCGTCAGCCATAACCGGGTACAAGTGCTAAGTATTCCCGTATTGTTACTCGCCTGCAGTCAGGATTGAACCTGCAACCTCCAGATGATTGTCCCCTTAGAAGCAATAACCGTTACGCCATGTTTCCTGCTGGACAATTCAGGGTGAATTTTTGGGACTTAACTTAATGTTCTTACTCGACTAGAATTACTACAATTATGTATGATTTTTTACCTGTGCTCATATTCAGATTTTTTTTTCATCTAGCCTTTTTAATTATCGGTTCCCACATTGTATTCAACTCTGTACTTGGTTTACTTAGCAGGTCATTGTAGCCCAAAATATGTGCTGATTCCTTAGGGCGTCTAATGTTCAGCCCTATCAATTATTTCAACTTTATAAGTGCAGATGGTTTCCCTTTTCCTTCCATATATGATCCGCCATACCCGACTGTTTATATTATATTGGTTAGGTCTTTAAATTTTTCCATATAAGCCCAATGCTTTCAGAAAGGGCAATATAGCGTCCATTTCAGTTTTTTTTAATAGTTCTTTCATACATAATTTTTTCTCTTGAAGGAGCCAGATCAATGCATTCAATGAAAATATGTATTATTGTGTGCGCAGTCTGGGATGCATGGCACATTGGTTGCTCTTCTTTAAGCAAGTAAAAATGTGTAATTCTTGTGTGACCTATACGAAATCTGGATAATACGTTTCTTCTTTTCGGCTTTTTCTGAAGCTTTGCTTCCATTTTCCTTGTATAGGCTTTGATTTCTTGAAGCTTGTTATAGTTATTGTTGGTCCAGCGATGCTGCCTTTGTTGTAGTATATATTTCTTTATTTTGATTTTTAAGTCCGTCAATGGAATTTTTAAAATGTTTCAGGAACCATACTTAAGGCAGAGATAGCCGCTTTATTAACTTGCTCATTTCCACATATTCCTATGTGACTTGGAATCCAACAGTAATATTCCATAGTCATCTGACATTTTTTTTTAAATTTACATAAGTACCTTAAGGGTCGCAACCCACGGCCAACATGTTGCCCCATGGGGAGGTAGGGTTACTTGCAGTCGGCGTATTATACAGCCCCAGCCGAGAGGGTGATCAAGAGTCGTAGTTATTTATTATTTCTTCAAGATTTTTATTTCAAGCTAAACAGTTCTAATTCAACCAACTCAATTTAGTAAAAGTATAGATTTATTTACCCACAGTTAAATATCAAAATTCAATTTCAAACTATACAGTTTACCATACAAAAACAGTTCCTTTTCAAATAATTCAGTTTACCATACAAAGAGGTAAACATTCAAAAAGGTGAGTGGCATATGTTTTCCCTCAGGTAAAAGGTTTCAGTTAATGTAGTTATTTAATACTTCTTCAAGATTAAGGCTGGCAACTATGTTGTCAGTGTTGCTATCCATACTTTCTATACTATAGGTTCTTTGTAGGGGTTTCGTTGATCCCTGAGCATTGCATTGTTTGGTTCTTATAGGTGACTTCGTTCTTGTGGGCATTTTGAATGTGCTTCCTGTTTTCTCCTTGTTCACTTTGATGTTCTGATTTGTTCCGGTTATTCAGGGTTTAATGCTTTTTGGTGGACGGAATGGAGATTGATGTAATGGCTATTTTATTGAAGATTTTTTAGTTGTTCATGTTGGCGTAGTAGGTCGTACGTGTGTTTTAATTTGGTCTATTACATTGGATCTCTTCCCATTGCTGAGCTGTTGCTTGGTAAAATTCGGCCGAGTGTAGTTTTTATCAGGTGCTCTTGAAATTTTGGCCAATCATTCGCTTCCAATTGGAGCAATTTCTCCGCGAGTGTTATATATTTGTTGTCTTGAGTGGTTGTACCACCCTCATTGCAAAAGAGGCGTAGCTGCTTTCTCCCATGTAGCTTCCTACAATTTTCCTTGCTTGCAGGAAGGTCACATTCGTCTTTTGCTTAATCTGAAATATTTCCATTTTTTTTTGTAAACAGTTCAGTTTAGCATAAAAAACACGGTTTAATTTTTTTTTTTAATATTTCTATTTCAAGCCATTCAGTTTATTCAAACAAATCATTTCAGCATAAATACGCAGTTTAATGCTATGTACATCAGCTTATACAAATAAGTTCTATTACAAACAATCCAGGTTGGTTGGTTGGGTTTAATGGCATATCAACCTTTGTAGGTTATTTAAGACCGAATCCATTTTATGCAAATATTCAGTTCTACTTCAAACAATTCAGTTTAGCATGAGTACAATGTCTAATTGCCAAAAACATTTCTATTTCAAGATATCAGTTTATTCAATCAGTTATAATTCAGTTTAGTATAATTACAGATTTTGTTTACACACAGTTAAATGTCAAAACAGTTCTATACTAAACAATTCAGTTTAGTGTAAGTACAGTTTCAATGTCAAAAAACAGTTCCATTTCAAACTATTCAGTTTAGCATTTAGTTTAAATGTAAGTACCGTTTAATTGTCAAAAACATTTCTATTTCAAACTATTCAGTTCAGAACTAACTGCATACTTATGCTCAACTATTTGACCCATAGATAGGGCTCTATCAGGTGCTGCCATTCCGGGCCAGAGTGGATGTGGGAGCAATGGCAATGAAGGGGTGCTCCGCATTCCCCAAAGCTCCAGTATCACTGAAATCTCGCCATCAGATTGTTTAGTGTCATATCCACGACACTCATTAAGGGGGCCTTACCCCTCTGCAGAGGTGCAGTAAGTGAATTCTAAGGCCCTAGCCGACTGGGAAAAACAATTTCAGTTTAGCATGAGTACACAATTTAATTGTCAAAAATATTTCTATTTCAAAATATTCAGTTCATTCAAATAGTTCTAATTCAGCCAATTCAGTTTAGTATAAGTATAGATTTTGTGTTAGATGTCAAAACAGTTCTGTATTAAACAATTCAAATTAGCATAAATACACCGTTTAAATGTATTTTAAAAAAAGTGAACTCAAGAAACCACGGTTTAGTTCTATTTAACCCATTGATAAGACCCTTATGAGGTGCTACCACTCCGGTATATTCTACAGCCCCAATCGACTGGGCAAAGAATCGCAGAGTGTATTTTACAGCCGGAACCAACCGGGTTGGTCTGCAACTTGACTCCGAGTTGAAACATCGCCGGCAATTTATTGATTGAAGTCCCGTTTCAAGAAAAAAAAAAAAAAACTTTCCCTTTCCTGTGAGTAACAAAACTATTGCATTACAAAGTTTTGTCCTATACGTATGCTCATCAAATTTGGGACCTCTTTTGTCTGATTCTCTATCGAAACGATTTTCTGATGTATTTGTATTGCGGAAAATTTGTTTAACTGTAAAGAAATTGTTTTGGTGTCACTTATAGTCTACTGCATTTTTCAAAAAAGTAATTAAAAAATAAAACAAAGCACAAATATTCCTCCATTTACTTTTAAGCGCATACAGACACCAAAATATCCGTAAATGTAAAGAGGGCGAACTATGTACAACTTCATGCAATTATTTTTTTTTAAGTCCCTTTTCATTTGTAGTCATGACGCTGAAAAAAAAAAATTCATAATTGCATGCATTTTGCTCGCTTTTCAAACAGACACTTTTTCATAATTTAAACTATTTTTGTCTCTTCGATCAATAAAAGGAAAACATTAATCATATACATACACACAAAAGCTCTCACCTGCCCATGTGCGGCGACAGATTTCTTTACATATACCATTCATCAATACTGAAATATTTTATTTACGAATTCATTTATGTTCAATTCATCCTAGATACCATTAGGCGAGATATTTTTAAAACACGTGAAATCAATCTGAAGATGTTACGTAAATTTAGAAATATCGAAGACACGAAACAAATTCTTTTGAATAAAAACAATAATGAATATTGACATAAAATCTCTTGAAACATTTGAATCGAATATATGGATAAATGCCATGATGGGTTTCCGTTCAAAAAGAGATAAAGTAATAACATGAAAACTGCAGGTAACTTGTTCCAAAATTTTGTCCGAATTGCTCAAATTCTCTGAAAACTCATGATGAGACTTTGAACAATGTCATTTGTTCAACTTAAGAAAAAAAAAAAATTCTTGTAATAAAAAAATAAATTTAAAAAAAAAAAACAAGTTTACGAAAAATTTGAATAAAACTTTTAAAATGCATACAATTTGCTATATACAATTTCCTGCAAAAATTAATTTTTCAGAGTACTTCGTGAAAATAAAGAAAAAACTAGTGCTAGCATATCTTTGCCACTAATAGTTGACGCCAGTTTTTTCAAAGATGCACTTAACTATATGACATTACCAAATTCTGGTCGATCACTGAAACAACCTGTTCTTGTAAGATTGCAAGTTAAACGTTGGTAATCCTCTTCAATCTGAAATGATTGGTTTAATAGCATATCAACTGTTGTGGGTTATCTAATGACAAACTTGCAAGCGAATACTTTGTTCGTTAACATTTTGGTTTATAAAGGAATTTTCAAGGCACAACGATTAGCAGATGATTTTTCTCATTAACACGCTTTGTAAATTATCTTCATTTGTACGTTCATCTTTATAATTCTATATATATTTGCTGCTTTGATGTAGGTTATGTTGATTGGTTGGTTTTGTTTGGGTTTTAAGGCAACTCAACTTTTGCGGGTAATTTAATGCCAAATCCATTTTTATTTAAATAAACATGCTAAACCGAATTGTTTGAAATCTTTGAAATGTTTTTAACAAACTGTACTATTTCAAATTATTCAGTTTAGCCAAAACAGTTCTAATTCAAACAATCCTTTTTAGCATAAGTAAGCAGTTTAGTTCCATTTGACACAGAGAGGACCCTAAGAGCTGCTATAATTCCAGGTTAGAGAGAACCTGGGTTTGTTGATTTGGTTTTATGATATATCAAACTTTGTTATTTAATTAATGCCAAATCCATATTTATACGAATAATCAGTTCTATTTTAAACGATTCAGTTCAGCTTGAGTATACAGTTTAATTATCAAAATTTTTTCTAGCTAAATAGTTCTAATTCAATCAACTCACTTTTGTAAAAGTATAAATTCGTTTATAAACAGTTAAATGTCAAAACAATTCCATTTCAATCAATTCAGTTTACCATACAAAAACAGTTCCTTTTTAATTAATCAAGAGTTTAGCATACAAAGAGATAAATATTTTAAAAAAAGGTGAGTGAGCTTATATGTTTGCCTACAGGTAAGTGTTTTCAAGTATTATAGTTTGTCAATACTTCAAAATTAAGGTTGGCAAATATGCAGTCTGCATCGCTATCCATACTTTCTATACAATATGTTCATCCTAAGGGGTTTTGTCGATCCCTGATCATTGCACTGTTTGATTCTTATCGGCGACTTTGTTGTTGAGGGCATTTTGAATGCACTTATTGGTTTTCATTATTCACTTTAGTGTTCATCTGTATTTTCGCAGCTTGGCTAATGGGAGCTTGCGATTTTTAAGTTGTTGAGATTTTATGGGAGACATGATTTTTAGTCTGTCTTTAATGTTTTTTCGGGGATGGATTGGTGACTTATGTAACGGCTATTTTGATGGATATTTTGTACTTCAAGGAGTAGTTCGTGTTAGAGTCGTTGATCCTACGATTGTTTTTGTTTGGACTACAACATTGGACCACTCCCTCCCCATTCCTAATCCGTGGCGTGGTAAAATTCAGCAGACCGTAATTTTTACAGGTACTCTTGAAACTTTGGTCAATCAGTCGCTTCCAACTGGATCAATTTCTCCACGAGTGTTCTATATTTGTTGCACGGAGGGTGGATAGGACCAATGAAGGCAAGAAAGGCGTAACTGTTTTCTCCCGTGTAGCTCCCTACAATTTTCCTTGCTTCCAGAATGGACGCATTCCTTTGTGCTTCACCTCAAGTACTTCCTTTTCTTTTAGTAAACATCGCAAGATATTACGTAAGCCGGATGATCTTGTCGGCAGTTTGCTTGGAAGAGATCACATGTGCAATCTTCCTCCACGTTGTCCGGGTCTTTTTCAAATTTGGAAACAACACGGAGGCCTGTAGAGGTCGTGTGCCATATTTTTGGCATTTGAAACACCTCAGGAAAGCTGGGACGTATTGCTCAACTCTCAAGACAATATCCGATTTTCACTTCCCTCGGAGTATGGAGCTTGTTAAACGTGAGGATGTAATTGTTGATCTGGATTCGTTGTTCGCCTTTTCTGATTGAGATTATTCTTACATTTTTAACTCCATTTTCCCAGGGCTGATGTGTTCTCCTCTTCTGCAGCCTATGCCAACCCCCTACTCCTGATAACTCCTTTGGAAGAGTTGAGTTTCTAATGCAGGTGCGGTGGTTGGTTGGGTTTTATGGCATATCAACCTTTGTAAGTTATTTAATGCCAAATCCATTTTTATACAAATAATCAGTTCTATTTAAACGAATTCATTTTAGCACGAGTACACGGTTTGTCAAAAACAGTTCTATTTCAAGCTATTCAGTACATTCAAACTGTTCTAATTCAGCTTATCCTGTTTAATATAAGTATACATTTTGTATACACACAATTATGTCAAAATAGTTCTATATAAAACATTTCAGTTTAGCAAAAGTACAGTTTCAAAGTCAAAAAGGGTTTCATTTCAAACAATTCAGTTCGGCATAAGTACACAGTTTATTTGTCAAAAACATTTCTATTTCAAGCTATTCGGGTTAATCAACCAGCTACAAGTCAAACAATTCAGTTCAACATAAGTATGCAATACAGAATTGAATGTCAAAACTGTTATATTTCAGATAGTTCAGTTTGGCATAAGCACAGAGTTTAGATGTCCAAATAGTTCTATTTCGAGCAATTCAGTTTAACATAAATACACTGTTTAAATGCAAAAAACAGTAAATTCAAGTACCCACGGTTTAGTTCTATTTAATAGATAATAACCTTATGACGTGCTACCACTTCAAGTCTGGTTGGACCAGGGAGCGATGGCAATAAAGGGGTACCCCGCATTCCCATCCAGGACATTCGTTGGGGTAGGTTGGTTTGGGCTTGGTTTGTTTAAATGGCATATCAAACATTTTAGGTCATTTAACGCCAAATCAATTTTATACATAACAGTTCTATTTCAAACAGTGCAGTTAAGAATAAGTACATTTTCCGTTTACACTCAGTAAAATGTAAAAACAGTTCCATTTCAAACAATGCAGTTTAACATAAGTACGCATTTCAAGAGTCAAAAATTGTTCTTCGTAAGATGGTTTCTTTTTATGCTTGTTTGGGTTTTGTGGCATATCAAACCTTGAAGGTTATTTAACACCAAATCCATTTTTATGCAAATAGTTCTATTTCAAACAATTCAGTTTAGCATGTGTACACAGTTTAATTGTCAAAAAAACATTTCCATTTCAAGTTATTTAGTTTAGTCAAACAGTTCTAATTCAACTAATTCAGTTTAGAATAATTACAGATTTCGTTTACACACAGTTAAATATCAAAAACAGTTCTATATTAAACAATCTAGTTTAGTGTAAGTACAGTTTGAATGTCAAAAACAGTTCCATTTCAAACAATTCAGTTTAGCATAAGCCCGCAGTTTAATTGTAACATCTAACATCAATTACACCTTATTTTTTCAAATGTTTCCTAATTTCTTCAATTATGCGAAGAGAATTCTTTGCTACTCACAACCCCCTTATGTTCAGGGATTTGTAAGGGTATGTTTTTTCATCGGGAAGTTGTGGAACAGTCATTTTCAGAAAAAAAATCTGCATGTTTCATTTCGACTTAAACGAGGAGTGTTCCATTTTTCAATTTTTTCACAGATATAGGTGTTAAATTGCCTTATATCACCTTCTCTATTACAAAGGGAGATAAATTAGTGATTGGTAAACTGCTGGATTCTATAATTATAAATCTTGAGAAAGTTGATTCGATTCATTATCTGAAGAATCAGATTCGACATAGTTGCGTTTTTTATTTGTAAGGGAAGCCATTAATGTTTTTCGCTGGTCCTATGCTCTACCACCCACTACGTAGTCCAACCTATGTTAGGAATAAACCTGGGGGAAAACCATTCGCCTTGGCTGAGACAGGGATACACAGCGATCAAAAGTCTTATTTCTCAGTACATCTAACCCTCATCCCCCGCCTTCTAGCACGCATGGAATAAAGGGTTGGGAATAGTTCCACAAGAGTAGATCTACAATAGCAGATTGGCATATGCTTGGGCATATCGGAACTAGCCGATTGATTGGATCGGGCCTATCCGACCCCCACCCATCAGACTAAGTAAGGGCCAAAGTGGTGTGCTGCAAAACATTGACCCCTTTGCCACCGGATCAATGACTACACCAGGGGTCCATCCTAGCGCCTTACGGGTCGCGACCCACGGCCAACAATTGGGGGAGGGGTCTTACTCTTCTGCAGAGGTGCAGTCTGAGTATTCTACAGCCCCAGCCGACAGGGCGGCAGATTAAAAAGTACGATTGGGATAAAACATAGGTAACCAGAGCTTAATACGGTCAGCCGATGCATCAGATCTGGCATAACCGACCCCCCGCCCGTCTAACCCAGTAAGGGTCAAAGTGGTAAGTTGCACGTTTTGTTTTATAGCATCTCAAACATTTTAGGTTATTTAATGCCAAATCCTTTTTATACATACATTGAATATATGATTTCTAAACATTTTATAGGTAACATTTTTAAATGATCCCCGAGTTCATTTTTTTGCTTACAGTTAAATGGTTTCATTCATTTCTATGCAATACAAATAATTCTATTTACTATTAATTATTTGTTTGCACACAGTTAAATATTTACAAGTATTGCTATTTAACACTAACAAATTCAACTAAAATTTTTTTTTTTTTTTTTTTTTTTTTTTTTTACACACACATTTAAATGAAACAGTTCTATTTAAAGCAATCCAGTTTAGCATAATTCATTTATTTGCACTGTTTAAATGTCAAAATGCAGTTTAAATCTAACAGTTCTATTTAAGCCATAGATAGGACTATCAGTTGCTACCACTCTGAACCAGAGTGGACCCGGGAGTGATGGCAATGAAAGAGTAATCCGCATTCCCCAAAGCTCCAATATTCCTCGAGCCTCACCATCAGATTTTTTAGAGTCATATCCAGAACACTCGTTGGGATGGGGGTTCTTACCCCCAGCAGAGATGTTGTCGGTGTATTCAAGAGCCCCAACCGACTGGGCTAAATAAAATAAGTAAATGAAATAATGCTATTAAATGAAACAAATCCGAAACGAAATTCTAAATCCGAAGTCATTGAATATATTGAAACGAATGAGAAATGTCTTATCCCTTATCTCGGCATAAAAACGGAAAGTTTATACAAACAGAAATATATTGAATGACTGATTAAAAAAAAAAAAAAAAAAAACACACACACACACACACACATCATCTGAAATATTTCCAAACAGTATCGTTACCGCGACTCCTCTTTTTGGATAATTTAAAGCTGGAGAATTCGATATTTTATTAATAAAATGTAACCCTTAACTGATTAGCAGCCTTGCTTAAGGAGAATCTTTGTTAAAAAGTGGCATTTCCGAATATCATTAGATTTTCTATCCTGGGTAGATAGGCAAATAAGTCGTTTTTGATATTTACTTTTTGCTTTCTACATATTCATCCGTTTAAAACTCCCAAGTCATCGTTTTAGCTTAAGAAAAAAACTTTCAATCAATGACGACTTGAAAGTTTTAAATTATAAACTGTAAAAGAATCCGACGTTTTATCGGGAACGCAGACGCACGCTCAGTTTCACGTGAAGACGTTATTTTTAAAGAAACGTTATCCACAATCTAGACTTAGTTGTGAAAGTTTAGTATTAATGCCTGTCCTGATAAAACTTTCGCTGTAAGAGAAGGCGGACCAAAAAGAAAAAAATGGTCAGGTGTATTTGTCAAATATGTGTCTGTGGACGGCATCACTGTCCTCATCGACCTGCCAACATAACAGGTATGGGTGATTTTCCATGCCGTCTAACAGAATACACAACGAACTACAAAGAACACAAACTTGGTAAAGGGATGTGTATAAAACCACAAGGTGAGCTATTACCTCAGGGTAATATGGAAGATAAAACCATTTACCGCGTAGATTATCCGCCGCATGAGCCCAAGCTGCCGTGTCGGCATCTCCCTGAAGTATGGAAGAAACCCCCTGGAAATATCGACGGTCTCACTTCGTACAAGAAAGATTATACAAATAAAAAGGCCAAACCGGCATTATCAATCCGCCATGATGGCCGACCTCTTAACACTGGAAAATTTCAAGGAGATCCTACTTATGCTACTGATTATAAGGAGTGGGAACTTGAACCGCGAAAAATGCCAATGGTTAAAATGTGGAATCCGCCAACAAACAAAATGGAAGGCAGATCGACTTTTACAAGAGACTATCCATATAAAGAGCCACGTCCTGGAGAATCCTTCAAGCCAGAACCTGCGAAACCATCGGAAGGATTATTTGAGGACAGCACTCGTTATCGAGACGAATATATTGAACACGGTTTGCCTGAACAGACTCCACGACAGAGACCTTTGTATAAGTTACCGACTGTGCCTTTGGAAGGACTAACCACATTTAAACGAGATTATCAAGAAAAAAACATCCCACAGACTCAGAATTATGCCCCAGACAATAGCTACAAGATTCCTGAAGAACCAATTGATGATCTAACGACATTCAGAAGAGATTATCTTAATTGGCCGCCTAACAGGCCACCATTACATCAGCCAGAGCCTTATAAAAAACCGCCCGGTAAAATGGACAAAGATACGACGCATAAATTGACGTACCGTCATTTTCCGATTCCTCCAGCGCAAAAGTATCGGCCAAGGTCAGCTGTTACAGTTGGGGGGAAGTTCAATGATGAATCATCATACAATACAGATTATAAACCCTGGAAAATAACACAAATGCCAATGAGGAAAACGGAATATATTCCGAATGCAGCCCCGTTTAAAGGCATATCAACAATGAAAGCCCATTATGTTGCTCATCCTCGGGTAGAAACAAAGTGTTGCAGGCCAGAGGAATCGTGGCAACATGATAAAGGTCCTCTGGAAGACAGTACCATGTATAGACTAGATTACACTGAAAAAGAAGCACCCCTTTGTCCAGCGATATTTCTTGATTCTACCATGACCCCTTACAGATTTATACGTGAAGAGGAGACAGGGCATCGATTTTATACAAAGAATGGAGATTGAATCAGGATATATTTTAGTCGTTATTTTAAAATGTTATTTTTATAACATTTCTCTCCGAATTATACACCTTCTGTGTACATTAATTGGTCATTTTTTTATGAAACGTAAATTGCAAATATGAGATTTGTTTTTCTTTTTATTCACGGTATTTTTTCAACTTCCAGAGTCTGGTTGGGTTGAGTCTTATGGCATAGCAACACTTGTGGGGTATTTAAGGTCAAATTAGTGTGTGTGTGTGTGTGTGTGTGTGTGTGTAGTTGGTTGGTTGATTTGTATTACGGCTTATCAACCCTTTTCGGGTCATTTAACGCCGAATAGCGTCATTTAATGAAACTTCGTATCTTCAAATATTTATTCAAGGTGTACAGTTATTTTCAGATACTCATTTGTTCTTACATTCTTTAGTATTGTTTATATTACATTGGTTAGGTCTTTAAACTTTTCCATATAGGCCTATTGCTTTCAGGAAGGACATTATAGCATCCATTCAGTTTTTTTTTTTATAGTTTTTCCATATATAAACGTTTCTCTTGTAGGGTCCTGATCAATGCATTCAATGAGAATGTTTTATTGCGTACGCAGTGTGTCATGCATGGCACATTAGTTGCTCTTCTTTAAGCAAGTAAGAATGTGTAATACTTAAGTGATTTATGCGAAGTCTGGATAATACAACTTCTTTGCGACTGGAGCTTTGCTTTCATTCTTCTTGTATAGGTCGGTTGTTTGGGTTTAATGACATATCAACCGTTATAGGTTATTCAACACCAAATTCTGTGTATGTATATACGTTCAACCTAAGATTTTTAAACGAATACTTTGTAAGTAAAATTTTTGATCAGCAGGATTTCATTTGTTTGCACACGATTAATAGATTTCAGTTCCACATTTTTTGGTACAGCCCCGTCTCTTGCAAGAAGGACAGAACGTCATCTATTTTGACGTTGTCGAACTGTTAAACTATTCACTTTGAAAAATTGCTTTCTGATGGGAGCAAAAGCTCTACATTCAATGAGAATGTGTTTAATGGTTGGTTGGTTGTTTGGGATTTATGGCATATCATCCTTTGTAGGTTATTTAATGCCAAATCCATTTTTATACGAATAGACAGTTCTATTTCAAACAATTCAGTTTAGCACGACTAAAAACTTTAGTTAAAACTATTTAGTTTGGTCTAATTTAAACAATTCAGTTTAGCATAAGTATGCAGTTTAGTTCTATTTAAACCATAGATAGGGCCCTATTAGGTGCTACCATTCCGGGCCAGAGTAGACCTGGGAGCGATAGCAATGAAGGGGTACTCTGCATTCCCCAAAGCTCCAGCATTAATGGAACTTCACCATCAGATTGTTTTGGGTCATACCCAGGACACTCGTTGGAGGGGGTCTTACTCCACTGCAGAGAAACAGTGTATTTAGTAGCCCCAACAGACTGGGCAAGTGTTTAATGTTGCAAGGCGTCTGACAGGTCAAACACCGTCGTTGTGGTTCCCATTTCAGTATGAGAGTGAGCAAGCCTCGTACGACCAATGAGCAATCAGTCCTAGTATAGGCTTGATTTCTAGAAGCTTGTTGAAGTAATTGTTGCGCGAGCGATGCTGCCTTTGTTGTAGTATATATTTGTTTATTTTGATTTTTTAGTCCATATATGGAATTTTAAGTTTTTTCAGGAATCTATCTTAAGGCAGATCTAACTGCTATATCAACTTGCTCAATTCCTCCAATTCCTTGGAATCCAACATAGTGGTTGATTGTTTGGCTTTTTTGGCATATTAACCTTTGAAAGGTTTTTTATACAAATAATCAGCTCTATTTCAAGCCATTCAGTTCAGTATATATATATATATATATATATAGCGACCGTAGTCATGGGTGACTTGAAGGTTCCCTTTTCAATAGTTACTATACCAAGGTGTAGTAGGTGGGCGCTACTCCTTTCCCTGTATTACTCCACTTTACCGTGATCCTTACCTTATAATGCTGAGTGTTAAGCAATAAAATTACCGGACATTGGCATGATGGTTAAACTGTCCACCAATGGCCCGGGAGACTTGGGTTCAATCCCAGGTCGAATCATACTCAAGACTCAAAAAAAATAGTACTTGATGCCTCATTGCTTTACACTCAGCATTATAAGAGACGAATCAAGGGTAAAGTGGAGCAATCCAAGGAAAGGAGTTGCGCCCTGCCCAACACCTTTTCTATAGAAAAAGTGAGCCTTCTGGTCACCCTCGATTACGGTCGCCAACTTAACTTATACGTTTTTGTCCACACATACAGTTAAATCTGAAAACAGTTGTATATTAAAAAATTCAGTTTACGTAAATACAGTTTCAATGTAAAAAATAGTTCAATTTCAAACAAAGTTTTGCATAAGTACGCAGTTTAAATGTAAGTAAACAGTTTAATTGTCGAAAACATTTCTATTTCAAGCTAATCACTTTAGTCAAACAGTTCTAATTCAAACGATTCTGTTTAGCATGAGTACGCAGTTTAAATATCAAAAGAGTTCTATTTCAAGTGGTTCAGTTTAGCATAAGTATGTAGTTTAGTTCTATTTGACCCATTGATAGGACTATCAGGTGCTACCACTCTGAGACAGTGGTCTTGGAAGCGATGGCAATGAAGGGGTGCTCCACATTCCCCAAAACTCCAGCATCACTGGAACCTCACCATTAGATTGTTCAGCGTCATATGCAGGACATTCGTAGGGGGGAGGGTCTTCTACAGCTCCAGCCGACAGGACAACTCCAACATAGTGGTATTTCATTGTCATCTGACATTTTCTTGCTCTGTAACGATGTTAACACTAACAACGAGTCAGAAAAAAAGACGAATCTGATTTTTTGATCAGATCGAGCGCCATATCTACAGCACACTCTTCCGCATTGAATATGGAGGTATCGTTTGGATTGCTTGGTTGGTTGTTTGGGTTTTCTGGCATATCAACCTTTGTAGGTTATTTAATACCAAATCGTTTTTATTCAGATTTACAGTTCTGTTTCAAACAATTCAGTTTAGCATGAGTACAGTTTAATTATCAAAAGCATTTCTATTTCAAGCTATTCAGTTTATTCAAACAGTTCTAATTCAGCTAATTAAGTTTAGTATAAGTACAGATTTTGTTAACACATTGCTAAATGTCAAAACTGTTCTATATTAAACAATTCAGTTTCAAAAACAGTTCTACTTCAAACAATTCAGTTTAGCATAAGTACGCAATTTAGTTCTATTTAACCCATAGATAGGGCCCTATCAGGTGCTACCATTCCGGGCCTCAGTGGACTTGGGAGCAATGGCAACGAAGGGGTGCTCTGCATTCCCCAAACCCCCAGGATCACTGGAACCACACCATTAAATTGTTTAGTGCCACATAACAGGACACAAATTGGGGGTTGGTTGGGATTTATGGCATATTAACAGCTATGGGTTATTTAATGCCAAGCCGAGGTTACAAATCATATATAATGTAAACACATTTTATATATATAGCACAATTAACAAGCGACAGCTCGTTTACTCACACTCAAGTAAATAGTTTCAAGTGTTTCAATCAAACACGAGTTCAATATAAAATGTTTTTTTTGCATAACCAAGTGGTTGTAATGATTTTCTCACTAATTTTCTTAGCATAAATTTAATGGTTTCAAGTATTGCTATTTAACAATAGTTTATTTACATTCGGTTGGTTGTGTTTTCGGAATTGTGTCCATGTTTTATATTTTTTGGTATAGCCTGTCACTTTCAAGAAAGATAGAACGTCATCCATATGGACGTTCTCAAACAAATCCTTCATGTTTCTAATTTGGAAGTAGCGCTTTCTGGTGCTATTGAATACTTTAAATTCAAGGAGAACGTGTTTGATTGTGCAGGGTTGGTTGTTTGGGTTTATTGCATATTAACCTTTGTAGGTTATTTAATGCCGAATTCATTTTTATACAAATAGACAGTTCTAATTCAGCTAATTGAGTTTAGTATAAGTATAGATTGTTTACACACAGTTAAATGTCAAATCAGTTCTATTTCAAACAATTCAGTTCCTGGCAGACATCATAGATGCGGTATATTTTTCGCTCGCCTGGTGCTTCACAACCCATCATGGAGTCCAACTTGAGTTGGAAATGTACCAAGTGGAGAAACCGATTCGCTTTAGTTGAGACAGGGATACACGACCAGTATACTTAAGCTAAGGTTAGATTTTCGAGCTGTTGCCAATTTCAGGTTCTGTGCTCTGGTCAAATTCCTATTCTCTCAATACAAATGACCCTCAGTCACCGCCTTCTAATACCTAAAAGATCCGGGTTGCAAGTGCAGATTTAAAAGTGCTGTCGGGATAAAACGTACATGTGCTAGGGCTTGACATGACCAGCCGATTGAAAGGATCGTGCTTATCCGACCGCCCGTCAAACCAAGTAAGAGCCAAATTGGTGTGTTTCAAGTCAAGGACCACTCTGTCGCCGGATCAATGACTGCTCAGCCACCAGGATCCAGTCCTAGGTCTTTACCTGTCACTGTCCACAGCCAACAGGTGGCCTCATTGGTGGGGAGGTCTTTCCCCTCTGCAGAGATGCAGTCGGCGTATTCTACAGCTCCAGCCGACAGAGCAATGACAATGAAGGAATACTCCGCATTCACCAAGTCTCCAACGCTGAAGCTTCGCCATCAGATGTTTTAATATCATATCCAGAACACTCTTTGAGTGGGGGTTCTTACTCTTCTGCCGCAAGCAGTTGGCGTATTCTAAAACCCCAGTCGACTGAGCTAAGGGCTCGTTTGCTGGCATAGATTTAAATTGTTCCAAGTATTGCTATGTATCACTAACAATTCAATTTAAGATAAGTAATTTGTTTGCGCATAGTTAAACAGTGGTATTTGACCCATAGATAGGACCCTATCAGTTACTAATACTCTAAGTGAGAGTACCTGAGAGTAAATGCAATAAAGGAGTACTTTGCCGTCCCAAAGCTTCAGGACTGGAGCCACAACATCAGTTTTATGCCATATCCAGGACACTCATGGGAGATGGATCTTATCCCTTTGCAGAGAAGCAGTCAGTATATTCTACAGTTCCAGCCCCCGGGCTATCTAAGCATTTATTTTACCAGTGCTCAGCTGGCTTGAAATCTTGTTACTGTCCTTTTATGTCAGTCCATTAGTTAAATAACGCTACTTAAGTTTTACGAAACAGGAAAATAGTTAAAAGAAATCGAACAATATTTTTCCGGTGAGCCAACTATGACAAAAGTTGTTATTTAATACCACCAAAGTAATAAGTTTTTCTGTAGGCAAAGATATTTCATCTAATATTCTGGAAAATATTTTTGTAGTTCATGAGCTATTCGTCACTTCAAAAGTTTTACAGTTATAAATCCTCCACGAAAAAAAAAAAAAAAAAAAAAAAAGATTTAAAGTAATATTTTTCTGAGTTAGGAGAAAAAGATCAAGGAAATGTTCAAGAATAGATTAGAACACTGGTTGGTTGGTTTTATGGCATATCAACCTTTTGGGGGTTATTTAAAGCCAAATCCATTTTTATAGAAATAATGAGTACTATTTCAAACAATTCAATTTAACATCAGTACAGTTTGTCAAAAACATTACAATTTCTATCTATTCAGTTTAGTCAAACAGTTCTAATTCAAACAATTTACGTTCTCGTAAGTATAGTTCCAATGTCAAAAACAGTTCTATTTCAAACAATTTAGTTTAGCATAAGTACGCAGTTTAAATATGAAAAGGGTCCTAATTCAAGTAATTTAGCTTAGCATAAATATGCAGTTTAAATCCAAAACAGTTCTATTTTAAACAATTCAGTTTAGCATAAATACGCAGTTTAAATGCAAAAACAGTAAACTCAAGAAACCACGGTTTAAGTCTATTTACCAATAGATAGGACTATCACATGCCACCACTCCGGTCCAGAGTGGACCAGGGAGCGATGGCAATAAAGGGGTAGTCCGCATTCCTCAAAGCTCCAGCATTACTTAAACCTCACCATCAGATAGTTTAGTGACAAATCCAGGATACTCATTATGGGTGTTTCAACCCTTTGCACAGAATTTGGTGTATTCTACAGCCCCAGCCGACTGGGCAAACGTTTTTTTTTTTTTTTTTGTTGGTTGGTTGGGTTTTATGGCTTATTAACCTTTGTAGTTTATTTAATGCCAAATCCATTTTTATACAAATAATTAGTTCTTTTTCAAACAATTCGGTTTAGCATGAGTACAAAGTTTAATTGTCAAAAACATTTCAACCTATTCTGTTAGTCAAACAGTTCTAATTCAAACAATTCAGTTTAGCATAAGTATGCCGTCAGTTCTATTTAACCCATAGATAGGGCCCTGTCAGGTGCTACCATTCCGGGCCAGAGTGGACCTGGGATCAATGGCAATGAAGGGGTGCTCAGGATTCCTCAAAGTCCCAGCCTCACTGGAACCTCACCATCAGATTGTTTTGTGTCATATACAGGACACTCGTTGAGGGTGTCTTACCCCTCTGCAAAGGGGTAGTCGGTGTATATTCTTCAGCCTTAGCCGACTAGCCAATACACAGAGTTATATGTCAAAACATTTTTATCTCAGATAATTCAGTTTAGTATAAGTACACAGTTTAGGTGTCAAAACAGTTCTATTTTAAACAATTCAGTTTAGCATAAACATGCTGCTTAAATGCAAAAAAGAGTAAACTCAAAGCACAGTTTAGTTCTATTTAACCTATAGATAAGACCCTTATCAGGTGCTACTACCTCGGGCCAAAGTGGACCTTGGAGCGATGGCAATAAAGTACTCAGCATTTCCTAAAGTTCTAGAATTACCATCAGATTGTTTGTCATATCCAGGACACTCGTTGTTTGGGGTTCTTACCCTTCTGCAAAGAAGCAGTCGGTGTATTCTACAGTCCCAGCCGACTGAGCAATGAAAATCAAGGTTAAGGAAGCTGCGATGTGGAGACAGTGTGACTTCTCATGTTTACTCTGTCTTCGGAAGGATATTCTTCAGTATATTAACGAGATTTAAATCTGCATAAGCAAATTTCAACCTGCTCCGGTTCCTGAGTCAGATGTACAGGAGACCGATGTTGGTTGGGTGTCACAACTGACGGACTGTCACAGAACTCGGCAGATTGGATTGTTCCTTTCCTCCAACTTTCTTTTTTTTCCTCGGATACCGCTTCCCCATCAATTTCTGCTATATTCACTCCAGGAAGAGGTTCAGCTTTTGTCAGGCCACTACAGATTCAAATGACTGTACCCACGTTCAGTGGTCTTGAGATGGGTGCCGACGACATGAGTTTTCGGAATTCCAGTCGAGATTAGAAAAGTGTGGTTGGCATGGTTAAGGATGAGGAGCGACTGAATTCTTTGAAATGCTCCCTTACCGACCGAGCATTACGGGTGATCAACCATCTGAGCTGCACGGACGCAAATTATCAGCTCGCTCCTCGATATTGAAGATACAGTATTTAGACATCGATGAAAAAAAATCAGATTTTCCAAGATATCCTCAAATATGTACCCAGGAAATATACCTCCTTTTCAGATCTGGGTGAATTCATTTCCAGAATTGTCTCACTCTTGAAGGAGCTGGGGAACTCCTGCGACTTTTCAGTGAATGATTCAGGTGGAGCTCACCTAATGGCCAAGGTCGTCTTCCAGAAATTTCCCAAGGAGGAAATGATTATTTGGTTGGGTTTTACGGCACATCAAACCTTGTAAGTTATTAAATGCCGAATCCATTTTTAAACAATCAGTTCTATTTCAAAGAATTCAGTTTAGCATGAGTATACAGTTTAATTGTCAAAATCATTTATTTTAAGCTACCCGGTTTAGTCAAACAGTTCTATTTCAGCTAATTCGGTTTAGTACGAGTATGAATTTTGTTTACACAGTTAAATGTCAACAGTTCTATATTAAACAATTTAGTTAAGCGTAAGTACATTTTCAATGTCAAAAACAATTCCACATCAAATAATTCAGTTTAGCATAAGTATGCCGATTAAATGTCAGTACAGGATTTAACTGTGGAAAACATTTCTATTTCAAGCAATTCATTTTTTCAAACAGTTCAAATTCAAACAATTTAGTATGCAGTTTAGCTCTTTTTTTTACCCATAGATAGGGGGCTCCATCAGGTGCTACCATTCCGGGCCAGAGTGGACCTAGGAGCAATGGCAATGAAGAGGTGCTCCGCATTCCTCAAAGTCCCAGCATCACTGAAACCTCAACATCAGATTGTTTAGTCTCATATCCAAGACACTCATTGGAGGGTGCCCTACCCCTCTATAGAGGTTCAGTCGATGTTTTCTACGGCCCCAACCGACTGGGCAATACTCAGAGTTACATGTCAAAACAGCTTTATTTCAGAATTCAGTTTAGCATAAGTACAGATTAGATGCAAAAAGCAGTAAAGTCGAGTAATAATGGTTTAGTTTTATTTAACACATAGATAGGACTCTTATCAGGTGCTACCACTCCGGGCCAGAGTGAACCTGGGAGCGATGGCAATGAAGTGGTACTCGGTATTCCCCAAAGCTCCAGCATTACTGGAACCTCACCATCAGATTGTTTTTCATATCCAGGACACCCACTGGGGAGTCTTTTCTCTCTGCAGAGAAGCAGTTGGCATATTCTACAGTCCCAGCCACTAGGCAATGAAATGATTGGCTGACAGGAAAGCGGGTGCCATCGTTATCTTACATATTAGAACTCACTGGTGAAGCTATCAAACGACTACTGGCCGGGTTCTTCTGAGGGACCTGCATGGAAGACTGAGGCTGTCTTCCTTTTATGTGGATTGTTACTTCCGGACATCAGCTGGGTATTTCTGCTGCTTCCCTCGACCGTATTATTTGTTACCTTCAGAGGAAAAAAGGCCGTACGCGTTCATATTTAGGTGCTGATGTAATTCCTACCATGAATTCGACTGAGGCGATTAGTGTTGATTGCCTTTTTGGTGTGTGCGACTGGATTTTCTGGACTGGATTTTTTGTGACTGGATTTTCTTTCATTATGCAAATAGTCAGCTCTATTTCAAACAATTCAGTTTAGCATGAGTACAAAGTTTAATTGTAAAACAAAATTCTAATTCAGCTAATTCAGTTTAGTATAAGTACAGATTTTGTTTACACACAGTTAAATGTCAAAACAGTTCTATATTAAACAATTCAATTTAGCGCAAGTACAGCTTCAATATAAAAAACAGTTCCATTTCAAACAATTCAATTTAGCATAAGCACGCCGTTAAAATGCAAGTACAGTTTAATGTCTAAACCATTTCTATTTAAGCTATTCAGTTTAGTCAAACAGGTCTAATTCAAACAATCAGTTTAGCATAATTCTATTCAATCCATAGACAGGGCACGATCAGGTGCTATCATTCCGGGCCACAGTGGACCTGGAAGCAATGGCAATGAAAGGGTGCTCTGCATTACCCAGAGCTCCCGCATCACTGGAACCTTACCATCAGATTGTTTAGAGTCATATACAGGACACTCGTTGGCATGGTGTCTTACTCCTCTACATAAAAGCAGTCGGTGTATTCTACAGCCCCAGCCGACTGAGCAATTTCTGGGATGTGGTTCTGGAGATAGCTTTAAGGGTCCGGGAACGCTTTGACTTCTGTTTTGGTAGCAGATGCAATGGACCAGTCTGTTAGACTAGAAAACCATTTCTATTTCAAGCTATTCAGTTTAGTCAAACATTCTTAATTCAACCAATTGAGTTTAGTATAAGTATAGATTTTGTTTACACACACACTGTCAAAACAGTTCTATTTTTAAAAATTCAGTTTAAGGTTAATACAGTTTTAAACAATTCAGTTTAACATAAGCATGCTGTTTAAATGTAAATACAGTTTGTCAAAAACATTTTAATTTCAAGCAATTCAGTTTAGCGTAAGTATGCTGTTTAGTTCTATTTAACACAAAGATAGGGCCCTATCAGGTGCTACCAGGCCAGAGAGCAATGGCTGTGAATGGGTACTCCATGTTCCCCACAGCTCCAGCATAAATTGTTTAATGTCATATCCAGGACATACGTTGGGGGTTGGTTGTATTTTATGGCATATCAACCTTTGTAGGTTATTTAACGCAAAATTCATTTTTGTAAATAGTTCCATTTCAAACAATTCAGGGCTTCTTGGATTTATGGCATATCAACCTCTTATGTGTTATTTCATAACAAATCATATATGTATATATATATTGTAAGCGCATATTCTGTAGCTTAACATTTTTAGACAAACCATACCCCACTTTTTTGTGCACACAGTAATACTTGGGGCTATTTTAGCAAATACCAGAACTTCTAATGTTAGCAATTTGGTTGGTTGGGTTTTATGGCATATCAACCTTTGTAAGTTATTTAACCCCAAATCCAGTTTTTGCTAATAGTTCTATTTCACATAATTCAGTTTAACACGAGTACAGTTTATCAAAAACATCTATTTCAAGCTGTTCGATTTAGTTTCAATTCAAACAAATTATCTCAGCATAAGTTCACAGTTTCGATGTCAAAACAGATCTATTTCAAGCTGTTCAGTTTAGCATAGGTACATAGTTTAATAGCCCAAAATAGTTCTATTGTAAGCTATTCAGTTTAGTTTTATGGCATATCAACCATTATAGGTTATATACTGCCAAGTCAATTTTATGCATTTAAACAGTTCTATTTCAAATAGTACGGTTTAACATGAATACTCATTTTAAGTGTCAAAAAGAGTTTTTCGTAAGATGGTTTGTTTTTGTCATATCAAAAATTAAAATTGTTCAATGACAAAACCTGTATAGATTTATATCAAATACACATGGTTTGTGATCGTTTTTCTAATAACATTTTAAACAAACCTGGAGCTTGTTTTCCTTCAAAGTTAAGATTTCAAGCATTTCTATCCAGTACAAATCATTCTATTTACTTTTCCTCATTTGTTTGCGCACAGTTAATTACGAGAGTTGCTACGTAACAGTAAGAATTTAACATCAGTAATTTGTTTGCACACATTTAAATAGATACGTATGATATGTAAGAGGTTAACTATTTAAAAGGTGATTAAGCATATAAGTTTTTCCACAGTTAAGTGGTTTCAAGTATTGTAGTTATTGATTATTTCTTCAAGATTAAGGCTAGCAACTATGTGGTTTGTGTCGCTATCCATATTTTCTATACTGTAGGTCCTTTGTAGGGGTTTTGTTGATCCCTGAACATTGGATTGTTTGGTTCTTATAGGCGACTTTGTTGTTGAGGGCATTTTGAATGTGCTTCCTGGGCTTTCCTTGTTCACTTTGGTTGTTCAGGTCTTATGGGAGAAGTTTTTTTAGTCTGTCTTTAATGCTTTTTGGTGGACGGATTGGTGACTTATGTAACGGCTGTTTTGTTGGAGATTTTGCACTTTTAAGAGTAGTTCGTGTTGGAGTGATAGATCTTACATGTTTGTTTTTTTAATACAATATTGGATGTCTTCCTATTTCAAACCGGTTGTTGTTCAGGTGCTCCTGAAACTTTGGCCAATCATTGGCTTCCAACTTGATCAATTTCTCAACGAGTGTGCTATATTTGTTGTCGTCACTTGTTCTATCCGCCCTCCGTGCAACAGAAGCATAGCGCTTTCTCCCATATAGCTCCCTCCAATTCTCGTTGCTTCCAGGAAGGACACATTCCTCTTGTGTTTCACCTCAATTATTTCCTTTTCTTTTTTGTAAACAAAGCAAGATATTGCGTAACCCGAATGATCTTGTCGGCAGTTTGCACATCTAATTTCTTTCAAGCAATCTTCCTCCACGTCGTCCGGGTCCTTTTCGCCACATGTCTGTTGTCCTCTACAGGCTTCCCTATAGTGTCCATATTTTTGGCATTTGAAGCTGGTACGTACTACTCAACTCTCAAGACAATAGCCGATCTTCACTTCCTTGGCTAATTTGTAACTCCGTTTTCCCAGGGCTGATGCTATCTCCTTTTCTGTAATCAATACCAACTCCCTACTGATAACTCTGTTGGAAGTGTTGTGTTTCTCGTGCGGGTAGGCTCTGCATTTTGTCGTATGAAATATTTTTATTTTTGATGTTTTCTGCCTGCCTCCGGCTGTCCACCACGACAAGCAAGTTACCATTCCTTGATTTCTTAAGTTTTCGGACTTGTAGAGATTACTTTTATATGAGGAAAGGCAAGAATTTGGATAGCTAGACCTCCAATAACAATGAATCTGCTGCCTCATTTTTTTTTGAGTCTGATTATGACAGGTTTCGTTTAGTTATTTTTTTTTCTTTGAAGACGCCGTATATGCTGTACATTTTTCGCCGGCCTTCCGCTCTACTACCCATCACTGAGTGCAACTTGTGTTGGGAATGAACCAAGGGGGTAATCCATTCGCCTTGGTTGAGACGGGGATACACGACTACTATACTCGAATTGAGGGGAGGTTTCCCAGCCGTTGCCAATTTCATGTTCTCAGCACTGGTCAGATTCCTATTCTCTTAGAGGGCCCAATCGGCTGGGGCTGGAGAATACACTGACTGCTTCAGTGCAGAGGGGTAAGACCCCCACCTCAACGAGTGTCCCGGATATGACACTAAAAAATTTGATGGTGAGGTTCCAGCAATGCTGGAGTTTTGGGGAATGCGGAGTACCCCTTCATTAACATCGTTCCCAGGTCCTCTCTGGGCCGGCGTGGTAGCACCTGATAGGGTCCTATATGTGGGTTAAATAGTACTAACTGAACCATTTGACTAAACTGAATAGCTTAAAATAGAAATGTTTTTGACAATTAAACTGCGTGCTTATGCTAAACTGAATTATTTGGAATAGAAGTGTTTTCGACATTGAAACTGTATTGAATTGTTTAACAGAACTATTTTGACATTTAACCGTGTTTAAAGAAAATCAGTACTTATACTAAACTGAATTAGCTGAATTAGAACCGTTTGAATAAACTGAATAGCTTGAAATAGAAATGTTTTTGACAAACTGTTTACTCATGCTAAACTGAAATTTAAAAAAAATTTTTTGATTATTATTTACATAAAAGTTGATTTGGCGTTAAATAACCTACAAAGGTTGATATACCATAAAACCCAACCAACTATTCTCTTAGAGCAATTGACCCTCAGCCATCGCCTTTTAGCACCTAACTTATAAGGTTTGGGAACTTGCTGCAAGGTACGGTCGAGATAAAACATAGGTGCTAGGGGTTTACATGACCAGCCTATTGATCGGATCGGGCCCATCCGACCAAGTAAGTTTGGTTGTTTGGGTTTCATGGCATATCAACCTTTGTAAGTTATTTAACGCCAAATCCATTTTTATGCAAATAGTTCTATTTCAAACAATTCAGTTTAGCATGAGTACACAGTAAAAAAAAATCTATTTCAAACCTTCAATTTAGTATAAGTGTAGATTTTGTTTACACACAGTCACGCCCTATCGGCTGGGGCAGAAGAATATACCGACTGCACCTCTGCAGAGAGATAAGACCCCCCCTCCGAATGATGTCACCTATTGGCCACCTGGTGGCAACCCGTAAGGCGCTTGGACGGAACCCTGGTGGCTGAGCAGTCATTGATCCGGTGATAGAGTCGTCAATGACTAGCAACACACCACTTTAGCCCTTACTTGGTCTGATGGACGATCAGATAGGCCCGATCTGATCAATCGGCTGGTCCCGTCATGCCCTAGCTCATGTTTTTCTCCAGATCGTATTACTTAAACTGTGGCTGAGGGTCAATTGTGTTAAGAGAAGGACTTTTGATCACTGTTAGATTGAGTCATAAAACCCAGAATTTGGCAGGGGCTCAGAATCTTATTCTTGGTCCGAGTATACTGGTATTGTATCTCAGCCAAAGCGAATGAGTTTGCCCCCTTGGTTCATTCCCAACTTAAGTTGGACTTCGTGGTGGAGCATGGGACTATTGAAAAAAAATATACACTAATGATAGTTCCTAATAAAAAATCAAAATGATATATACTTGATTCCGAAAATGAAACCGAGTTTACAAGATTCATAATAATTGAATCTTTAGACGAAATTAAATTGGATCAATTATCACCTTTCCTCAGAGAAAAAAATCATATCGAGTAGGTTTGATCCAAAAAAATGTCAAAAAACTTAGGAATGGTAACCTACTAGTGGAAGTTTAAACGAAAAAACATGCCGAAAACATACTAAAATGGATAAATTTCACAACATAAAATGCAAAGCGTATCCATATGCAAGACCGAATACTTTTAAAAGGCGTCATAAGTCGAGAACTTTCATAAGCAACACCAGAAGAAATCGAAATGGCGCTTCAGAAGCAGGCAGTTAAGGAACAGAAAAGAATCACCATCCGAAGAAACAATTAAATTATACACACACACGTATGTGCTAAAACCTGAAATACCGAAAGAAATCAGGATTGGTTATATGATTGGGAGGGTATAGGAATTTATACCAGCCCCACTGCGGTGCTTCCGGTGTCAAAAATTCGGACATCACAAAGACATTTGCAGAGGACATCAATTGTGTGGGAAGTGTGGTGAAAGAGATCCAAACAACACAGAGTGAATGCAAAGATGTAAAGTGTGCAAATTGTCATTTCAAGGACCTGTGAGTTTTTAAAAAAAAAAAAAGGGAAAAGGAAATAATGCATGTAAAGCACACAAAGAATATGTCTTTTCCAGAAGCCAAGAAAATTGTTGAAAGCTATATGGGGACAAGAACATATGTCAATATAGCTCAAAAGACAAATCAAAAATTCCAATCGATAAGTATAAAAAACTTAGGGAAAAATAATTTGTGTATAAATGAATGACCAGTATTTCAAGAAAACATTAAAAGAATGTATTCAGAAATAAAACAAACTTAACTTAGTACAAAAATCAAATCAAATTCAAACTTGAATGAGGAAATACCCAAAGAAAATTCTAAGATCACCGATCCGACCTCCGAATATTAACAGACATAATTGAGAAAACGAAAGATACTTTTAAAAACAAAATTCAAAAGAATTACTCAACCCACCCCGATAACCACTTCAAACAAATTTGAAGAAAGGGAGATCGAAAATAAAACTCCATAAACAAGTAAAAGTCAAAATAAAAAAAATATCACAAATCTCAAAATTAAAATCATGGACAATATAATCCAAGGGAACATCAGAGAATCAAGGGTCAATTACTCTGAATTGTTGCCGATTATTACTAAATACTACCCAGCAATCATGCTTCGAAGAGACTCACCTCAAAAACAATACCAGCAACATTAAAAATCAATTATATCAAACATATGGCCGATAGATCTTGGGGCGGTTCATTGGTAATCATAAATCTTCCTCACAGTGAAATCAAGCTAAATACCAATCTGCAAGCCGCCGTTATATCAGCAACCCTCCACAAAATATGTGTTCAATATATATTCCAAGTGACGAAGTCAAAGAATCAGAGTTAAATAATTTGATAGAGCAATTACCAAGTCCCTTGATTATAATGAGACTTCAATAGTCATGAGCTTTGGGGAAGTAAGACATAAGAGCAAAATAATAGAATCACTAATAAATAAGCATCAGTTGTGCATATTTAATAATAAAAGAAATACATATTTCCACCCATCAACAGGCACATACTCTGTAATAGACTTAATATGTGACCCTAACCCGTTTCTAGATTATGACTGGAAAGTGAATGACGACACATGCGGAAATTACCACTTTCCATTCTATTACAAAACAAGACGAACAAACTAAAAAGATCTCCCAACTGGAATCTTAAAAAGGCTAATTGGGATGATTTTAAAACCTCATGCCTTACTGAACTAATCCCAGAAGCTAACAAAAACAAAGAGGAAGACTTACTATATTTTGCCAATACACTACTAAACATAGCAGAAAGACATATACCGAAAAGCTCCACCACACCAAAACACAATAGGCCATGGTTCAGTGATGAGTGTCAAAATGTTATGAGACTACGTAGAGCAGCATTAAAGAAATCTAAAATAAACCCTACTCGAGAAAATATAAACAACTATAAAAATAGCAGAGCCAAAGCCCGAGAAATTATCAAAAACTCCAATATGACTACATGGAAAAATTACGTTGCCCAAATAAAAATAGCAAGAAAAGTATGGCAGATGATTCGAAAAATAACTGGCAAAAAAGCAACACTCCTACCAAACATTATTCATAATAATGTGAAAATTACAGACTAGAAAGATATAGCAAATCATTTAACCGAAACTTTCTCGCGAAATTCATCTTCCAAAAACCAAAGCAAAAAAATTTTCAAATCAAAGCAAAACCAGAAAAAGTCAAAATCAAATTTTTAAAAATACTGAAAGGTACAACCAATCCTTCTTTATAACAATTAAAGGAATCCCTCAACAAGGCCCACAATACTGCAGTTGGACTAGATAAAATCCATTACCAATTCCTAAAATAACTACTCGAAACATCAAAAAATGACCACCTATAAATCTTCAATAACATATGAGATAGCGGTGACATCCCTAAAATATGGAAACAAACCAATTATAGCGATACGAAAACCTGTGAAAGACAATACAAATGCAAAAATCTACAAACCTATTACTCTTAGCAACTGTGTGAGCAAAACACTCGAGAGAAGGATCAATGCCAGATTGATTTGGTACCTGGAAAGAAATAAATTAATAACAGGATATCAATCTGGATTTAGAAGCCAAAGAAGCCCTATAGATCATCTTATACGATAGGAAACATTTATCAGAGAGGCTTCTATTAAAAAAAGAACACCTAGTGGCAGTTTTCTTCGATCTCGAAAAAGGCATATGACATATGGAAGTAAGGCATCGTAAAAGATCTTAAAAACCTTGGGCTAGAAGGTAGAAACTTCCTACTAGATATATCTTGTCTGAAGAAAAAGAACAAGAAATGGGTGTACCTCAAGGTAGTGTATTTTCTGTTACGCTATTTAGTATCAAAATAATTATATTGTCAAAAATATTAATTGCGGAACAAACTGCTTTGTTTGTGGATGACTTCCTCATATGTTATAGAACTAAAAACATGAACTACATAGAAGGAAAACTCCCGATCTGCCTCGATAAACTTTATAAATTGACCACAGAGAATGGACTAGAATTTTCCAAAGAAAAGACTGAATGTGTTCACTTCTGCAACCAACGGAAACTCCACCTTGACCCAGTACTTAAACTCGACAACACCAAAATCCCAGATGTAGATCAGTACAAATACCTAGGAGTCATTTTTGACCGCAAACTCTCCTTCATTCCTCATTAAATATTTAAGAACAAAACGTAATAAAACAATACAATTACTCAGAACAATAACACACACTGATTGGAGAGGAAGCAAAGAAACATTGAAACTTTATTGTTCCGTAATCAGATCAAAATTTGACTATGGCAGCTTTATATATGGAGCGGCCAGAAAAAACCTACTTGAAAGAAATAAATACCATTCACCACCAAAGACTTAGACTAGCTCTTGGAGCCTATAGCATCTCTTCTGTTGAGAGCTTATATGCAGAAGCAAATGAACCATCTCTTAAATTAAGACGGGAAAAACTTGCTCTACAATGCTATCTAAAACTTTCATCTTGCCCGCTGAATCCAGCTTTCTGTAATACTTTTCAACCACAGTTCACAGAGCAATTTCAGCAAAAAGAAACAGCCATCAAACCCTTCAGTTTACGGATAAAAAAAAAAAAAGATCATACCAAAAAACCACATCGATACAACACATTCACAAAACAATTATATCTTTTACACCCACCTGGATTATATGTCAACCTAAAGTAATTCTTAACCTTACCAAATATCCAAAATTTAAAACTAACCCAATCACCTGCCAATCCGAAATACTTAAAAAAATAACCATCCTGACTACCTTTATGTATATACAGACGGAGCAAAAACGAAAATAAAGTTGGATGCGCTGCCATAATAAAAGATCATAAAAACGGAAAAGAATTACAAACATAGCTTCCATATATAGTGCTGAAATAACTGCTGTTAATTTGGCACTTGACCTAATAACTTAAACCACAATTCCTTATTTTCAGACTCTTTATCTGCACTCTCTTAAAAAAATAAAGACGTAACTGACCCTTTAACCACACGAGTACTTAACAGAGTATGATTTATCCAGATATAAAGAAATAATCTTCTGTTGGATCCCAAACCACCTTGTTATTCCGGGAAATGACAGGACTGACTCTGAAGCAAAAAGCTCAGATTCAATAACACCAACAAAAATACCATATATCAACTATAAATCGGTAGTGAATAAAGCTGTCTTTAAGAAGTGGTAAGATCATTGGGATACACACACAAATAACACAACATAAAACCTACCATTGGAGAATGGAACATAAAATACAAGAACAGAACAAGTTGTGTTGACACGCCTTCACATAGGCCACACCTACATCACCCATCATTTATTAAAGAGCTCAGAATCCCCAATATGTACAACATGCAAAAAAGTTAACAGTTAACATATATTGCGCGAGCGTGTAAAATTTAATCAAGTGCGGAAAAATATTACCAAACAATTCGAAAAAACTCTTTACAAAAATAACATCATGCAGGATAGTTAATTTTATAAAAGAAATTTAAATATACTCAACACTGAGTAGCACACACACATTATATATAAACAAATTCATTCCAAAACTTTGTTCTAAACTGCCAAATTGAATATACTATACATCTTTAAAAACGATTTTTTTAATTTGAAATGTGTTAAATATATTTGTTAAAATTATTAACTTTTTGCTCGATTTTTAAAATCTTGATTCGGTGTTAAATGACTCAAAATGGGTTGATACGCCGTTAAACAACAACAACCAACCACACAAATATCAAAACAGTTTCATATAAAACAATTCAGTTTCGTGTAAGTACAGTTTCAATGTCAAAAACAATTCCATTTTAAACAATTTAGCATAAATACGCAGTTTAAATGCAAAAAATAGTAAACTCAAGAAACCACGGTTTAGTTCTATTCAACCCATTCATAGGACCCATATCCGGTGCTACCACTCTGAGCCATAGTGGACCGGGGAGCGATGCCAATGAAGGGGTACTCAGTATTCTCCAAACCTCACCATCAGATTGTTTATTGTCAAAATCAGGACACTCACTAGGGGGGACTTACCTCACTGCAGAGAAGCAGTCTGTGTATTCTACGGTAGTCCTAGCCGACTGGACAAAGTTTAGCATTAGTTTAATTGTCAAAAACATTTCTATTTCATACTATTCACATTAGTCAAACTATTCTAATTCAGCTAATTCATAAGCAAGACACTCGTTGGTGGGGGTCTTACCCCTCTGCAGAGGTGCAGCCGGTGTATTCTGCTGCCCCAGCCGACTGGGCAATACACAGAGTCAAAACGGTTTTATTTCATATAGTTCAATTTAGTATAAGCACAGAACTGTTTTGACATCTAAACTATTTCAAGCAATTCAGTTTAGCATAAGTACAGAGTTTAAATGTCAAAAAATTTGTTTTAGACAATTCAGTTTAGCATAAATACGCATTTTAAATGCCAACAACAGTAAACTCAAGAAACCACGATTTCATTCAATTTAACGCATACATAGGACCTTTATCAGGTGCTACCATGCCGGGCCATCAGACGCAGACCCGGATAGGCTTGCCGATTTGTACTTCCTGGCAAAGGAACTTTTACAGGATGGGGAATTCGTAATTCAGTCCTGCAACATCTATAATAAGACCCTCCAAGATAGGATGAAAGAGGGTGGTACGCTGAGCATACATGACGACAAATTGTAGAGGGTACAAGGGTACCGATACAACTTCCTTTCATAGAAAATGCACGTTAGCCCCGGCAAGTGGGATCCCAGTGCTTCAACGAAAATGGGGGGGGGGGTCCGAAGCGGCCGATATTTTTCACCTACAGTCTCTCTGCTTCCCTATTTCAGTTGGTTGAGTTTTGTGGCATATTTACCCTTGTAGGTTTTTAACACCAAATCCATTTTTATGCAAATAGTTAATTTTAAAGAATTCAGTTCAGCATAAGTATGCAATTAGTTCTATTTAATCCATAGATAGGGCCCATCAAGTGCCACAATTCCGGGCCAGAGTGGACCTGGGAGCAATCGCAATGAAAAGGTACTCTACATTCCCCAAAGCTCCAGGATCAGTGTTTGTTATATACAGGTCACTCGTTTGGGGGGGGAAGACCCCCCCCGCTGCAGAGGTGCAGTCGGTGTATTCTACAGCCCCAGCCGACAGGGCAATACAGAGTTAATGTCAAAACAGTTTTATTTCAGATAATTCAGTTTAGCATAAGTACACAGTTTACCTGTCAAAACAATTCTATTTCGAGCAATTCAGTTTAGCATATGTAAGCAGTTGAAATGTCAAAACAGTTATATTTTAAACAATTCCGTTTAGCATAAATACGCAGTTTAAATGCAAAAACAGTTAACTCAAGAAACTACGGTTTAGTTCTATTTAACCAGGTGCTACCACTCCGGGCCAGAGTGGACCTGGAAGCGATGGGAATAAAGGAATACTCTGCATTCCCCAAAGCCCCCAGCATTACAGGAACCTCACCATCAGATTGTTCATGTCATCCAGTACCCTCGTTGGGGGGAGGTCTTACCCCTCTGCAGATAAGCAGTCGGTGTATTCTACAGCCCCAGCCGATAGGGTAAACAAATACATTTGAATTTAAAACTCCACTGCTGTGTGAATTATCAATTCCGACTTTTAATTCAATTTTAACAAATGCTACAAATAGTTGGTTGTGTTTTATAACATCAACCGTTAGTGGATACTTAAGGCAAAATTGTTTGTGCACATACTTATTAAATGATTCATTAGGTAATCGCCTCGTTGATATTATCAAAAAGGAGTCCGTCTTCATTGTTTGAATGGTTTCAATTGTTGCTAACTTGTATTTCTACTCGGTTACATTGTTCCAAGCATTGCAATGTAATTCTCATCACTCAATTTAACATTATCTATTTAATTGTGATCAAGTATAGTAAATGATTAAACAATTCTACTTGACAGATACTATGACTCTGGGACAGAGTGGACCTGGAAGTAATGACAATGAAGGGGTACTTCCCATTCCCCAAAGCTTCAAGATTCGAGCATCACCATTATAATACAAATTAGTGCCAAATGCAGTACACTAGTTGTGGGTGGGGTCTTACCCTTCTATTGAGATGTAGTTGGCGCATTCTTCAGTTGGTTGGTTAGGTTTTATGGCATATCAACCTTTGTAGGTTATTTAACGCTAAATCCATTTTATGCAGATAATCAGTTCTATTTCAAGCTATTCAGTTTATTCAAACTGTTCTATTTCAGCTAATTCAGTATAAGTAGATATTTTGTTTACACAGTTAAATGTCAAAACAGTTGTATATATAACAATTCAGTATAGTGTAAGTACAATTTCAATGTCAAAAACAGTGCCATTTCAAACAATTTGGTTTAGCATTAGCACACAGTTTAAATGTAAGTATAATTTAATTGTTAAAAATATATCTAGTTAAAGCTATTCAGATTAGTCAAACAGTTCTAATTCAAACAATTCAGTTTAGCATAAGTATGGAGTTCTGTTTAACCCTAGATAGGGCCCTATAAGGTGCTACCATTCCGGGCCTGAGAGCAATGGCAATGAAAAGGTGTTCCGCATTCCCCAAAGCCCCAGCATCCCTTGAACCTCACCATCAGATTGTTTAGTGTCATATATCCAGGACACTCACTGAGGGGGGATCCAACCCCTCTGCAGACAAACAGTCGGTGTATTCTACAGCCCCAGCCGACTGAATGGGACAAATAGCATACAGTAACTTAGATATGGTGAGTTTTCAGCAACATAACACATCCCCAAGAACTTTCCAAGAGTAAAGATTTCATGACATTGAGCAAATTCTAGTCATTAATTTTAACTTCTATTACATACGCTCGATTGTGTAAGAAGTGCACAGAGACTTTAGTATACTGTTTGGTTTGGTGGCATATCAACCATTGTTGGCTATGTAATGCTAAATCCCCTATACATATAAACAGCTCTATTTCAAACAATTCAGCTTATCAGTTGTACAGTTTAGTTCTATTCAACCCATAGATAGCATCCAAGCGATGGCAATGAAAAGATACTCTGCATTCACCAAAGCAACATCATTAAAAGCTCACCATCAGATTGTTTAATTGGTCTTTCCCTTCTGCAGATATGCAGCCGACTGGGTTGATTTTAAACCAGCCAGAGATCATTTGGGCTCAGGAATACTCGAAACCATTTAACTAACACGAATAATTCTATTTAATATTAATTATAAACAATACTTAAATTTATTCAACTGTATACAATGAAAACTAATAATTCAATTTAACATTAGTCATTTGTTTCCAGACAGTTAATTGGCTATGCAAATGATTTGTAAGTGAATAGTTGTAAGTAATTTTATTCTTACATTAGAGAATTTGTTTGCACACAATGGTTTCAAATATTTCTTAGACGAATTGTTTAATTTACTCACAGTTTTAAGTATTGCCAATTATTGATCAATTCTGTTCAACAGTATTCATTTATTTACACACAGTCCAATCGTTCCAAGTATTTCTATGTAATACAAATAATTTAATCTATGTACACTTATAGAGTTTCAAATACTTTTATTTAACACTAATAATTCTATTCAAATTTTGTCTGGTTGGGGTTTATGGCATATCAACCATTGTAGGTGATTAAATACCAAATCCATTTTATACATATAAAAAGTTCTATTTCAAATAATTTGGTTGAGCATAAGTACAGTTTAGTTCTATTTGACCCGTAGATTAGAACCTTATCAGGTGCTACCGCTTGGGGACCGTGTGGACCTTGGAGCGATGGCGATCAAAAGGTACTCACATTTCCAGAATTAATGGAACCTCAGCATCAGATTGTTTAGTGTCATATCAGAACGTTCGTTTGGAGGTCTTACCACTCTGCAGAAATGCGGTCGGTGTATTATACAGCCCCAGCCGACTGGGCAATAAATAGCCTTATCAATCATTTTTTTGCAGACAGTTACGTTTTCACAAGCCCTACTATTTAATACTAATTATTCTATTCAGCAGTATTCGTTAATTTGTACACAGTTAATGGTTGCAAGTATTGCTACGTAATACCAATAATTAAATTTAGGCACACAGCTAAATATTTTCATATATTGTATGTAACACAAATAATTTTATTCAACATTACTCATCTGTTTGTCCAGTTACATGATTCCAAGTATTGCCATGTAAAACTAACTAATTCAGTTCGACAGTCATGTTTACATAGTTAAATGGTCAAACAGTTCTATTTGTAACAATTCAACATGATCATTTTTTTGCATAGAGTTTAAGAGTCAGTCTTATTTGACCCATAGATAGGACCCTATTGCTATGTATTATTAATTCGATTTTTGCGCAGAGTTAAATGGTTTCAAGTATTCATATCTAAAATGAATCGTTCTGTTTAGAATTATTCATTTGTTTGCACACACTTAATATGGTCAGCTATTGCACTAATAGCAATAGTTTAATATGTGCAGAATTAAATAGCTTCAAGAATCGCCATGTAACATTAATTCTATTTACGAGACATGGTTTTACGAACAATTAAATGATCAAACAGTTCTATTTGATCCACTGATGAGATCCTAACAGGTACTATCACTCCGGTTTCTCTGCAGAGAAGACATCCCCGGCCACGAGCGTTCTCGATATGACACCAAATTAAATGATGGTAAGATTCCTATCCTGGAACTCTGAAAATGTTGAGTATCCCTTCATTGTCCTGCAGTCGAAGTATTCTGTATTCCAGCTGACTCGGCTAGAATTAACCTGAGAGTAGTGGTAATGAAAGGGCACTAAATTTTAAAACCACTGGCCCAAGCCAAAAGAACAAAAGTATTGCAACAATTCGCCGTAACAAGTGGTTGGATATTTCATGTTACCACTAACTTAACATCTGTTCAAATTAACAAATTTAAATATAAGAATAGATAAATTATCTCATGTAATAAGACATACTCGAAAGAGATTTAATTGGTTTTTGTTTTGTTAGAATTTGTAATAGCAGGTTCAGTTGATAACCTTTTCAAGCCAACCAGACCTTATGTTTGTACAGGATTAAATGGTTTCAAGTATTTCTATGTAATATTAACAATTCAATTTAACAGTCATTTGTTTGCACATAGTTAAATGGTCAAACTTATCTATTTAACCTATAGATGGGACTATCAAGAACCACAGCTCTGGAGAGTGAACCTGGGATTAATAGCAATTAAGGGGTACTCTACATTCCCTAAAGCTCTATCACAGAAGTACCGCTGTCAGATAGTGTCATATCCATGACGCTCGTTGGTTGGTTGGTGGGGGTCTTTCCCCCTCTACAAAGATGCAGTCGGTGTATTCTATCGCTCCAAACGACTGAGGATGATGTAATTGAATTAAATCTTAAACTTGATCAATTTTTTTTTTAAATGTTATCGACAAGTTGGTGTCATCCCCACAAAAGTTCGTCCAGATGAAATTAGTTATTTTAAACTTCATGTCATTTCATCTGGGAAAAATCTCCCATTGGACATGGAAATAGAATATTGCGAATGCAGACTGTAACATGATACCCCCCATAAACACATACAAACCAAAATGAAGTTGGAAATTAAAAGCAATTAAAACAGTAAATTTAATTTGATACACAAGGAAATAAAAATCGCAATTAATATTTTTTGTCTGATCAGTACCAAAACGCAGCTGGAATAACTTTAAAATAGACCCATTCTCTCAATGTAAATTCAGAATTTGTCTGATTAGGATTAAACCGACTAGTCACCAAAAAGAATCAATATTGACGGTAGGTAAATGCTTAATTTTACCAAATAAGACAGCTGCACTTGAGAGTTGTAGGTCCCTGAGCCAAAGGTAGAAGAGATTGAACTAGATTACCAATAATCTAGTTACGACAAAAAAACCAAAACGAAAAATATACCAAAAGCATGTCAATTAAATTTACCATTCACAATTTTGGTTGTCTTAGTTTTATTTGTAGATAAATTGCACAGCTTTCAACTGCTAGATTGATTATGCATTTTTTTGGTGGGGAGGGCTAAAAAGATTCACGAGACTAGTGAGAAATTCAGAATTTACCACTTGGCTGAATCAGTTTACAGAAGTGGTCGTTTAGAAATTTAAAAAAATTGCAAAGAATAGCACAAAGTTTGGCACAAGTCCAAGAGATCAGATTTGTGTGATTTTATGGCATATCAAACCTTGTAGGTTTTTTGTTCGTTTGTATTTTATGGCATATCAACCTTTGTAGGTTATTTAATGCTAAATCCATTTTTATACAAAAACAGTTCTATTTCAAACAACTAGTTTTAGCACAAGCACAGTATAATTGTCAAAAATATTTCTATTTCAAGCAATTCAGTTTAGTCAAACAATTCTAATTAAAACAATTCAGTTTAGTATAAGTATCGTTTTTGTTTACACACATTTAAATATCTAAAGAGTTCTACTTCAAAAAGTTCAGTTTAACGTAAGTACAGTTTCAATGTAAAAAAAAAAAAAAAAAAAAAAAAAAAAGCTCCATTTCAAACAGTTCAGTTTAGCATAAATACGCAGAATTGGCCCGGGAGTAAATGGTAATGAAAGGTAGTCTTACCTCTCTGCAGATATACAGTTGGCATATTCAACAGCTCCTAGCCGACTCGTCTAAGAGATCTCGGCATCCAGTAATCGAAGTCTGCTTACCTACTCTAACTATTAAAAGAGATGCTTCAGTTGCTTAATTTGGCAAACTGATTGCTTATAACTATTGTTCCAAAATGATCAGACACATTGCGGCTTAATTTCGGTGATCTGGTGGAACCGGAGTTTTAAGCTAGTTATTTACGAAGCTTCATGCAAGAGCATTGGGAAACATCCAGGGAGAATCTAACTATAATAACCTGCCAAACTTGCTTGCAAAATATTACACCAGCAAGTTGTTCTGGTATCAATGAAAATGACTCAGTTCATTGATTGTTGAAGTCATTTGGAAAACCTCCTTCCGGTAACCAGAGAGAGATTGTTGAAAATTAAAGTCGTTAAGTTTTTAAAAGTTCAGAACTTTACGACTAGCTATGATTAAAGAACGAAATAGAGTAGTTATTTATCCAAACCTCACGGCATTTGAATGTGATTAGGTCGGTTTAGTGTGGTGGACGGTATCCGTCGATATTTACTTTTGGAAAACCTCAGTTGCCAAGCAGTAAGCACAGCCTTTACCCAATTTCGACAGGAGCAATTGCTTCTTAAAGCCGGAAGGCTCCTTACAACCGAGCTCAAATTTTTAATCCACTTACTACATGATTATGCCTGAAGTATATCGCATGAGGTTGGATTAACTAGTCATCCCACTTTCTCAACAGGGGTTTGGCAACTTAATCCAGTCGATCATCAGTTCTATACTTCAAGGTACACAGAACAGGGAATTATTTTTCTCACTAATAAAACCATTGAATAACTGTTTAATAATGCTTGGAGTAGTTTTCCTGGGGAAAAGTTTAACTTAATGGACATACTGGAAACGGCCTAATAGAAGTCCCAACAAAACGTTAAAGTACAAAATTACTAAATAGGTAAAAAAAAAAAAAAAAAAAAAGAGATTATAAGAACCTGCGTAATGAATGTAAATCGGACAACTTAAGCGACCTGTTCCTAAGCAACATCAAGATGAGCTATGAGGGCCTATATTCAATGCTAACGTTCATGAAAACCTGGTATTAGCGGAAGCCATTTAAGATATTTTCTATGGTTAGTTCTGGTGAGAAAAAAGATTTTTTAAAAATACCATAACAAGAATTTTGGCCCGAGTGTTCTGGCATTTAGTAGTAATTGGTTTAAGGAATATGCTTACTATGGTATCACGTGAAGGGCAAGAAATACGAAGACCTTATAAGCATGTATAACGTATGGTATAAATACTTTAAATCGGCCTAATTTCATCATCCGGGTGTTTGATATATTATCACGGGGTATTCTAGGGGGTATCTTCATTCCCATTGATAAATTTATTTAGGTTGGTGGGTGTTTACCGCTCGGAGGTTGACCAGTTGGGGAACACGGACGGGGCTAAGTTTTTAGGACCAGCCATGCATGAGTCTCAATTCATGCGTGGTCCCCCATCATAAAATGGCCTTGTGCACATTATAACTCGGTGGAAATCAGATACATACCAAACCCTTGGAGGGTGATTTAATATCAAATCTTGTTCAAACATGAGAGAGAGAGAAAGAAAGTGTGTTTTTGTGAGTAACTTTATTTTTAAACGAGTAAGAGCTTGTTTGTTTGCACAAAATTAAATGGTTTCAAATCTTGTTAACACTAATAATTTTATTTATTAATCATTTGTTTGTATATACTTAAATGGTTTCAAGTGTTGTTATTTAACATCAATAATCTATTTATCAAGTATTTATATCTAATACGAACAATTTGTGTGCAGCTGTATGGTTTCTAAAAACTTATAATAATCTTTGGTAAATGATTTAAACAATTCTGTTTGGCCCATAGATGGGACTCTAACAGGCACTACCACTCTAAATCAGAGTGGACCTGGGAGTAATGGTAATAAAGAGGTACTCCATATTCCCAAAACTCCAGAACTGGAGCCTCAGCATCAGTTGCAGTCTATTGTCATACCCATAACACTAAGTCTTGCTTTTCTCAACGCAATTAACCCTTAACTATCACCAACTACAACTTTCGATGTGAAAGGGGTGTTTGTTTGCTACAAGAGCAATTTGACGAATATAGGTTTGTTTGGTTTGGTTTCTTTGTTTAATGGCATATCAACGTTTGTAGGTTATTTAATGCCAAAGCCATTCTCCTAGAAGAACAGTAGTAGTACTATTTAACCCATAGCAAGGAGGATAAGGGGGTTCATACCTTTGCCAAGGATATTTGCCCGAAAGTGAACGTAATAGCGTGACTGGAGTACGAACTCGCTTACTACGATTCTGCTGTCAATCGCTCTAACCACAATACCACGAGGACACCCCTAATATAGGTCGGAACAATCCTATAGGTACCAAGGTTTGACATGATCAGTCTATTAACCGAATCAAGCCACTCTGCCGCTTGTTAGCCCAGTCGGCTGGGGCTGTAGAATACACCGACCGCATCTCTGCAGATCGGTAAGACTCCCCTAACGAGTGTCCTGGTAATGACACTACACAATCTGATGGTTGGGTTCCAGTAATGCTAGAGCTTTGGGGAATGCGTAGTATCCATTCATTGATATCGCTCCCTGGTCCACTCTGGCCCAGAGTGGTAGCACCTGATAAGGTGGGTCAAATGGAACTAAAATGCGTACTTATGCTAAACTGAATTGTTTGAAATAGAACTGTTTTGACATTTAATTGTGTGTGGACAAAAACTATACTGATACTAAACTGCTTAGTTTACTTTTTGTTTTTTAATAAACTTAATCAATTTGTCATCGCCCCACCGGTAATTTGCTTCCTGTGGGTCACTCCCGCTTAAAACTGACCTTGGATCACATTTTGGTGTCGTCAGCTGCCAAATAAAGCATCACTTTCTATTTCCTCAAAAATCTTTTTCTCTTTCTTTACAACTCCTTTTTTTTGCTTTTGCTTTTGATTCTAACGACATGAAAAGATTACCTTAATAATCTCCTCATCTATAACGGGAACAAGGCTTGTATCTCTTTTGAGGGAACATTGCCAATCATCATTAATAGTTTGTACTGGTATTTCATTCTTTTTTATCTTAGTTGCTTTTTATCGCAACTAATTCTGGTTATTTCAACACGAATAAGGAACTGTGTATCGGAAACAATGATAGACATTGACAAAATATCTTCAAGTCCTTCTAAAACTTGAATACTTTTTTGCTGATAAAAAGCTACTAAAATTTTTGTAAAGTAAAGAAAAGTAGTTAAAATTAATGATTGACGATTATTTACCTAAAAAAATATACTATTACTTGGGTATAAAGACAGTAACAATCCAAGAGACAATATCAGATGGGTTTATTGATTAGGCTTATGTGATGCTAATTGTTCTCGTAGCTTAGTTGATAAACCACTTGTTACAGATAAGCTGGCATCTTCGAGGAAAAAGGGGACCTGAGTTTGTCCAACCAGGAGCTTATCCTTTGTGTTCGATACACGGTGTTTAGTTTTGTAGCAGAAATAACAATCTCAATGAATTTTTCCGCCTAGTTTACAGGGGCAGTAAAATACACCCACTGCAACTCTGAAGAGGTGTAAGACCCAACCCCCAACGAGTATCTTGAATAAGATACTAAACCATGTTATGATGGGGCTTTGGGGGATGCGGAGTAATCCTTCATTGCTATTGCTTGTAGGTTCACACTAATCCGAAGTGGTAGCAGCTTTTAGGGTTTCATTTAAGAATCAAATTAAAATTTTTAATTTTCTATACTTGAAACCATTTTACTGTATGTAAACAGATGAGCTCTGGCTCGTTTAAGAATAATTTTACCAACAATCTATTTGTTTACAAACCCGATATATTTAATATATATGTATAGAGGATTTGGCATTAGATAACCAACAAGGATTGATATGCCATAAATCCAACCAATCAAATGAAAGGAAATGAATTGAATTACCATGACCAGAAAATCCGCCGAACACCTACGCATGATATACGGGAACACTGGACAACTGTTTCGACCTTATTAGGTCTCATCATCAGTGTATACCGTAATCTCCACCACTGGAGATCGAACCAGCGACCACAGATTAGGTTATTTGGCCACGCAATTACCATGACTAGTTGATTTGGCATCATTTATGTGCTATATGAACTGGTGGTCGCTGGTTCGATCTGCAGTGGTGGGGATTACGGTATACACTGCTGATGAGACCTAATAAGGTCGAAACAGCTGTCCAGTGTTCCCGTATATCGTGCATATTTTCTGGTCATGGTAATTCAATTCACAATATTAATTCCTCTTCTTTAAAAATATGTAGAACTAATTTCAGTATTTTAATACATTTTTGTGATGTTTCTGTTTATTTAAAGTAATTTTAACCGTTAATATTTTCTAATATCTCTTCTCTTACTTGAAAGCTGAACTTACTCCTGAAATTTAAAGCTATTGGTATTTCCAGATTTAAAAAAAATGTTTTTCTACCTCTAATTTCTGAACACAAAATTGATCGGCTTTGCAAATTGGTTGTAGGTAAAATTTGATTAGTAGGAAAAATTCGCCTTTCTCTGGATTGGCCTGCATTGGCAACTATATTATGTTTAAGTTAATACTGGCTGACTAAAGACAGAAGAGTTTGCAATTCACAAATTTCTTTTTTTCTTAAAATGCTACGGCAGTTGATGAATAGAACCCAGAATATTCAATTCCGTTGTTGCTGTCAATCGTTAAACGCTATGTATGGCTATGAAAGTTAATGTGAAGTACCACTTCATAGCCTTTACTCCCAAATTCACTTTGACCTGGAGTTCATCAATGGGTCAAAGAAAACTGTTCAATTTATTATTATAACTGTTAAATAGAATTATTAGTGTTCAAAATAAACTTTACCTGTGTACCAACAAATTATCTCTGGCTCGTATAAAAATATTACCTACAAAAATGTTACCTTACAAATCCTATATATACACGTTTAAACTGGATTTGGCATTAAATAACCCGCTAGAGTTGATATGCCATAAAACACAACCAAATAAAACATTGTAATGTTTATTAATTACCTGATTTGTAAGAAATATTCATTTGTTTACTTATCTTGGCAAAATGCTAGAAGTATTGGGCGTCCAGTATGAACTAAACTCATGAACAATGTTCGGCGATATTAATTCGCTTATTATGACATAATGAAAGGTGGCCTATTTGTGAAAGAAATAGTTTATATGCTTTAAAAATCGTCCATCGTATCCTGATGAAAGAACGGACTGATTAAAATCACCTTTTTTTGCCAGGTATTGTTTGATGACAAAAGGAATTTCTAATCTAACTTTCTGAAAGGACACAAAAGACGATCGTTAAATTCGCTTTCGTAATACTTCCTATTCATAGAATTTGCATGATAACTATTTGAAAATAACTGAATAATTGTAATTAGGAAGAAAATTGATGTACTGTTTTATTTTTATTTTGTTTTGTTTTGTTTTTGTTTTTTTTTTTTTTGTTTGTTTTTTGTTTGTTTTTTTTTTGTTTTTTTTGTTAGTTAGATTCATCACTCTTAGAAGAGAAGTATTTTCAAATCAACTTCAAAAGATGTTTCTTGTTTTTGAAACTTTTGTTTGTTTTTTTATTTTATTTTTATTTTTATTTTTTTTTTGTTTGTTTGTTTTTTTGGCAAGGGTCTTTATAATCAATTCTGAATTTTACTTTAAATATAAGATTAATGTTCTGCAATATATTTTGTAATTCAACAATATCTGATCGTTTTAGTTCAAAGTTGAAAACAATCATTACGGAAGAAAATAAAGTAATCTCTTTAATATATATATATATATATATATATGTGTGTGTGTGAAGCAATTAGTGATTTTTTACTTTTCTTTTTTCAATGTTAGGATATTTTCATTTTCTATTTACAAGACTTAATTATGTTAATGTATTATTCACTTATCTCTAACCCTTTCACCAATTAGGTTGTCAACTTGTAAAACTTTTAGAAGACTTTTTCATGTAATATATAACTGCTGAAATCAACACTCAGCTGGGCTGTAGAATACACAGACCCTCATCTCTGCTGGAGGTCCACGATATGACACTAACCAATCAGATGATGAGGATCCAGTCTTGGAGCTGTGGGTAATGTGAAGTACCCCTTCATTGCCATTTCACCCAGGCCCATTCTGGTCCAGAATAAGGTTATATCTATGTGTTAAATAAAATTGTTTGACATTTTAACTGTGTACAAAGAAATTACTTAAGCTAAATAAAATTGCAAAAAAATAGAACTATTTGATCATTTAACTGTTTGTAAACAAACGACTGGTGTTTAATTAAATTATTAGAGATACATAGCAATACTGGGAACCATTTAACTGTAAGAAAACGAATGAGTTATATTGAATAAAATTATTCGTGTTAAATAGCAATACTTGAAACTTAACTTTGTGCCTAAATTGAATTATTGGAATTACATAATAATACTTGGAATTATTTGAATGTGTGCAAATGATTAAATAGTGTTGAATAAAATAATCAATTTTAAATAGCAACACCCAAAACCACTTCATTGTGTGCAAACAAATGATTAATATTTAGTTGAAATATTAGTCTTAGATCGCTTTAATTGAAATCGTCGGCGTAGAAAGAATAGCAATATTTGTGTACAAACAAATTAGTTGTCATTTTAAAATAAAATTGCCTAAAATTATTCACACACAAATGATACGTATATAATCATTTAATTTTCCAAACAAATGACTGATCCTTAGTTTACAGAGCAATATTCGAAATCATTTAACTGTGTGCTAACGAATGATCTCGGGTTCGTTTAAAAATGTTATCAATAAAATGTGTTTACAAATCATATATATCTTGTATTTATGCATAAAGAGGATTTGGTATTAATGGTTGATATGCCATAAAACCCGACCAAACCAAATCGATCGAATCAATTGATTGGTCATGTACTTGTATCTGTAGGATTGTCGCAACGGTATTCTCCAAATTTCTATTGTAGCGAACAAATACTCAACGTGATTTTACGCCCTGATTGCTGGATCTTTAGAATACACTGACTGCACCTCTACGAGTAAGACTCCCTCCATGAGACGACTTGTTGGCATTGGGTGGCAACCCAAGATGCTTAAGGACAGGATTCTGGTGGTTAAGCAGTAGTTGTTCCGGCAACCGAGTGGTCAAGTTACTTGCAACACACCAATTTGGCCCTTTCTGGGCTAGACAGGCGGTCGGACCGGCCCGATCTGAACAATTTGCTGGTCGTGTCAAGCCCTAGCACCTACTTGGTGCCTTCAATAAGTTTCCACACTTTTTTGTACAGGCATTTACAATTGTCGTAGACTCTTGAAAATTCAGTATGTTATTGCTATACATCTTATGAGATGACTGACCAATATCTATAATATCAGGTTCAAATAAACAGCTACAGCTGCAATTGGAATGCACCCTGATTGTCACAGCTGGTGAATTTTAAAAATGCAATCTGGAAGTGAGGACACTTTAAAAGAACGGTATGCAATAAAATTCTGTTTTTAAACTTGAAAAAAAATGCCACCGTAACGTATGGAATGCTTCAGACTGATTTTCGACCATCTTGCATGAATCGAGCATCGGTTTTTGAGAGGCATAAGAGATTCAAGTAAGGCAGGGAGTCTGTGAGGGATGATGAGAGGTGTGGGAGGAGTAAGAAAGTCAATAAACCAGAGTTCATAGGCCAAAGGGTTAGGGTTACTATGTTGAGATTTTAAGGGAGTTCAGCAAGAGATTCCGTCGGAAGAGGCCAGCACTCTTCAAATCAGGTCAGTGGCATTTCCACCAGGACAATGCACCAGTCCACAACTCCATCCTTGTCACTGACTATTTGACCAAGATGAGCATCAAGAAAGTTCCTCACCCTCCCATACCTTGCTCCCTGTGACTTTTGGTTATTCCCTAAGCTTAAAGGCTGTCGTTATGAGACAACTGAGGAGCTGAAAGAGGCTGTGACGAAGGGCATTGACACGCTCACACAAGAGGACTTCCATGGAGCCTTCCAGAAGTTGTTGGAACGGTACAACAAGTGCATTGCAGCCGGAGGAGATTACTTCGAAGGAGAATAGAGTTTCATGTGTGTACTATCAATAAAAGTATCCATGCGAAAAAAGTCTGGAAACTTATTTAATGATCCTCATATATGTTTTATCCTGACTGAACTTTTCAATTTGCACTTGCAGGAAACTCCCAACTCTCATCTCTTAGGTGTGAGAAAGCGGTAGCTGACGGTTGGTTGAAATGACAGAATCGAAATTTGACCACTTCTAAATTACACAGGAAGTAGTGACGTTTACATATTCCTGAAATTGGCATGGGTTCGAAACCCAACCTCCGGCTTGAGTATACAAGTAGTGTATCCACTTCTCAACCAAAGCGAATTGGTTTCCTCCTTGGTACATCTCCAACACAACTAGGACTCCATGGGGAGTGGTGGAGCATTGGGCCAGCGAAAATTAAACATCACCCATGGCGTCTTCTAACAAAAAAAAAACAAAAGAAAGTTATCTCAATCAGACTCGAAGAATGTGGCAACAGACTTCCCAAGATTCAATTTCAATGAATCTTTGGGGAAGGTCTGTCTGGCTAAATTCTTTCCTTTTTCTCATAGAAAAGATTATCGCAAAGGGAGCACTACCCCAAAACGTTTTAAAACACGTAATTGAAACTTGTTTGCCGACGTAGACAGCTGGAGGCAAACAGAAAACATCCTCCAGATGAGTTTTCACATGACCAAATGCAGAGCATATCCTCACGAAAGACGTAACTCATCCTAAAAAGTAGGAAGCTGGTCTTGACGAGATCACAGCACCCCTGCCGCTTGGAGAGTGGATCCAATCAGCCAAAAAATAAATTCAAAGCTCTTGTGGAGAATCTAATCCACTGGGAACCAAATTATTAGCCAAAGTTTTCGAAGTACTTAAAAAACACACTTGGCCGAATTTCAGCAAAGACAAACAATAAGAACAAACAACAAGTTAAAATAAAGAGATATCCAATGAGGTAGTCCAAGCAAAAACACTCATTGAATCTACCATTCAAATACGAACTAAAATTTCCTCCAACAAAACAGCTCTTACATAAGTCTCCAATACGTCCACCAAAAACCGTCAAAGACAGACTAAAAGAATTTGTCTCCCAAAAAGCTAGAACAACTTAAATAAAACCACAAGCTCCCATTGGCCAAGCTGGGAAAAGTAGATGAACACCAAGGTGAATAATGAAAGATCAATAATGAAATCCCTATAAAGATCCTATAGTATAGAAAGTATGGATAGTCACACAGACTGCATAGTTGCCGACCTCAATCTAGAAGATGTAACAAATAACTACAATACTTGAAACCATTTAGCTGGGCGCAAGCAAATGAACACAATACCTTTTTAAATGTAACTTACAAACCATCCACTTAAAAAGTAAAAATGAAATTACCGACTAGCTAATCTCTTACATGTCATATATATCTATTTAAATGTGTGCAAACAAATGACTGATATCAAATTGTTATTGTTACATAGCTACACTTGAAACCATTTAACTGTGTGGAAAAATGAGCTCTTGCATGTTTTAAATGTTATCTACAAATTATACATTTACAAATCATAGGTTTAATATATGTATAAACAGAATTTGGCATTAAATAACCTACAAAGGTTGATATGCCCAATCAGCCAAGGCGAATGGGCTTCCCCCTTGGTAAATTGCTAACATAAGTCACTCTATTAGTAAGGACTGTAGAATACACAGACTACATCTTTGTAGATGGGTAAGTGTGAACTACATAAGGTAATAAAACATCTCAGGGTGAGGCTTCAACCCTAGAGCTTTGGGAAATGTGTCGTACCCCTTCATTTTCATTACACCTAGGTTTACTCTTACCCGGAGTGGTAGCACCTGATAGGATCTCATCTATGTGTCAAACACAACTCTTTGATAGTTTAAACTCATGTAAACAAATATATTTAAATTAAATTGTTAGGAATAAAATTGTTTGACCATTTAACAAATGACTGATGTTTATTTTGATTGAAATGATACATATCAATACTTGGAACTTTAAAAAAAAAATATTTTCATCATACAACGAGTGAAAGCACGTGTGATACCCTGCCCTCATCAGCCGCCAACCACGGGTGATAACAGTCTCGGTAGCTCAAGACAGTACTGCCACCCCTGGCGCTACCAAGCAGCTTTTGCCACCAGAATGAGTATTAAGAGAATTATATATATATATATATATATATGCGCCAGATCAATTAAGAGCAGAGACTACATTGGACCTTAATCTTCATTTTTAGTGTACAGTTTGTGATTTAACAACGCGTTTACTTTCGGCCGTTGATGTTATTACGCGTTTACAGTAACTGTTTCTTACGTAATCACACGGGCATGGTGGTTCTGCGTGTATTTCCTTCATGCTGAAAACTTCTCGCTTTCGACCAAATCCAACGATCCATATTGCACCATGGTCTGAAGACGATTTGAGGCAACTATCAAACTGCGGCCAGTGATTCCTATTTTTGAAAGAAACGAAATGACTGAGTGTCCTAGAAAACCACGACAACCAACCTCAATAGGAATCACATGGCATATCCAACCCTTTTCCACGCAGTCGGCACGCAGTGTCTCGTATCGGTTTTTCTTCCGCTTGTGTGCCTCCTTCCGGTTTTCTTCCCTGGAGACAGTCAATTCTATGAGGGGGACACTCTTCTTTGAATCATACCATGCTACAATGTCCGGTCGCTTTTCTGTTTGAATAATGTGAACTGGAAATTGTAGAGATGTCTTGAGATCCACTGAAACTTTCCAGTCACAAGCTCCGTTCGGTAGCTTCATATTGGGATTTTTTTTATTTCCTCACAGAATCTTAGTGTTAGATAGCAATATTTAAAACCATTATGGGTTCCTTGGCTGTAACATTGTTTGTTTGCTGTCTCACATTGTGCCCTTAAAGACTCTATTACCACCTCTAACACCTTATGTCGCCATGTGTACATCTGAAGTAATTGTGGACATGCAGATAGTACGTAGCGCAAAGTGCCCCGATCACTTTTACACGACAAGTACAATTATCCCCATAATTTTAGGTTGTTCACATTTGGTAAGAGATCATAAATAGAGCGAAGAAGGAATGATATCGCCAGTGGTGCCATTGCAATTAAGGATTTCCACGATAATTTAATTGGTTCGATATCATTCCATTTTGTCCAAGCACATTGTTTGGCCTGAGTAACAGCACTAGCTTTTCTTTGCCCCTCTTCAAACATCCTGACTTCTTCGCTCATCATGTCTCTTTTTCCCTTTGGGCCCACTTTGAAGAATACCTTTTTGTTCGTGCTACCCAGCCCAGCTCGATTGGTTTGAGTGACGCCTATGATGTCTTTGACTCGTAGGCTGCATTCCTCCTCCTGGGCGGCTTTAATGGCCGACCACTTCATACTTGATTTTATTTCTGAATACGCTTTCCTAATGATCTCGTCGGCTGAGTCCTTCATCATCACACGAAGGTGTACTTTCCCAATTTTGAATTCTTCTACCAGTGAATATATTGGGAGCTATAGGTTTCCAGAATTGGTATATAAATCCACTTTCGAAAAACAAGGAGGAACTCCGAACCACTAACGCAGGTATTTATTGCTATACTGTTGAATCCGTTCAATGCGAGATATCACAATCTCGTACGTCTGTAAGGGCTACAAAAGACGGGGTGGCAGACCATGTTGGTAATACCAAGCCTTCATCTTTCCAGTAGACAAGTTTTATCAATTGATTTAAGCCCCTTCAAGGCTACTTTCTGGACCTCTGTACCCCTATGACGATTAGGCTGTGGTATTGACTAAAGACATCCGAGACTCTGTACCGGCTTCTCTCAGACTGTTGGGATCTTATCACCCCCAATTTTTAAATGGATCTCCCTGACAGATCCTCCGACTAACGATAGGCTTCGACTTTGCTTTGGCTTACCCTTCTTTCTCGCCCATGTGAAAAGTTCATAATACCTTTGTAGTAAACCATCGGCAGCGATTTGGGACGGAACGAGAATGGTGATGTCGTCCATAAAAGGTCTGGAAGGAGGAAGAGTCAGATATTCATTTTTCATTACTCCTTCCGACGTATTTGCTGCACCTCGTAAAATGAGTTCCATGGCTAGAACGAAAAGAAGTGGGGAAATCACACAGCCCATCATGATGCCAATCTCAAGTGCCTGCCACTTGGTGGTATAGTTTTTAACGGTAAATTTCATGAAAGCTGAATTGAAGTATTTCATTATGATTTCCCCAGCCTTGCTCGGGAAGTTGAATAATTCGAGGGCCATTCAGATTAAGTGGTGCAGAACTGAACCGTATGCATTGGTAAGATCAAGTCATATCATATGTAGTTCTGTTTTGTCCCTTTTAGCTCTGAGTATTGAGTTCCATATCATTTGTGAATGTTCCAGACATCTGGGGAAGCCCGATATCCCAGCCTTCTGGACAGATGTATTTATATGATGATTACTCATCAGAAAGGTTGTCATATGGTAATCAAGAACTCAAAAAATATTTTCCCTTCAACATTTAGGAGGGATATTGGGCGAAAACTTTGATACCTCTTGACTGCATTTCCCTTGGTATCCAAATACCATCGGCCAAACACCACCCCTGTGGTACGATACCCTTCTTCCAAGCCTGCTGAAGGAGGACAGTGAATTTCCTGAGGACACGTGGGCAGTTTTATATAACTTGTACGATATCCCTTTCATGCCCGGGGCACTACCATCGTGGACCATATGGACAAAATCTCGGACTTCCTTTAGTTTTATCCCCCTATCATCAAACATTGCCGTTGGATCTTGGGGTTTTGGTAAATCTCTTAGAGGAACTATTGGGATACTGTTTAAATACTCTGAGTATGTCATCCTAAAATAATGATTCTCGAGTTTCTCCTTCGGTACATCAGGCTTGCCACGAAAGGTTTTTTTGCAAAAGCATAAGGATTTGAGTAGAATGATCTCCGAGCCTGACGCTTTTTCTTTCGGTGTTTTCTCTGATTTTCAGCTCTGGAGATCACTAAAATCCTTTTTTGAATATCATTTAGGATATTCTGAAGTTCCGACCTCTCATGAATCGGGGCTTCTTTTAATCTGCGCTTCGGCATTCTATGTTCCGATTTTAACTTTCCTTTCTGTATCTGTCGTCTATTCGGTCGTTGTGCTTCGGTTTTATCTTTTTTATCCGTTACTGCGCCAAACCACTCGAGGCAAACGCCATATATAACTCTGCAGAAACATGACAATTGATGATCAATGGGACCCTTAAGATGTGTGGGGAGCAAAAAAGAAAGCTCCTGGTCTAAGTTTGTCCAGGTAGCTGTCTGATTACCCTTGGGCCACTGAATTCTTGGCCTGCTAGGAATGTCTCCAGGACGCTGTTGCTCAGCAATGGGCCCATGAACACTGTGGGCGTATTCCTGATTCATAAACCCGTCATTCGATTTACATTCTCCGGTAAGAGAATTACGTTGTTTGCACCAGCGAGCCTTGTGGATTCGTAACCCTCGCAAGATGTTAAATTATTTGCCGCAATCACACGTTGTAATCGGGTTCATATCCAATTCGCTACCGTTAGAGCAAGTATGACGGGTGATATATTCTCCCTCCCCGCTACAGACACCCTGAGGGCATCTATATAACTGTGTGTAAGCAAATAAGTAATGTTGAATATAATTATTAGTATCGAATAGCAATACGTGAAACTCGGTGTATCTAAATTGAATTATGAATATTATATTGCAATACTTTCAACTATTTAATTGTGTGCAAATAAACTATTTGTGTGGAATACTTGAAAGGGTTTACCTAAATACAAAAATTGAATAATTGATATTACATAGCAATACCGGGAACTCTTTGACAGTGAGCAAATAAATGGATAGTATTAAATAGAATAATTAGTGCTAAATAGCAATACTTGTAATCACTTGAATGTGTGCTAACAAACGATTAATACTGAATAGAATCTTAGTGTTAGATAGCAATATTTAAAACCATTTAACTGAGTAGAAACAATATCAATACTATATTGCATGAAATGAAATTATTTCTAACTCAATCAAAACTTAAATTACCTATAAAATATTCACTCAGAGATTGTATATGTAAAAGTAAGTAAAGTTGGCGACCATGGTCAAGGGTAACCCGAAGGCTCCTTTTTCAATAGCTACTACACCGAGGTGTAGGAAAAGGCGCTACTCCATTTCCTGGATTGCTCTACTTTCCCATTGATCCATACCTTATAACGCTGATTATTAAAGAAGGAGGCATCAAGTACTATTTTTTAGTCTTTGGCATGACTCGACCAGGGATTAAACCTAGGTCTCTCGAGCCATTTGCTAACACATTGACGGAATGTAAAAATCCCGCCTTCACTCGAAGAGCTTTCTACGGTGTAAAAACCATTAAATATCAATTCGAATCTTTATATCCAAATAATATAATCAACATCCGGAAAAAATCGGTTTCCAATTAAGAATATGTATATATAAATCTCTCCTGCAAAAGGATTCCTTCATTTACTTTTAATATTTAAACTATCAACTGAAACGCTGAATTCAGCAGATAACAATCGAACCTTTCCAACAATACCCAATTAGGAAAAGAATTGAATGAAAACAATCTTCTACAAAAAATAACCCAAGGGTTGACTTACTGAAAAAAACAACCAACCAACCAACCAACCTAAACTGCTACAACTTTTGAATTATTAGATATCCTAGTTGGGATTGAACTTAACAAACTAGTCACGCTAACCAATTACTAACACCTAAAATTGTTTTTCCTTGCTTTGTTCTTTTTTGTCGAATTTTAAATAATGTTTTAATGGCCGATTTTGTCAGTTAAGCTGTATAGATTTTGCTTTTTTCTTTGTATTGTCGTTTTATACGGAATTCAGCTTAAACATCTTTTTACAAGATGAGTCTATGTCTGGATCTATTGTAAAAACTGCAATACATCAATTATAGTGCACCCAATGAGAATCCTTTACTTCGCGCGCCCATTCGGCTGAGGCAGTAGAACACACCGACTGTACCTTTGCAGGGAGGAAGATCCCCCCCCCAACGAATGTCCTGGTTATGACACTAAACAATCAGATGGTGAGGTTCCAGTAATACTAGAGCTTTAGGGAATGCAGAGCACTCCTTCATTACCATCACCCCAGGTCCACTCTGGCCTGGCGTGGTAGCACCTGATAGGGTCCTATCTATGGGTCAAATAGAACTAAAATGAATACTTATGCTAAACTGAATTGTTTGAAATAGAACTGTTTTGACATGTAAACTGCGGACTTGTATTAAACTGAATTGTTTGAATTGGATTTTTTTTTTACTTGACTGAATAGTTTAAAATAGAAATTCTTTTGACAGTTCAACTGTGTACTCATGCTAAACTGAATTATTTGAAATAGAACTGATTATTTGTATAAAAATGGATTTGGTATTGAATAACCTACAAAGGTTGATATGCCATAAAACCCAAACAAACAATTAAGCAATCATTTACTTCAATTAAACATACGGAAGAGGTATTTGGACATACTCATAATAAATCACTCAAGACAAGAATTGGACAAAAGGTAGCAACGAACAATTTGTCTTTGCTAATAATAAATCTTTAGCTAATGTGTTGATATTGGGTAAAAAAAAGAACAAAAATCTGGAAACTGGATATGTTTAAAATGGAAATCCTTCACTTGTGACGAGGCAGAACATCCTACGCCAATTATTCCACTACCAAAAAGTTTAGTTTTTGGGTTGATATCATGTTATAATGTAAATTTATGTTGACACTTGTCAGATATAATCAAGCCAAGGTGATGTCATACGGCCATGTGACACCTCGAGAACAATAAGAGGAATTTGGATCGACTGAAAGAGATCGTGTAAGAATTTCGCATATGCCTCTTTCTATTAGTAAACTCTTTATGAATAAAACTAAATGTAAAGTTTATTAATGAAAGTAGTTTTTCTTTTGCTTTATTGGCCAAATCTTAAAATAAGGGATAGAAAAACATTCACTAGGACAAAGACTTTAAATTCTAAATTGTAAAATTAACTGGATATGTTGTGACCAAGTTCTTTCTTCCCGATGCATGAGCAGAGTAAGTCTTTAAAATAATAAACTACATATGAAACTATATTTCTTTGTGTCTTTAGGATAGTTACAAGGTCAGAGAATTCTTTTGGCGGAAGGAAAGCAAACACTCTTTTAGGACTCCCACTAAAACGTCTAATATATTCCCCAGAGATCAAGTCGCACATATGTAAGAAAGCCTAAGAAATAAAGAAGGCAGATATCCAGTCAACTAAGCACTGGTCTTCGAGGAATTAGGAAGACGAACTCGACCAAAAGTTATAATAGGAACCAGAACATTTATTACAAAAAGTAAACAAATACTAATCGCAACATGAAAGGCGGAATTTCCGATCGAATAGAAAGTTTATTTTGCATGGAACGATGCATGCAACAATTTATGGACAATTGACTCAAACATTGCAATGGTGTGTGTAAACCCTAAGTCTGAATATGAATGTTCATGAGAGAGATATTCAACACATGGAACGTATCTGTTTCTAAATGACTGTTCGGCCGTGTGTACTTTATTTGTTCTCATTGGGTACTCATCCGTTGTTTTTCCTTCCTCACATTTTCAAAGGGAACGCCTGTGGTACATTCAACCTTCTACACTAAGGCTTCTTGATTGCAGCCTTGTTTAGTGTGCACTGCCGTAAGCTGGATCTTTCGCTGAGCTCACCTTAAATAGGTGTCGACTTTTGGCACGTCTTCACGTCATCGCAGTCGATCTAGAACTTACTTTCTATCTCTGTTTTTTTTTTATTTCGTGTCCACTTGAATGACTTCTCGTTTGAGTTTGAGCCCATCAGGATGATTGCTGCGGCTTTAACTCTGGCGCATGTCTGCTGTTACTGTGGCTTATATTCCGGAGTTACCATCTGTTCACCTAACTCGCTTTTTTATTGTTTTTAAAGCCTTTCTCTCTTTCTCAGTCTCTGAAACCCTTATCATGCATCCATCCCCCTCTCTCCCTCTCTTTCCTTCTCCGTAACAGGAACAACTGAAACAACACTCACTTTCTAAGTTGCAAGATAGGTGTAGGAGTTTTCTCCATTGTTGAACCCTACAAAAACGTAATGAAAACAAGAAATGGAAACTTGCTTGTCGATGTAGACAGTCAGGGGTAGACATAAAACATCCTATGAATTATAAGTTTCTAAACTACCAAAAGTAGAGCATGACCCCCCGAAAGATCACATCTAAAGGAGTTATCACAATAGGGAGTTAGCCTTGGCTACAGCAGACGAAATGACAGCAGAAAAACAGGGAGTGACAAACATCAAAAGAATCTCCATTAGAAAAGATGAAGAACAAATCCAAACTAACACCTATATCCTGACATTTAATCAACCCCATTCTCGCAAGGTGGTGAAGATCGGCTACAATCTTGAAAGGGTTGAAAAGTATATCCCATGATTCAGATGTCAAAAATATGGACATCAGAGGAAAGGTTGTAGAGAACGATTGACATATGCAAAGTGCGGTAAAAAGGACCCGGACCACATAAAGAAAAATTGTTTGAAAGAAATTAGATGTCCAACCTGCCGACAAGATCATCCGACTTATTCAAGATCTTGTTACATGTGTAAAAAAATGCTTGAAGTAAAACACAAGAGGAATGTATCCTTACAAGAAACAGTGAAAATAGTACAGTTCAACATGAAAGGAACACCTACGCCTCTCTTGCGATGAGAGCAGATCCAATTTATTAAATATTGAGCTCTCGTAGAGAAACTGATCCAGTTGGAACCGAAAGCTTCCAAAGTTTCAGGAGCATCTGAAAAAACTACACTCGACCGAATTTCAACAAGCACAAACTCGATAACACCAAGCTAAAAAGAAAGAGATATCTATATACGATCTTCCACTCAAATGCGAACCAATCCTCCTAAAAGTGCAAAATCTCCAACATCATAATAGCTCTTACATAAGTCTCTAAACCTTCCACCGAAAATCGTCAAAGACAGATTAAAACACTTATATCCCAGAAATTTCGGAACAACTTAAACAAAAAGCACCTGCTGCCATTGGCCAAGCTGAAAAAATACAGATAAACACCCAAGTGAACAATGAAAGACCAGGAAGTGTATTCAAACTGCACTCAGCCAAATTCTATTCAACCCCCTCAAAAACAAGAACAAAGTCACCTATAAAAATGAATAAACAATGCAAAGCTCAGGAACCTACAAAATCCCTACAAAGATCCTGTTGAAAAGAAAGTATGGATAGGGACACAGTTTGCATAGTTGTCAACCTTAATCTAGATGATATAATAAATAACTACAATACTTGAAACCATTTAACTACACAAACAAATGACTGATGTTAAATTGTTACTGTTACATAGCAATACTAGAAACTATTTAACTGTATTTTTATTTGATAGAAATACTTGAAATCATTTATGAAAATTGTGCTTGTCCTTGTTTTAAAGATGTTATTAGCAAAATGTTTACAAATCATATGTATTTAATATGTAAGTTTGAAAAGGATTTGGCATTAAACAACCTGCAATGGATGATAAGATATAAAAACAAACAAACGGGGCAATAACCATTTCACCGTCTGCAAACAAATGGCTGATGTTAAATTGAATTGTTAGTATTAGATAGCAATACTTAAAACCATTTAATTGTTAGCAAACAGATGAGTTCTTCATTGTTTAAAATGTTATCTACAAATATTCGTTTCAAAATCTTTGGTTTCTTATATGTAAAAAAACAGAATTTGGCATTAACTAGCTGATGTGGACCCAGTTTGGGACCTCGAAAACATAACTCGGAACACAGTATAAGTTTAAGGATATATTGAAGTAACAAGATACAGAGAAAACTGGTGGCGTAAGCTAGGGTTACTTGTCAGTCGACTATCCAGTCTCTATCAAATCTCACAAGACCGACCGACGAGAGTACTAAGTTATCGATTAATATAGGATTTGGAAGAGTCCATCAATGTGTAGGTTACGGTCCCATAACACCCCACTTTCAAGAGTTTTTTTTTTTTTTTTCAGAGAAAAAAAAGCTATTTAATATTTTCTTCTTTTTGGATCGACGCTCAGAGGATCTGTAAATTTTCTTTTCCTGTTAGAACGTCTAACCTCAGGAGAAGCCTGGATTGCGTCGAGGTCAAAGTTCTCGAATATGATGTCCATTGGCTCTTCGCAAATTTGTGGTGGTGAAACGTTCAAATCATTAACTCGACATTTTCTCAATTGATTGAGATGGGGTTTATGTATGTTCTTGGGGCCTTGGATAATATAAACTAGTTCTCCCACTCTTTGTTTTACTGTGCCCACTTCCCAAAACGTCATGTTATTTTTTAAATTTTGAATAATACTTTTTCGCCACAGCCGAACTTTTTTTAGGAAGGGTGACTGTCTTTTTAAATCTTGCTTGCCTCGGAATGAGTTTGTCAAACACTGATCTTATTTTTCTTGCGAACATAGTTTCTGCGGACGAGTGTCCCATAGGTGTGTTTGGGTTAGGCGTTATTCTGTACACCTGCAGAAACTGTTGCAGTGCCCTATCTGTCGGAGTGCCTTGTGCCTTTTTCAGAGCCCTCTTCAAGGTATCCACAAACCTCTCAGCCTGTCTGTTTGACCTTGGGTGGTATTGCAGAGTCGTGATGTGCTTCACCTGAAACGTATCGCAGAATTGTTTAAATTCATTAGACGTGAACTGCGTCGCATTGTCCGTAACTACACAATCAACTACGCTGAAGCGGGCAAATAGTTCGTGTAGGAACCCTATCGTGCAATGTGTGGTCGGCCTTTTGCATTTCAAAACTTCCGGCCATTTATTGTGGCTGTCGACGACAATGAGGTAGTACTAGTCATCCAAAGGACCTGCGAAGTCGACGTGAATCCTTTGCCACGGTTGGACCGTTTTTGGCCACGGTTTGCACGTAATTGCTGGCGCTTTAGCTGCGAGTGCGCATCCTTTACATGAATCAACCATGTCTGCTATGTCCTTTTCCATGTTCGGTCAATAGATGTAACAGCGCATGAGGCTTTTACAGCGTCTTTTTCCCGGATGTCCCACATAAAAATCCCGCGGGTTTTTTTTTCTCCTGACTGCTCGGTATCACCACTCTGTCGCAAAGTGAAAAAACCTCCAGCACATTAGGATTTTTATCATAGATTTTATTCTTTGTAGTATGGATAAAGTCATTCTTCAGAGCCTCTCTTTTAATGTCTGCAAGTGTGACGGGGAGCGCTCTCTTATAGTTTCCGTGATCATATTCTCTATTTCGCACTTAGTAATCATCGCAACATTAAGATAATGTTGCGATGATTGAATCCTCGAATACTTCGGTGTTCTTCGGATCAAGTCGGGATAACCCGTCGGCATGACAGATGTTTTCAGATGACAGGTACTCAAATTTGAAATTGTAGTTCAGTAGTATAACATTTTGTAAAATTCAGCATTTTAAATTGATAGGACTTAAAGACATACTGACCAATATTGATATATTTCTTCCAGTTGCTGTATTTTGTTTGTGAAATAATGCTTAAACTATGCATTTTAAATGTAAAGACACGCTTACTCTACTATAAAGCCAAATTGATGTTAGTCTTTCCAAAAGTCAGCGAACAAGGCAGAATGTTTTTGAATCTCTTCTATTGAATAATTTAAAAATACGTAAAGAAAGCCCTAACAGTATTTTAGAAGAAAAAGAGAAAAAGCCTAAAACACCTAATGCTACTACAGCCCCCCCCAGAGAAAGGGAAAAAGAAAAAAAAAGAAATGAAATGAATTCTCCCCCCCCCCAGTAGACCGCCTCCAAAGCCTCCTAAAATTTCAGTAGTAAATACAAGTCAAAACGAAGAAGAAGCATTTGAACTCAGGAGCCAACTGGAAGAAATATATCAATATTGGTCAGTATGTTTTTAAGTCCTATCAATTTAAAATGCTGAATTTTACAAAATGTTATGCTGTATTTTGTTTGTGTAATAATGCTTAAACTATGCGTTTTAAATGTAAAGACACGCTTACTCTACTATAAAGCCAAATTGATGTTAGTCTTTCCAAAAGTCAGCGAACAAGGCAGAATGTTTTTGAATCTCTTCTATCGAATAATTTAAAAATACGTAAAGAAAGCCCTAACAGTAGTTTAAAAGAAAAAGCCTAAAACACCTAATGCTACCACAGCCCCCCCCCCAGACGAAAAAAAAAAATTTAAGCTCTATAATTCCTGAAGCCTGCTAGGTTCCCAACTGTAGTAAAAAAAAAAAAAAAAAAAATAAGATAAATAAAAAGCCTAGGAAAAGTCCGAATACAGCAAAAAAAAAGCGAAAGTCAGTACCAGTGAAAGTTATACGAAAGTACCTTAATCTTGGACTTTAACTAAGTTAAAACTTAAACCAAAATTACCCCCCCTTTTCTTTTTTTTTTTTGCGTACACATGGGAAGCAGCATGATGTACGTAAAGGTATTTGAATAAACCCATGGACGACCAAACTTAATACCTAAACGGGTCCTGGACGTGAGTTTGACGACTTTACGCTCAGGATCGTTAGTTCGATCGGGGAACTACTGCTGCTCCTCTATAAGAGTGGATTCTATAGAAGAGAATAAAACAGCCATCGAAAGATAACCACGACCCACACTCAAACCACTTACACAAACCGCATCGCTCTTCGCGCGGGTAAAAAAGGGACGCGTCCTGCTGAGGTTGGAGCCCTGGCCTCAGTGTTCGAAAAATCAGCTACAGAGCTCAAACAATCAAAACTACTAAAATGCAAGCAAACACTACAAATAGCCACATTTAACGTAAGAACCTTAAATAGAATATGACAACTCCCAGAGCTAATCGCATCGGCCGAAGCACATAAGATAGACATAATATGCATACAAGAACACAGATACACGCACTCCGAAGATATCAAATATCACGAAACTGGCAATGGCTGGTCGCTCGCCACTGTATCCGCATGGAAAAACTCTGTCAACGCCGCAGTAGGAGGGGTAGGATTACTTATAGGACCTAGAGCATTAAAAACGCTTAATAGCGTTGAGAAAATACAACCTAGAATGATGGCAGCTAGATTTAACGGAAACCACAGAGCAACAATCATCTCCTGCTACAGCCCCACCAATGTTAGTGAAGAAACTGAACTAGTCACCTTCTACGATGAGTTATCCTCATTAGTGCGTAGCATCCCGAAACACAACATGTTAGTCATTGGCGGAGACATGAATGCCCAAGTCGGGAAAAACGGAAACAACAAATACAGCCTCCACAACACGTCAAATAGGAATGGGCAACATCTAACAGATTTCATGATAGAAAATAGATTAGCATGCCTCAATACAAACTACCAAAAAAGAGAGGGCAAACTATGGACATACACGTACGCAAACAATACTAAAGCTCAGATAGACTACGTCCTTATAAACAAGAAATGGAAAAATAGTGCACTGAATTGCGAGGCATACTCCTCTTTTGAGGGTGTGTCCACCGATCACCGAATAGTCACGGCGAAAATACGGTTAAGCCTACGAAAAAACGCCAAACGAACAGCGACCACCAAACACTATGACTGGGCCCTATTAAACAACAAAGATATAAGAGATAAATACGTATTAGAATTAAGAAACAGATTCGAAACACTACAAGAAAAGACGGAAAAAAGTACACCAAACGACGAATACGAAAATTTCGTCAATGCACACCTCGAGGGAGCAGCAAAATACATTCCAACAAAAATTAAAACTAAATATAGAGTCCCATGGGAAACTTTAGCGGTGAGAGAAAAACGTGCACTAGTGAAAACAGCCTGCAAAAACTATCGAAAAAACCCAACAAACACAAATGCCTTAAAACTAAAAACGGCACAATATCAATTAGCAGGCATATATATAAAGGAACAGACAGAATACATTCAAAATCAGATAGATAAGATTAGAGACTCGGTGGAAGATAGACAATCTAGAATAGCCTGGCAAACAATAAACGAAGTGAGCAGAAGAAAGAACACAGCCAAAGCAAAACTTAAAGCAGCAAACCAACAAGAAAGAATAAAACTGTGGAAACAGCACTTCGAAAACTTACTTGGAAACCCACCAAAAATAACGCATGAACCAATCACCAGAATAATTAGCAAACAATTAGACATTAAACTAGGACCGTTCACACAAGAAGAACTCGACTCGGTTCTCAGAAAAATTAAAAATAGGAAAGCTGCAGGGCTGGACGAAATTCCCCCGGAAGTATGGAAGACCAGACAATTCGACGACATACTGCTCCGACACTGCAACGCAGTATACAATCAAAATCCGATAGATAGATGGATGAAGGGATGCATACTCCCCTTCCCTAAAAAGGGGGACCTCGGATTAGCCAAAAACTACCGAGGCATAACACTTACATCCATAGCTGCCAAAATCTACAATGCCCTACTACGAAACCGAATAGAACCCAAAATCGACAACATACTTAGAAAAAACAAAAATGGCTTCCGAAGAAATAGATCCACGACCTCACAAATACTAACCATCCGCAGAATCCTCGAAGGTGTACGGGCAAAGAACCTACAAGCGACATTAATATTTGTCGACTTTACCAAGGCTTTCGACTCCATTCACAGAGGAAAGATGGAACAAATCCTACTAGCGTACGGCATACCTAAAGAAACCATAGCGGCAATAACGATTCTCTATAGAAACACTAAAGTAAAAGTACGATCACCGGATGGAGACACAGAATACTTCGACATTGTAGCAGGAGTACTACAAGGGGACACGCTGGTCCCGTACCTCTTTATCATTTGTCTAGACTACGTACTTAGAACATCGATTGACAAAATCAAAGAGAATGGCTTCGAACTGACGAAGAAAAGAAGCAGAAGATACCCCGCAACCACAATTACCGATGCCGACTACGCCGATGACATAGCGATACTGGCATATACACCTGACCAAGCCGAAACACTTCTGCATAGTTTGGAACGAGCAGCAGCAAGCATAGGCCTCTATGCTAATGCACACAAAACAGAATATATGTGCTATAACCAAACGGGGGACATCTCCACTCTAGAAGGAACCCCACTTAAACTAGTAGACAAATTCACGTACCTAGGAAGCAGCGTCGAATCAACCGAAAAGGACATCGAAACGAGGTTAACGAAAGCATGGACAGCTATCAATAGGCTATCGATTATATGGAAATCAGACCTAACTGATAAAATGAAACGCAGTTTCTTCCAGGCAGCGGTCACATCGATACTGCTATATGGATGCACTACATGGACGCTAACAAAACGACTGGAGAAGAAGCTAGATGGCAATTACACAAGAATGCTGCGTGCAATCCTGAACAAGTCCTGGCAGCAACACCCCACAAGACACCAACTGTACGGCCACCTACCCCCTATCACGAAAACTATCCAGACATGCAGGACACTGCTGGAGAAGCAGAGATGAACTCATAAGAGATGTACTCTTATGGATCCCCACACATGGCCGCGCAAAAGCAGGACGACCAGCTCGAACGTACATTCAGCAGCTATGTGAGGATACAGGATGTTGTCCTGAAGACCTACCTAGGGCGATGAACGATAGGGAGGAGTGGCGAGAGAGGGTCAGGGATATCCGTGCTACCAGCGCGATATGATGATGATGAGTTCAGTAGTATGGTACCCCAACGTAAAAGTCTGTTGGCGGTGTATACCGGTAGACCTTTGTTTGAACCGAAAATCGACAACAGGGGTTTGTGATCCGTCTGTAGTGTAAATTGTCTGCCGTGGACATGTCTGTGAAACTTAGTCACAGCAAAAATTATGCCCAATGCATCCTTCTCTATCTGCAAGTATTGCTTTTCTGCAGGTAGTAATGATCGGGATGCATGCGCAATATCTTTCCTTGTTCCGTTTGGTAGCTTGTGTAAAATGTAGGCTCTGATGCCATAAGAGCTGGCATCGCTTGCTACTATTATATCAAGCTTGGGACCATAATGAGTGAGAGAGATCAGATGTAAGTGTCTCTTTTATTTTCTCGAATGCAGCTAGGCATTCTGGTGTCCAACCAAAAAAAATTATTTCCTGGTGTGACGTTATTATTTCAACTAGAGCAGGTTTTTATTTCTTTAACTGGGGTACTATGAAATTTGTCGGCAGACTTTGAAGTGTGGGGAAAGTGGACTTAGTTCGTAAGAGTCGACTGGATTTAATTTGAGTAGAACTAGATTTTTCTGTTGAGCAGAAGCTGGTTTTAATTTTCGAGAATGTTGTTCGGTAATTTCGAGGAGGGGTAACTTTTATGCACGAGATTTCTGGTCACCCTTTGATTTGAGATCAACTTGGTTTTTGTAGATTTGCAATTAGTGAAACCAGTTAAATGAGTGGAAACAAATTAGCTCAGGCTCGTTTAAAAATGTTACCCAGAAACTATTATCTTATTTAGCATTAAATAACACACAAGAGTTGATATGCCATAAAACGCACGTAAGCCAAACATAAATGCGAGCAAATTATATGTATTAAGACACTATTTGCACCTCTATTTACAAATGATTATCATTGAAATAATAGAAGTGCTTTGGGAATACATTCGATGGGAATACTTTGATACTAAGTTTAGACATGCCATTAAACCAACCAACCAATCTTATTCATATGATTTGATAAAATGATTATCCACCAAGTTTCCAAATATGTTAACTTCTGGCAAAGTCTCGCTTAAAGAACCTGTGACTATTTTGTAACAATAAGTAAGGGTTAGTAAACAAATTTTAGAGCTTATTAATATTTACTTTGTCTTACCAAGCTTTTAATGTTTCTGCTACTTAAATTAAATCAAACCAACTTGCTCTTAACATGTCACGACTAAGATTCGATGTTAAATAACTTTGATTCACTGGTAGGTGACAGATGTTTAACAATATATTTTGTTTTCCAAACCCCTGATAAAACTGCAAGTGATTTGTATATGTTACGTATTGGTCACTGAATACAAAAGGAAAAAGATAATGAGGTAAATTTGACAACAAAGAAAAAATTTCATTAAAGTCTGATATTTATAAAAACCTGAACTTGACAGCTACGATTTATTTCGGCATTTTAATTATTATATATAATATAAATTTCACAAAATTTATGATGGGTTCTTGAATATTTAATAGCGCCAATAGTGTGTGTAGGATAAAGGCAGGTTGTCTTCAGAAACGTCGTATTTTGTCTTTTGTTGTTCTTTTTAGTCTTTTGTTTTAGTTTTAGATATGGCCATCATGTATATTCTGAGATACTTAAGAGTACAATGTCTCATGTCTTCCCACTTGAGTTCATTCAGGTGCTTGAGATTCCTGTACAAAAACTTTTCAGAAAAAGTTGATATTTATCTGTACTGTTTGGATAAGAATTCCAAGATAAGGTGTGCAGTGCAGAAAAGTTCTTAGCACAACCAAAAGTGGAATGACCTTGATACCTAAATAGTAATCCGCGTATTTGTCCCACAGTTGAACCTAATCGGTTGCTCTGTCATCGCAGCTTTAAATACACTGACTGTATTGCCTGCAGAGAGCCCCCCACTCCAAAAAAAAAAAAGAAGGTCGTCCGGGATATGACACTAAACTGAACCTGATAGTGAGGCTTCAGTTCTGGAGATATGGAGAATATGGAGATATGTCAATACTCCGAGGTCCTGTCTTACACTAAGAGATTCCCGTTAGGATTTCAACGATGGGTTAAACATTAGTATTCGATAGGACCTTGTGGGGGAAAAAAATTCTTTTGAAACCACTCTACAAAAATCTATGGAAACAAAATAAACGTGATTTTCTAATCTTTGATCCTAAAATAACTCGAGACTGATTTACATGCCATTAAAATCCATCAGGCAATCATTTGGCATATTATCTATCAAGTTTCTTTAACCCTTTCTTTTTTAAACATCCCTGTAATTGTAACGGTTCTATATAGTCTATGGGTGTAGCACTACCCCTTAGGTTTCAGTCGTACCACGTGGTAACTTCGCCGTGATAAAAAGTAACAACACAAAACATCGTCTGTTGGTTGATTCGTTCGATACGAAAGTTTATTTGCTACATATATAGTAGTCGTCGAAAAAAGAAAAACAGAGTATGAAATACGTCAACTGCTTTAAATAAACAGAGAAAATAAACCATCGTGGGACAAGACTGACACGGACCTTATGTTTCATGCTCGGTGGCATTCTATTGTAGTTCTCCAAGGCGCTTAAATTCATGGATTTTCCAATCTCAAATTTTTAAAAGGAACGCCTGAGGTTCATTTGTTTTTTCTTCACTCCCTATTTTTTAAATGTAAATCTCTTACATATCATGCATATCTGTTTGAATTTAAGCAAATGATTAAAAGTAAATAGAATGATTAGTATTAGGTAAAAATACCTGAAATAATTTTACTGTCAAGAAAAACGAGCTCATGCTTGTTATAAAATGTTATTAGCAAAATCGTATGTATGTAAGTATAAACAGGAGTTGGCATTAGTCAACCTACAATCTTTGATATGACATAAAACCAAACAAACTTAAGAACAATAACCTTTTAACTGTCAGCAAACAAATGGCTAGGGTTAAATGAAATTGTTAGTGTTAGATGGAAATACTTGAAACCATTTGTGTGCAGGTAAATGAGCTCTTCCTTGTCAAAAATGTTATTTTCAAAGTATTCGTTTAGAAACCTTAGGTTTAATAAATGTAAATACAGAATTTGGCATTAAATAACCAACGAGAATTGATATGCCATAAAACTCAACCAACGTATTAGTTAGAAATATGGGAAACCATTTAACAGTATGAAAATATGAACACAGGCTTTTTAAAAATGTTATCTTTAAAATGTGTTTAGAAATCGTATTTGATATATATGTATAAAAAGGTTTTGGCATTAAATAACCGACAATGGTTGATATGCCATAAAACCAAACAAAACCAAACCAAAACTTTCTGCACTAAAGCTTCTTCACGACAGCCTAGTTTAATGCACTAGTATAGGTTGGTTCCTTTTCAGAACTTACATTGCGACAGCCAGTTTCGAACTGACTCTCTTCCTCTATTTTCTATTCCGCGCCAACTTTAACGACACTCCCGTTTGAGTTTGTTTCGGCCGATTGCTGCGGATACATTCTATTTTTAACTTGGGCGCTCTGCCTGCTGCTATCATGGCTTCAATTTCAGGATAATATTTCAATCCGTTTCTCCATTGTAGTTCTTATAGCTTTTCCCTCTCTATCTCTGTGGCCCTTATCATCATCATCATCACCTCTCTCTCTCTCTCTCTCTCTCTCTCTCTCTCTCTCTCTCTCTCTCTCTCTCTCTCTCTTACTGTCTCGAATCCCAAGTCCAGCCAGAAACAATTTATAATGAAAATAATTGACTAGAATGCTTAATTATTTTACAGTAATATTTTTAATTGTTATTTGTGATATATTTTTGGTTTCGTTTCCTTGTTTGATAGTTTTTCAACCTTCATGGGTTATTTAATGTCCAAGTTATCCCCGTAGAAGAACAGCAGTGATACTATTTAACCCACAGCAAGGCATATATTTTCTAATAGGTTGGTTGGTTGGTCGGTGGTTGGTTCGTTCGTTCGTTCTTATGGCATATCAACCATTTTAGGTTATTTAGTGCCAAATCCTATTTATACATATATATTAAATAAATGTTTTGTAAACGCATGATTTGTAAATAACATTTTTAAACGAGTTCATTTGTTGGCACAAAATTAAATGATTTCAAGTATTTCGATCTTACACTTATAATTCTATTTAATATTAATGATTTTTCAACACGGCTAAATGGTTACAAGTATTACGTAGTAATACTAATAATAATACTAATAATCCTATTTACTATCAGTAATTTGTTTGCACACAGATAAATGGATATAGATTATATCCGTAAGTGAATAGTTTGTGGATATTTTTAGATAGCTTATTTTACACACAGTTAAGTATTGTTATTGCTTACACACAAGTTAAATGATTTGCCCAGTCGGCTGGGGCTGTAGAATACTTCAACTGCACTTCTACAGATGGGTAAGACCTCTACCCAACGAGGGTCCTGCATATGATACTAAACAATCTGATAGTAAGGTTCCAGTAATGCAGGAGCTTTGAGGGGATGCGGAGTATCCCTTCATTGTCATTGCTACCCGGCCCACTCTGACCCGGAGTGGTAGCACCTGATAGGGCACTGTCTGTGGGTCAAATAGGATTAAATTGCGTACTTATGCTAAACTGAGTTACTTGAAATAGAACTGTTTTGGTATTTAAACTGCGTAATTATGCTAAATTAAGTTGTTTGAAATAGAACTGTTTTGACATTTAACTGTATGGGGACAAAAACTATACTTATATTAAACTGAATTGTTTGAACTAAAACCGAATAGCTTGAAATAGAAATGTTTTTGACAATTAAACTGTAAACTCATGCTAAACTGAATTGTTTGAAATTATATAATTTACAAAAGTTGATATGCCATAAAACTTAAACAACATGCCAAACAACTAGTTAAATGGTTTCAAGTATTGCTATGTATCACTAACAATTCAATTTACCATTAGTTATTTGTTTGCCCTTAATTAAATAAGTAAACAGTTATATTTCAGGTACTATGAACCCGGGTTACAATGGACCAGGGAGTAATGGCAATGGAAAGGTCATCCAGATTCCATAAAGTACCTGGGTTGGAGCTTCACAATCAGATAATTTAGCGTTATATACAGGACATTCGATGCGGTGGGAGGTGTCTTACCCTTGTGCCGTCAGTGTATTCCACTGGAATAACTCAATATGATTTTATATGAAGATGTTTTTCCTGATTTATGGATTGGTGGTGACAGCATTGCACAAGGTTTTTTTAACAAATACCAACCACACTTTAAACGCGGTGACAGAGCAAAACAGTTGATAACTGCTTGCTTCTAGGCCTGATCATCGACCCATACAGATATATTCATTTTTCTCTAAATAATTTTTCCCCAGGCTTTCCCTCACACTTGTATCCCCAGATTGCTATATTTCTTAGAAAATAACAAGAGTAAACAAACTATAGATCGAAAGTCTTATTCACAAGAAATGAAAGAAAAACATTTAAAATATATATAAATTCCCCAATTGAAATATATTCTGTCTATGGGAACAAACCCTGTACAAAGTATTGATAAATAGATCTTTTTATATTGCTAAACGGAAATATACACTCCACTCCTGTTCACTGTACATCCCAATACCCACTTTATTCTATTTTGACTAAAACGAATGGATAGACGTGCTGAATCTGAATTTTGAAGACTTTATTTTCAAACAAAAAATTATAATAATTAGTAAAGTAGAAATGACTCGAAGCAATCCTTTTATATTAATTAATGCTTTTGTTACGATAAATTAAAGATTGACCAAAAACACAAATATACGAGGTAGGTATATTATTCATAGGTTCATAACTAATCAATATATTTGTAGATATTGATTAGTGATCTATCAATGTCTTATCGGAAACTAACAATTAAACCAAAGACCAAATTCTGACGGTTTCATTTATTCTGTGGTCAAATATGAAATAGATTTATCCAAACAATTTCTGATATGATAATTACTAGCAAAGTTTTCGGTGATAATTAAACTTCTGTTTCGTATTCTTGTTGACGCTCCATTTTCTTCAGGCGAAGAAAAAAAAAAGAAACCGACTCCCTCCTTTTTTCGTAAGAAAGAAGTGTTTTTTTCTTTCAGGTTTTACACCTGGTTCGACTGAGACATTATAACATCAAAAATACAAAGGGGACGTTCAATTGGCCAAACAATTTTTGAAGCAACTATTCAATCCAAAACAGATTTCCTTTAGCTATTTTCCGCAAGAGTTCGTAGTCTTCATTAGATCCCAGATAAGAGACCTTGATTTTCCAGGAGGAATTAGAGAAAGTCAAAAATAGATATTCCAGACATTCACACTTCTTCGCGGATGGATCTAATCAAGAGAAAACAACAGGATATGCAACAATATATAATGATAAAATAAATAGAATACGTCTCCTGAATGATGCCTCCATTTTCAACGCAGAATTATGCGCAGTAGATATGGCGCTTGGTCTCATCTCAAAACCAAAAAAAAAGTTCATTATCTTTTCTGACTCCTTGTTGGTGTTAACATCACTACAACGCCAGAAATTTGACAACCCACAAAAAAAAACTTTTATTTAAATTAGAAAAGATATCAAATGATAATGAAATATTATTATGCTGGATTCCAAGACATATAGGAATCTGTGGAAATGATAAAGCGGCTACGTCTGCCTTAAGCATGACTCTTGAAAAAGAATTAAGATTCCGTACTCAGAGTTAAAAATGAAAATAAACAAATATATACAACAACAATGGCAACATCGCTAGAGCAGCAATAAACATAAGAAAATCCTAATAACTAAATCTACATTGGGAGAATGGAAAGAAAACTTCTGAAGAACTCGAAAGGAAGTAGTATTATCCAAGATTCGTATGAGTCACACAAGGATTATGTATTCCAATTTTCTTAAAGGAGAAGTGCACCTAATGTGTCATACATGCCAGACTGCATACACAACAAAACATGCTCTCACTGAATGCACTGATCTGCCTCCTACAAGAGAAATATTTTACAGCAGAATCAATATGAAAGAACTGTTTAAAAAGACTAACGGTAACGTTAAAAGTAGTCAGTCTATACGGAAAAAATTTTAAATCTGACAATTCCGAAAACTTTTGAATTATAAGAAACGCAACGAAATATACATCACGAATAAATATCCAAAGATCTTAAAAAATTAAAACAAACTTTTTATCAAAATGACTTGATTCAGCATTAAATCACCCGAAAAGGGTTGATATGCCGTAAAACAAAACAATTGACCAACCAACCAACTTCACCTAATTTGTGTCAGACTAAGCTATGCTAAGTAAATGGTAAAAGAAAGCTTCACTTTCTAACTTCTGGACAAAACTGTGACAATCAGTATATTTTCCGGCCAATTAACGGATTCAATAAACTTATTGAATGTTGATCTTGGAATTTGGAAAAAGTTGCCGTGAATATTGAAGAAAAATCTCCGGAAAATGCCACCATTAAGACTTACAACTTAATTGACACGTTCGATATTTTTTCAAGAAGGAAAATGAATAGCCGTGTTGACAAGTCCTAGTGAAGATAGAGAAAGTCATTTGCTTAGCCATAATGCAACAAGTCATTTATTCCCCTGAGGAAAGTAGAACATTATTCCCTTTCTTCAGTTTACTCTCATCCTTTTTGATGATTCTCCCTCATTCTGAATTTTGTTTTCTTCCATACTTAAAGGCGTATAAAACAGAAAATTCTGTAGTTAATTGCACCCAACTCATGACACACCAAGAGTAAACTTACATGCATCATTTTACGTGCCGAGTCGTGTCTCCTATTTCTACACGAATTTTGCGTAAATGCAGCATGTTTTTTTTAAGTTGCCGAACCTCTTTTAAACTTGGAAGAAGCAATCTATATTTGAACAAAGGAAATAAAATCTTATGTATTAGGAATTAACAGTAGATCAATTACCCACATTCTTGACAACTGATTGGTTTAAGGTATTCTGTATAAAATTGCCCAATTTGAAGCTGAGTAACGTACATGAACTTTTCTGAGAGAAATGAAAATGAATAATGATTCAATTGACCAGATAACAACAGAAGGTACACAAAACACAAAAATTGCCCAGTCGGCAGGAAATGTAGAATATACCGACTGCACCTCTGCAGAGGGGTAAGACCCCTCCTAACGAGTGCCTTGGATATGATATTAAACAATCTGATGATGAGGTTCCAGTGATGCAGGGCTTTGGGGAATGCGGAGCATCCCTTCATTGCCTTCATTGCCATTGCTCCCAGGTCCACTCTGGCCCGGAATGTTTGCTCCTGATAGGGCCCTATCTATGGGTTAAATAGAACTAAACTGCGTACTTATGCTAAACTGAATTGTTTGATTTAGAACTGTTTGACTAATCTTAATCGCTTGAAATAGGAATGTTTTTGACAATTAAACTGTACTTACATTTAAACTGCCTGCTTACGCTAAACTGAATTATTTGAAATGAAACTGTTTTTGACATTGAAACTGTACTGACGCTAAACTGAATTGTTTAATAAAGAACTGATTTGACATTTAACTATGAGTAAAGAAAATCTATACTTAACTAGACTGAAATAGCTGAATTAGAACGGTTTGTCTAAACTAAATAGCTTGAAATAGAAATGTTTTTGACAATTAAACCGTGGACTCATACTAAACTGGATTGTTTAGAATAGAACTGGTTATTTGTATAAAAATTGATATGTCATAAAACCCAAACAATCAACCAACAAAATACAAAAAGGATTAGTTGAACTGTCAGCACAATTATTTTAAATCTAAGATAAAATCGACTGGAATTATAACTCGCTTACTATGACTCTACAGTCCAATGCTTTAACCATTACACCACCCCTTTGTTTATATCATTTTTAAACAATGTAATATCTTGACACTTACAATAGTTTCGTAGAGAAACACTTAAAATTTGTTTTTGCAATTTACAGTGACTCATCACTGAAAATTAGATGCTTCTTGAATCGATTTTCTTCACGGCTCCTGCATTTCTGTCTTGAAGACACGATATATGCTTTTTTTGTTGTTGTTCAAATCACTATGCAAATCTTCAGTTTGTTACGGAAACGTTTGATTCTAACAGTCTTATGAAGAATTTGTAACCTCTGATCAGTAAGTTTCTGTAGATTTCATTGATAATTAGCATGAGTACGTTAAAATTGTTTCTTCAACACTTAGGTCTCCCACGATTTTGACTTTTTACATTCATATCGTCGCGTTTTAAATTCCTTGTACCAATCACAGATGAACTGTCGAGTCAGTGATGATTCTTCAAAATGCATCCCGTGACGAATTTCTTTTGGTTTCTTTGTTTAATGGCATATCAACCTTTGTAGGTAATTTAGTGCCAAATATATCCTTCAAGAAGAACACTAGTGGGACTATTTAATCCATAGCTAGGAGGATAAAGGGACTCGTACCTTTTCAAAAGATATTCGTCGGAAAGTGAACGAAATAGCGTGACAGGAGTTCGAACTCGCGCACTACAAATCCGCAGTCCAGTGCTTTAACCATTACACCACGAGGATACGCCCATTAACGGATTTGTTTTGTCTTGTTCAAGCACATAATATGGCTTCTCAACTGCTACAGAGTACCTCGTGCGACGGAAAGCATTCATAAATGATTCTCTACATAAAGTACTAACACTCAAATTGTAATTTTGGAGTTTTTTTTTAATACATTTTCTGAAATGTCTGTTTTCTTTTAGACACCCGGTATTTCCTCCCATAGAAAACTGATTAATGGTCAGATCTGTAGAGGCTGAGGCAGCAGTTAGCGTGCTTGTGTACACGATGCTATTCGTTCAACTGGTCATCAATAATTCTAAGTTTGAATAGTAACGAGTGGAAATTCGTTTGGCTGTTTGAAATGGTCATTATCGTGTCTATCGGCGATCACCATTTAGATTTCTATTTTGCTAGATGTCTATCTTCGCAAGCAGTCAATCACAATTGTCACGTGACCACTTGACACTCACAACGTATTTACAAAAGACGCCATTCTTTCCGAAAAATAAAAGAATTAGAGCAACTGGTCGATAACTGGAGTAAATAATGTCCAAGTTGGCTCCTTGAAAAGGTTTAGGAACCTGATTGCTTCCCACTTAGATTTTATAACGGCAGAGAATTGATGAAAACATTGACACTAGCAAGAATCTGTATGCCCTCAAATCAGCAGGTTAGGTTTTTAATTCGATGTTATTAGTGCTACTAATTTACTTAAGAAGAATTTCGCATTAAAATGAAACCTCTCAATATTTTTAGTACGTGTGTGTTCTTTGACAGAGGAAATTCCTTGTAGTATCGTTAGTGCAGTGGCTGCTGCTGCTTTGAAGCGACATTCTTCAGTATCTCTTCATTTTACCACGAAATTTATATTATTCAGGAAAAAAATCATTAACCCTTTGAACCCGTTAGCCTGCTTTTTTCGAACTGAGAGCTATTTTACACTTTAAGCCCAATATTTCGGGTTCAGATAGATCTTTTGTCCAGTCGGCTGGGACTGTGGAGTACACCGACTGCTTCTCAGCAGAGGGGTAAGATTCCCCCACAACAACTGTACTGTATATGACACTGAACAATATAATGGTAATGTTCCATTGATACAGGAGCTTTGGGAAATGCGGAGTACTTCTTCATTGCCATTGATCCGAGGTCCACTCTGACCCGGAGTGGTACCACCTGATAAGGTCTTATCTATGGGTTAAATAAATAAATACTTATGTTAAACTGAATTGTTTTAAATAGAACTATTTAACTAAACTGAATAGCTTGAAATAGAAATGCTTTTGACAGTTAAACTGTGTACTTGCATTTAAACTGATGCTTATGCTAAACTGAATTGTTTGAAATGGAACTGTTTTTGTTTGTTCAATTGAATTGTTCAAAATGGAACTGTTTTTGTCATTGAAACTGTACTTACGCTTAACTGAATTGTTTAATATGGAACTGTTTTGATATTTAACTGTGTGTAAATAAAATCTATATTTATACTAAACTGAATTGTTTGAATTAGAACTGTTTGACTAAAATGAATAGCTTGAGATAGAAATATTTATGACAATTAAACTTTGGACTCAAGCTAAACTGAATTGTTTGATAAAGAACTGATTATTTATTTGAAAATGGATTTGTCATTATGGCATATCGAACCTTGTAGGACCGATATGCCATAAAACCCAACCAACCAACCAACCAACTATCCAAACATATATCTCATTATGTATTAAAAAGAGGATAAATTGTTGAATTTGAACACCAATTTTATCAAACAAGTTTTAAACCAAATAAATTTCCTTTATTCTCGTAAAAATTTCAATACTGTATTTTTCTTCACTATTCATCATCATCATCATCATCATCATGTCGTGCCGCCAGCACGGATATCCCTGACCCTCTCTCGCCACTTCTCCCTATCATTCATCGCCTCCGGCAGGTCTTCAGGGTTACATCCTGTGTCCTCACATAGTTGCTGTATGTAAGTTCGTACTGGTCGTCCTGCTTTTGCACATCCATATGTGGGGGTCCACAGGAGTACATCGCTTATGAGCTCGTCCTTGCTTCTCCAGCAGTGTCCCGTGTACAAGTTTATTTAACACATTCATTTAATGCAACCCGCTTTTTATGAATGTTTTATAATTTTTTGAATCCCTTCCTTTAGAGAAAGTTTTTGGTTTACACAACTTCAACTTCTGCATGGGAAGAAAAATCTTGACATTTCACCGCCACTTTTATTTTCAGGAACCACTATAATTTTTATGTTTTTACCATCAGCCCTAATTTAAAACCAAGTGAAAATTTCAGAATTCCTGCCGTTTGTTGACTGAAATTCAACGTTGCATTGTCGTGATTAAAAAAACAAAAAACAACTCACCTTTCATACCTTACTCCGTAGATGCGTCATTTCGGTGCTCAAAGTTTCACAAGACCTTATTTAGGTCGGTGCACTAACCTATTTCATTTCCTTCAACTTTACACTGATCCAAGTTCAAATCCTGGATGAAGCTGTTTGTTTCACATAGTGCTAATGCCCTAGTGAAAGGCATAGATCCACCTGTTTCCCTCCCCCACCTATGGGTTAAATAGTAGGGCAGACTGGGTTCTTTAACCTTGGTAAGGAAACCAGTCCAGGAGAAATTTAATCTTGAAACCAATCGTACTCCGCTTAAGAATCCACTTTGTGTCACGGCTTGCCCGTGGTGAAGGGGCTGGATAAATATATACGATTTCTTTATAATCCAATGAGATTAAATGGGATTAAAGTTTTTGTCGCTGCCTCCAATCAGACAGGACTTGACACAAGGTCAAAAGCCCGAAGGCCGATTAAAGTGGGGATAAAGGGAGGGGAAGGTCGGGAACGAACCGAGGCTCGAACCCTGCTAGTCACTGACCCACTAAGATTAAATGGGATTTAGAATTATTCAAAAAAAGATAAGGATAATTTTCAGCTCTTTTGACTTATCTTCAATTTGATTCTCTAAAAATAAGGTACTCCATAAATTAACATTTTTCTATCCCAACAACCATCGCTATAATTTTCTTTCATACTTTTCAGAATTTTATTTGGTGCTCAACCGTCTACGCACCAAAAATTGTTATTAATCGCTGCTTTATACAGAATAGAATATAGTACTCTTATTCAATGCCGTCAAAATCACAATGTTTAGCATGTCAAACACGGTGAACCATTTACCTTTAGTTCTTATTAGACAAGTTTGTTTTTTCAGTGCAAATAATATGGAGGGCCTATTTAAAAATGTTGACATGGATGACATTTTGTCTTACTTGAGAGAAATAAAATTATACCAAAAATTATAAATGTAAACATGAGCAATACAATACAAATTATCAAAAATATCTAGAAGAGGACAAATCGTTAAAACGAAAAGAATCTCTTAAAAATGTTGATATAAATGTACAATGTACGTGATTCTCTGACCTCCAGGCATAATACAAGCCGAGATGAGTTGACAATCTTTAAAAACAATCAATCCATGTCGTTAGAAAACGAACACGAAGCACATTTGAACTGGACTTTATATACTACCGAATACATTTTCGAATATGTTACCTCCACTGTTAGTGACGCCATGTGGCAACAGACCGTTGTAATAAAATGCTTTGTATCGTGACTATTGGTTGTCTTTCTTTGAATGGAATGATGGCTTATCTTTTAAATCTCCAGCCTGGAGCAGAGTTTGAATGTGCTTTCTTCTCCATTTCAGAAGTAGTCATGGAAAACGTAATATAACTAATTTATTTACTGTTTGATAAGAATTGCAGGTGCGGGAAAATGGTAAGGACAAAAAAGTTTCCAGATTAAGATTATCAATTAAATGAGTTCAAAGACGATTGATTGATATTTTTGGAGTTTGGGGAATTTGGAGTAGCTGTTCATTACCATCACTTTTAGGTCCACTTTGACCTGAAGTTGTACAACCTGTGAAGGTTCCATATGTGGCTGGCCCAATCAACTGGGGCTGTAGAATACATCGATTGCTTTTCTCCAGAGGGGTAAGACTACTCCAATGAGTATTGTGGATATGACACTAAACAATCTGTTGGTGAGGCTTCAGTAATGCTGGAGCTTTGGGGAAAGCGGAGTACCCCTTCATGACCATCGCTCCCAGGTCCACTCCGGCCCAGAGTGGTAGCACCCGATAGGGTCCTATCTATAGGCCAAATTGACATTTAAACTGTATACTTATGTTAAACTAGATTGTATGAAATATAACTGTTTTCACATTTAATTGTGTGTGAATAAACAACCGTGTACTTATGCTAAACTGAATTGTTTGAAATGGAACTGTTTGATCCTCTGTGTAAATAAAACACTGATGTTTAATTGAATTGTTCGTAAAACATTAAACTGAGTGCAAACAAAGGATTCATTGTAAATAGAATTATTCGTGTTCGTTAGAAATAAGTGAAACTATTTAACTGAATAAGAAAAAATGAGTTCAGGCTCGTTTAAAGATGTTATCTACAAAATGTGTTGAAAATCATATATTTAATATATATGTATAAAAAGGATTTGAACCGGGCCATCGGCCTAATGAGTAGAGTGTTTGCCAATGGTCTTGGGGACCGGTGTCCAACCCTAGATCGAGTCATACTGAAGACACAAAATATGTTACTTGATGCTGCCTTACTTAACACTCAGCATTATAAGGTAAGCATCAAGGGTAAAGAGCAATCCAGGGAATGGAGTAGCACCCTCTCCTACACTTTGGTATAGTAGTTATTGAAAAGGGAGCCTTCGGGACCCCTCGACTAAAGTCACCAACTTTACTTTACTTTTATAAAGAAGATTTGGCATTAAATAACCTGAAATGGTTTATATGCAATAAAACCAAACTTAACCAAATCCTACATATCTAATATATGTGTATATAAAGAGGATTTGGCATTAAATAACGTATAATGGTTGAAATGTTATTAAAACAAACCAAATCTATATATGACTTTAATAGATCTGTTTAAAATTATTCCTATTCGACAGAACCGAGTGAAAAAAAGCTTTTAAGAAACTCTACAAAAAATGTTAGTATGAATGCGATTCCCAATGCTGTAAGCATGAAATAATCGTAGACGGATTGGCATGTCATTAAAATCAATCGATTAAAGACAATGATGATGATTATCATGACAGTAACAGTGGATGACAGATGCCACAAGTGCCATGCTGCCTCGTAAATACCAAAAAGGTAAACAAACTACTTCAACACGTGTTATGCGGGGATAAGATGCTGCAAAATGTGAGACTTTACTCTTTATGAGTCCAGGTGCAGGACATCTGAAGGTCAAGGGTTCAAAAAGCATTTTGATTACAGAAATTTTCTCTCTGGTATTTTCTTTCTATAACTCACTCTACAAGAGGTCCCCAGCTAGATTTCATGGGTCATTATTTATTTATGCTAACTCAATAAAAAAAACATCATTAGATGTTATGCTTCCTACTCTCATCCAATATAAGAAGTTAAATGTGATATAAATTCTTTTTATCTTTTTACGTTTAAATCTTTAATATCTATTTTATTTTCATCAATATTTTGCAAGTTTAGTCCAGTCGGCTGGATCTGCAGAATAAACTGATTGCATCTCTGCAGAAGGGTAAGACTCCCCCCGCCAACGAGTATCCTAGATATGACACAAAACAATCTGATTATGAGGCTCTAGATATTCTGGAGGTTTGGGAAATGCGAAGTACCCCTTCATTGCTATAGCTCCCAGGTCCACTCTGGCCCGGAGTGATCGCACCTGATAAGGTCTAATCTATGAGTTAAATAGAACTGCTTGACATTTAATCTGTGTACTTATGCTAAATTGTTTTGGTTGAAATAGAACTGTTTTCACGTTTAACTGTGTGTAAACAAAAACTGTGTACTTATGCTAAAGCGAATTGTTTCAAATACTTGAAATAGAATTGTTTTTACATTTAAATGTGTGTAAACAAAAAACTGTACTTAAGCTAAACTGAATTGTTTGAAATAGAACTGTTTTAAATTTAACTGCGTGTAAATAAATGACTGATGTTTAATTGAATTATTAGGGATTTATAGCAATACTTGGAATCATTTAACTTTGTTGACATGCTGAATGGAATTGTTTGAAATAGAACTGTTTGATCGTTTAACTGTGTGTAAACAAAAACCTATTTACTTATGCTAAACTGAATTGTTTGAAATAGAACTGTTGACATTTAAACTGTACTTACGCTAAATTAAATTGTTCGAAATAGAGCCGTTTTTACATTTAACTGTGTGTAAACAAATACGTGTACATATGTTAAAATGAATTGTTTGAAATTAAGGGAAACCATTTATCTGTGTCCAAAAATGAGCTCAGGACTGTTTACAGATGTTATCTGCAAAGTGTGTTTAGAAATATTTAATATACTTATAAAAAAGATTGGGCATTAAACGACCAAAAATGGTTGATATACCATAAAACCAAACCAAACCAAACCAAATCTGGCTTGTTTAAAATTTTATCTACAAAGTATTCATTTACAAATCATAGGTTTAATATACGTATAAACAGGATTTTGCATTAAATTACCTACAAAGGTTGAAATGCAATAAAACCAAATTAAACCAAACCAAACAGCCAGGCCACCTGTTGGCCATAGATGGTAACTCGTGATGCTTTAGAGTGAGATCTGGCTGATTGAGCAGTCGATGACTAGGTAACGAAGAGGTCAAGAGACAAGCAATACACTACATTGGCCCATACTGGGCTAGACGGCGGTCATAATGGCCCGATCTGAACAATCAGCAGGTAGCGTCAATTGCTAGCACCTACATGTTTAGTCCCGACCCTATTCTTCAATCTGATCTTGTGACAAACCCCCAACCCTTTTTATCTTATGGGTGCTAGAAGGCTGTGGCTGAGGGTCAATTACGTTGAAAGAATAAGACTTTGATCACTGCTGAAATACACTGTAATAATTATAGTCTACTGAAAACCTGAAATTGGCCAACCCAGTCGACCGGGGCTGTAGAATACAATAACTGCATCTCTGCACAGGGGTAAGACCACTTCCACCACCCAATGAGTGCTCTGGATTAAGCCATCAGATGGAGAGGCTCCAGCTTTGAGGAAGACGGAGTACCCCTTCATTGCTATTGTTCGCAGATCTCTTCTGGCCTGGAGTGGTAGCACCTAATTGGGTCCTGTCTGTTGGGTCAAGTTGAACTATTTGACATTTAAACTGTGTGCAAGCAAATGACTTACATTTAATTGAATTGTTAGAAGTAGAACTGCTTGACCATTCAAATGTGTGTAAACAAATGACTTATGTTAAATTGAATTGTTAAACAAATAGTTGTATAATTGAATTGTAAGTAATACACTGCAATACTTGTAAAGATTTAACTTTATGCAAATGAATGAATAATGCTCAATCGAACAATTAGTGTTAAATAGCAAAACTTGAAACTCTAACTATGTGCGTAAATTGAATTATTGGTATTATATAGCAATATTTGGAACCATATGACTGTGTAAAAATAAATGTATTGTATTGAATAGAATAATTCATGTTAAATAGCAATACTTGTAACCACTTCACTGCCTGCAAACAAATGATTAATATTGAGTAGAATTACTAGTGTTACATAACAATAATTGGAATTCTTTATTTGTGTAGAAACAATAGCAATACTAGTGTGCAAGCAAATTAGTTCTAAGTCATTTAAAAATGAAATAACAAACTATTCACTTATAAATCATATATGTTATAATTTATGTTATATTGTTACTGTAACATCGCAATATTTGAAACTATTGAACTGTTTACAAAAAAAAAACCCAGGCTCTTTTGAAAACATTATCTACAAAATGTATTTACAAATCAAATATAAACATGATTTGGCATTAAATCACCCACAACGGTTGATATGCCATAAAACCCAACCAAACAAAACCCGATAATGATCCGATTCTGTATGTCTTGATATCTGACCAAAGGAAATAATCCGAAGCGTAGAACGTTTTAATTTGAAATTTCCATTTCAATAGCTGTGTTTGTTCTGCAAATGACAGAAATTTACCCCCAAATAATCTGAAAAGCAAATCATATCGGCATCAAGAGAAAAAGAAGTAAAAAATCAAATTGTTTCATGAAATAATTTTATTTTAACGGTATCATTATTTTACAGGTATCGTTATTTTAGCTTTTCAGTTCAAAGCTAAAAAAAAAAAAAAGAAATGGAAGAAATGACTGAAGAAATTGTTTAATACGGAATATATTGGTTAGCGCTCATCTTGTATTTACCTGTTTTTATTGGTTTTTTTTAATCTAGCTAAAAGGTAAAATTCTGAAGAAAACCAAAATCTTCCAAAGTGAGTCATTTTTAAATTCTTTTGACTCGATGGTTTTTGAAAAGCCTGTCTCTGTTCCATCAGTTACAATTCAGTTATTTTTCGAGTAATCACAGAAATGAATTGCAAATGACGTAATATCGAGCTTAACTGTCGCTTTTCGTGGTCTTTAAAGTAATTAGTTTAAAACTTCGATGGTTTTGTTACAAAAGCCATTAAAATCCTCCGATATTTGATTTTTATCGTATATTCATGGATACCATTTTTCATGTTCAGTTAAATTAAGTTTTGGCGGTCGAGTGGTTTCTGGCGAGCGAGAATCTTGCCTTTTAATGATTACAGCGCTGTTGGTAAATTTAATGAGATTGCTTCAATTTCCTATTAATTCCTGGGGGCATTTTCTGATCCGTAATCAGAAAATGTTTATTTAACTTTTATTCAGTATGTTTTATTGAAACTTTTTAAACCAAAAATCGAATGTTAAACACTCAATGGATTTTAATTTAATGTTTACGTAAAATTTCAATCAACTTTCATTTGATGTGTTCATCATTCAAACGTAATAAATAAAAAAAATTGTCCTTCAGTTGCAATTTCTACTGATCACTACCTTTGTCCCATAATGATTGATACATTTTCATGTCAACGTCATATCATGAATGAAATGACTTCTTGTTAAAAATCTAATACTACATCTTTCCGATAAAAACCCATATGTGTAGTGTTGACACACAGTTACTTTTTTATTTCTATTGGAAATTAAAACTGTTCAGTTCACTTTAGCATAAAATAACCCATCAATACTTGACATACTGTAAAACTAACCGTATAATTTCTCGCAAATTATTAGAACTAAATAGGAATGTATGAAACCGTATAATTGCATGCTAATTATTTCCATTGTTGTTGTTGGTGGTGGTGTTGGTGTTGGTGTTGTTGTTATAATTATTATTATTGATGTTGTTGTTGTTCACTTGAAACCATATAATTGTTTGCCAAAAAAAGAGACAAGTCATAACTGTCAAAGAAGTTTTAATAGGATGTCAACATTTGTTGAGCAATTCAATACCGAAGTTAAAGTCTGATCAATGAAGAAAGAATTCAAGAAACTTTCCGAAGACTAGTATGCGTATACGTCTTTCTGACGATGATGATGATGATGATGATGATGGTTATATTATTCCTGTTCTCTATGTTGTGGGTTTTTATGAAAGAAATTCGAAATGATCAATCATAATTTTGGTGGCACAGTCGATTGGATTCGAATAGAAATTGTTAGTTAAATGAAAGATGGTTTCAACAGACGAATTCTGAAAGATTTTCATTGAAGCTCATTTCACAGAATTTGCTGATCCTTCAGTAAATGAGAAACCATTTATAGCCGCTATCAATTCACAAAACAAAAATAAGCGATCGATCATAACAAAAACTCCTACACTACTGGATTTATTTCTAGTCTTATCATGGCATCAATAAGAATGGTTAAATGGGACATTTTATTGATTTTAGTTAGGCCAAGAACCATTCTGTGCTTCATCATATGTGATCCTAACCTTCCAAACTAGGTAATTCAGTTTTATTCAATGAAATGTACGTATTATTCAATATATTCAGCACACTCCACTCAACCTTTCTTAAGTTCCAAAAATTCAATAATTTTATCTGTAGATAAGGTCATTTTTAAAGTAAATACTTTGAATTTTTTCTTAATTATAAGACTTTGTCCTTAGCATAGGGAGTATTTTAAGTAGTGTTAGTAATTACTCGCAAAATTAAACATATATATATATATATATATATAGAGAGAGAGAGAGAGAGAGAGAGAGTAAGAGAAAAAAATAGTAATTAATTTTGGTTTGATCTTTTAAAATTCTTTTCTTTTGTTGGCATATACCTATATACGATTGTGTGCAACACTTTTCTAAGTCAGCAGAATATTTAATTAGCATCAGAATTTCTCATGACGCAATCCACATATCGCTTTAAATGGTAATGAGGTTATATGCTTAGTTTCACTTGAAATAATCAAGTTTTCTGTTACCTTAACAAGAAAGTATAGTAATTAATTATCTCCAAGCGTAAATACGTTATTTAGCTCCTTAAAATAATATCGCATAAATTCAAGTAAGAAAAGGTTAAATTCTGCTAAAAAAAATAACATATATATATATTATTGTGTTTAAAGATATCTGCTCAGTTCTTGTGCATTTCCAATATCAGTCAATTGTATATGTGTGTGTGTTCTCTCCTTCTTTGTATTTAACGTGAAACTTTCAGCTGAGCAGACCAATAAATTTAGTGACAATAACATATATATACATACATACAGTAATATGTAAAATGCCTAATAAAGATAAACGCCTAATGAAAATCAACGTAGTTCAACGAATGCCTTTCGACAAGACGTAACACCTGTATTGCTACTTTTTTACATTTCAGAATCATGTAAAACACGTTGATGTTAACTTGTACTTGTCTACCTGAAATACCGCGGTAATTGGCAAGTGACAACGTATTTAAAAGTCATAAGTTCTCATGTGGATGGCAGAAAGAATATCTTAATTCTACTGCTGTCATGACAGCCGCAGAAAAGGGTGGAATCCTTTATATCTAAATAGTCTTTTTTAGAAGGACACTGCTTATGTCTTTAATTTGAAAATGTAATAATGATGACAATCAAATATTTGCAAATGAATTGCACTTCCTTTTTTCTTTTTTTTTTTTTTTTTTTGTCGCTTCTCATTTTTTAGCGTACAGTTATATGACATTAGATATTCCAATCTAATACAAATAATTTGCACACAGTTGTATGGTTTCAAGTATTCCTATCAAATACTAATCATTTATTCACAATTATACGGTTTAAAGTAACTATTAATACCTAATAATAATTTTTTTGTTTGTACACAGTTATGTGCCTGCAAATATTCTAATATAATATCAATGATTTGTAAACAATTATGTTTTCAAATAATTATTGATAACAATTATAGCTTCAGGTAATTATTCTTAATACAAATGAATTGCACCTAGTTATATGGTATCGAGTTTTCCTATTTGATACGCAAACGTTTGGATAGATACAAAAACTAATTGAAAAAGTTTAGTGTTATACCCAGAACACCTCTTTAAACTCAAGGAGGGTGTCTTAACCCTTTGCAGATGATATAGGCGCATTCTAAGTTCAGCCGACAGGGTTTCTACATGTATGTATATATGCATGTACATATGTATGTATAAGCTTTTATCATTGGAAACTATGGGATGCAGCATGGTTGATCTGAAGCAAGGTGGATAAATCAAAAAGATGATCAACGGTGAACTTCACCAGATGCTGGGCGAAAAATCCTCATAAGTAAATGGCTAGGATCAAATAGTTTACTTAGAAAACTACTACTACTACTACTCATCGATAAGGGTAGCGTTTTTTGATAAGGATAAAACAAGTATCGAAAGATTTCTATGACTCTAATTCAAACCATATCTTTCAAACCGCTTCGTTCTACACGCAGGTAAACAAGGTGTGCTTTCTGCTGAGGTTGAAGCTTTTGCCACCGTATTCAAAAAATCAGCTACAGAGCCCAAAACAAACTTTCTTGGGTGCAAATGAACTCCAACATATGGATGCTCCCAACAAGGACTTCCACAAATCAACTCTATGTAGAAGTTGGGTGTAGTCTAGAGGACCTACCATTTATTTGTCGCTGCCTCCCACCAGACACGACTTGACACAAGGTCAAAAGCCCGAAGGCCGATTAAAGTGGGGAAGAGGACCTACCAGAAGCGATAGACGATAGGGATGGATGGTGGAGATGAGTGAGAAACTCTGTGCTATCAGTATGACCCGATGATCATCTATATATATATATATATATATATACACGAGGAGTAGAGAAAAATACTTAGCACGATCAAGAACGATTTAAGCGGACATTAAACGAACAGAACAATTAAATGTGCAAACTTACTCAAACACAAGTACATGTTAAACTTTTCGGGATACAACCAAACAGAGAATGACCCTCCCAATTTTTTAGGATTTGTGCGCGCGCGCGTGTGTGTGTATGTGTGTGTGTGTGCAATGGAAATAATTACCATTGCATTGGTGTCGTAGTTTGGCTGTTATTTTCTCAAATCCAGGTTTATTCGTTGCAAAGGATCAATTATATCTTGAAATTGAAAAAGATGTTTCTGTTGATTCTTCTATTTGTCCAAATATTTACGGGTTCAGGATAGGATACTAAACTACATCTGGTGGTGAGGCTTCAGTTCCGGAGCTAAAAAGTGTGTGGAGTCAACTCTTTATTGCCATTACTTCCAACTCCACTTTGATCTGGAATGCTTGTATCTCTTAGCTTGGTGCCTAAGTGTCAAATAAATCTGTTTGAAAAATATTAACATTTGATAGGAATACTTGAAACTGTGTTTAAATTATTTGTTTTAAGAATAGTCATTTAAAGTTTATAAATTATTATTATTATTATTATTATTATTAGTCACTTGAACCTATATAAGTGCTTGCAAAAAAGTATCAAAAAACCCAACAAGTCTCGACATGCCGTAAAAACAAACAACCAAACGTTTGCAATCACTGATATTCCAATTTTTTTATAAGAGCAAAAATTCTACTTCATAACAAGATTTTATCGTCCAGTAACGTTAAAAGTTCTTCATGTGACCCGATAGTTTAAAGGTCAGCCGAGGAAATTTATTGACCATAAAAATGAGAATTTGTTCAGGCGGATTTTAGAAGAATGAACTCAATACATTGTAAAAAAAGGAGAATTAACGAAAATAGATTCAGGAGTAAAGCAGAAAAAAGTTTTATGACCAAAAAGAAATATATATATATATATATATATATATATTGAAACAATTGTTATTCATTATTCTCGTGAAGCAGAAGCCCAAATAGGATTGTTCTGATTACAAAGCCAAGCGAGGCCGAAAATCTGCAATCAGCGCCTAAGAACGAAAAACTTCGGTAAACAGCAATTTTGTTTTGTTTTTTAATTTATGTATGGAAAATTTTAATTCAATTCTCTTACTGTTGTGAATGAATGATTTCTGACTTCATGTCACATGGACATAAGATTGTAATAATTCCAGATTTGGGAGGGACCGGCCCTTTTGTAAGAATAAAATGAAAGTTAAGGGAGATGTTCATAAAATACAAGAGAGTCTCGTGGGTTGAATTCCCCGTAGCTCTGAAACCTGACTTTTTACCAGACTACACTGGGTGTAGAAAAAGCGAAGTAACTTGAGAAAACACGACAACTGCAGAGAGACAGAGAAAAGCCCAAATTAGCCCGTCAGTAGAAAAAGGTGACAACTAAATTCCACATCTTGGCCTTCTACCAGACTATCCAGGGAATAGAAAATGAAGAAAGCCTGTCATATTACAACATTGTGGAATAGTGCCAAGGATTGGGAGAAAGCAAATATAACCGTCATTCAGATTGTCTTACGCCAGCGTAGACAGCGAAAATAGAAAAACCTGAACTTATACAAAAAATCCACTGACTGATACTTTGTTAACCGCATCTTTGACTTAACCCACCCTGCCACCTCTTTGAAGGGTGAATACTTGGTACTATTGTTAAAAGACATTTTTCTTTTCTTATCAATTATTAATATTTTTACAAAGCAATATTTGTTCTCTGTTGTTGGCGACTTTTTTTACTTTCTTAATTGTTCAATCTCATTCGTTTACTCGCCGGTCGGCGACTCCAATAAGCGATTGATCTGTTGTCTGGATCTAAAACCACAACGTAGGCAGAAAATGAATCGCTCGTGTGATCCAAAGATATATCCGACCAACAGAACGATCAGTGGATTGAAAGTGGAATCCCACCCACCCCGTGTTTGGCGAGGACAGCTGTACCTTTACAATAATACTAATTCAAATCGAATTTTAATAAGTATTGATAACACTGTCAAACCTACGATTGAATTCAACCCAATTATTATTTCTTAATTTTTATAGCTTAAATGCGACTTGAAAAGAACTTCATTTATTCATTGAACCATTTATTTATGATTCAAATAATCATATTTTAAAACAATTTTGTGAATAGGATGAGACTCGACGTCGAGTTTGTTCTGGTTTGATTTGATTTGGTTTGGTTTTATGACATATCAACCAGTTTAGGTTATTTAATGCAAAGTCCTCTTTATACATATATATTAAATATATAGGATTTGTAAACCAATTTTTTGATGACATTTTTAAACGAGCCAAAGCTCATTCTTTGCACACAGTTAAATAGTTCCAACTACTGCTATGTATGACAAACAATTCAATTAAAATATCAGTCTTATGTTTACACAGAGTTAAATGATGAAACTTCTATTGCAAACAATTTAATTTAGCATTAGTCATTTGTTTGCACACAGTTTAAGTGTCAATCAGTTTTATTTGACCCATAGATAGGGCCCTATCAGGTGCTGCGACTGCAGGCCATAGTGGACCTGAGAGCGATGGTTACGAAGGGGTACTCTGCATTCCCCAAAGTTCCAGCATTACTAGAGCCTCACAATCAGCATTACCGCCGTATCGACCGGGGCTGCAGAATGCACCGAATGCACCTCTGCAGAAGGGTAAGACCCCCTCAGTGGGACCACCTGTTAGCCGTGGGTGGTGACCCGTATGGCGCTAGGACGGGATCCTGGTGGTTGAGCAGTCATTGATTCGGCGACAGAGTGGTCAATGGCTTGCAACACACCATTTAGGCCCTTACTTGGTCTGACGGGCGGTCGGATAGGCTCGATCCGATCAATCGGCTAGTCATGTCAAGCCCAAGCACCTATATGTTTTATCCCGACCGTACTTTTAAATCTGCACTTGCAGCAAGTTCCCAACCCTTATCTTTTAGGTGCTAGAAGGTGGTGGCTGAGGGTCAATTTCATTGAGGGGATAAGAATTTAACCAGTGCTGAGAACTTGAAATTAGCAACGGCTCGAAAACCTACTCTCAGCTCGAGTATATTGGTCTCATATCCTCGTCTCAATCAAGGCGAATGGGGTTCTCCCTTAGTAAATCCCTAACACAAGTTGGATTCCGTGGTGGGTGGTGGAGCATAGAGCCAGCGAAAAATATTAAGCTCAAATGGCGATCTTTTAAAAAACCAACGGAACCTGTCAGAATCAGATTCGGAGGGTTAGGTAACAGATTTCCCAAGATTCATTGTTATTGAATCTTTGGTGGAGGTCTGCCGAACCAAATTCTCGCCTTTCCTTATAGAAAAAGTATTATCAACAAGGGCTAAACTGAAAATGTTAAGAAAATCCTAAACAGAAACTTGCTTGTCTTGGTGAAGAACTGGAGGCAGGGAGAAAGTATATTATAAACGAAAATCTTCCATACAACTAAGTACTGGGCCTACTCGCATGAGAAACTGAACACTTCCAAGGGAATTATCAAGAGTATCGAGTTAGCGTTGGCAACAGAAGAGAAGATGTAGGCAGCCCTGGGAAAACAGAGGATCAGAAACATGAAAGAATAATTATTAAAAAAGAAGAAAAAATCGAAACCAACAACTACATCGAGACATTTAACCAACCCCACATTCCGAAGGAGATTAAAATAGGCTATTCTATTGTGTAGAGAGGGTTGAACAGTACGTCAACTCCCCTGGGGTGCTACAAATGGCAAAAGTATGGACACCACAGAGAAGCCTGTAAAAGACGACACACATGTGTCAAATGCGATGAAAAGGACTCGGACCATATGGAGGAAGATTCCTTGAAGGAAACGAGAGTGCGAACTGCCGACAAAATCACTCGGATTACGCAAGATCTTGCAAAACCTACAAAAAAGAAAAAGAGATAATTGAGGTAAAACACAAGAGAAGCATGTCTTTCCAGAAATCAAGGAAAATAGTAGGTACCTACATGGGTGAAAACAGCTACGCCTCTGTTGCACGAAGGGAGGATACAGTTAATCAAGATAACAGATATCGAGCTCTCGTGGAGAAATTGATTCAACAGGAACCGAATGATTGGCCGAAATTGCATGAACAACTGAAGAACCTGCACTCGGCTGAACTTCAAACCCAACCATGACCAGTCAGTTCAAATAAAGAAATAACCAATGAACCACCCACCAACCAACAAACAAACCCGACTGCTCAAACACAAACTACTCCCAAAAAAGAAAATCACCGACTAAACCTAACTCACAGATCGTCAATCCGACCACCTTCATCTAAATTAGATAACCCAAACCTCGAGCTGAACTGTGAGAAACTTGAACGCTTCTCACAATCGAAAATGGATTATGCCACATCATCAACTGTACGGGAACCACTGAAAGTGTCGACCCTCCCAAATCAAAAAGCAGATATTAAAAACAGATTTAAACTTCTAGAAAGAATGTAAACAGAAGAATCAAATAATACCTGAAACAAAAGGAAAAATAACCCCAATCCATCATAATAAACTGGAACAACTAAAACAAAATACGAAGTCCAACTCTCATATTTGCCTAGTCGGCTGGGGTTGTAGAATACACTGAATGCATCTCTGTATGGGTATCCTTGATATGACACTAAACAATCTGATGGTGAGGTTCCAGTTATACTGGAGCTTTGGGGAATGCGGAGTACCAATTCATTGCCATCGCTCCCAGATCCACTCTGGCCCGGTGTGGTAGCACCTGATAAGGTCCTATCTATAGGTCCAGTAGAACTAAACCGTGGTTTGAGTTTACTGTTTTTGCTTTTAAACTGCGTATTGATGCTAAACAGAATTGTTTAAAATAGAACTGTTTTGACACTTAAACTGCGTACTTATGCTAAACTGATTTGCTCGAAATAGAACTGTTTTGACATTTAACTCTGTGTATTGCCCTGTCGGCTGGGGCTATAGAATACACCGACTCCATCTCTGCAGAGAGGTAAGACCCCCCCCTCAATGAGTATCTTGTATATGATACTGAACAATCTGATGGTAAGGTTTCATTGATGCTGGAGCTTTGGGGGAATGCAGTACCCCTTCATTGCCTTCGCTCCCAGGTCCACTCTTGTCCGGAGTAATAGCACCTGATAAGGCCCTATCTATTGGTTAAATGGAACTAAACTGCGTACTTATGCTAAGTTGGATTACTTGAAACAGAACTGTTTGGACATGTAAGCTGCGTACTTATGCTAAGCTGAATTGTTCGAAATAGAACTATTTTTACATTTAACTGTGTGTAAACAAAAACGATAGTTATACTGAACTGAATTTCTTGAAAGAGAAATGTTTGACTAAACTAAATAGCTTCAAATAGAAATATTTTCGACACTTGAACTGTGTACTTATGCTTAACTGAATTGTTTGAAATACAACTGTTTATATGTATGAAAATGGATTTGTCATTGAATAACCTAAAATGGTTGATAAGCCATAAAAATAAACTAAACCAACTCACATACAGTAGAACTTCAGAGGAATCCGGGCCAATTATGAAAAACTCCAACACCTTTGACCAATTACACGCCCAAAATAGTTTGCATCCAAGAAACATTCCTTAAAGAATCGAATGAAATTGAATTAAAAAAACTACACACTGTACAATCATTTTAAGAAAGACGGTAACAGAGCTTCCAGAGGTGTCTTGATCCTAGTTAGAAATGATATACCTCAACACCAAATCCACAAAAACACCGAAATTCAAGCAATCACTATCAACGGTACATAAGCCAATAAACATCTGTAACATCTATATCACACCACACGACCCCATACGTGACACCAAAATAAATAAACTAATAGAACAAATTCTTAAACCCCACTTATTGCTTGGTGACCTAAACAGCCACAGTATAGTATGTGGGGTCAGAAAACCAACAAAAAAGGCAAAGATCTTGAAAAAGTCATCAATACTAATAACTTCTGCTTTCTTCTGAAAATAAACAAAGCAAACAGGCAAGTCTTTGAAACCATGTGTAAACAGAAACTGTTAAAAGACCCTAATATCATAGACCAAATAAAACACTTCACCGAAAACCTCAGCCTCAAACAAACACAGCACTCCTTAGTTTAACGATGACTGTAAGGCTGCCTTACGAAAATTTGATAAAGTACCAACTACAAATAATCTCAACGCTTTCAAACTTCTCAGACCAAAAACAAGAAAATTCATAAAGGAAGTCAAGAAGAAAAGTTAGCAAAACTATGTCAACCAACTTGGTTCCTCCACCAGAACAAACACAATCTGGACGATGATGAGAAAAATATCCGCAAAAAGCCAACCAACTGCTCTCAAATTCCTCACAAAAACAAAACGGAACCAACTGCGAAGAAAGGCATAGCAGACACGTTAGCTGTGATCTTTTCAGCAAATTCTTCCATCAACAATTCCAATCCACATTTCTTTACTTTCAAAAACAACGCAGAAGAACAAAAATTCAACTAAAAGTCCAATAATTCTGAAAAATACAACCAGCCCTTTATACCAGCAGAACTAAAAGAAGGTATCGAACTTGAAATCAATAAAGACGATATATGCCTACTTAATAATGATGCATTTACACATGTCAGTCCATCTAGCAGAAAGCACTCGGCCATTGATTTAAGTAATTGCAACCCTACAATCTATATGGACTTTGCTTGAAATATATATGATGATACTTGTGGTAGTGATCACTTCCTAATCATGATCCAAAGCTCAGAAGCCAGCAATGAAAAAACACACCGCTGAAAATTAGACAAGGCCAACTGGCAAATATTTAATGAAAAATGCAAAAATAGGCTGACCCATATTGAGACAAACCACGATATAGTAGAGCACTTCACAGAAGCATTAATTGAAATTACAAAAGAGTTCGTTCCGAAAACTTCAACGCCCAACAAACGTAACAGACCCTGGTTCGACAATAAATGCCAAAAAGCTATCAGAGCTGCTCTAAAAAGGTTTCAAAAACAACATCCCACTACTTCCAATCTGATAGACTATAATCTAAATAAAGCTAAAGCTCGCAGGGTGATAAAGGCACTGAAAAAAGAATGCTGGCAAAAATATGTCAGCAGACAGAATTCCACCTCTAAACCGAAAGCTATTTGGGAGATGATCCAGGAAATTGCCGGTAAACACCAAGCAACACCAATTAAACACCTCTCCAAAAATAAAGTTCATCATAACTGATAAAAAGAATATTGCAGATTTGCTAGCTGAAACTTTTTCCCGAAATTTATCTTGTCAAAATTGCAAGCCGAAATTTATTACGGTCAAACAAAACGCGAAAAAGTACAAATTAAACTTTAAATCAAAAAAACTGGAACAATACAATAACCTGTTTTCATTAAAAGAATTAAAAGACTCGATAAAAAGATCTCATAATACCGCTGTAGGACCGGATGAAGTCCACTACGAGTTCTTGAGGCAATTACATTCAAAATCATTAAAACTACTTTTAAGAATATATAACAAATTGTGGACAGAAGGTAAATTTCCGGGTATATGGAGACAAACTACAGTAATAGCAATTCTAAAACAAGGGAAAGACAACTCAGATCTGCAAAATTATGGACCAATATCATTGACCAGTTGTTTGTGCAAAATAATGGAGAGGATGATAAATGATAGATTGGTTTGGTATTTGGAATCTAATGGCCATATTTCTAATCTACAATACGGATTCCGTAGTAAAAGATGTACAACAGACCAGTTAGTTCGTCTAGAAACAGTTATAAAGAGGGGATTTATAAGGAACAGGCATCTCGCTGCGATTTTATTTGATCTGGAGAAGAGAACTCTAATCAGCCAAATTAAATATATACATTTTTATAAACAATTTTATTAAAAACTTAATATTTGTTAAATATATGAATTTGTTATATATATAAATTTGTTAAATATACAAATTTCATTAAATATATCAATTTATTAAATGTATAAACTTCTTGAAATTGATTTTAACTCTTCGTTAAATTATTTTAAAAATTCGATTCGGTGTTAAATACCCCAAAATGGGTTGATACGCCGAAAAGCAAAACAACCAACCAACCAATTAGATCCAGCCCACTTTGGGATAATGGAGACGGGCTTTCCGAAAATCAAGTAGAGAACAAGTCATAATATCCCGATTGCGCATTGATCATACAAGGCTCACTCACTCTTTTATACTGAAACAGGAACAACAACCATAGTGTTTGACATGTCAATCACCTTGCACCGTTAAAGAGAGTCTGTAATCAATCATTAATTGCCCTAACTCCCAGGTCCACTCTGACTCGGAGTCGTAGTATCTGTAAGAATCCCCTCTATGGGTCAAAAAGATCAGTTTAAAAATCATTCCTATTCAATAAGACTGTGCTAAAAAAAAAAGGGGCTCTTTGGAAACAACACATAAAATGTTGAATATTAGCGTAAAATGAATGCAATTCTTGGCATAAAATACCCCTGTCAGATTGATATATCGGTAAAATCAATCAGCAATCATTACGCGCAGTGATTTTCGAAAAATTATGAGCAATACATTGTTTACTATATTAAGGCCCGTTGAATGTATGGACATGTAATCATTTAAGTTTAGTATGGTTTAAAATAAACCAATAAGTATGGGACACCCAACAAAATCGAACAGACTAACAATGGTTTGTTAGCCAAGCATACTAACTATTACACTCTACAAAGAGCCCATGAAATAAACACCTTACCGCATGCACAATTCAAATCCACATACTCAGCTACCCCCACACACACACACACATTGTCTTCGTAATTCTTGTTTTGATTGCCAGTCTCGATGACTAGACGATTTTTTTCATGACAGCGTGAAACTTGCAATACAATAGAGCCTCGAAGGAAAACTGATGCTTCACACAATATGGGCACAATTATTACTATTTATTATTGCTTCTACTACAAGATGAATCATTGAACATGTCAAATGAATTTTCCTCTTCTCATAAGTACAAGGTCATTTTTCTGACAAAGACTTATTGCGAAGATATGAACACTTTCATAAATCTATACAACTAAAGTTTGCTGTATGCGGGGATTTCTCAGAGAATCATGGACGAACAGAATATTCATGGCACTTAATATTTTGTATTGATTTTGAATTTACATGTCAATTACTTTTCCATGATAAATTTCTATTATATAAACACACACACTCTGTCTCTGTCTCTCTGTCTCTGTCTCTCTGTCTCTCTCACTCACACACACACACACACACACACGTATATATTAATCTTTGGAGAAAGAGACAATTTTAGTTAAAGATAAAAACATCCTGCAAAAAACAAATATTATCAGACGTGTGTGTGGTCTAAAATAAGCCGATTGCATCCCCTGAAGAGGATTAAGATATCTCCTCACCTCAAAAGTTGTGCATTGGGTATGACACTAAACTGCATTCTGTGGTGAGGCTTCACTTCTGTAATTCTGGATTCTGGTCGAAGTCCCTCTCTTCATTGCAATTACTACCAGGTCTTCTGGAGCCAGAAAAGATAGTACTTGTAAGGGTCCCATCTATTTCTATCAAGTACTAATCAATACAAATTAAGAATATTTACTTGAAGCTATAAATGTTAACTAAGTATTATTTCGTATTTGAAACCATGTAATTGTTTGAAATACTTTATAAGTAAAAGTAAACTTGGCGACCGTAGTCGAGGGCGACCAGAAAGCTCCCTTTTAGATAGCTACAACACCGAAATATAGGGGAGGACGCTATTTCTTTCTCAGGATTGCTCCACTTTACCCTTGATACGCACCTTATATTGCTGAGTGTTAAGCAAGTAGGTATCAAGTACCATTTTTAAAGTCTTTGGTATGACGCGAGCAAGGATTGAACCCAGGTCTCCCGGACCATTGGCAAACACTCTACCCACAAGGCCAATGGTACAATTTTTTAGTATTAGATAGAAGTACTTGAAACCATATAACTTTGTGCAAACAAAGCATCATTATCAAATAAGAATAGTTACTTGAAGACATAGAATTGTGTATTAATAATTAGAATTTGATAGAAACACTTGAAACTCTATAACTTTACGAATTGTTTTCATGAAGAATAGTTTCTTGAAGCTGTAGATAACAAATTACACTGGTCTGCAATATCTTCAAGGTCGAATATATAATAACTGATTTTAAGGCAGTTTTTTTTACGTTGAATTCAAAAATCATACACATTTTTTCTAATAAGATCAAATTTTTAAGATACAAGCTCTTGGAATGTATAGAAAAATATTTGAGTAACGTATGAGGTTTAATCAGATATTTTGTATAAAGAAAACGGAAAGAAAAATATTTATAAACGGATGAGAAAAGATTAATTGATTAATTAGTTCCACCAACGCGTTTCGACAGGATTATTTAAGATATGAAATTCCGAAAATTGCAGGTAGAAAGTGTCTTTGTCAGCTTCAGGTAGGAATTATACATTTAAAATAGCGTTTTGAAACGAATGCAGAAAGATATTCGAAAAATATTAAAACAAGTTACGCCATGAAACGTAAATTTTTTAAAACAAGTAAAGAAGAAACATAGCGTCTATAAAAAGTCAGTTTGTATATGCGGAGAGTGGAGAATGAAAGGAGAAATTTGGAGAAGAGGAAAGAAAGAAAAAAAGAAAGGAGGAGGCGTGCAGAATAGGGAAAATAGAAATGTCTGTTCAATTATCGATGTTTGTGTAAGTTGAAATCCATCAACATAATTTTGGCTAAGAAAAGTGAAATTTTGTAGAATCCTGATCTTTGTCCTCTATTGTTGTAATTTGAAATAGCGGATGATTCTACGTTTATTTTTATCTTGAATGAATGGGGTGATGTTTGAATGTTGGAAGTTAAATTCATGGTTTTTGGAAATGTTATGAATAACACATGCACTGGAAAAATTACCTAATTTAAAGTCCCTTTTGTGTTCCTTAATTCTTTTTGGTTGGTTTCTACTTGTTTCTCCCACATAAGACCTCGGGCAGTGTTAGTAGTAAATTTTCCCTTTTCTTCATACCTCCCTTTTCTTTCCTTCTTTATAGAAGGGTATTATTACTATGTTGAATTAAATAATGCTAAATTTAGAGCTGATATATTCGCAGAAATTTCAGATTGTGTCATAGTAAACTGTAAAATACACAAAAGAACCTATTCATGGATGAAAGGTCTTTTCAGGGACTTTCTCCTGTGCTCGACAGCTACCGCATCACGTTTCAAGCACCAGCAGAAGTCAGCAAAAAATTTATATCCTCCTGCTCTTCTATAATGCGAATGTCTTGGTGAAAGCACTCACCTTCTCTTCACTAAAATTTCCACAGTTCTTTGAAAAATAGTCCAAGTGTGACCGTAGAAAGTACAGTTTGACAGATATCCGTGTCCCCAATTGACGGAAACTCTTCAGTAGCTCTTCAATTTCCTTCTCATATTCCACACTCCGGTTGTTTTCCCGGAAGTTTGTAACTCGTGACTTCAGTGACTGCGAAGCGGACAGTTCAACTTTGATGCTACGTCAAACATTGGGTCCTTCATGAGTTCTCTCATTTGAGGGCCGTCAAATACACCATTTCTCCATGCTTGTCCGTGGGAACTTCTCCTTGAAGAAAGCAACCCCACTCTCTTCCCTGTCCATTTCCTTCACAAAGTTCTTCATTAGTCCCAACTTGATATGTAAGGGTGGAAGCAGAATTTTGTTCGGTTCAACGAGAGGGTGAGACTGAACGTTATGCGAACAAAGTTTTAATCCTTATCTTAACGGCCACTCTTGTCTAACATAATGTAGATTGTCTGCTCAGAAAACATGGATACTTTGTGAACCCACTTTGGAGTCCAAGCACCTTAAGATCTCCTCAAATCAATCCTTTGTGCTCCAGCGACACCAAATGATCTATGCTACTGTGAGCTTCTTTCATTTGTACTGAATGCACTATAGAGATAGATGAAAAACTATTCCCGTTATGTAGAAGACCTACTTTGAGACTTCTGTTGGATGAGTCAATAAAATGTATCCATTTCATTGCATCATACTCTGAGCCCATTGATTTGATCAATCCAGCAATGTTGTTGCAATAAACCAATGGTGACTTATCCTGCAACGTAAAAAACTGTCTTAATTCCGTCTCACAGTCTTGATACTAGTAGATTATTGTTCCTGGTGTCAACAGATATTTCTCTTAGAGACGTGAATCCAGCAGCTGAGCAAACATCTTTGAAAGATACAGGTCTCGTGTCAGGTCGTTGAATTATGCTTGTGCCGAGAGTATTGACTGGTCGTCCTCTTCTGGTTTGTATGCGTCATCCCCTGCTACAACAGGTAACACTAGGTTCGGAATCAGAGCTATATTCCATGTTACCATCTAGCTCAAAAACAGGAAGGACTGGTCAATGAGGGATGGGTCTCATGGCAGAAGGCACATCGGGGTATTGGACATGATACTTGTTCTTGCGATTTATTCCTTTTTGACTTTCCATGCAGAAATAGCAGTGTGTAATTTGATCTTTTTCTTCCCTCCAGACTTTTTGAATGGCAATACTCTTCCTTTTACCAGTCCTCAAATCCCACAAGTTCTCCAGACATGTCTTACAGCAAATGTGGGGCGTGAATGGCTTGTGCTGATCCCCTAGTTTAATAATCACGATATGCCTTCTTCTCAAAGTCAGTGATTTTTGCTTGACGGTTAGGAAAAACTACATTACCGCATACATAGCAGAACTTGTCAGGATTATTTTTACTCTTGCGATCCATTCTTCCAGGAATACAAATATCAAGTTGAAAAAAAAAATAAATCAGTACTCAGCTCGTTGTTTACTCATTAAAATCATTTTAAGCTGAGCGATAAGCCCTATTCCCTCTAGGCATGAGGGTGTTAGCTAGTAGGGTGGTACACCGTAGTTAGGTACACATACAATATTATATGCAATACTAAACATCAGGCACCCACAATCAGCTGTGACAAGTCGAGTCCACAGGCTTTTGAATAAGTGTTATTATTGTGTGCCACTCGTTGGGAAGTATTCAAACACGTCTTAAAGACCAGACCTGACTAAACACAATGAATGATATTTTTAATTCGGTATAAAATGGCGATCATATATCAATTGATAAACCTTTAACTTTTGAAAAAAGTTTAATGTAGGCTAGTGTTATTAATATCCTTGCGAGTTTTCCATATTATTTTTAATTTGTGATTTTTTACTGAAGTTTAAGTTTCCAGGACTCTTCTCATTATTATTGTTATCATAATTTAATTTTCGGCTTTACTTTCGGTGTCTTACTGTCCTTCACCGAGTCTTTACCAAAGATCTGGGATGAGGGAAAATAGTTATAATATGTATTCTATGCATTTACGTTTTTGCGGCCTCTTTCAGGTGTTATTTTTCAGGCATGAGCCTGAAAAATAACACCTGATAGTTCTTTCCTAAGAAGATAAGCAGTTCCGCAAAAAGCATTTTTTTAAAATTTCATATAGAAAAGGACGGCCAGGTATCCTGTTAATATGTTCATCTGTCTCTTTCTTGATCATACACAGGGGTTTCACAATTACTGACACGGTGGTAGTTTTAAGGTGCGGAATATTTTTAATTTCTATTTTCAGTCTTTTGTAACTACTTATTTCATTATATTCTTTAACTGATATGTTATTTTCTGTTGGCACTGACATATCAATTAGAAGGCAGGTTTTCCTTCTATAGTCCTCAACCATAACCCCTCGTCTCTGACGGTTTATTTTTCTATCAACTTTGATAGCAAAGTCACAGAGAATAGTAGCTACTTTGGATTCTGTTGTAGGTTCTGGTTGGTGTTTATGTCATTTTTTACAATCCAATATTCCACAGTATTTACATACTGTCCAATGAATGCAATGTCCTATTTTATCCCGTCTTTCTTTTTATTGTGCTTATATAAGAATTGGGCTAACAGATACTGTGGTCAATTGATTCATTTTTTTTTTTTTTTTTTTTTTTGCACAGACTACATTCTAGGTTTGACCCATTTTTATCATGTTTGTCTGATAGTTTCTTGTTGGTAGGCTCTGGTTCAGCGCTTCCATTATTAACCCTTCTGTCTCTCTCTTCAGTCCAGGTCTTACCTCACCCAATCGGCGGGGATCGAAGAAAACGCCGACTGTATCTATGCATCGGGATAAGACCCCCACTCCAATGAGTGTTCTGGATATGACATTAAATTATCTGATGTTGAGGCTCCTATCCTGGAGTTTTAAGGAATGTGGAGTACCTCTTTATTGCCACTATTCTCAGATTGGTAGTACCTGATAGGGTCTTATCTATGAGTGAAATAGAACTGTTATAACATTTAACTGTGCGCAAACAAATGACTGATGTTAAATTGAATTGTTAGTGTAACATAGTATTACTTGAAATCATTTAATTGTGCTTGAACAAATGAGAAATGTTGAATAAAAATATTACTACTGAATAGCAATACTTGAAACCATTCAACTGCATGTCTTAATTGAATTAATGGTATTACATAGCAATACTTGGAAGCATTTAACTATGTACAGATAAAACAATTAATGTGGGACACTTAAGACAGTTTATCTGTTTGCAAAAACTGAAATTTGGTATTACAAAGCAATACATTCAATCATTTGACGATGTACAAATGAATTAATAGTGATGAACTGGATTATTTGCATTAAATAGCAATACTTGAAACAACTTTACTGGGTACAGAAAAATGATTAATATTAAACAGAAATTTTTGAGTTAGCAATGCTTGAAACCATTTAACTGTGTTCACACAATAGCAATACTTAACAGCATGCAAACTAATTTGCTCTGATCTTTTTAAAAATGAAATAACCTTCAGACTATTCGCTTAGTTAAATGGATATACATATATGATTTCTATGTGCAAACAAATAACTGACTGATATTAAATTTGTGTTACATAGTATTACTTAAAACCATTTAAGTGTACAAAAATGATTAACATTGAAGAGAATTATTTGAATTAGATAGAAACTCTTGAAACCATTTATGTGCAAACAAATTAGCTTTGGCTCATTTGAAAATGTTATCAACAAATAACGCGTTTACGTATATATATATATATATATATATATATATATATAGAAGAAGAAGAAGAAGAAGAAGAAGAAGAAGAAGAAGAAGAAGAAGAAGAAGAAATTGATATTAAATAACTTACAAAGGTTGATATGCTATAAAACTCAACAAACCAACCTGATAGTTTCTACTAGTTAGGATCTGGTCCTGTGCTATTATTAACCCTTCTGTCTCAATTTATAAATCATATATATTTAATATATATATATATATATGTGTGTGTGTGTGTGTGTGTGTGAAAAGAATTTGGCATCAAACAAGGGTTGATATATCATGAAAACCAAGAAACCAACCTGTTAGTTTCTTGTTGGTTGGCTCTGGTCCTGTGCTTCCATTATTAACCCTTCTGTCTCTAGCTTCAGACAAGTATTTTTCAGCAATCGATTAGTTTTTATCATATCTCAATCAGCATTTCTAATTCTTTGTGCGTGTTGTCCATGGAAGGGTTTTTGTTCCAAAACTTTTTTAATTGATTTAGTCCTTGTGCTTTTGCTCGGCATTAAATGACCCAAAAAAGGGTTGATACACCGTAAAACAAAACAACCAAACAACCTTGTGCTTTTGCTTTTTTCTTCATATTTTTGCTGCCTCCGTTGCTTAATCTTTTTGGTCTATTTCTGTGGGTGCGAAGTTAAATTGATTATCCAATTTATTACTTTCTTTAATAATTGAATCTTTTTTCTTCTTTTCCTTTTCATGTGTGTTTACTAATGGTAATATCCAACCTAAATATTTCTTTAACCCTTTAATGGTTGTCTTGTAGGTCAATTTTAGTTGTATTAAGCCTCTTCCACCGTTTTCTCAATTGACGTAGAGATTACTATATCTCATATATCTCAGACATGTTTTTAGTTTCCTAGTTTTAGTATCCATCTTTTTAATTTCAACTAACGTCCAGTTTATTATATCAAAATTGTATGTTATTACTGGTATTGGCCGAGTGTTAATTGCTAAACCTTAATTTTTTGCATTCAATTCTGTTCTTAATATGACTCTTATTTTTCTATAGAATTCTTTTCGTATTTTTTCTTTGTTTATAGATACCATTCGTTTCATTAATTCCTATATGCGCATAGGTTTTATTGTGTTCTAACTCTCTAATTTCCCTGTTTATATTTAGAGGGATTTTTTTTAGATTTTATCAGTGAGACATTTTTAAATGTGACCTTTGCACATTTTTCCACACCAAATCCCATCCCCATGTTGTCACTAAATCTTTTTACAGTGCTTAGTAGACCTTCTAAATGATCCTGATTTTTTGCATATAATTTTACATCGTCTATATAGAATAAGTAGTTTATCTTTTAGTTCTCGTTTTATATCCTTAGTGTTTTGAACATGCCATAGTTAATGTTTAGATTATTAGATTTGGGTATGCCTTTTTCTAAGGTTAGTACGCCACTTTTCTATATTGTATTTGAGGAATGCTGTTATATTCCACATGACTTCCATTTAGGTGCGCGTTTAAGTGTATTTAAAATCTCTTATATTGTAATAACTTCGTACATTTGGGTTTAATTATTTTTAATTGAACACTCTACTCTCTATTTTTAATTGCGAACACTCGACTCATTTGGAGTAGAGTGTTCGCAAATAGGCCGGGAGACCGGGGTTCAAACCCAGGTCGAGTCATACCAAAGACTCAAGAAATGGTACTTGATGCCGCCTTGCTTAGCATTCAGCACTCTAAGGTAAGGATCAAGGGTAAAATGGAGCAATCCAGGGAATGGAGTAGTGCCCTCTCATACACCTCGGTGTAGTAGCTATTGAAAAGGGAGCCTTAGGGTCACCCTCGACTAAGGTCGCCAACTTTACTTACATATTCAGTCCACCTTGCTTTTTTATTATAAGACTTATAGCTCGATGTGTTAATCGAAAATAATTTCAATTCTTCAATCACCGAGGTTTCCTTTACATTTATCGTCTCTTTTCCAATAGAATTCTCAATAAAAAAAAAATTGAGTTGTCTTGAAATATTTTGTTGTGTCTAATTAAGTTTGTTGGTTTATTCTTATATTCGGATACGCTGGGCCTTTAATTGAATGTTTTGCATCAGCTTTTCTTTTTATTATCGAGGTTTTATCAATTGATGATATCTTATATTTTCTTTTGGTTTTTCTTGCCTTCCTAGTTTTCCCTTTAATAATTTCATTATGTATGGATATTTCTCTTCTATATTCATCTAATTCTTTTTGTATCCTTAATTTTCATTTAGGTTGCTTTTAGCTATTTCGTCTGTGTTGTGGTAAGTGGGCTTCTTACTGTAACAGTTACGTGTATCATTTCATTTAAAAGATTTGGTTTAAAATCTTGCGAAATGTTTATAGCATTGTTTTCCAACTTTATCTGCATGAGGTTATTTTTGAAATTTTAAATAGTTTTTGAGGTGGTCTATCTTTTATATCTGTAATAGTTACCATAGCGAATTATCTGATGATATTTTGTTTTACTTCGTCTATTTTGACCTTATTTTCTGTGTATTCTGGGTTTCCTATTTGAACTTGGAAATCCTCGATGTTGTATTCATTTTCTCTTGCTGGATTTTTCGTACAATCATTGCTTGATTGTTTTAATGTAGTATCTGTTTCATTAACTGCGTTTATTTCAAGTGCTACAATTTTATTTCGTTGGATATCAGCAACTATCTGTTCTTGATATTATCTTTTTCAGCATCTATTAAGCGACTGCCTTTAATGATAAATCTTTTCACATTCACTAATTTATAAGGATCAAAGTATTTATCTGTGAATTCACTCCTGTCTTGTCATTTGTTGTTAGTCCTTGCGTTGGTTTTCATCCGGCAGCACAATCGGCTTAGGCTGAGTGTTCTGGATATGTCACTTAGTTATCCAAGGGTGAGGCTCCTATCCTGGAGCTTTGGGTAATATGGAGTATTCATTCATGGTTAGTACTCCCTGGTCTAATCTGACCCGGAGTGGTATCACCTGATAGGGTCCCATCTATAGTTCGAATAGGATTGTTTGACTGTGTGTAAACAAATTACTGACGTTAAATTGAATTGTTAGTGTTACATATCAATACTTGAAACCTTTTAACTGTGTGTAAAAACTAAATTATTGGTATTTCTTAGCAATACTTGAGAGCATTTAACTGTATATTTATAAAACTATTGGTATTATATATCAATACTTTAAGTGATTTAAGTATGTCCATATAAATGATTCATAATAAATAGAATTATTTATGTTTGATTAGAATACTTGAAATCATTTAGCTGTGCAAAAATTGAATAATTGATATTACGTATCAATACTTTGAACCATGTGATTGTGTGCAAATGAATAGTGTTGAATAGAATTATTAGTGTTAAATAGCAATACTTGAAACCATTTAACTGTGTGCAAACAATAGCAATTCTTCATCGTGTGCAAAAAAATACTCCAACCTTTTTAAAAATAAAGTTACCTACAAACTATTTTCTAAAAATCCATACAAGTATATCCATTTATCTGTGAGCAAGCAAATGGCTGAAATTAAATTGAATTGTTAATATTGAATAGCAATACTTGAAACTATTTAACTGTATACTAACAAATGAGCCCTAGCTTGTTTTAAAATGTTATCTATTAGCCATTTTACAAATAATATATTTGATATATGTATTAACAAGAGTTGGTATTAAATACATATAAGGGTTGATATGCCATAAACCAACCAGCCAACCAACCATTTCTTTCTGATGGTGGTTGATTGCATAAAAGAACGTATATAATATTTCTTTATAATCTGCATTTTTCTTGTATTTTTATTTTTTTATTATTTTTAGTAAAGATCTTTGTGATACACCCTACCTATGAACAGTTATGGGTGTGTCCCGTTCCTCATAAATACGTTCGACACAATTGTGCGGGGAAAAATATGCTAAGTAGTCACCATTAGCAGCTGTTATCTTCTTCACGCCGCTGTATTTCGTTAATGTGATAAAGATTTCCGTTTCATTTCCAACCTCCGTTTTTGGTTATTACTCATTCAGTAACCTTTTGTTAGGTTACAACAATCTTGTTGGTAAGGATTGGGACTATCCCGATCCTGAAAACTACGGAATTGACAAGAGGTTTTTATTCAAGTTGTTGATTTTTCGATCCCTATTGAGTGACGCGGTCCTTTTTTATCGGCAGAAAGACCAATGAGGAGTGTGTCATAAAGAGTGGTTTTCATATATGAATTTTGGTGCATTTTATTCTAACTTCTTAGGTATTTTTGTTTTACTGACACAGTCAGAATGAAATATTTATCATAAATAATTCATTCCTAATCCAAAAAGAGAAAATTTATGTTATAAATTACATTATAGATTTATGCGTTTCGATTTCAAAGGAGTACTACGTGCCCTCTCGCAGCTCCGAAAGAAAACATTTTATTATTTTGAAAGTTTTTCCCACAAGCTTTAGCTGATGGCTTCTCACTGGTATTTCAGTGACAGCAAGTTTCCTCAAGTCTCCAGGACTCTTCCCAGTATACAAGCCGATCTTAATTATGCTGTAATCTGGATAGTCTCCAGTTGTCCTCTTATTTCTAAAGCCCTTAACCAAACGTTTGGGGATTGTTCCAAGAGCACCAATTACAATTAGAATCACATCACCTTCATGATCCATGGTTTTTTAGTTCTTTCGCAAGGTTTAGGTATTTACCTCTCTTCTCGTTTTCTTTTAATTTCTGTGGTTAGCCAGAGCAACAAAGTCTCCAAATCAGCAGGTTCTCTTTTTTGTTGACTATCACTAGGTCTGGTCGTCTGGCCGAAATTAGGTGATCTGTTTGTCCACTCTTCAAAAGACGTAGAAAATTGTTTGGAAGAAAAGAAAAAACTGCTGTGTTATCTGTGATCATTTTTCGAAAGAGAAATGAATCTGTAAATACTTATTTAAAACCCTTTTGGTGTGCCATGAAAAATAATTGCCTGTTTGACTTTAAACCTTTTTTTTTACTTTTTGTACAGAGAATATAAAAAAATACTTAATGTAAATTCAATTCAATCCTAAAAAAGTTTGAAATGGCAATTAAGACCAAAAAAATCATAAGTATAGAATATTTAACATAGGGGGAAGATAGAATAATCTTTGTAGTCAAGTGCCTAAATTGATAACCTTTAAAAAGACTAAACAGGAATTCCACACTTCAGAAGAAAGACGTTAAAAATGTCTGGAAAGGTCTATAGTTATTGGGCGAGGTTCTTTTTAGGGGTCTTTTTAGAACAGGGTAGTCTTCATTCATTCATTCAGATATGTCAGTTTCTGGTAAACATCCATTCATTTCGATAGCCAGTCTCTCATGGGTGGAAGTGAAATTTTTTTAACTAATATCCCTGTATGTAATCATGGATTGGCGTTGTCCAATTTGTTACTTTTTTTTAGTGTTGCTCTGAGTGAATCAAGGTGTATTTTCACCTTAGGTCATTTTTCGTATTCTTTTAACTCTTTTCCTGTGTTTTCTCTTATGTTATCTTCATTCACATATTTGTCTCAAAATTTGTTTTGTTTTCTTTTCATCTGGTTATTGTTTGTCTTTGCGCATTCTTCCCCTTACTTGCTGGTAGAATTTTTCGTTGTTTTCGAATGTTCTGTTTATCCGTATTTTTTTATCCTTTCTCGGTATATTTTTAGTCTTCCTTCTTTCGTCAGTACTTTCTGATTTATTTTCTCGAGTTGTATTGTTTGTTTTAATTGTTGTGCTGCTTTTTTTCTTTTCTTACCAGCGTTCCTCCTTTGTCTTATCATGTTTGCTTGTTGTCGTAGACTTCTTATTTGCATTTCCAGTCGAATTTCCCATTCAGGTTTCTGTTCGTGTTCTTTCACAGACTAATCTTAAGTTTTTAATTTTGTTAAAGTCCGTTATCGTGCAACTTTTATACTTTATTTCTTGAACTAAGTACCTGAACTAGCTTCAGGTGTTCCCGTATCACCTTTATGGTTTTATATTTACTGCCCTATTTTGAGACTTTATTTCCAGTGAGGCTGGTCATTTTTTAATCAAGATTAGGCTCCTGATGTCTTTCTGGTTGTGTTGAGGACGGTAATTGTTCTTACTTAACGCTTTCAGACTATATCAGGTACGTATATTTTCATCGATTGAGAGAAGTCATACATGAGCCATATAGAATTTAGCGCAGTAAATTTAAACAAATCTATTTTGAGATTTCAAAATAGTTTAACTGAAAATAATTTTGTGAATTCAAATGTTTTCCTTTAAAGTACAACTGTCCACCAAAATATTTTACAAGTAACGAAAAATCAATGTTTTTTAAATTAAAAACAAATTTTACTGACCCGACTTTCTTCGGAAAACTCACAGCAAAGATTTTTTTATCTTCCCTCGCTGTTCGATTCCTGCCTTTTTTATTTTATATATTATTGGAAATAGAGGTCACGTGAGATTCTAGAATGTTCGATTCTTAAGTCATTCCCCTCTTTTGTTTTTTATCATTTATCCTTGAGAGTTTTTCACATCAGTTTTAGCTGATCGTTTTTCACTGGAGTTTGAGTGACAGCAAATCTCATCAAGTCTCCAGGACTCTTCTCAGTGTTCTGGCTGTTCTTAATAATGTTGTAGTTTGGGTGGTCTCCACTTGTCCGCCTACTCGTCCAAGTCCTTCAGTTCCTTTAAAAATCCTTTGGTGACTGTACCACAAGCACCAATCACAAGTGGCATAATTGTCGCCTTCATGTTCCATAGTTTTCAACTCCTTAGCAAGGTCCAGGTACTAACCCTTCTTTTCACTTTTTTTCAGTTTTATTCAGTGATCAGCCGGGACAGCAAAGTCTAAAGTTTTACAAGTTCTCTTTTTTTTCTTTTTTTTCTTTTTTTTTTTCTTTCTTTTTTTGTTAATTATTATAAGGTCTGGTCTTCTGGCCGAAATTTGGTGATCCGTTTGTATGTCAAAGTCCCATTGGAGTTTATGAGTGTTATTCTCTTGGACGGTTGCTGGGTTATTAAAAAATCCAACAAGGTTGACAGGCAGTAAAATGAAATGACCAATCAGCCAACCTTCTTGAGTATGGATTGAGGAAGGATTGAACAATGGATTAGCTGAAGGAACAACAACCAAAAAAAATGAGCATCCGTTTTCATATATTAATTGCTATGCTATAAATGAGGTTGAAAGGCCAAAACGAATGACAATTTTCGAGACTTTGACGTTGTCGTATGCCCCGTCTGTTTCTGTTGCAGATCATTTTACTTGTATATTATTATCCCTAATCTCATTTTTCTGATTATTTGTTAATGAATAATTGCTGGGAACAGTCGGATAAATATTTTGGTGGTGTCATTTTTGTCAGTTTATCGTTATTCAAAATATTTTCATATGTTTAAAGCCCATTCTTTCGCCGAGTAAACATTTTTATTGAGCCATAATGTTCGTTCATCGACCTATTCTTTCAAATCTTATATATTTGTGTATAAGTCGATCCATGGAAATACCACTACGTAATGGCCAATCTGGTGAATAATGTAATCAGCTTGCTGATTCAAATTCTGCCGATGGTTGTTTGTATTCACTTTGCAAAAATGCCCCCCTTTTTGTTGTGCAGACTGAGCCTTGGTTGGTTGGTTGGTTGGTTGGTTAGATGGATGGATATTTTTATCAACCCTTTTTTGGTCATTTAACGCCGAGTTAAGTCATTTTCATTAAAGTTTCAAACAATTCAGTCTGATATAATTATAGTTTTTTTGCTAACACACAGTTAGAGCTCGAAACAGTTCTATTTTAAACAATTCAGTTGAACATAATAACAGTTTTTTGTTCACACTCAGTTAAATGTCAAAGCAGTTCAATTTCAAACAATTCAGTTTAGCATAAGTACGCAGTTTAAACACACAATTGAATGTAAAAACAGTTAATTTCAAATAATTCAGTTTAGTGTAATTACAGTTTAGTTCTATTTGACCCATAGATAGGACCCTATCCGGTGCTACCACTCCGGGACAGAGTGGACCAGGGAGCGATGGCAATGAAGGCGTACTCTGCATTCCCCAAAGCTCTAGCATTACTGGAACCTCACCATCAGATTGTTTAGTGTCATAACAGGACACTCGTTAGGGGGGAGTCTTACCCCTCTGCAGAGGTGCAGTCAGTGTATTCTACAGCCCCAGCTGACTGGGCAACCAAGTTTTGGTTTCTGAACTGAACTAATATATAATAATGAGCGGGAAAATAATCTAATTAATTATGAAACTAAACAATCTGATGGTGAGGTTCCAGCAGTGCTGGAGCTTTGGGGAATGTGGAGTACCCCTTCATTGCCATCGCTCCCAGGTCCACTCTGGCCCGGAGTGGTAGCACCTGATAGGGCCCTATCTATGGGTTAAATAGAACTAACAGCATACTTATGCAAAAATGAATTGAGTAAACTGAATAGCTTGAAATAGAAACGTTTTTGACAATTAAACCGTACTTACACTTAAACTGCGAGCTTATGCTTAACTGAATTATTCCAAATAGAACTGTTTTTTCAACACTAAAACTGTATTTACACTTAACTGAATTATTACATATAACTGCTTGAATAGTTTGAAATGGAAATGTTTTTGACAATTAAACTGTGTACTTATGCTCAACTGAACTGTTTTCAATTGAGCAGATTATTTACATAAAAATGGATTTGGCGTTAGATAACCTACAAAGGTTGATATGCCATAAAACCCACCAAACCAAACATAACCAAAACTTGGATCTCATCTTACAAACGGTCAGTCCACGCTGAGAGCACTCGTCCTAGCCAGATAAGCGAATATAAGCAGTGATAAACCGATTCAGTCATTAGATGAGTGACTACTTTGCAACAGCTGTCTTGCCAGACAAAGCAAAGCTTAGTAAATTCTTAGACCGAGATCGAGGCTGATTATTTTACAGTTTCATTACTTAAAATTATAAAATTGCTTCCAGCAAAACTGACATTAGCATTAAATAATTCAACAATACCTGACAAACCTGAAAACTAACAAACCAGACAAACCGGGTTGTAAATAAGCAATAATTCTATGTAAATATTTGACAGCTCCAATTTAAAGGAATACTTATAATCAGGTTTAATTAAATATAAATAATTATATTTTTTAGGCAAATATTTCGCGGAAGTTCCTTAGAAATTTGCATATTTAAAATCTGTCTAAATGGTTTCATGTTGAGATTATATTTAGAATAGAAACTTGTTAGCAAATTTAAAATCTGTCTAAATGGTTTCATGTTGTGATTACCATATTTAGAATAGAAACTTGTTGAACCCAAAGGTTAAAAAATAAAAAATATTAAAAAAATAATCTGCAAGAAGCAGACTTTCCTTCTCGATGAGTGTCCCTTTTCCCCCGTAAGAAAATTATTTTAAGTCAGAAACAATATCGCAGAAAGACGCAACTACTCATACAGAATTCAAATGTACAAATTTAAAACGTTTTATTGTTACATATTCATACTAGAGATATTCAACTTTACCTTTTACTTGGCATAGCTGGGTTCTTAATTTCATGAAAATGGCTGTTTTTCTTTATTTTTAAAATCTTAGATTCTTCGTCTGGATAAGATTATATATGAAACATGAATTTTATGCTTTAATTTTGAGAGAATTCATTTTCTTAAATAACTACGAGAATTTATTACTTTATTACAAGAAAAATGATTCAGCTAACGTTTCAGTAAACTTTCATTACAAATTTTCTCCGTCTTTTGAAAGACAAATTCAATAAAAGCCACGAAAAGCCGCATGTGATGATGAAAACCTCAATGTTTTGCTATAACTACATACATCAGAGATGATATCAACCAGTTCATCGTCGTGTATTATGTGTTGATATTTCCTGAATCTGATGTGAAGACGCCATGATGACAATAATGATGAGTTGTGACTCAGACTGAGATGACCACAAGAATTGAGAGGATTGGGTGAAAGAAATTCATCCCATTTGAGCGAAGCATTTAATATCACAGCAGAAAGATTCAGTTCTGTTAACTTCCGGAAAAAGTGCCTTGAGCGCCTGTGTGGCCATCATCTGTCAAGTTATTCATCATTTTTATTATGTTGGAGTGGCGTCTAAAGAAAGAAAGGGCACGGTGGATAGTTTATAAATTATTTTTCTACGGGATGAAATTAACCAGAACATGATCCATATTTAAAAGAATTCGAATCTTTTGGCTATGATTATTTAGAGTTAATAAAATTTTATATTTCAAGTCAAAAGATGGGGTTCTTTTTAGATAATGTTATTTTAACATGAGGACAAATTGACTGAACACCGAACGAAAGATATTTAAGATATTTAGTATAAAATACATTTGGCAATGGAAAGATATTTAAGATATTTAGTATAAAATGGAAAGATATTTAAGATATTTAGTATAAAATACATTTGGCAATGGAATAAAAATAATTCCACTTTGATTTATATGTTTCGATAGAGGTTCAGTGTCATCAGAATACACAATTTTACGTCAGTTATCACGCTTCTCTTCTTTATGATTGTAGATTATTTTTGATAATAGTGTATGAACGCTACCTTTGATTTTTAAATATTTTTAAATTTTTAATTGTATTGGTTACTTTTATTTATTTTGAATAATGTCTTTAGTAAAAGTATCAATTTAGTGATGAAAGTGAATATATTGATAAAACCCCATATAAATTGACTGCAAGAATTAAAGTGTTTGCTATACATCAACGCTTTAGTAAATTGTGATCTTTCTAACTAGAGATTTTTGTATTATATATATAGTTTATTGTCAAGGCGATTATCAGATTTCTTCCTGGGTAACGGCTACATTGATACATCAGTCCAGAAGGGCGGGGTAGCCGGTATGCCAGGGTGCCTTGAACATACAGGAGTCCTGACACAGCTCCTGAGAGAGGCAAAGGAAAACAAAGGAGACTTGACTGTATTATGGTTGGATCTCGCTAACGCCTACGGGTCCATGCCACACAAACTGGTGGAGGAAGCCCTGACGAGACATCACGTACCGCCATCAGTATGCGATCTCATTGCAGACTATTATAAGAATTTCCGGCTGAGAACATGTTCTAGTTCAGTAACATCAGAGTGGCAAACCCTGGAAAAGGGTATCATTACAGGGTGTACTATGTCTGCCGTCCTATTCTCATTGACTATGAATATGCTTGTGAAGGCGACAGAGGTGGAATGCCGACGTCCTTTGTCTAGATCAGGAGTCCGCCAATCACCAATAAGGGCTTACATGGATGATTTAACCGTGACGACAACATCTGTCATGGGTGGTAGATGACTCTTAAAGGGTCTCGAGAGAAATATGACCTGGGCTAGAATGTATTTCAAGCCAGCAAAATCCAGGTCACTAGTATTTAAAAAAGGCAAGGTCATGGAGAAAGTCCGATTTACAGTCGCAGGAGAAACAATACCTTCTCTGAGCGAAAAGCCTATTAAGAGCTTGGGCTAGACTTTCAACAGTAGTCTGAAGGATACAGCCGCAAAACAGAAGACTATAAAAGACCTTGAGGAATGGCTGACGAAAATCGACAAATCTGGATTGCCTGGTCGATTTAAGGCATGGTTATTCCAGCATGCAGTTTTGCCCCGGATATTGTGGCCATTGCTCGTCTATGACATTCCAATTACCACCGTGGAATCGTTAGAGAGAGCAATTAGTTATCGGTTGAGAAAGTGGCTGGGCTTGCCGAGATGCTTAAGTGGTACAGCTCTCTACGGGAACAGCAACGCATCGCGCCTCCCCTGCAGCAGTCTCGTGGAAGAATTCAAAATCACGAAGACAAGAGAACTGCTACAGTATACAGAGTCTGAAGATCCAAAGGTGGCGGCAGCAGAAATTCAGATAAGATCTGGCAGGAGGTGGAGTGCGAGGAGAGAGTTGCAAGTGGCGGAGGAGAGGCTTAGGCATAAAGATATCTTAAGGTCGATAGCTAAAGGCAGAGCGGGATTGGGATTTTTCCCCTCGACGCATACCATCAGTGCCAAAGGCAAGGAAAGACGTCATCTCATCCTAGAAGAAGTCCAAGAGGGCGTAGAAGAAGGGCATTACGGCAAAATGGTCGATCTGAGTCAGCCAGGGCCTGGACAAGGTGGGAGGATGTAGAGGAAAAAAGGGTTACATGGTCAGATTGTTGGCGGCCGGATTTCAACGAGATTCGATTCCTCATTAAATCAGTGTATGATGTGTTACCGAGCCCAACGAACCTGCACATATGGGGGAAGATAGAAACCCCCAATTGTCAACTATGTACTAGGAAAGGATCTTTACAACATATCCTTAGTAGTTGCCCAAAAGCTTTGGGTGATGGACGGTACCGTTGGCGTCACGATCAAGTACTCAAGGTAATTGCAAATGAGGTGACTAAAGCTATGAGGGCTAGTAAACATCAACCAGGAAAATTGAAGCAGATCAATTTCGTAAAAGCAGGAGAGAAGATACAGAGGAAGAGGAGAGAGAAAACGAACCTGTTATCTTCCGCGGACGATTGGCAGTTGACAGTGGATCTGGAGACTCAGCTGAAGTTCCCCAGACACATTGCTGTAACATCGCTAAGACCGGACCTGATATTGCACTCTGATAACTCAAAGCAGTGCATTATTTGGGAGCTGACTGTGTCATGGGAGGAATATATTACTCTCGCTAATGAGAGGAAGAGGTCCAAATACCAAGAAATGGTCGAACAATGTCAACGAAAGTCATGGAAGATTCATTATGACCCCGTAGAAGTTGGTTGCAGGGGCTTTGCTGGACAGTCTTTGGGCAGAGCCCTAGCAAAAATTGGTATAGTCGGGGCAGCTAGAGTGAGAGCGCTGAAGGACATTACCAACACAGTTCTGAAGGCGTCAAAGTGGATTTGGCTTAAGAGATCAGAGCCATGGAAGAAATAAAGAGGACGTTGGAGGAGCACAAAGAATTAAGACTAGGAGACACATTACAAACCATAAATGTATAATGAGTTAATACTAAGTTAGGATAGTCGGAATGTCAGGAGGAGGGGTTGAGAATAATTGACGGTTGGGTGGGGGATGGACATTTTATTTTATTTTATTTATTTATTGATTTATTTTTTTAATAATCCGTTTTTTCTTGTTTTTTTTTATTATTATTTTTTCTTCCTCGTATACTGGTTATGGTCCGCTACAATTTAAGGTAATAATTTATTTGCCAGCGGTCACGAGCAGTTTTAGTTAATTGATTGAAACCTAATTGCAAATAGTTCATGGGACGAAGGTGGGGGGCTGGAGATAGGTTTGAAATAGTAATAAATTAGAATGTAAGGAGTTGAATAGAGTAGCGTTTTTGTTTTTTGTTTTTTGTTTGTTTGTTTTTTAAGGAATATGCATTAGATTGGTAATATGAGCATAGGTTAATGATAAACGGGGAGGAACATTTTGGCAAAAAGCATGAGTTAATCTGTAGCAAATAATCTCGTGAGCCAAATAAACGGGATTATTATCTTTTTTTTTTTTTTTTGCGAATGGGGGTATAAAGTAAAAGTTAAAGACTGACTGAATAGTTTTGAGCGGGGGATTAATTCATGTTAGTTTAGAAGTATTAGTATAGGACAGATTTGGCGGGGGATTCGTGTAAGTCTAGTGAAGTGTAAATCATGGACACGGACGAGTATTAAAATAACATCTTACCTCGGTACCGATTCCGGAAGTAGCCGAGTAAAACCTGATGAGGTAAAGATGGTATTATATAGCAGAGGAGTGTGGAATGCCCTGTTTTCATTGGCTGTTTACTAAGAGACAGATGTCTATAAGAACAGCCGAAGTCCGGCTTTTTTATTTATTTTTTCTTTGCTTTGGTAGAGGCCCGAGCGTAGCACGTCGCGATCACGGAGGCGGCTTGGCTCTTTCAGAGTCAAGCCGGGGTTACTGTCGGAGCTGATATGATGCAGAAATAACCCGAAATCGGCAATGAAGACAGCGCATCACTGAAGACCTCCCTGATGCATCTAAGATGTATGATTGATATATATATATATATATATACATATATATATTGTTACTCCGCCATGTGCCCAGCGGGCTTGCAGGGTGCTAAGTCCACCTGTTAAAGCTGGACACAAACGTTGGCTGTGGCTTGCCGAACATTATTTAATGTCACAGATATCACCAACTCCCAAACAGATCCACATTTTAAAGCTACTAGGCGAGTTGTAGGTGAATCATTGAAAGTCAACACAGCTAACTGGCAAGCTTTCCCCCTCAAATACAAGGTCTTCGACAAACACAATTCTTCCACAAGAAAATAAGGACTCTGAACTGCCGTGTTTGAGTTAACAGGATAAATAACAATATTCTTTTTATTGCATAAAAGAAAGAAACAAAGAAAACAAAACAATTCAGGTAAAAGTAAGGAGCGAGAAAGTCTTTCTCTATCCTGGAGGAGCCTCCACTAAAATATCCGTATGCTGGACTAAGCCCCTCATAAAATATCTGTTAATGGTGGAAGGTGAGAAGGTAGTCCGACAACGGTAGACACGGCCCGCTTTCTTTCAGACTATGGGATTTAATGGCAGAGCTCGTGCCCCAAATCTCAAGTTTATCATTTCAGTGTGAAAGCAGCAGGATAAAGTTGAATATACTTAAATTGTTACTTACTTGGGATTTTGTGGAGTTTATTCTTCTCTCCTTTTTCTTTCATTATTGGGTTTCCATAACACGTTGATGGAAGGATACACGTCTTATTTCTAATAAGACCAAGATTAATAGTCTCTTTCCTCGTGGACAAGTCTTTCCTTTGGGTATTCGTTTAATGAGACTTACCATGTCTCGGAGTGCTGGTTCATTCAAGACATAAGTTCTTTCTTCTCTCTCAGGGTTCTCTACACAGCTTTATTTTGGAATTTGGGTTTCTTCATATCCCAAATTATGTTCTTGGTTTTTCGACGAACAAAGGCAATTCCTTATGTGTCTTCATCCCTCGAGGAATAAACGACAACTCTTATGCGTCTTCACCCGGTGATGAATGGACGGCAACGAACTATGCGTCTTCACCCGGTGATGAATGAATGGCAACTAACTTATCTTCCGTAGTCTGAAAATTCACCACGTGGTGATTTTCTTGGCAGACTCTTCCTCGGTACGAAATATGGTCGAAGGCCTGCCTCCCCACCGACACACACTAATGGAGAGTGAGGCCTACCCACGCCCATATCACCCTTTCAATGATTGAGATAGAGAGAGAGAGAGAGAGAGAGAGAGAGAGAGAGAGAGAGTCTTTCTTTCCATTATTCTGCTTACTACTATCGTCCGCTGATTCTTACCTGTTACCATCGTCCGCTGACGACCAAATGTATTAGGGTGTCATATTTCCTCGTCACAATATATATATATATATATTGAAATTTGGGTCTGAAATGTTATGGCGGTATATCATAACATTAAACATATTGTTTTAGTTTTGGGGATTTTTGTTTGGCGGGGTGGGGGTTCAGGTACTACATTAAATAAAACAATGCTGGCAACAGTTTACTAAGTATTTCCCCTCATTCGAAACGACTAATTTCAATCGACATACATCATTTTTTTTTAATTACTGTCAGAAGAGGATAAGCTGAAAGAACGATAAATGGTGCCACAACCCATAGATCAATCATAATCCACCTCTATGAACTCGGTAAAGTATGAAAACTTCACTAATCTAGCCAGCTCTCAACTAGAATAAACATCTGTTTGTCATTAAGAACAAGACACGCTACCAAAGTATTTCTGGATTGGTCATCAGTGATGAAAAATGGATCCTTTATAAATATATTCAGCAAAACTGACAATGATGACCACACAGAGTAAAAACCAGATTACAATCTGCGAAGGTAACTAATCCGTGTTGGTTGTATTATTAAGTTTTGAATTGCAATGAAAAATCAATCCTGACAGATATTGTAATCAATTGGAAACACTATACTTTGTCAAAAAAGTCAGCTTCGCTAATCAATAGGAAAAGTGTGTTATTTTGCGTTATCATGCAAGAATAACAAAGTTGCAAAACATACGAGAAGGAAATGATTTTAGCTCTGAATATAAAGGCTTTGCGTCATCTCGACGACTATCCTGACCTTGTTCCATCAGGTTATCATCTTTTCAGATTCTTGTAGGATTTCCGTGACGGAAACTTATAAACCAAATATGAATCCTTTGTTTTCGTTTTAGTTTTCGTTTTCGTTTATTTTTTTACTTGCTTAAAAACCCAAAGAATTTGATGTTCTAGGCATAATGATCAGGTACAAATTCAATCCAGTTACAAATTCTATGCACTTACCTATTTATATATATATATATAACCAAAAAACGCCATTTAATTTCAAAAAAATTCCATCTCATGCAATTTGAATATTTCAATCAGTATTAATTCGGTTTTTTTTCTTCATGTAGCAATATCTACAAGCCCTGATGAAGATTTCTAATTGAATCAAAATTTATTTATCATAATTATTTCTCATACTAAAATAATCTCAATAAAATACTTCCGCATTTAAAATAAGATTGAAGTCGAAACGCGTTGGCAAATAAACAAAACTTCAAACATATTTTTCTTCCGTTTTAGCTTTTCTACATACATATATATTTTTTTTCTACGTACGTATATATATATATATATATATATATATGCCAGGCAAATAAGTTTTCTAAAAGAGCAAATAGAGATTTTTGTTTTAATACTTTATTATGGATTTTCTTCTCTTTTTTCTTTTTTCGTACTATAAATGTTTGGTTCGAGATGATATATAAATCGGTTGATGTTAGTTGAAAGCAAACGGGGAAAATTTTGGACATTTTTAAAAGCGCAGTTGATATACTATTGTTTTGAATTCAAATAAATGTATTTTTAGTGTTTGTTCCTTTAGAAGTTTAATTTGTATTTTCATGTTTATTACGTAGAAAACTATTAAAACGCTGTGAAGTTTGCAACGTGTCATTTAAGTCAACATATCAGTCGTTAAATCTATTCAATATTAAGGTTCCTAAGTTGAATGCTATTTTATCTAATGTACATTTTCTGTTATGGCTTTTAGTGTTTGTAGTTTTGTTGTTTTTTCAGTTAATATTGTATCATACGTTTTTGTTATATTCAAGTATCTGTTTGATATTACATTTTATAAAAAGTCATAGTTAAACACACACAAATACACACATAGTCACATATCTGCTTATAAGATATATCTCTAAGGAATCTTATCCTAGTCAGACATTTGATTTTGTTGGTTCCTTTTCAGAAATGATCGCACAAAAGAATCGATAGAAAAGAGACAAAACTGTCATTCTAACTTAATAGATTAATCATTGTGTCATAGTTACAAAAAAAAACGATGATATGCTTCAAAAGAGCTTCTCTTAAAGTAAAACCATATAAAAATATTGAAAAATTAGAAATGCAACAAAGATTTTAACGTCAAATAGCGGTCTTTTGGTAACCTTGATAATCGCTATTCAGCGTGAAACTTTTAGTCGCAATTGTAATCGTGTTTGTTGGAGAAAAAAACTCTCCGCTAAGAAATAATATCACTCTTCTGTAAAATGGAGTAAAAGTCAAAAAGAAGAAAAAACAACATGTCTGCATGGGGACTGTTAATATCCACTCCTTTTCCATCTTCTTCTGCGATGTTCAGTGAGAATGAAGCTAAATATTTTTTGTGTAACAAATACATTTTGCTGTTTGCATTTATTATTTGTTGATCCTAACAGTCTGGGATATGAAATACAAATTTCAAAAATATAACATTTTTAATAGAAAAAACTCCTCTTCATGCAACTACATAAAATGGAAGTTTTCATTTGATTGTTGTTTGTTTGTTTATTTGTTTGTTCTGAGTGGGGTTTTTTTTTTTTTGTTTATTTGTTTGTTTGTTTTTTATGGGGGGGTTGTCGTGATCTTGTTGTTGTTTATTTGTTTGTTCTGTTTTTTACTTTTTATTTGCTTTTGTTTTTTCGTTTTGTATTATTTTTAACTAAACGAAATAAAATAGTAGTTAAACAACATGATACGAATATATGCCATATCTTTGTTGCCAATTCTGTTGCCGCTACATTGTACATAAAAATATGTTTTAACAAATATTACCAGTAATTTTTCATAGTGTACACGGGGTAAAAAAAGCTAATGAACGACAAAAGATGTGGAGTATTCACTAATATTACTTAGACAAAATTAGTGACCATGTCATAAGATGAAACATAGGTCAGAGGAAAAGAGACTGCTTATCAAGCTACATAGTTTTATTATTGAATTTATTTGTTGGAAAATTCATATGTGGTATTACAAGTTTACTGCATGACAAAATTTTTTCCCGTGTATCGTTGCGGAGTGTAGAAGCAATATTAGTTTGAACGCATGTCGTTATTTGAACGCTATAGGTAATTTTAGGTTATCTTTTCTCTTGTCGACTGATTTTTCTAAATTAATTGGATCCATGAGTATGCTAAAGGGAATAGGTCATCTTTTTATCTCAGTGTTTCATATCGTTTTTTTTTTTGTTTTTTTTTTTTTTTGTTGTTGTTTGTTTGTTTGTTTCAAACATTCTTTAAACGCCGGCGGAAAATGATAGTATTTATCGGGTAGGTACAATCTGAACCAATTTTTAAATCAGCATTGATTGTGGCTAGAAGTTTTCAAATATGGGTTATCTTTTATCCCCTCGGTTCTAATTTAACGAAGAACGAGAAGCGGCAGCATTTATTCCGAATTGCATAAAATGTACGATAATCAACAAGAACATTTTTTTGTTTTTATTTTTACCGACATTATTTGACTTATGTCTGAAATGTTTGGGTCATTATGTTCCAAAAGATCTACTTGCCTGATAACGTCGTTCATTAACAAAAGGCATCTTTGACAGCTAATTTTCACTTCTACAAAGTCTTTTTAAAGTTTAACTAAATGTGATTTATAAGAAAATCTGTGAAGCCAAAGAAATTTGTTTCTTTACAGTTTATTTATTATTTCTAGACAATTTACTCGTTTGAATAAACAACCAGGGTGACTTTCAAACTTTATTTGGATCTTTCTTCATTAAGGCACAAAAGTCGTGACTGGTTTTGTCGCTAAGCAATTATTCATATGAGACTAATTTATTTTCAATCCTGATGAGATTCATATTGTTTCTTATTGTAGTAGGCAAATATTAATTAATATGTTTGATTTCTTTTCAAACCCGACAGCAATTCTGTATGTTTGAATAGGCAAATAAGGAAGATAATTCCTGGTGTCGATTCATTTGAAATTCTTATTTCAGCAGACAACTGTTTGACGAAAACAAATTCTTTTAAGTGTATGAATACACTAATTACTCTAATCAAATAATCTTTCATGAGATTTTCTTTTCTACAAAAATGACATGAAAATATTACTAATTCCTTCATAAAATTTTCTGTGTGTGTGTGTGTGTGTGTGTGTGTGTGTGTGTGTGTGTGTGTGTGTGTGTGTGTGTGTGTGTGTGTGTGTGTGTTTTCTTCCTTCATTATTTTATCAGCTTTGAACGGAAATAAGAAGAAAAATGTAAAAATATACAATAGATTGTTCAACACTCATTATACTCTCTTTATCTGGTTGTTGGGTGGGGGCATTCATGTAGAATTTATTGGGCACGGATAGCCTGGCGGTACTCCATCCAACTCAATATATAAGGCATGGAAATAGAAACAAATTCATTAGCTACAGTATATCTAACTATTTATAGGAAACTTGAAAATTGATGATACTTTCTGTTGTGAAAAAAAGTTGCTGAAAAGTTTTTATGTTTAACAAAAACTTGAAATATTTCTTTTTTAAATGTGGAAATTAAAACAAACTTTTTTTTTAAAGTTAGATATATTTAACATGGTCTGCAGTTCTAAAAATTTGCAGATTGTTCTTTCATTTGTTGACCATCTGAGCATTTAATTTGCATCAATGATAATTGATTTTTTGTATCAAAGTTAGTTGGCATGAAATCCGTCCGTAAAACAAAATAATCTAAGTTTTCTTTGTCTCAAATAACCTCCATTAAGCATAATCCTTCTTGAAGAAGATTCCCTACAAGTTCTCATTAGGGAGATTTTAATAGCCAATCTAATAAATTGATATTTTGTCTTTCAAACCTTTGATGACATTTAATGACATTTGCTGTATTGATGGCCGCATTGTTGTTTTTTTTAATGTGAATTTATGAAATTGAGCAAACAAAAAGTATAAAAATCTTTTGCAAAACTTGAACGTACAAAATTATAATGGACAACCGGCCAAATACAACAAACTCGCCTTTACCTTTTACAGGAAAGGCCCTCGAAATCATAACAGATCCACCACCTTTTGAGAACTTTGAGAATAGCTTTTCTTCTTTACGTAACTCAAACTAGTAACAGTGTAACCCGTTTTAGCTATCTAAATTTCATCGGAAAATACATTAGCTCATTTTTCTTTAACACAACTTTATTGAATTGGTAAAAGGAAAAATTTCACTCGAGGCAGAAATGGAGCCTTCTTTTTTACTAATTTGTCATTCTAATCGTCGGAAGTATGTTCAATCGAAGTTTTCTCTGGAGGTCTTTCGAGCATTTTTGTCCTTCGGGAAGCTTCTTTGTACGGTTACTATCAGTTTTTGAAAACCTTCTACTTCGTTTACTTGTGCCATATATCTCAGGGATTTGTTAAAAGTTATTTAACACAGTTCTAATTCGTTTGAACGTCTTTACAATCCATTTAACACTGAAAGTTTTGGTTTAACTAATGAAAATAAGTCGATTTTTCTTCTATTTCTTCTGCTCGACAAATTTTTAAGATCGATTAACAACTAGAAACTAATTTAGCACAACTCTAGTTAATAAATTCCAAATTTTGTCGGAAACATAAACTTTTATAAAAATGCTGGCACAGTTAAATATATTTCTATAAAATTCGATTATTTTTTAAAACAAAATTGCCAAAAGATTTCAGTAAATATGTGCAAAATGTTTTATTTCATTCATTCGTTCATTCATTCATTTTTTGTATTTACTTTTCTTTATTGATAGTTTCATTATTTTACGTATGCCAAAGAAAATACCATGGATAAATTTATGGGGTATATATATATATATATATATATATATATATATATATGTGTGTGTGTGTGTGTGTGTGTGTGTGTGTGTGTGTGTGTGTGTGTGTGTGTGCAACTAACAGCAGACAACCACACACAAAGTTAATTCTGGTTGATATACATCCTTGTTCTATTGGAAATAATCTAACGCGATCGAAAAGATCAATACAAAAGTGACAGCTTCTATCATAAATGTCACATCAGTGTATAGTGTGTTATCTGTTGTCATTTTTTCACTTCTTTCGTCGTATACGTTTGTATGCCGCTGTTGTCACAAGCTTCTCTTCCCTTTGTACATGATGAAGAAATACTCTAAAACAACATTGACATCGAGTCCTAGGAGGCTCTTGTAGCTGACCGCGTTGAGTTCTTTCATTTCTCTCTTGCAGACATCTCTGTCTCTCAGCTGTTAGTGGTTAATAGCTCCCCTCTCATATACCAGTTATCCATAGAGAATATCTTTAAGAATACGTCCATCTTCCATGAGAAATGAATGGTATAGTCTGCACTATCCGAGAAAAGTGTACACAATGAAAAAGCTAGCGTGGGACAGGACTTCGGATTTAGGCTGTTTTATCTGGATACGACAGATGCTTCATGAGTTTTGAGTCTTCTCTCCTGTTTGATATTTATTGTTCAGGCTTCATGAAGAAATGTTCTATTTAAATGTACAAATGTTAACGGAAAAGACAAAAATGGCAATGTAGAACGCCTGTCTTATATATATATATATATATGTGTGTGTGTGTGTGTGTGTGTGTGTGTGTGTGTGTGTGTGTGTGTGTGTGTGAAAGAGAATATAGACGCATAAACGTTGCTAAAAGTATTTAACTTGTTATTAACCTCGACCAATTTTAGGCTTAAATCTTCTCTTTGAAATATAAGTTTCAAGTTTACTTCTTGAAATATAAGCAAACTTGAAACATTCCCTGAAACAATAGATATCTTTCTATCGTCATGGCTTTCTAGTATTGATGAAACCTTAAACTCAAAAGGACTTAAACAGAAATGAAACAACCTAAAAAGTTCTACATGTTAATCCCCAAACAACTTTCATACTCAACTTTTATAGACTGATGTTTCTATTAAAATGACTTTAATGCATGCATCCCCCACACACGTGTGTGTGTGTGTGTGTGTGTGTGTGTGTGTGTGTGTGTGTGTGTGTGTAAGAGAGAGTGAAATAGAAAAAGAGAGTCTTCCCAATGAAGACATTGAGTGTCCAACAACAATAATATGGGTTGAGACATAGATTAATGTTTCGGACTAATGAGATGTTTTATTCTTCGGGAATTCTCTCTCTCTCTCTCTCTCTCTCTCTCTCTCTCTCTCTCTCTCTCTCTCTTCTTCTTCTTCTTCTTCTTCTTCTTCTTCTTCTTCTTCAAAGCCACGATAAAAGAAGTTATTTATCACCAATCGATAGCAGTAAGACTTCTTATGACTTTATGCTTCGTTAGGTGAGAATCTTCTCATTGGCCAAAAGAATTGCAGAAAGTGGAAGAAGATGACTTCTCAACGGTAAACATTTTCGATTGCTTTGGACATTCTCTTCAAAGTCTTCTTATCACAACATGAAATTGTCATTCATCCAAGTCAAAGCGGACTTGACTACGTGGAAAGAACATTTGTGCGGGAAATGAAATGTTCTTCAAGCTAATCTTCTCTTCAAAGTCAAAAGCATAGCACTGTTTCCGCATGCGATTCCAGATGCCAAAATGTTTGTTTCACTGTCTCTGTTATACAAAAGAACCTAATCAATGATAAAAAGTGTGGATGCATTAGAAATATGGATTTCAACGAAGATTCTCTTTGATTGAATCTCAGCAAATCATATCACACAACTTTTTTCTTTTGATAGGTAAAACCCAAAACTTTTTCCCTTAAATTCAGTAAACATGTTAATATTTAAGTTTGACTGCAGTATCGCTCAGTAATTCACCTCTAACAATTTTCAAGTTGATTTTTCTCCAAACCTAAGCATTAAGATTTTACTATTTCTTATGGAAAAAATACAATCGAAACGAATATTATTAGATTTTTAATTTTCACAATCAGTTACTTATTTTTGAATTGCTACATATTAAATTCTACAGAATTGAAAATCTGTAACCAAAAATTTGCATAACAAATAAAATTGGTATGTTCACTAGAAGTCATAAAATTCTATAAAAACTTTAGTTGAGAATAAAATTAATTTTCTCAAAAATTATTTGAGGTGCATTCATAACATAGAGTCAAGTGTTCGATACCACACTCTTATACACACACACATACACACACACACACACACATATATATATATATATATATATATATATATATATATATATATATGGGAAATCAATTGATTTACATTCAAAAAATGTTAGTTGCATAAAAACTTGAGATGCTGTCATTTTTGCATTTATTGACCAATCGCCGCTTAGGCGCCCGCTTTAAAAATTCATTTGAAATTCACAGACGAGAATGTTTTACTTGCCGCGAAAATTTCAAAGGATCAAAACCCAAAATAATTTAAGAAATCTTTTTCCCTCCAATATTGTGTACAATACATTTTAACCCATTAGAATAGATAAATCATTAACTTGTTTATCTAATTTCTTCAGAGAATTTTGAATATATCAAAAGCATCAATCTTTTGCACTTTATACGAGGTAGATAGGTTTTTTTTAAAAAACGGAACGACTTTTGAATAAAAAAAAGTTAGATAAATATTTCGTTTGATTATGTTTATTTTGACCCTTGGAAATTATTTTGAACAAATAGTGGAATATAATACCCCTTTTTTCAATTTTGAAGACCTTCTTTTTTTAAATAGTGTATGATTTTGCGCCATCGTAAGTGAACCAAATAAGAAAATTAATTAACTTGGAGAAGCATCAACACAAAATGTGCCAATAAAGTTTGGACTGGAAAATTATTGTAATTACAACTTCGTCTTTTATTGAATATGTTCCATAAAATTCACTGAAATCAAAAAATTAGTTGACTTTTGGTAGATTTCTAAATCATGTTGTTTTGTTTTGGTTATTTCTTTTTGTTTTTGTTTTTGTTGTTGTTGTTGTTGTTGTTTTTCATTTTATTTTTTTGGTTTGTTTTTTGGTTTTGTTTTGTTTGTTTTTTTTTTGGGGGGGGGGTTGTTTTTTTGCTTGAAAGTTTTAAATCAAATTTGTTCATATCCCTCTTCAATATTAATTAGAAATTTTATTTTCAGATTTTAATTACAAGATTAATCAATTGCATTATTTAGTGTATTATGAAACCTAGTTGGTTGTAAACTCCAAAAATCTGTTATTGCAATAAAAATACTTAATACATTAATTTTTAAATCCTTTTTTATTCATGTAATCATAAAAACTTTTTTAGAATCTCATGAAATGAATAGTGACACTTTAAGTTTGACATATTTTCTTAAGAGTTGATGAAACTTAGAATAATTCAATCAAATCAAGAAAACTAATATTTTGGTGCGTGATAAGTTTTTAAAAATGTTAATTACAAAATCTAACTATAATGTCCTTAGGGATACCAAATCTAATTATAATGTCTATTGGGATACCAATTCTATATTTTGTCGAGTCACCTTTGACATTGATAACATTGAGTCAATAAGGTGTTTACATTCAATTATTGTGACGTTATTCCATACACAGCAAAAGAATTATTTCAGTTCTTGATTTGCTCGGCAATCACAAATTCAACAGCTCCTTATTAACACCACAAATCATGTCAATGTGATTTAAGTCGGAGGAATTGGCTAAAAAGTCAAAATAGTTTATATTATGTTCCAACTATTTAGAAGTATCTCTTGCAGTGTATGACGGAACATCTTATAGGAAGATAAATCCAATTTCTCTGAAAAAGTTATCTGCTATTTGGATCATGAAGTGTTTCAAAATTTCTCTATACACAGCACTTGTGACGGTGCCATCAAACATAAAGATGATTCCTGCACCATTTATTTAACCCTCCCCAAATTCTTGGCACGATGTAACGCAGAAATTCAAATACTTCGTCAAGTAGGTTTTTCCTTTTCACAAAACAAATCCTTTGTCTCCAAAAGTGATATAAAACTTTGGATCTACTGAAAATAATACTTTACCATTATACAAGTTTTCAGTGACCTCATGCTTTCGTTTAACTCGAATATTGCCGCTTCTAAGGATAATTTAATAATGGCTTGCAAATTGACACCCAACTAGAAATGTCAATTTATGGTCATCGGTTTGACATATAATCATCTTTGACGGAGAGTGTAATCGAGTTGATGAGTGTAGACCAAACAGTTTTCTCCCCACGTCTTTTAAGCATCTAGCATCCAAATTCAATGTTATCATCTTTCGAACAGGATTTTTTCTCCTATTTGTGTCGATGATTTCATTCTGTATTGTATTTAAAGTTCTTCGAAAAGAAACCTTAGAGTATTGGTTATCTACAGTTATCACTTTTTCGTTAAATAATCAATGACAATTTTCACGTTTTTCGAAATATCTGGCTTTCATTCAGTGTTATCGTTTAACATGCACTGAAATGCATTTTCAGTTTAAAAATTAATTTTATTATTCATACCAATCTCAAACATCCTGTTCTCACTTTTTAGGCTTGATAACGTTATATTAAAATTTTTAAGAACAGGATACATGTTACTTTTCGCTACATGCTCATGTAATTGGAATGCAAATCAAAAATGTCAGTTAATATCATTTCAAGACATTTTAACCAAAATATATGTATTAACGTTTAAGCTATTTATTTGATAAAACTTAAAATCAAAGATTTGTGACATCTTTACAAAATTAACATTTAAACCGATACTAACAGTTTTTCATTATTAATGTTCGATTGTATCTTGTATATGGTTTTAGTATATGGTTTTAGTAAAGAGTAAATTTTGAAACTTAATTTTTCTATTGATTTCATTTAGCTTGAGACCTTAAATGAATAAGTGGTAGTATTGTAGCACAGTCATCGATGACTGCAGTCTTGATGACCACTAATGGTCGGATGAAAAGAAAAAAAACGCAACTCATTTGAGCGTTAGGACCTTCGTTGCTTTATTCTATCGGTCCATTCTCTGAAGCCGAGGAAGAAATAAACAAGGGATACCATGTGCAGGCTAGCTTCTTTTTTTTTTAAGGATCTGTCTTTTCTCATTTCTCGTTCTCCCTCTACGTGAATGTTTGTCTCTTCGCACTCCAGCCATCAAAACTGAAGCAAATTACAAATCACGAAATTTTATATATATATATATATATATATATATATATATATATATATATATATATATATATATATTGGGACTAACCAAACACCTTACCTCACTTTCGCTTCGGGTGGGTAACATTTTCCTGATAGCTCCCGTCACCACTTTGATGGCAATCACTGAAGAACCGGTCCAGAGTACGACATCAAGTATATCTTGTTACTCCTAGCGCCGTGGAAGAGATGATGAAATCTATCGAAAACCTCAACTGCCGAAAGAAAGACGACTTAACAACTTATCTATTTGCGCTCTGTACAATTTGCTTATGTCATAACATCTTCTCCGAGGTTTTAATGGTTTTCTTTAAGAATTCTTTGAGATCAAAATATCAAACTATGAACAATCAATACCTCATATATTAATAATCTAATAATAGGTTCATAAATTTATAAAAGTTGTTTATCCCAGAATTAATTATAACTGCTAACTGGGAAGCATTTTAGGATTTAGCTCCATCATTGAATATTCAGCTTATCGCTCTAGAATTTTAGATTTTAGACTGCTGCATTCATGATTTATTAGAGTGTATCAAATGTCTTTTTGTTTTTTAATCAAGTGAGACTTGATGGGTAAGATCTTCAAAGATCCTCAAATGCTTTTTTGAAGTTTATGTAATACTCTATATATTTTGATGAGTCTAACTCTTCTAAAAATCTTTTAAGGCTTATGTAATGCTCTACGTAAAGTATCAGTTGATGATCCCAGCTCTTCTGAAAGCTTTTAAAGTTTATGTAATGCTCTACATATGGTATCAGTTGATAATTCTAACTCTCCTGAAAGTTTTTTTTAATCTTTTTCACAAATTTACTGTTGAATATGCCACACTTTTCAACACCATTACAGTTTGTAAACTCTCAATGTAAATATTTAATTCACAACAAATTTTGTAAAACATTTAGCATTGCTAAGAAAGTAAAATAAAAAGACATTTTCGACATTTTTTTCTGTTAATAAGATTTGGATTGCAGATTCAGGGAGACTAACTTACCCAGCGTAGACGGGTACTTCAGCTGCTGTACACTACGGCTTGAAAAACATTTAGTTGGAATGTATTCAACTTGAGTAGATTCTGTAGATCTATTGATTGGCTCTTGAGTTGTAAATATACAGACGTCCAGTCGATATTGAAGAAGCGAGAAACACCCTCAGTTGCTAGGCGACACTGAATGTTTTTTAGGATTATCGCCGAGGCCAATGTATCAATAAATGAAAAACTCTTTATATGTAGGCGCGTATAATTTTTTCATGTAATGAACTGGCTTGTCAACAGCTGAGAACATGAATTTCTTCGTTTAGGGCATAAGAATTAACACCTGTTTACAATGCAAACATATTTTATCTATCATGTCTCATCGATTTAAATCTATAATCCATTGGACCCGAGGAACACCTTAAAGTGCACTCAGAATATTGATTTCTGTTGCATGAATCAAAAAGTTAAATCTGGAATGCTCTCACAAAGGTTATCTCTCCCAGACTGTTTTTCCAAGATCACGTGAGCAAAAATCTAAAGGCGTCGAATACTTTTAGCTGATTATTCGAACCTGCCTGTGTGAAAATCGCTAAATAGTTTATACAACCTCACTTTTTTTTAAAGATTCACCCGAGAAAAGACTGAATGGGCTACTCATCAACAAAGGGTTAGAGATGAAGTGAAAGAATAAAAAGAAAAATTGGCGTGTGGGGAATAATTGTTGAGAGAAAATTGAATATATTGATAAATGGAGAGTGACTTGGACATTTGAAGACCAACAAAGCACTTGTCTAAAAGACTTTAATATCTTATGGTTTCGAAAGAAAAATTACTAAGTTTTGTATTCCTTATTTTAGGTGTTTTTGTGTGGATCGTTTAGTTTACTAATCATCGGCATTTTTATTCTTAGAAGATGAAGTTTTTCAAAGGAATCAGAAAATAGTCATTCGCTGCTCGTTACATCTCGGCAAATAATGGGAAAGAATTTAGAATTTTCACGCTTTCTACTAATAAAAAGACGTACCTCCATGGATGCATTTTTATGAAGATGTGTTGTTTTGGGGTTATTTTTGATTAAAAAAGAAAAAAAGGATTTCAAAAAGCGACAAAGAAAGATTTATTCAAGGGCTGATTATAAAATATTCTGGATTTAACAAGGCCTGAGAACACAAGGATAGAAAACCCTTTTATCAAGTTCCAATGGAACTTGATAAAAGGGTTTTCTATCCTTCTCAGCTCGTAACTGTGAATTGGCAGATTTATAGAGAAAAACATGGTCAGATGAGAAGATGCAGCTGTCTCAAATGATCGAATTCCCAACCACCAACTGGCAAATGACCGTTGACAGAGAACAAACAAATGAAATTGGCGTACTGAAAAACCAGGTCGAGTACGGAGCAACAAATATCTCATATTATCGAATTCACAGCTACATATCGTCAGCATGCTGCCAACGGGTATTTGCCAGCGGTGTAAATGAATTTTAACTGCAGGATATTTAACAGAACAATTTGCGTACAGTGTTGAGTCTTTTAGAGAAATGATGTTAATTGCTTTTCTTTCTTGCGTAAAAGAATTGCTTTTAAAGTTTAAATTTTGGACTACATGCTTTGTAACCCATTGGTGCATAACAAATGCATTTTTGATTGAAAATATAAGATTTGATCAATAATCAGAACTTAGGATTTTTTTCATAAAATCTCGAGTGAATTTTGTGTTCACAAGTAAAGGGAAATGTTATTTTGGCGAAACGAAAGCCTTTTAGCATTGGTTCGTTTTAAACTGTCAATTATTCATACTGATGTGAATACTGTTTATATCAGAGGGAAGAGAGAACTTCCAAATTTAGTGATGTTGCAACGAATCCAAGGAAAAGCCAGCAGAGAAAGCCAGTAGATCACCTAGATGGCTTCGATGGGCACCTCGCCTGGTGTAATGGTTAGCTCGCTAGGCTAGTGAGTTTGATTCTCCCTGGGCGTCCCATGCGTCATTCAGTTAATCAAAGCAACGATGCTAATTAGTGAAATCTGGAGAGAATATGTTGACTCGGCTTAGACTGTTATTCGGCTCTGATAGATGTTTTATATTCAATGAATTGAATGAAAGCTGACAGTCACTTTAATGAAACGTCGCAATAATGCCACGGATAAGATTCCAGTAAATAGAATTAAGTGTTTTGGGGAACATGAAATTATCATAATAAAACCATCGCGTTGTTTAGAACGTTGTGCGTACGTTTCGCCGTCGGGAAACACTAAAGCTGTAGCTATGTAAGGACTACTGTATAGTTGCACCACTTGGGCTCTAATGAAACACTTGGAGGAAAATCTAAACAAAGATGCTAAATCTTGTTTTGAACTGATCCTAAAAGTAGCAACCAGCAAAACAGCAGTTTTACGGCCTTACCTTCTACCTCCTGAACTATCCAAGTAAGACGAACTCATAAAAGATGTTCTTCCAAGAAGTCCTGCACATGGATATAGCAGTCTTGGCCGACCGGCAAAAACTTACATTCCTCAACTCTGTGCGAACTTTGGATGCTGTTTAAAGGGCGTGTCAAGAACAATAGTCGATAGGGACGGATAACTAGAGTCAAAATAATCCATGCTGTCAGCATGCCCTGATGATGATGATGATGATGATGATGATGATGATGATGATCTTTTTACTTTAAAAGAGCAGTAAGTGATTAAAATTAAGAAAGGTATTTTCTCTGTTGTAATGTCTGTTTTATGCAATACTTCAGCAGAGAAAATTGTCAAAGGTTGGTGGTTGTTTGGTTGGTTAATTGGTTGCAGTGGCTAAATTGTTTAGTGTCTCAACCTTTGAAGGTTAGTTAACGTCAGTTACTTTTTATGTGTATATTAAGTATATATAATTTGTTATCTTGTAGATTGTGGCTAACATTTCAGACGACCCAGAGCTCGTTTGTTGACATTGCTGAGATGAGCTTTTCTGTTGTATCTTTGTTAGGAGGTCGATTTTTCTCGTATAGTTATGTTGGTAAGATCTAAAGATTCAAATAGTTTTTTTTTATGTTTGTGGCTTTGTAGAAAGCTTTTCGGATATGAGAGAGGTCTTTGCATTCTATCAATATATGCTTCACTGTGTATGGTTTTCCGCAGGAGCATTTTGGTGGAAGGTCCTGTTTTAGGAAATACGAGTGGGCCACTTTGCCCATGCGTAGTCCGTTTAAAGTGGTCTCTTCTCTTCGAGTCTTACTAGAATCTGGTCTCGTCTCTTTTATGAGGGGCTGGATTTGGAAGAGCTTCTTAAAGGAATTTTCTTCTCACTGCCGTCACCATTTCTTGGTCAGAATTTGCCTGATTTGAGGTTTTACATCAGAGTATGGGATTTTGAAGGATATTATTTTTTTGTTAAGATTTATGAGAGGGTTATCAACTTTTGGGGTTTTTATGGGTGACAGTACGGAAAAGGAGTTGGAATAGATGATGAATCTTTTTGAGTTGATTGTCGAGATAATGTTAAAAGCCAATTTTGTAGCGTAGGTTTTGAGAGTGAAGATAGAAGCCTACTTTAGGCTACATTTTTGGGTGTTTTGCTTTTGTATACAGCACCATATCCGGTTCTAATGCCATCTTTGGAGCCGTCTGTGTATATATGGGAGTAGTTCAGGTACCTTTCGTGGATGTTGGAAAGTTTCTTTTGATTTGTTATGAAGTGAGTGTTCCTTTTGGTAAATCTAGCAAAGTCGTGTATAATCACTAGTTGTTTAAGTAACCAGGGAGGGAGGCTGAGTTGTATAGAATGGTGGATTCTTTGTGAGTGAGAGTTGCGCTTCTTTTCATATACCTTTCATGCAGAGGCCAAAATATTTCATTTTCTTTTTTATTAAAGATCGACACCTATTTTGAAGTGAGGATGCAGTTATGGGCCACATAAGTAAAAAGAAACCTTTTTGGTGTTGTACTGGAATCCTAATTTTTTGAATCTGAGATGGAGAGGTGGTTCATAAACCTCAATATATAGACTCTCCACTAGTGATGTTCTGAAGGCACCCAGGACAAGTCTCAGAATTTCGTGGTGAATAGTGTTAAGAGGATTTTTGTACGAAGTGCTGAAAAACCCATACACAAAACCGCTATAATCAATCTTGGACTAGATCAGGGTTTTGTAGAGTTTGCTGGTCGGTGCCCCATGCTGTGTGGGCAATTATTTGGAGGACGTTTGAAACTTTATAGCATTCGTCTTTCACGTACCACAAGTGGGGAATGAATATTAATTTTTTTTATCGAAAACTACCTCGAGAAATTTAAATTGATCGGTAACAGGAATTTCTGTTCCGTTTATCTTGAGTGAAGGATCATTATACATTTTTCTCAAGTGACAAAAATGCATCCATCACGTTTTGTAGATGATATTTTCAACAAGCCAGAACTCGTTTGTTTGCACACAATCAAATGGTTTCAAGTATTGCCATATAATACTAACAATTCAATTTAACATCAGCCATTTGTTTGAACACAGTTAAATGGTAATGCATATGATTTGTTAGTGAATTGTTCGTTAGCTTGGTTTAGTTTGGCTAAAGCCAAACTAAACCAAGCCAACCATTGTAGTTTAATAATTCCAAATTCTGTTTATATATATATATATATATATATATTAAATACATGATTTGTAAACATTTTGCTAATAACATTTTTAAACAAGCCTGAACTCTTTTTTTCACAGTTAAATGGTTTCGAGTATAACTATGTAAAAGTGACTTCATTTCGTTATGTTTGTGCTTGCGGAATTTCAGCTCAGTGTTAGTTTTTCAGGTGCTCCAGAAACTTTGGCCAACCCATTTAGTTGCAACTAGGTCAGCTTCTCTACTAGACCTGTACATTTGTTCTTTTGGTTGTTTTGTCTGATTTGATCCTCCTACCATGTAACAGAGACATAAGTATTCTCTCCCATTCCATTCCAACAAGTTTCCTAGCTTTTAAAAAGTTCACATTTTTCTTATGCTTCACCTCGAATATTTCTTTCTCGTTTCTATAAATGCCACAAGATCTTGAGTAATTTGGATGATATTGTCGGCAGTTTGGAGATCTAATTTCCTTTAAGAAATCTTCCTCCCTGTGGTCTGTTTTTTTTTTTTTTTACTGCACTTTGCATATGTCTGTCATCCTATGCAAGATTCCCTGTGGTGACCATATTTTTTTACATTTAAAATACTTCAGGTATATTGTTCAACCCTCTTGAGGCAATACCCGATTTTCACTTCCTTGCGAATATGGGGCAGATTAAATGTCAGAATATATGTATAGATTTATACTAAATGTCAGGATATATGTGTACCATAGGACCAACGTTTTGTGCTGTAAAGAAAGAAGTCCGCAGAAAAAGAAATACCCAAATTCGAAGGTAAGGGAAAAAATGTAGCAGTCGTTTTTATTCAGCTATGATCACTGCAACTCGAAAAGTTCCTTCTTCTCCCTTCCTCTCGGTGGTGATGGTGTGTGTGTGAGAGCTGGCTGTTTGACACACGTCTGTCACAGCAGATGGGTCGTAGCAGACTGGGGTATGACGGGTCGGGGCCTCCGGAACCTTTAACGCATCCGTTTTGACAACTGCCTTCAACTCTGCCAAAATCTCATTACTTGTTTTCTTATATAGAGATTTTGGAGAACAAATCGAAGATCCGTGAATGTTCGATGTCACAAGTGAAACTCGTGATATTACATCTGTGATTATTTTAAAATCACGTCTAACTTTGCAGGTCATTCTGCCCGCACGCGCTAGTCTCGTGAACCTTCACTGATTGACGACAGCGCTCGTCCGTAATATTACATATGTATAAACTTATAGCTGCTAGAGCTTGGTGCAACCAGCCAATTAATCGGATGGGTCTTGTCTGACCGCCCATCTAATCCAGTAAGGTCCTAAGTGGTGTGTTGCAATTGACTTGACCACTAAGTTGCCGAGAAAAGGACTGTTCAACCACTAGAATCCCGTCCTTAAGCATCACAAGTCGCCACCCACAGCCAGTAGGTGGCCTCGTTGGGGACGAGTCTTGCCCTTCGGCAAAGGTGCAGTCATGGTATTCTAAACCCCGAGTTGGCATGGCGGGGGACGGCTTGAAAGGCTCGATCCAATCACTCGGCTGGTCATGTCAATCTCGAGTACCCATATGATGAAGTCCAAACCATATTCTACTAATTGCTCTTATAACAAGCAAACACACCACTCTTTTATCTTATATATACTTGAGAGCGATGCTTTAGGGTCAACCGCACCGAGAGGGTCAACTGCACCGAGAGGGTCAACCGCAAATGAAAATTATTTATACCAATATATTAATACATATGGAATCGAATATTTTAAAAAAATTGGACATTAAATAGCCCACAAGGTTTGATGTGCCATTATACAAATTAACCAACCAACCAAAATTGTCAACTAATTTTTGTCTTATGCTCTTTCAATTCCTAAAAATATTTACCTACAAATTATTTACTTATAAATCATATATACAGAAAAAACAACATTAAATAATCTACAAGGGTTGACATGCCTTTCAACAATAACCAAACGAAACAATCAAATGATTCAAATGCAAAATAAGTTGATATGCCTTTAGAAATAAACGAAATCTTTTCTTTCTTTTTGTCTTTATTTGATTTATTCTTTCTTTCTTGCCAGTTTTCTTTCTTTTGTATCATTGCTAAAACCACATAAAAATTTGATCATTTTAGGACATTTTTATTTTCTTTCTTTTCTTATTTTTTATATGTTTTATTAACTAATTTCATTTCTCCATCACAGAGAATTGAATTGATTACAGTTTTAACATTATTCATGCAATTCAACTAAATCCACTAATCACGGGATCAAATTTAGAGAAAATTTTCAAATGCAACGAGATTTTTTCTGTCTTTACCCGACCAATCAGGAATCGACGCTTCTTATAAAACCGGGTATTCATTAAAAAAACTGGGAACCCTTATGATTGGGAAAGCGTGACGAAAATATGTTTGTCTCTTCGATTTCAAATGAAAGCGAATTTTTAAATATTCACATATTGCGTCTTCCGATGTAAATTAATGCCTTTATTGATTTTTTTTTAGCAATTAAATAATCATCTGATTTCGTATGGTCATTTATTATCACACCATAATGTCACATGGTAGCGAGATTTGTGTTACCGCAACAGAGTTAAAATGCTCTTAGCGAAATACAAAGCAATTTCCAAATAAATCGGCACCTTCATAATGTTATTGCGAGACTCGCACTCATTCTGATCATCATAAATTCTTAAAAGAGATAACTATTTAATACTAATTCCCTTTTTTAATTCATTTATTTAAATTTAATCACATGAATTTTGAAAATAATACGTGACTTGATGTCAAACGTAATGGACGAAGGCGGATTTTTAAGCGAGTACTTAATACGGTGCTTGACCAATGGAAAGTAAGAAGATTGGTTTGGTTTGGTTTTATGGCATATCAACCGATGTAGGTTATTTAAAGCCAAATCCATTTTTATACATACGAACAGTTCTATTTCAAACAATTCACTTTAGCATAATTACACAGTTTAAATGTCAAGAAACAGTTCTATTTCAAGTACACTATTTAGTTCTATTAGAGCCATAGATTAGACACTACCAGGTGCTACCACTTCGGGCCAGAGTGGAGCCTCACGATCAGATTGCTTAGTGTCATATCCAGGATTCTAATTGGAGGAGTTTTACCCCTCTGTAGAGATACAGTCGGTGTATTCGGCAGCCCAAATTGACTGGGCCAGAAAGAAGGAAGAATATACAGCGCTAATATTTCTATAGGGAAATTTTAACAGCTTATAAACTTTGAAACACATTACACATCACAATTGAAACTTTTAACCTAGGCCCTAACACTAACAATTGTTGCTGATAGAAAATACACTATTTCGGCTCATAGGGCAGATTGTAAAGGAGTCACTGAGGTGAGAGAGATTTTATTTCGATCAATATCATTATAAAAATCTATAAAAAGTTTATCATCGATTATCACGCTTCTCCAAAGTTGTATTTTCTAACTGAACGCAATTAAATACTCAGATTAATCTATTTAACTGAGTCTATCAAATATTTCTGCGAAGAAAGAATTGTAAAAAATCATTAATTGAATGAGCAAATATAGATTTTTAACAAATAACAAATTCCATGTTCAGTAGAAGGAGGGAGCAACTCATGTGAGTCTTAGAATACTCTGACTGTCAACTCTTTGCCAGAAGGCTTTGAGCCCCTCTACTAAAACGGGGTTTCCTGGTTTCATAATACTGGGTTTTATGCCCAAATGAACTCAGCTTAATAATTGACAAATTCTTGTTGAAGTAAAATGTGCTTAATCGACTTAGATGACCGTTGTCACGAAAATGTAAACAAAGATCATTTTTCGTCTCTTTTTCGTGCATTTTTCTAAAAGGTTTATATAAATTCAATTTTTCAATCATATCATAATCATCATGAAAATATTTTTGAAATGATAAGAAAGTTGTTGAATGTTAAATAACATAGTATCCGTAAAAATAGGATTATTTACTGTTTGATTCAATTCATCCAAAGCAAAGCGTATAGATACTATGATCCAAGTATATTTTTATTCCCCAATGAATGCTATACACACATACAGATATATATATATATATATATATATATATATATATATATATATATATGTGTGTGTGTGTGTGTGTGTGTGTGTGTGTGTGTGTGTGTGTGTGTGTGTGTGTGTGTGTGTGTGTGTGTGTGTGTAAACATTACATATATATTTGTATATATAATCCACCCATCTCAAGAAGAATAAGGAAAAAGGAAGTAACAGTATCTTGACTATGCATAGGCCACACACATTTCTTACCTATTCATATTTACTTAAAGGAAAAGATCAGTCAATATGCTCAATGTGCCAAACCACATTCACAGTGAAAAACATATTGACTGAATGCACACGCCTCGCTCCTGTAAGACAAAAATACTATAAAGAAAATAATATATGAAAATGTTGAAATCAACAAAAGAAAAAGCAAATATACTTTTAAAAAATATAAAGATAAACCTACCAAACTATTTACTCAGCATACATCAATTGACTATTCCTCCATAAACAAAAATATTTACGAACAAACCATTGCTCATAAATCATGTACACAAAAAAGATTTCATATTAAATAACCTACGCGGGTTTAATATGCCATTAAACAAACTAACCAAATTGAACCAAACCGCCTATCCTTCCATCAACATTTATATTTCTTTTCTCGTTCAATATCATATTGTCTGTTAATTCAAATCTTAAATCAATTAATGCTTCGTTACTGGAAAGTTATGAATACGACAAAGGATTGTATGAAGAAGCTGCATCTTTTGGTCTATGATATTCAGACGATGGGACGGACAACCAAAAAAGTCTGGTGGTGTTGTAAGTTTCTGCAAATGGAGGGGGGGGGTGATTTGTTGGTTGGGTTTCATGGCATATCAACCTTTGCAGGTTATTTAATGCCAAATCCATTTTTAGACAAATAATCAGTTCTATTTCAAACAATTCAGTTTAGCGTGAGTACAAAGTTCAGAAATATTTCTATTTCAAGCTATTCAGTTTAGTCAAACAGTTCTAATTCACACAATTCAGTTTAGTATAAGTATAGATTTTGTTTACTCACAGTTAAATATCAAAACAGTTCCATTTCAAACAATTCAGTTTAGCATAAGAACACAGTTTAATTGTCAAAAACATTTCTATTTTAAGCTATTCAGTTTTGTCAAACAGTTCTAATTCAATTTAGCATAAGTATGCAGTTTAGTTCTATTTAACCTATAGATAGGGCCCAATCAGGTGCTACCGTTCGGGACGATAGTGAACCAGTGAGAAATGGCAATGAAGGGGTGCTCTGCATTCCCCAAAGCCCCAACAACACTGGAATCTCACCATTAAATTGTTTTATGTCATATTAAGGACACACGTTGGGCAAAAGTGGGGGCTCTGCTTTCGTGATAATACATTGGCACCGAAACTATGTCTGGCCTCAAAGTTATCATTCGTTGATTGCTCAATGTATATATATATATATATATATATATATATATATATATTTACCGACCGCAGTCAAGGCGCCCCAAAGGAGGCGTCAAGTATCATTTTTTGAGATGTTGCTATGACGACCTGCGATTTAACCCCGGTCTCCCAGGCCATAAGCGAACACTCTAACCATTATAACAATGGACCCAAACATACGCCTGAATCTACGCAGGAATTTAAAAAAAAAACAGTCAAAACCACACATTACGACTGGTCTTCACTCAGAAACAAGTTTGATACTCTTCAGGGAATATCTGAAAGACATACTCCAAATGAGGAATATGAAAACTTTGTCACTGCCCACATGGGAAGAATTCATAGCAACCAAAGCAAGAGTCAGAAGTAGAGTTCCATCGGAATCATTTATAGTTGGGGAAAAATTTACAAAAATAAATGGGAAATAACTTACAAAAAGCATTCTCACTCAGGAAAAGAAACCTAACAAATGCATACGTGTAGAAACTTAGAAAATCCCAGAAAGAACTAACACATACCAGTTATGGCTGAATCGATGAAATTAGGGATTCTGGAGAAGAATAGATGGCAGACAGTAAATGAAGTGAGCGGAAAGAAGAGCACCTCGAGAGCAAAACTAAAAGCTACCAACAAAGAAAAAGACTTTAGAAGTGGAAAGAACATTGACAAAATCACTGATAAACCTATAAAAAAATTATAAATGCCCAAATAGATACACAACTAACACAGTTTACGGAGGAAGAATTTGATTCAATATTGAAAAAATAAAATAAAAACAGAAAAGCTGCAGGTCTCGACAAAATACGATCTGAATTTTGGACGACAAGAAAATTTGACGATATATTTCTCCGATAATGCAACGCAGTCTATACACGAGTGAGAGATAGACGAAAAGCTGCAGCCTACCCTTTCCGAAGAAAGGTTACCTCGGAATCACCAAGAACTACAGAGGCATAACTCTTACCTCTGTAACTGCTCAAAAACTGATGCTCGATTCATGCAAGATGCTCCAAAAGCAGTCTGAAGCATTCCATACGTTTCTCTGGCATATTTTCCAAGTTTAAAACAGAATTTTATTGCATATCGTTCTTCTAAAGTGTCCCCACGTCCAGATTGCATTTTTGAAATTCACCAGCTGTGACAATCAGGGTTTAGTAGGGTGTATTCCAATTGCTGCTGTAGCTGGTCATTTGAACATGAAATCATAAAAACTGGTCAGTCATCTCATAAGATGTATAGCAATAACATAGTGAATTTTCATGAGTTTCCGACAATTTTAAATGCCTATGCAAAAAAAGTCTGGAAACTTATTGAAGGCACCACGTGTATATGTCGTAGTCGGATATAAGATCGATTATTATAGTTATTGCCATTCTTTTTTCAATTGTTTAAAAAATAAATGATAAAATAATCAATGAATATGAATAAATGGTAAAAATAAACTTCTACAAATAAAGTAACTTATTAAAACCTTAATGATAAATTAGAAGAAACTGATAAATCACTGACCATTTAGCGAGGAAATTGCCGCGACCGGCCTGTGAACATAAACAGATCGGATTACACCTTCGCCCTAGAAAAATAACATCTGGGCGCGGCCGGAAATGATGAAGCCCTTTTTCGACTCTAACCGGTCGTTACAGCTAAGAAAGGGATAAATTAACATTAATCAGCATATGCAAAACACTTCTGCCAGAAATAATTCTATAAAAATGGAAGTAATACTCTTCGGTAGCCTATACCGGGCTATAGAAGTACTTATTTTCTACGTCCATTTTTAATAGAAGACCTTTCTATTCACGTGCCGCGACAGAAGTGGAGTTCCCTTTCTTCCATATGAAAAAGGCTTCAGGCGGCGAAAAGGAAGAGGTCTACGCGGACGCTCTCAGGGGCCACTCGGCTCCACAAAGCTCGGGTCCTACGTTATCATGGTTGCACCCACCTCACCGCCACTTCTAGTGGTAGATTCAACAACCTTTTTTTACGGTCCTTTTTAAGGGCAATGAGAGATCACCTTCTTCGGGTCGGAGTATCTCTGGCGGTCATTAACGACCAGTCGAAATAGACGGCCAGCAGGCAAACACGAAGAGGAGTCATTAAGACCAGCCGGTCTTGACCATCGTCCGTTTGGCCGCTCAGCGCTAAAGGCACCAGTTAGCCTTAAGCTCCCACTTCGATACCTGCGCAGCGCTAAGATAACGCCAATCTTAGTTGCGGCCCTCTGGTTTGTTCGCTCGACAGTGCAGAGCTTTGGCGCGAAAGCCTTAGCTATCGTCTCGATACGTCTGCACAGCTTTGGCGCGAAAAGCCTTAGTTACCACCCGATACGCTCGCACAGCTTTGGCGCGAAAAGCCTTAGCTACTACACAGCTTTGGCGCGCAAAGCTTTAGCTACTACACAGCTTTGACGCGAAAAGCCTTAGCTACTACACAGCTTTGGCGCGCAAAGCTTTAGCTACTACACAGCTTTGGCGCGCAAAGCTTTAGCTACTACACATCTTTGGCGCGAAAAGCCTTAGCTACTACACAGCTTTGGCGCGAAAAGCCTTAGCTACTACACAGCTTTGGCGCGCAAAGCTTTAGCTACTACACAGCTTTGGCGCGAAAAGCTTTAGCTACTACACAGCTTTGGCGCGCAAAGCCTTAGCTACTACACAGCTTTGGCGCGCAAAGCTTTAGCTACTACACAGCTTTGGCGCGAAAAGCCTTAGCTACTACAGAGCTTTGGCGCGAAAAGCGTTAGCTACTACACAGCTTTGGCGCGCAAAGCTTTAGCTACTACACAGCTTTGGCGCGAAAAGCCTTAGCTACTACACAGCTTTGGCGCGAAAAGCCTTAGCTACTACACAGCTTTGGCGCGCAAAGCTTTAGCTACCACCACAGCTTTGGCGCGCAAAGCTTTAGCTACCACCACAGCTTTTGGCGTCAACGATACAATGCAGCATCTAGTCCACGTAACGACTCGCTGTTACGGACTACACTAGCATTGCATCATCTGGCCCACGTAACGATTCGCTGTTACGGGCTAGCAACCAGATCGACACACCCCCGGTTAACCCAACGTACTGTCAAAACCGGGATATCGATCTACCGACCACGACGCTCCAGCAAGACAGCATCCAGTCCACGTAAACGACTCGCTGTTACGGACTGACCTAGCATTGCAACAACTAGCCACGACGACTCGCTGTACCGGCTGGCAACCAAAACGACTCGACCGACTTCGGCTTTCCCCAACGACCGTCCGACTTCAGCTTCCCGCTACATTCAACGACTCGACCGACCTCAGCTGCCAGCAACGACTATCCAGCTGCATTCAACGACTCGACCGATCTCAGCTACCTGCTACGATCATCCAGCTGCATCCAACGACCCGACCGATCTCAGCGTACCAGCATCAAACATCCAGCTGTATCTCCACGACTCGACCTACGCCAGCTACCCTCGTCGAATGTCCAGCTGCACACAACCACGACTCGACCATACCAGCTATCAACGTAACCCATCCCAGCTGAAGACCACATACAACCGCCACGGACATTTACATACAAGTTTGTAATTCCGGCAATAAAATCTTCACTTTTGTTGTATCTCTATTATCTCGTCCCTTTGTCTTCCTTCATTGTCTCTGGCTGTCACTACACTACTCGTACGCAGTTTAACCCAAAATTCATTGGCGGAGTCGACGCCCTTATCGGCTCCGCAACAAAATATTGTTACGTGTTGTTACGTTGTCTCCTCGCTATGTTGAGAATAACATAAAGGAGAGAAGAGCCAAGATATCGAAAAGTTTTTATGGTAGTTTTTGTGACAGCCAGAATAAAGGGTACCTTTAGGTGGGAAGTCTCGTAGAAAAGGAAAGAAGGAAATAGTTATGGAGTTGAGAAGGAATTTTTGCAGCTAAATGCCTTAGCGAAATGTACGTCGCTACCTTTAAGGCATTGTTGAATGTCTGAGTGAGATATGGTCGTCATAGGTGTAGCAAGGGTCGTGTTTGCTGGTTAAGGACAGGAATGATGTAGTCACCCACGAATCTGTGGTCCTGGTTGTTGTAGGAGAGAAGCATGAAAGTCTCAAGAAAATGTTTCCCAGGGATGAAGTAGCTAGATGTCTGAGCGTAATTGCGCGTCGCAGTAGACATAGCTAAGGTTAGAGGCGAAATGAAGGTGTTCCTGTGAGTGGCGGAGTGAATGGATCTAATTCATATACAACTGAGAACCCTTGGTCAAAGAGAATAGACTCAAGAGGTCCATAAATTAGACGGCTTTCCTCATGGTGTTGTGATGTTGCTGCTGCTATAAAGGGAGCGGACAGTAAGTACGTCTGTCCTGTTCGAAATATTCTTAGGAAGTGGTAGTGCCGCGACCTGCCTACAAACATAAACAGATCGGATTACTCGTCCGCCCTAGAAAAATTACATCCGGGTACGGCCGGAAATGACGAAGCCCTTTTCGACCTTAACCGGCCGTAATAGCTATAAAAGGAATAAATTAACATTCATCAACATTTACAAAACACTTCTGCCAGAAATAATTCTATAAAAATGGAATTAATTATCTTCGCTAGCCTATACCAGGCTAAAGAAGGACTCATTTTCTACGTCCATTTTTTGTCGAAGAACTTTCTATTTACGTGGCAGAAGTGGTGTTGCCTTTCTTTCATATGAACAAGGCTTCGGCGGCAAAAAATTCAGAGGTCTTCGTGGACGCTCTCAGGGGCCACTCGGCTCCATGAGGTCGAATCCTACGTTATCGTGGTTGCATTCACCTCACCGCCACTTCTTGTGACAGATTCACCCCTATTTTTCCATCACATTAATATGCACTAAAGGTTCCCTCCTGCGGGTTGGAGTATCTCTGACGGTCCTTGACCAGTCGAAGTAGACGGCCCTGAGGCAAACACGGTCTTAACCATTCCATCGGTTCTGCTGGTCCGTTTGGCTGCGCTGCGTTGAATGCACGGGTTAGCCTTTAGCTACCGCTTCGCTATCTGTGCAGCGCTTAGATAACGCCAATCTTAGCCTCAGCCTCCTGGCCTGTTCGCTCGACAGTGCAGAGCTTTGGCGCGCAAAGCCTTAGCTATTGTCTCGATATGTCCGCACAGCTTTGGCGTGAAACAGCCTTAGCTACCGTCCGATACATCCGCACAGCTTTGGCGTGAAATAGCCTTTGCTATCGCCTTGATACGTTCACACAGCTTTGGCGCGTAAAGCCTTAGCTCCCGTCCAACCGTCTGCACCGCTTTGGCATGCAAAAGCCATAGCTACCGTCAACGATACATTCACACAGCTTTGGCGCGACAGAGCCTTAGCTACCGTCCGATACGTCCGCACAGCTTTGGCGTGACACAGCCATAGCTACCGTCCCGACTCGTTCGCACGGCTTTGACACGGCAAAGCCTCAGCCATCGTTCTCGATACGCCCGCACAGCTAGGGGAACGACAAAGCCCTAGCTTCACCGATTCGCTCGCTCGACTTCGTATGTGTTAAGGACTGACAAACCTTAGCCACGGTTTTCCCCGTCCGTTCCCTTGGTCCGTAGTACTAAGACACGGCTCAGTCTTAGTCACCAACTCGCTCGACTCTACACGACCAAGCAGCCAACACCGATTTCGACCTCAACACTCCGCAATGTAGCATCCAGTCCACGTAACGACTCGCTGTTACGGACTGCCCTAGCATTGCAACATCTGGCCCATGTACGACTCGCTGTACGGGCTAGCAACCAGATCGACACACCCCCGGTTAACCCAGCGTACTGTCAAAACCGGGATATCGATCTACCGACCTCGACGCTCCAACAAGACAGCATCCAGTCCACGTAACGACTCGCTGTTACGGACTTCCCTAGCATTGCAACATCTGGCCCACGTACGACTCGCTGTACGGGCTAGCAACCAAATCGACACACCCCTGGTTAACCCAACGAACTGTAAAAACCGGGACATCGATTTACCGACGACTCGATCGACCTCAGCTACCCGCAACGATCGTCCGGCTGCATTCAATGCATTTGCGGGGTCGACATGCTTATCGGCTCTGCGACAGTAGTTTGGCGGGCTTTCACCATTTTGGTGCTGCCCGGAAAAAATAGTCCGGGCCTGAATAGGATAAGTCATCCACATTGGGTGAAAATATGCGTCGGCCCTAACGGTCAAATTAATTTACGCGCAACAACCATTTATTTATCTTAAAAGAAAAGTTTTCGGATAAATTTGTTTAATATTTTAATGCAGTGAAATTAATTTATGTGCAAATTTAAAGATCAAAAGAAAAATATAGATAGTGAGGTACAATAATAGATTAATTGATTTTATGTCAATCTGTTCAGGGCTATTCAAAGTCAATAATTTTGGGATTACGTTCATATTTACAATTTTTTGTATAGTTGTTTCTTTAGAGTTTTTTTTGTTTTTTGTTTTGTTTTGTTTTTTTGTTTCGTGTGTGCGGACTGTGTGCAGAAACAGATCTATTTTACCCTTAGATGTGGCCCTAATAGGCCTTACTCTCGGTGTCAGAGTGAACCCGGGATTTAGAGCAATAAAGGAGCACTCTACACTGTAGAACCGGAACCCCACCATCAGTTGCAGTTTAATATCGTACTCAGGACAGCCTTTATTAGGGAAGGGCTTGTCCCTCTACAGACAGCGTATCTTTATACCCCCCTTGCGGACAGAGATACAATGTGTCTAAATATATAATGTTAAAATATAAAAGAATAAATAATAAAGTTCGGGTACTTGTGTCAAATTCTTATGAATTTTAACTGCATTATATTTAACTTATTTATATTACACTTTTCATATAAAGAAATAAATCATAATTTGATATCATAAATAGTAAACATTACTTTTTGTATAATTCAAGTATATATAATTAGTATATATGATTTGATTGATAAATAAAAAAATATGATACAAAGAATAAATAATAATCACTCCCCTTTACTTTTAAAATATATCAATTTTTTAACCAAAAAAGCCATCCGTTCACTTCGACTGCTTGTGTTCATATATATGTATATATATATATATATATATATATATATGTGTGTGTGTGTGTGTGTGTGTGTGTGTGTGTGTGTGTGTGTGTGTGTGTGTGTGTGTGTGTGTGTGTGTAGACGCGCACGAGGGTGGGCCGATAAGTTCTCATGAAAACGTTATATCTGCAGTGGAGGACTGGTAGTAGAAGTGTGTGGACAATAAGAGGACTAGGTTGAAAAATAAACCTCATTTGCTCACATTCTAGAAGATAGATAGATAGATAGATAGATAGATAGATAGATAGATAGATAGATAGATATACAGTCTGTGAATAGACTTAAAAGGAACAATCTAAAAAGAATATCAAGTTTCTTGAGCTACTGAAAGTGTGTTATCACCCCTGATGAGAGCAGGGTATCACACGTGCTTTTACATATTGTATGATGACAAACAAATATAGTATTATATAAATACAGTCTGTGAATAGACTTAAAAGGAACAATCCAAAAAGAATATCTAGTATTTATATATTCAAATAAAAGTGCTCAATGCGCAGCTATAATTATATAAATATATATTATTATATATAAGAATATTTTTGAAAATTCACATGCAGAGCAAATATATCAATAATATTAGGTAAAAATCTGTTAAGGTATATATATATATATCTGTCAAGGTATATATATATATATATATATATATATATATATATATATATATATATATATATAAGAGGTTTATGATTCTTACAAGCTCACTTAGTGAGTGAATGGATGATCATCTGTTGCAGTATTTTTAAATAGTGTTCAATATCAATGATAGATAGATAGATAGATAGATAGATAGATAGATAGATTACATGGTAGTGTCTGAGACCCTGGGTTTCATGCATTTTGAAATCGTCGGACAGAGTAAAGATTTTAATAAATAGGATTAATATGGTTAATTTTTTGTTCGAAAATCTCGAGTTATTCTGGTGTATGTGGGCCGAAGTCAGTGCATTCTTGAATGTTGGTATGTACGTATGTACTGGCATGCATTTTGACATATTTACACATATTTCAGTTGTCTGTTGGTGGGAAGGAGTGGGACGGTGGAAAGGGACTGTCTGAAGAGTGTGTGAGTGAGGAGGAAATGGATTATAGCAATCAGAATTTCTTTTTCTTTCTAACTTTATGGTAGCTAAAGGATTATTTTGATTTGTATATGACATGTCTATTTCATGGGGAATTTTGTTGAGTGATGATGATGATGATGATGATGATGATGATGATGATGATGATGATGATGATGATGATGATGATGATGATGATGATGATGATTAAAATAAAAATCATCATCACGTTACCTTTTTTATGCGATATGGTATTTATGGGTAGGTAATAAAAATGATAGGTCTTGGGTACCTTTTGCAATAATAATTTTTAAAAAATAGTAAATATAAAAATAAAATAAATAAGAGTTATGGTCATAATGGTCTTTGACAATCGCATTTTTACTTGAGCATTGATTGAATAAAAGTCACTTCAAAAACAGAATCAAGAAGAACTTTTTTTCCTCTTCTTTCATTCTCTCCCCACAAACTATAAATTTCATTATATTTATGAGCTCGACAATTTTCTATATAAGGCTGTACCTACGAAAAAAATTGAAGTTTAAAGGGAAATAACTCATTTTTTTTTTCTTAAGTCGTTTCCCCTTAACTATCATTCAGTAAGTAGAAAAAACTTTTTTTAAACCTCTTTTTGTATATCAGTTTGCTTATATTCTATGTTTGAAAATACTTTTCGGACTTCGAAAGTTTCTTGGTTTTGCTCGAGACAAAAGACCAGGAAGATACCATTATATGTGTCACAATGATCCAGTATACCAATTAGCTTCAGTTTTTTTTTTTTTTTGATATTAAGCCTGAGTAAAAGTTACTATAAATTTCGGAAACAGAAGTAGGCGATAGGAATTTTTTGTGTATTTTATTTTATCCTATTTTTAATTTGTTTATCTTTATTTTTTATTCTTATTTTATTTCTCACTGTCATAGCACATGCAAATATAAACAGACAGCTATCTTAGTGTGTGTGTGTGTGTGTGTGTGTGTGTGTGTGTGTGTGTGTGTGTGTGTGTGTGTGTGTGTGTGTGTGTGAATTTTGTTGTAATCATTATTACTGCTCGTGACATCCAATAACAGTGTTATAAGATTGGATTTTCTGAACTTAAATCAGACTCTTCGCTTTAAAATGTAAAAAGATATTTGGTATATCCGTCATTTAACAAAAAAAGGCAGCCTTGTGTTGAAACTTGCCTTTAGAGAGAAGAATTGAATATTTGGATAAATGTTTCTTTGCTGTTAAATGAATTACCTCCCTTCTCTCATTTTTTAACCACCAACCCACTCCCGCTTCTCTTGGGTTAGTTAGATCCTATAAAAATATTTATGTGATTGTACTGAAAATGAGTCAAAGGCAGAAGCTATGAGCAAAAAGAATTATTGACAAATAAAATCATTCCACCCAAAAATGTATTCATACAGATATGTACAGTCTTTAAAAGATATTTGTTTCTAAAAGTACCGAGAAATCTGATGTGCCATTTATTTTATAGAATACACTTTTTTTAGTCTTAAAATAATCAACAAAAACATACATAAGAACATTCTAGAAATTTTGGATCGAAACCGCGTTAGCATTTAAGTTACATTTTTATATTTTTCAACCCATCAGCTAAAAACATAGAATAGGAATATTCAAGAAAAACAGGATCAGAAATCAATTAATAGAAAATATTTGGGCTCTAAAATAAATAAGTAAAAATACAAATCTGATTGGTCAATAAATGTCTACGTGCTTAAATTTTAGGACGGCTATAAAACTATTTTTTGATCCACTACTAAAGTATAAGTAACAACGAATTTAATTAACTCAGTGAGTAATCGAGTATTTCAGTAGTTAAGTGTCAGTCAGCTATCGGTCAGTCAAATTCCTTTCTTCCACGGCCAAAAGCTCATGACCAAGTCGCAGATGGTCGCGATTAAGATTCAAAAGAAAAACTGGCGAACTTTCTTTCATCAATGCGACACGTTGTCGCCACAATCAAAAAAACACAATGTGGACTTTATGTAAGTAAAGAACTACTTATTTAACAGACTCTGTTGACATTTAGACACACACACACATGTGTAAACAATCTTATTTTCTTTTAACGGGCCAAACTGTATTTTCCACAAAGGCCACTCGCACATTATGTTTTTCATTTCAAAACTCCTGTTTTATGAATTTTAAATTGTTTGTTTTTTTAATATTCGTTATGTCATATTCCATTTGTTTTACGTGATTATAAAAATTTGTGTTGTATTTGAGGTGGAAATAAAACTGAGAGCAATACCCATAAAATACGAACGAGAACTCACTCACATGCACCCACAACAAATTGGAAAGAACATATCCATTTAAATATCCAATAACATGCATCCTCCACAATTTCCACTGTCACAGAATAACATTAAGAATATATCTATCGGACTATATTAATAAAAACAAATGGAATATATAGTGATTAAATACTTTAGCTATTTGGACTATTGATGTTTTGGGACCTTTAGGCAACTGCTTGATTGTCTGGACAAAAAATATAATTTAGTTACCGGTCAGATGTGGCAATCATCTTTCTTTTACAACCGGTTACAAACATGTGTGAAAATACAAAATTTTCCCCTTTTACTTTTTCATATTTTTTCAATATGATTTTATATATTATAATTTGTGGCGGGAGATATCTACAAGAATTGATTAATTAGATTAAGATCTCCAATCCTTTAAAACATGTTTTAAACAAAAAATGAAACTGATATTAAGATGAAGTGCAAGAGTTTATTTATAATTAAGGTCTCCAATCTTATCCAAAAAAAATTAAAACCAGACAAAATAATGAAATTGATATTAAAATTAAGTAAATTTATTTCTCTTCAATATTCAAGTTTATTTTTTAATTTAAACAGCATTTAGTGATACACATTTTGACAAAACTTCTGTCCACCTTTTTCATTCTATCCATGAAAAAAGATTCAAGTTTATTTTTTTATTCATTTTGCGCACAGCAACTTAAATTTCACCATCAGATATCGTCCTTTCAACACTTCGTTCATTTTCGGAAACAACCGGAAAACTTTGCTAGTAACAACTGAGAGAGTGGGGGCAACAAGTATCAGTTTTTCGGAGTCTTCACTATTTGCACTGTTTATTGGTTGAAAAGTTGCACTGTTGTTTGTATATTAACAAGAGTTCATACTACCTTACTGAAATTAATCGTCATTCTCTCGAGTACAAATATCTTGCGAATGTCTCATTTAGTGTCACAAAAATTATCAGTTTTGAATTTCTTTATTCTTAGAGAATTTGGATGATGATATTAAGATAAGGCATAACTGATCAGGGTGTGGGTCAAACTATCAAAATAGTAGTCAGTCATGTCGACATGAATACATTGACAAGGGTAGATAACTTAGACTATCTTTAAAAAAAAAGGCAGCTGGCGAGATTTATCGATGTATCTAATCATCTAAAAGTTAGGGAAGATATTTCGCAAAATGGCAAATGTATGTGGAGAAGCAAAAATTCTATACGGAACATCGTAATTATTACATGCACCACAAACGATTATGAAAATCGGAAAAGAAATTCTCGCACTTAATAAGCACAGACTTTTCAAAATTTGTAGCAACTAAATTTAACCGACATTCAGAATTTGTTTAACTTTTTGTCGTTTCTTACTGACTGAAAATAAGTTATATAGTTATATATTATGTCTTAAAACACAAAATTTACTCAGTACTTAGAGTGAACACAGATATTTCCAAATAAAAATGCAACAAGCTGGTGACGAAAATAAGCCACATTAGGAGAAACAAATTTATAAACAAATACACATTCCAGTGAATATTTCTCTGTAAGGTTGTTAAACGCTTTAATCTGGACTACGGATATAACTTTCAGTCACCCCGTCCTGAATATGATGCAGTATGTTATATGACTCCATATCATTTTTACACTAGGCCGACTGAGAAAGTTGATTGGTTGAGTTTATAGGCAAAGCTCACATTACAACCAGAAGCACAAACAGTCAAATTTTGAGCAATTTTAGGGTCTGAAAAGGCAGTAAATTATTATAATTAGCCCAACAACCACTAGTGGGCGCATACCTTGCTTTCCGCCTGAAATACGAAAACCCTTCATGTCCAAAATCCTATAAATAGGCGAAAATATCTTCACTTTGCAGTTCAATCACAATTTCTGCAAGAATCTTTGATGATCAACATGCTGAACTCAAAACAATGACTGTGAGAATCAATTTTGATCATATAACAGCTAAGTATCAGGCCTGTCACTTTGGGTTATTGAAACTACCGAAAAATTCTCCCGTTTTTACTTTGCATCAAACAGCGAACTCCCCCGCATCTGTGTTTCTACGCATATCAATATTACTATTACAGCAAACACTATTATCGCTGCCTCTCTTCCCTGCTGTTAAGATTACTATTACATTGTGAATAATCAAATTATGATTTCGCCAAAACGCATCATGAAATGCAAGACAATTACCTATCTATATGCAACTATTAACTTTATCAAAGATTCCCACAAACTCTATTCTCAACAAACTATTTCGATCGAACAGATTATATTGTTGAACTCTCTTTTGCAAAAATAAATTCTTTCTCATAAAAAGACTTTTTTGTTGGATACTCTTTTATAGAAACAAATCTTTGCATGTTTCTCTTACTTGCTTTGCACTTTCGTAGCCAATTGTTGATAAATATTTGCATGTTATGATTATTCAACTCAATCTATGTAGTCTGGTTTATTCATTTCAACATATTTTTTGTCTTATTTATGAATTATCATTACACGTAGCCTAAAATAACTTTTCCCAGTCGGCTGGGGCTGTAGAATACACCGACTGCTTCTCTGCAGAGGGGTAAGACCCCAGCCTCAACGAATTTCTTGATATGAGACTAAACAATCTGATGGTGAGGTTCCAGTAATGCTGGAGCTTTGGGGGAATGCAGAGTACCCCTTCATTGCCATCGCTCCCAGGTCCACTCTGGCCCGGAGAGATAGCACCTGGTAAGGGTCCTATCTATGGGTTAAATAGAACTAAACCGTAGTTTCTTGAGTTTACATTTTTTTTGCGTTTAAACTGCGTATTTATGCTAAATTGAATTGTTTAAAATAGAACTGTTTTGACATTGAAACTGCGTACTTATACTAAACTGAATTGCTCGAAATAGAACTGTTTTGACATCTAAACTGTGTACTAGAGTGAACTATCTGAAATAAAACTGTTTTGACATTAACTCTGTGTATTGCCCAGTCGGCTGGGGCTGTAGAATACACCGACTGCTTCTCTGCAGAGGGTTAAAACCCACTCCAATTAGTGTCCTTGATAAGACACTAAACAATCTCATGGTATGGTTCCAGTGATGTTGGGGCTTTAGGGAATACGAAGCGCACCATCATTGCCAGGGCTCCCAGGTGCACTCTGGCTCGGAATGGTAGCACCTGATGGGGCCCTATCTATGGTTTAAATAGAACTAACTGCATACTTATGCTAAACTGAATTGTTTGAATTAGAACTGTTTTACGTAATTGAATAGCTTGAAATAGAAATGTTTTTAACAATTAAACTGCGTACTTATACTAAACTGGATTGTTTGAAATTGAACTGTTTTTGACATTGGAACTGTACTTCTGCTAAACTGAATTGATTAATATATAACTGTTTTGACATCGAAACTGTATGTAAACAAAATCTATACTTATACTAAACTGAATTGACCGAATTAGAAGTGTTTGATAAACCTGAATAGCTTTAAATAGAAATGTTTTTGACAATTAAACTGTGTACTCATGCTAAACTGAATTGTTTGAAATAGAACTGATAATTTGTACAAAATGAATTTAAGTAGAACTAAACTGCATACGTATACTCAACTAATTTATTTGAATTAGAACTGTTTGACGAAACTGAAGAGCTTAAAATAGAAATATTTTTGCCTTCCAAACAGTGTACTTATGCTGAACTGCTTGAAATAGAACTTCATATTTGCATAAAAATGGATTTGGCGTTAAATAACCTACAAAGGTTCATATGCCCAACCAACCATCTAAAATAACCGCAACAGGTTTTATAGTATAAGTTATTTAACGCCAAATCTTATTTATACATACATTTTATATTTGATTTGTAGACTTATATTTTGTGGATAGCATTTTTAAACGAGCCAGGGCCAATTTGCTTGCACACAGTTAAACCGTTGCAAGTATTGTTATGTAATTTTAATTATTCAGTTTTTGTACACAAATTGTTTCAAATATTGCTATGTCGCAGTAACAATTCAATTTAACATCAGTCATTTGTTTGTACACAGTTATATGGTTACACATATGATTTGTGAGTGAATTATTATTGATAATCTTATTTTTGAATGAGTTAGAGCTAATTTGTTTTCACGGTTAAGTGGTTTCAACTATTTCAATATAACATTAATAATTCGATTTAATATTAATAATTCATTTGAAGTGGTTTCAAGTATTGCTCACATAAATGGTTTCAAGTATTACTATCAAATACCAATAATTCAGGTTTTGCCCACGGTTAAAGGGTTTTAAGTATTAATATTCAACACAAATAATTCCATTCAACATTAGTCATTTGTTTGCACACAGTTAAATGGTCAAATAGTTTCATTTGACCCATAGATGGGACCCTGTCAGGTGCTACCCCTCCGGGTCTGAGTGTATCTGGGAGTAATGGTAATGAAGGAGCACTCCATAATCCCAAGATCTCCAGGACTGAAGCCTCACCATTCAGTGTTATATTTTAATGGTTTGGGGGGTTGATTTTATGGTATATCAACTCTTGTAGGTTACTTAATACCAAATCTTACATATTCATATATCAAATATGTTATTTGTAAACAAATAATTTGTAGATAAGATTTTTAAACGAGTCCATTTGTTTGCACACTGTTAAATGGTTTCAAGTATTCCTATCTAAATTGAATAATTCTATTTAGTATTAATCATTTGTTTTCACTCCTAAGTGGCTTAAAGTATTGCTAACACCAATAGTTTTATTTGCACACAGTTAAATGATTTCAGATATCAACATATAAAAGTAACAATTAATTTGCATCAAGTTTAAACAGTTCAATTAAATCTACAGATGGGACCCCGACAAGTACTACCACTCTAGATCAGAGTGGACATGGGAGTAATGGCTATGAAGGGATATTCGACATTGCCCAGAGCTCTAAGACTTATCATCCAATGGTTTAGTGTCATATTCAAGACACTCGTTGGACAGGTAGTCTTACCCTTCTGAAAAGATGCAGTCGGTGTGTAAAATAAATTTTAATGGAAATTAACTTTTTGTATTTTGATATAAATACATCACATAAATACTCCTAATATAAACTAATAATTTAAACTTAGGAAAATCTGTTATAGTGTAAATAGTATGGATTGAGATGGTTTTAAACAACAAGCTTTAAACATTAAGTTTGTTCAGTACCTATTCCAACGGAAAGAAATAATTTCGCTTCTCAGAATTAAATTTATTTTTGGAGAGTGAAAATTCATAGCAACAACACTGAGTTTTACAGAGAATAGTTATAAAGCTTTGCTTTGATTTTTGGACTTGGTCATCTCTCTGATTCTCCTCAAACTCACCATTTGATCCCATTTTCGTTGCTCTAACTGTCCCTCTCCAATTGTGCAATGACTTCTTACCAGGTTTGCTGCTGCTCACTAACATAAGAGGTGTGTTTTTAAAAGTATCATAACTGTATTCATCAAGACAAATCAACAATTAAAAGTTAATTTTCTTTGAAATTTCCCCCTTTGAATTCAACACTCTTATTCCAGAGAATTTTCACTTGTTGAACTACCTTTGAAATTCCTTTTTATATACCGTGAAGCTGCACTGTCGAATTACTTTTAAATTCTCTCACATCTTCACATCTTCACTTCAGAATAATGTCGGGGTAGAACTTTTGCATACGTAAATTTTATTCTACAATATTAGTCAGAGGAGAACACTGAACTCAGAGTCAATATTACTCAGTCGGACGAGGGGGGTGTAGAATACACCAACAGTACCTCTGCAGAGGGGTAAGACTCCCCCAACGAGTGTCTTGGATATGGCACTAAACAATCTGATGGTGGGACTCCAGTAATACGGGAACTTTGGAGAATGTAGAGCACCCTTTCATTGCCATCACTTCCTTGTCCACTCTGACCCTGAGTGGTAGTACGTGATAGGAATCTATTTATCGATCAAATAGAACTAAACAGTGTATTTATACTAGCCTAAATTGCTTGAAATAGAATTGTTTAAAATAGAACTGTTTGACTAAACTGAATAGCTTGAAATAGAAATGACTTTAACAATTAAACTGTGTACTCATGCTAAACTGAATTGTTTGAAATAGAACTGTTTATTTGTATAAAATGGATTTGGTTGATATGCCATAAAACCCAAACAAACAAACGAATTAGAGTCAACAGAATCCTCAAGAAGACCCAAGCTATGGCAACCAGATTTTCTGCAGTTACCCATACGACTCCGAAGCATATTTTAGCATATTATTTTTTTTTAACCCAACGCGCCCCAGCAGTAGCTTACGGTACCACCAGACTGTTTGTTTTCCGAGGAAATCCCAGATCAAAATTCAGTACCGTTGTGTAATAATCTGTTGTGTAAATGTATTCACAAATTTCCAGCCAATATGAACGAAACCAGCAAGAAGCAAGATTTGAATTAACAGAATAGAAGACACATCAGTACATTGAACGATAAATGGAAGTTCCATGAAATTCACGTAAAGTCAGTGGACAAACACAATGAATCCATAATTCAATTATGTTAATTTGAATTTTATGACAAATTGACATCGAATTCGATTGAAAAATCGAGACAACTTTCTACATAGTTCAAATTTGAATGACAATTTTTAAACTGGTAATCCGTACTAACAAAGGAATTCGTGTTTTAGGGGGTATCTCCTGACTCTTGATCCCTTCAATTGATCTACTATCTCGGTATGAGATTTACACGGTTATCGACATATATGACCAGAATTGTACTGAAACCAGTCTACACTGTTTCCTGACGAGCTGATGTTATTCTATGGGAGCATAGCTCATTTCTTTGAGATCTGGTTGCGATTAAGTTTTTTTCAAACGGTCACTCGTCTTCCACGTCATCCAAACTTTCTCGAAAGAATGCACCTCTGATACCAAAAAATTAGAACTGAATCACTGAATTTAATAAATACGTAGTTCAAATCCATGAACTTTTATTAAAGCCAATGCCTTGCTGAGACCTTCGACAGGAACTACTTTGAAGTTCTACGTGTAGGGCGTGTTTTCAACTAGTTATCAAACTGTATAATGGAAAGAGAAAAAGACATAAAAGAAATTCTGCAGATCCAAAGCAGAAGCTCTAATTATATTAAGATCCATTTCGTCACGAAAAAGAATTGAAGAGTAGAAGATAAAAGTAATCTATAAACTGCAAAGTCGATATGAAATATTGGTTTGAAAAAAAAAACAATAAAATCCAAAAGGATAAAGAAACATCTAAATAAATTGCACAGTTTGGCTTTAATGAATGCAATGAAATAAAATTCAGAATAAAAGTTACAAGGTTCATTCAAAAAGTTCTAAGCCTCACCAAGAAGGAGTCAGAGAAACAAGACAGTTTTTCACTATTTTTCATTATAAGATTCCTGAACATAAAAGTACTTGGTTCAAGGTTTCTCTAGCATTGAGATCCCATCACAGAAGAAGATGGCATCCTTGTCCTCAGAAAACTCTTCCAAGCACATATGACCTTATAATTGTTTCCAAAATGGCAACTGTACATGTGGAATTTGAGTTTAGAAAACAAAAGGATTTCCCATGGAGTCAAGTCTGATGAGAAAAGGGAGATGGAGTTGGCCGCTTCAACGACTACAAACTGAGTAGTTTTAACTAGTGTGTTAACCTGGAATAAGATCACACCTGCCCCCAGCTTCCCTGTACGTTTTTATTTGCTTTTTTCAGTTGTCTTAATTCTGATGTATAGTACTGTCCATTAATAGGTTGTTTTTTCCTTTTTCTAGGTAGTCTTTCATAATCACACTTTCAGAATAAAAAACAGAAGCCATCACCTTATTAACAGGCACTGCCGACTTGAACTTCTTCGGGATGCAGAATCATTGTTTCCACAGTTTATGTGATGAACCCATGTTTCATCTTGAATTTCTAATCTGAGGTGGACATTTTTAGGGTTAGTCTGAAAGTGTCTTGGAATTGACAATAATTTTCAGCTTGAGCTCTGATATCAGCATTCTTAGGACCCATCTTGCTCATCCCCAAGATCTCAATTAAAACAGTGTGAACCGAACCAGAACTACTGCCAATGGACTTAGTTATCTGCTGAACACATCTCTTGTCTTTGTATAAGAAGTAGAAATGTGTCACCACAATAAAAATGTTCAGCTATGGCTCTTCTTTCTGGGCGAGACTTAGAATTTCTTTAACGACTCCCGTACAAGGCAAAAGGTACTATAAAAGGCATTTTAGTTGAAAAATTTAACACACAGGACCTCCCATACAAATTTTACATGACTTTTTTTGCCACGAGTACACACACACATTGAATACACAAACATGCTGCTTCGTTAGCTGTTTTGTTTTTATCTTTTACTGTAAGGAAGAGAAAGGAAATGAGCAGTTTAATATTTTATAAATATCTTGCATTTGAGGCTTACTACTTCCCGTACTGAAATTTTCCAAATGAGCCAGAAATCAAAAGAATTTACGTTTGGACGTCGTTTTATAGTAAAATGCAAGATTTGTTAGACAAGTGAATATAGTCCATTCATAGTATTCCTACATTTCAGTAAAAACTCGAACTTTTAGTAGGGCCTAAGAATACGCCAACTGTATCCTCCTACATAGGGATATCTCCCCCATCACTCAAAAAAGTGGTGTCCAGGATATGACACTAAATTGTATCAAGTAACTGTGGCCCCAGTTCAAGAGATCGGGAGAGTGTTACCTCTTCATTAATTTTACTCCTTGGCCCACTTTGACCCGTAGTGGAACTATCTTTTTGGGTCCTATCTATGAGTCAAATATAACTATTTAAAAATTATTCCTTTTCCAATTTGACTGTACAAAATCTCTTAAGAAAGAACTTCCAAAAATATAAGTATGAACGTGTAATAAACGCGATTTCCTAATGTCAAGGACTAAAACAACTCTAGACTAAAACAACTCTAACAACCTGCAAAAAGCAATCAATTCTGCTCAACAGAAACAATAGAGTACTATAAAAAGAACCGAGACAACCATTTCAAAATAAATCGTGTCACTCACAAAAATTTTTGAAGTGTTGCCATCAATACTTTTTTTAAATGTTATGCTGTCTTTGCTTTTCCTTCCCAAACATAACCAGAACGAAAGTCTCTTTCCTTCTTTACAGAGACGCATTTGAAAGTTTAAGAAAACCGGAGAATAAACTTGGCGAAATGTTGTAAATAACAACAACAAAGAGTTGAAATGAAAATGTATTTGTTGTCCATAGAAAGTAAAACCTAATATACTAGAGTTATAAAATCTATAAAATAAATCTTTAAAATCTAACAAGCATTAAAAAGAATGAATAAACTCATAAACATCTAATAACCGTGGAGCTGGAATGATAGTACTTATTGGGGTCCTCATCAATGTGTCAAATGTTTGAAATAATGAAATGTCTACCTGTTTAAAATGATGATAAAGATAGATTTTTTACTTTATATATTTAGAAATCATAATTGCTAAATCAACATCGGGATAAGATAACCCAAGAAAAGTTGATATGCCCTAAAAACAACAACAAATCAAAGAACCAACCAATGGTAATGACTCTTTTAGCTGTCATTGCTTATTTCATTTGCCCCAGAAGTTTTGATGATGACAATGAAATGAATTGATATTTAATTCACGGCGACAATTTGTCATTTATACAATTCTTTTAAATGATCTTCTTAGGACTGTTTATTTCATATGCTGAGAGTTCCTCATTTATTTTCTGTCACATTCTTAATCTTTCTGCTCAGAAATCTAAAGCTTTTCTTTCATCAACAACAGATTTTAGTCAAAAAGGCTATGGTAAAAATTCATATAAAAATCAAGATGATAAAAATTCATATTTTTCATCAAATCGCAGAAAATATTTCACGATTCCTAACAAAAGTGATTTATTAGGTTTACAACCGATACAGGAGTAAAATATTTATGGTAATCGGAATATCGGATATAAGGGAAAGGATTTGCATCAATTCAACTGTTTTTCACGCATTTCTATTTGAATATAATTAATAAGATCGACGTCATATTATTACAACTTTTCCTATTAAATCTATTATCATGAAAATAAGATTACAATAAAAGATTCAATCAATCAAATATTTTTCCAACCCCCACAAAAATGACTATGTCGTTTGCTTTCTTACAAATATTCCATCACATCCAGTGATAGTTATTGGGAGGTGATTTACGGCAAATAAGATATTATACCTACTTCTTAATTTTTAGATTCCATTATTAATGGATCCTGTTATCGAAGCTCTCTTTTAATTTTTTTAAAGAATTATGTTTTCAGTTCTCATGATATAAATTAATTTGTAATGTGCTCAACATTAAAAGTGATTCTACATTCTGATTAAACTACAAAAAGTAATAAGTTCAGTATACAAGTGATTTATAACTAATTCCATTTGAAGTGGTTGTGTAATGATTGGACTCAGTATAGGTTTGAAAATTACTCCTAAATTGACCATAAATTACCCACAGGGTCTTACATACCCCGGAATTGACTACTGACCCTGATGGACCCCACGAAGATTCTCAAGCATAATTATTATTTTGACTAAAATGACTTTTCGATTTAAAGTGTTATTTTGGGGTTGGGGTTAGTAAAAAAAAATAACAATACTTTTATGTAAATATTTTACATCTTCAGTAGGAAGATTTACGAGTTTTGTTTGTCCAGATGAAAATGTCTATTCTCCATCAGGAACTTTTACTGTAATGATTTTAAGTAATTTCTATCAGTAAAAACACTTCATTGTCTAAAAATCGATTTAAGTCAGACTAACCGACGCCAGACTCTGATTCAAAAATTCCACAGCAAATGGAAACATTACCTGACTCCTTAGGAATAGGAAATAACCAAGAGAATAAGAGAAAAAGAAATAAACTTCAACTTTTTATTTCAACGGATACAAAGAGGAACGTTAGTTTGAAGAAATACCGAGAAAATCACAGACCGAAAAAGGACTTATCCGACTACTAAACCACAAAAGGTATAAGAAATTAACTCCACCAAAAAGACATAATTCTAGTAATTTCTTTCTCGTATAAGCACTTCAAAGAATTATTACGGTAAGTTGCTACTGACACCAAAATAATTGCAAAGTAAGGACTTTCTTCACCGTAACGCAAAACTAAAAAGTCAGTTTCCAGTGTTTGTTATTTCTTTGAAATTCTTTCGTCCATTTCATTTCTGAGGTAAAGTTATAACCACCCACCTCACAAGCAACAGTTTAAATTCTTCATGCCATATTTGGTAGGTCTACATTAGGCATTCGGCCATCAAGATACCGTATCCAATTCTTTCAATTGCTCTTTTCAACTTTATCGGATTCTCATAACTTAATTCCTACTTTTTTTTCATCAGACTCCAACATTCAAGCTGACCATTAACTGGCCGCTGACCATTACCGCTCTGTATTCCTGAATAGAGTAGCCCTTCTGTCTGTCCACCATAAAGTGAATAATCCTTTGCTGCTTACGGAAACTGCCGAGTGAATTCGTTCCTCATACGAAAAGCAGATTAAGACGAATCCATCTGCATAATGCCATGGCATATAATTCCAGTTATCTTTTTTTCTCTTTTGAGCCTACAGGAAATGTAATCTGATATCTCAAATAGCCAATAAAGCGGGAAGCACGCGACACTTGAAATCGCTTGATGATTGTCCTATTGGGGGTAATCCATTTCGCCAGTTCTAGTTTCTTTGCCGGGTGAATTGAGCCGTAATTATCTCCCCTTCCTACTACCACCATTAATGTTCTTTTCTCTTCAGCCTACACTTGTTTTTCTTTTTGCCAAACGAAAAAGACGTTGCTAGTTGCTTCCGCCGTAAATTGACTGCAAATACATCTTTGGAAAAGCCGTCTATTCGCTTATTCATTCGAATCCACTCGCAGGAATAGTTCCAATATTAAAGGGAGAAGGCGGATGTTTGATTTTAAGACAACATAAGAGCTTTTCAAAGAAAAATGAATTAAAAACAATTTTTTAATCCCTCCTTCTTGATCATTTATAAACTTGCAGCATTTGAAAAACAAAACGTAATTTGAATAATAAGAGAGTTGCTCATTAAATCCAGTCTTGTATATGTTTGATTTTTTTTTACAGTGTAATAGCTGTGATTAACATATACTTCTGAATCAATTGTATTGAAAAAGATTCAGTGGTATATTTTGGTTATCGTCACAACGTGGGCTACCATGATTCGCTGAGGAAACTCTTCATTCTTCTGAAGAAAATATCGAAGCCTCTAAAAATGTTGATCCTCAAGACCAAAGTCCATTCTGTAGTTTGCCCAGTTGGCTGGGGTTGTAGAATACACTGACTGCTTCTCTGCAGAGGGATAAGACCCCCACACCAACAAGTATCCTGGATATGATACTAAACAATCTGAGGTGAGGTTCCAGTAATGCAGGAGCTTTGGGGAATGCAGAGTACCCCTTCATTGCCATCGCTCCCTGGTCTACTCTGACCTGGAATGGTAGCAACTGATGGGGTCCTATCTATGGGTCAAAGAACTGTTTTGACATTTAACTCTGTGTGGACAAAAACTATACTTATACTAAACTGAATTGTTTGAATTAGAACCGTTTGACTAAACTGAATAGCTTGAAATAGAAACGTTTTTGACATTGAAACTATACTTATGCTAAACTGAATTGTTTAATATAGAATTGTTTTGACATTTATCTGTGTGTAAACAAAATCTATACTTATACAAAACTAAATTTACTGAATTAGAACTGTTTAAATAATCTGAATAGTTTGAAATAGAAATGTTTTGACAGTTAAACTGTGTACTCATGCTAAACTGAATTGTTGTAAGTAGAACTGTTTTGACATTTAACTGATTGTAAACAAAAACTATACTTATGCTAAACTGTACTTACGCTAAACTGAATTGTTTGAAATAGAACTGTTTTGACATTTAACTGATTGTAAACAAAAACTATACTTATACTAAACTGAATTGGTTGAATTAACTGTTTGACCAAACTGAATAGCTTGAAATAGAAATGTTTTTGACAATCAAACTGTGTACTCATGCTAAACTGAATTGTTTGAAATAGAACTGATTATTTGTATAAAAATGGAATCGGCCTTAAATAACCAACAAAGGTTGACATGCCATAAAACATGCAAACAACCAACCAACCAAAATGACTTAACTCGTCGTTAAATTACCCAAAAAGGGTTAATACACCGTAAAACAAAACCAATAAATCAAAATCTATTCTGTAATACTGCGGATATTTAACTGCTAAAACTCGAAACGCAAACTTTCTCAACATTTGTTCGAATCGAAAAATACACCTGATCGCACTTTTCTGTTAAATCTCAATACTTCCGTCTAGGGATAACGATGATACTGATTGTAGCTGATGCCCTTGTAACTGTTCCAAAATACCGAGAAAAGATTCCAGGAACTGGAGATCAAAGGGAGAATCGAGACCATCCAGACCACAGCACTGTTAAAATCAATACTTAATCCTGGAGACCTGAGGAGACCACAGTGAAAAGTCACATAAAAACTTTTAAAAAGTTAATGGAAAAAATCTAGAATTTGAAGTCTCTTAGTTCCTGGAAAAGAGACTGGGTCGTTAAAATAGATTTTTACTGACAATATGGCGACCGGCCTGTTTGCATTGCCGTTCAGTGTTTAAGTATTTATTAAATGGCGTCCAACAGTTAATTTTATTTATTGCAATGCCTTATATTACATACATAAGTTTCATTGAAAACGAAAAAAGCAAATTCAAATGGCCCATTAAAACTAGAAAATACGAAATGTAAACGTTTTATGAGACAAGTTTGGTAATTATCGCTTAACATACTCCACGACCAGTTGTGTATTAATGAACGAGTGATAAATTGTCATTAAACAAATGTAACGTATTTACAGATATTGAAAATTGAATATTTCTTGTGTAAAATGATTTTTTCATTAGATTACAAAAATCTATTACCTTCATCTTAGCTCTCTGGCCTCCGATTACCGACTGCACTTCGCCTAATTAATGATCCCTCTTTTTAGAACTATAGATTCATTGTCGCTTAACTTTAGTGATCAAGCAGAAACCAGTGATTAAGCGTGACTTCACCGTAATTCGGATATGAACAGACTAATATATAAAAGTATTTTTATTGGTATATAAGTTCCTCATCTTATGACCTTTATTTCATGTTTTTTTTCTTACGACCTTTTTGCTTTACACCGGAAAATAAAGATTTTAAAAAATCGTGATTTGTTTACATTTGTATTAATAATGGTCAAGGGAGAAGAGAGTAAGCGTTGACTTCTAGATGACGTTTATTAACTTATTGGTCATCGCAAAAGCAATAAAAAACAAGAGGAATAAGTTCAGTGAGTATGTAGTTACTCGTTTAAATAACTCGGCATTTGAGACCTTAAATTCTCTCCTCCTTCTTTACGCAAGGAAAAATGAAGACTGTTAAAAATGTGACTGAAATTCCAAAGAGCTTAAAAGTATCAGTTAAATTATTGTCAATCATTTCAGATTGAACGAATTTTTCAACTGATCAAAGTTGCCCTTCATTTAATGCGAAAAATAATTTCCAAATTTTAGAAAAATCAGTAAATCTCTCAGAAATTGATAACGTCAAGTATGAAAATAAATAAAAAGTGGAGCAGTTCAATGCAGCATTAAACTGAGTCAGGATTAACGGTAATCCAATTAATTCCAGCAAACACATAAACAAGGAAAAAGAAATGCTAATATTCGCACATATGCTAACTCATATTTGCCTTGATACTTGCAGATGTAGCAAAAGAAGTTATAGAGAGACGTAGGGTCCATCTATCATGTTTAATTCCCAAGTAACTCGATAACCTCTTTACAACAAAATAATGGAGAAGAAAAATAATTTGATTTATGAAGAATTTCAGATCTGAATTTACCAACATATAAAACGCAAAGTAACACAGAGAGACAGAGAGAGAGACAGAGAGTTATTAATTAAACTAGTCGTAGTACAAAGGTCGCATGTAAGCATGGAAATATAAGTAAAGTTGTCGACCAGAAGGCTCCCTTTTCAATTGCTACTACACCGAGGTGTAGGGGAGGGCGCTACTCCTTTTCCTGGATGCCACTCTTGATACGTACCTTATATTGCTGAGTATTAAGCAAGGGGGTGTCAAGTACTATATTTAAAGTCTTTGGTATGACGCGACCTGAAATTGAACCCAGGTCTCCCGGACCATTGGCGAGTACTCTACTCACTACCGAAAATAAAACAATATCCTGTTTATTTGCCTTAATTTACTCAAAATTAATTGTAAAGGTAATATAACTGAATTACATTGAGTTTTCACATTTACAGAATGGGCAAGAGTTTTACAAGAAGACTTAATCAACAGTTTTCAAATGTGATACACAAACAACAGCCAGGGCCAAAATCACCATCGTCGTTGAATGTGTTCCAGCTTTATTTTCTCACGCTGTGTATGCAATGTCATTAAAAAAAAAAAAAACAGCCCATAGAAATTAGAATATATCTGTATACTACACTATCTATATATGTGTGAGTGACACCGGAATTTGGAAGTAATATTCAGTTAAGAGTTGGCAGACTAATTGGAAAAGGTAATAGTTGTACATTTAAGAGAATCTTAATTGCTTAAATATTATTTGGAGAAAGAAAAAAAAACATTTGGAAACCCAAAAAAGGAGAAGACTTAGACAGTCTGGCTCAGGCGAAAAAATGTCTGGTTTATTTCTGAGTCATCAAAGAAGGGAGTGGATTTGTTTTCATACAGGGAATGACCAGCAAAGTCTGATTGGAGAATCTTGGTTGCTTAGTATTATTTGAACAACTAAAATTTGGAGACAAATATATCTGACTCTTCATAGAAATTATCATATAGGGAACAGGTTGTTGGCATTATAAGGTGTCCGGGCTGGAGAATCTGGTTGGAGAAACTTAATTGCTTAATATTTCTTGAAAAAAGAAAATACCAAGAGACTAAAATTAAAAAAAACGACCAGACTGACAGAAGAGGTCATCTGAGCCAATTCTAAGATTATTAAAAAGGACAAAATTGGTTGCATTAAAAAAGACTGGGTGGTCGACCTGATAAGAAAATTTGGTCGTTTTATAAATAAAGAAACTTCCCTACGCATTTTGAAGATCCGATTCGTCACAAAAAGACAGTTGTGGCCGCCCAAAAATTAGGGTTAGGTTGAATATAGAGAAAACGGGGGGAACAAAGCAACTCTAGGGCCCTGCTGATACCAGCTATGGGTAAAAGATGTAAATTAAAGTAGGTTAGTGTTGAGAGGGTGGATCCAGCCCTCTGACCACAAAAAAGGGGTTGGACAATTCCCCAAATTTGGAAAACTGTTTAAAAGAAAATTGGGATAATGAGAAAATAACATTTCGAATGAGTAACAACCATAATTAGCCAACTCCGACGCTAATTGGGTACCGGAGTGATTATAAACTGGAGATTTTTGTCCTCTCAGAAAGAGGGTCCACAGAAAGTCCAGAAGGGGTTCGAAGAAATTTCGAAAAAATATGGAAGAGATAGTCAGTCCTACATCGCTCCTGAACCAAAACCTTGGGCCATACTTCAAATACTAAAGATTTTTGACCTGCTACTCGACCGTTTACAATTGTGTTACATATTTTAGGACCGAATGAGAAGGGTTAAAACCACTGTATATAACAAACGATATAAACAAAGTGTTGTTACATTTCTGACCCATTAGTTGCTTGTTTTTTTGTTTGTTTGTTTGTTTTTGGGGGGGGGCAACATTATTTGGATGTGATCCTTTATTATTCGTTTACTATAACATTGTATACTTCAGTTTTCTCCTTTCTTAGCGACATTTTGAGCTCTCTCTTTTTACAATTTATTTTTCCTTCCAATATATTCTCTTTCTCTCTCTACACACCCTCTCTCTCTCTCTCTCTCTCTCTCTCTCTACGCCCTGATACAAAAATTCCTGTCATTGACGAATATAAATTCCTTGGGGTTATAACAGGTTATCGACAGGAAATTAACATTCATCCTCCACATAAAATATTTAAAAAACAAATCAACCCGAGCCCAAAAGCTTCTGCGAGTGGTCGCCCACACAGAATGGGAAGCTGACCGACAAACTCTCCTGTCGGCTGGGGCTGTAGAATACGCCGACTGTACCCCTGCAGAGGGGTAAGACCCTCCCAATGAGACCACCTATTGGCCGTGGTTGGCGACCCGTAAGGCGCAAGGACGGGATTCCTGGTAGTTGTGCAGTCATTGGTCCTGCGAAGAGTGGTCAATGACTTGCAACACACCACTTTGGCCCTTACTTGGTCTGACGGGCGGTCGGATAAGCCCGATCCGATCAATCGGCTGGTCATGTCTAGCCCTAGAACCTATATGTTTTATGCCGACCATACTTTAAATCTGCACTTGCAACAAATTCCAAACCTTTATCTTTTAAGTGCTAGAAGGCGTTGGCTGCGGGGCAATTGCGTTGAGAGAATAGGAATTTGAACGGTGCTGAGAACCTAAAATTGGCAACGGCTCGAAAACCTACCCTCAGCTCGAGTATACAGGTCGTATATCCCCGTCTCAACCAAGGTGAATGGGTTTCCCTCTTGGTACATTCCCAACACAAGTTGGTCTACCTAGCCAAGGAGGTCTGCCTAGCCAAATTATCGCTTTTCCTCGCAGAAAAAGTTATTTCTTCGAGGACTATTCCAGAAACCGTTAAGAAAACCAGGAACGACAACTTGCTTGTCGAGCTGAAGAGCCGGAGGCAGGCAGAAAGCATATTAAAAATGTAAACATGCTGAGCCTACCCGTATGTAAAACTGAACACTTCCAAAGAAGTTATCAGCAGTAGGGAGTTGGCATTGGCAACAGAAGAGAAGTTAGGGCACCTCTGGTGGTGTAACGGTTAGCAAGCTAGACTAGCAAGCCTACACGAGTGAATTCGAGTCTCATTGGACGCCCCATTCATTCGGCCTTGTGCCACATCGAAGCAAAGAGCTTTGTAAATTACTACAGAAGAGAAGTTAGTATCTGCCCAAGGAAACTGGGAGTTACAAATATAAGAAGAATCTCCATTAGAAAAGGCGAAGAACGAATCCATTAAATAACCTACAAAGGTTCATATGCCAAACAACCGACTAACAAACTTTTGCCACTTGGGCACTATTATAGTAATTTTTTGCATTGTTTTTTCACTACGCTGTATGCGTTCCATTCGGTTCCATTTTTGTGTTTTTTTAATTGCTAATATCTTGCTCTTTGACCTATTTTAATCTTCTTTTATCGCTTAATTATTCCTAGCTTGGTCTTTTCCATTTAGTTTATCTCTTAGTTTTTCCAAGCTTTGCTCTTTCTATTTTGTTTATCTCTTAGTTATCCCTAGCTTTGCCCTTTCTATTTTTGTTTATCCCTTAGTTATCCCTAACTTTGCCCTTTCGATTTTGTTTATCTCTTAGTTATTCCTTGCTTTGCACTTTCCATTTAATTCGGTATGTTGTCTATTTCTTATGTTTCATTGTTAGCTTTATACAATTATTTACATTTTACGCTGTAACCATTTTATATAAGTACATCATTATGTCTCTATTTTATTATATATATTTCCTTATACTTTTTTTTGCCCTGTCGGCCGAGGTTGTAGAATACGCCAACTGCACCCCGGCAAATGAGTAAGACTCCCAAAACGAGTATTCTGAATATGACACTAAACCATCTGATGGTAAGGTTCCAGTCATGGAGCTTAGGGAAATCTGGAATACTTCATTGCTGTTCCTCCCATGTCCACTCAGACCCGGAATAGTAGTATCTGTTAGGGTCCCATCAATCGGTCAAATAGAATCATTAAATCATTTTCAATACTTGAACCCATTTAACTCTGAGGCAACAAATGATTAGTATTTAATAGAATACAAACAGGATTTTTTTTTATCAAATAACCTATAAGGGATTATATGCCATAAAACCCAACCAACCAACCAGCCAACCAATTATACGTCTTTTTATTTCCTTTTTATGATTTTTCCGATTTTCTCATCTGTTTTTAATAGTTATGGACTTCTCTCATAATTTTGTCTTCTTTTTTCATGACTGTTTTCGTGATGTTAAAGTGATATATAGCAGTGACGAAGGAAGAAACCATAACACTTGGTTATGAAAATATAACTCAGATTTTATTCTTTAAAGCCTTTTATTCTTTAAAGCCTTTTCCGTGGTGTGAGAGAGACAGACGGAGACAAACAGAAAAGGAAGGAGACGAATACAGGTTACTATATTGACACATAACTTCTTTTTAGGACGCTGTCTCAGGCGGGGTGCCCAGCCGCTCGCTGGTGCTCTCCGTGACTGACCGCTCTCTTCTGGCTGCAAGCTGAGACTGACACAAGACTGAGACTGCCCGTATCATATGGGCATCTGCATATATCATTTCATAACATCCACACATTTCTGTTCAACCACGTGACTTCTTCCGCTTATTTACACAGGTTCGTCCTGTGCAGAGGAATCTCTGACTGATGGCTTGGTCAAGGGTTAATATGCAACAAAAGTTGGGTATTATTTTTATCTTCTGTTCATCTTTAAACCCATTTTTATATTCTCTTTATTCCTCATTACTTCTAACTCTGCGGGTGATTCTGGGATGAGTGCAATGAAAGCTCAAATATACCCTGGTAATATCTATTTATATTCTTTCCCATTTCTAATAATTCATTCAGTGATACATCATCATCATCATCATCATCATGTTGCACTGCTAGCACAGATTTCCCGGGATATCTTCTCTGTCTTTCTCTCGCCATTCGTCTCTATCATCCTTCGCTTCCAGCAGGTCTTCTTGACTATATCCTGCACCCATACAGAATTATTGTACATAATTTCTAGTTGATCGCCCAACACTTGCACATCCGTGTGAAGGGGTCTATAGAAAAACGTCGCTTATGAGTTCGTCTTTACTTCTACAGCAGTGTCCTGCATGTCTTGGTCGTTTAATTTGGAGGGTTTTGATGATGGGTGGTAGGTGGCCGTACAGCAGCTGTTTTGGGGATGTTGATTCCAGGATTTGTTCAGTATAGCTCGTAGCATTCTTGCACAATTCCCGTCTAACTTTTTCTCTATACGCTCAGTCAACGTCTATGTGGTGCATCCCTATAGTAGAATTGTCACGACTGCTGTTTGGAAAAAATTGCGCCTAATTCTATCGAATGTTGAACTTCCATATGATCGATAACCTATCGATAGCAGTCCATGCCTTCGCCTAGTCACATATTGATGTCATTTTCAATAGATGAGACGCTGCTTCTGTGGTTGGTTAGTTTGGTCACTAATTTCAGAGAGATACCATTTAGTGTGGAGATCTCCTTTTTGATTAAAATACATGTATTCTGTTTTGTCTGCATTGACATGGACACCAATGCCACCTGCACTCTGCTCGAGACTATGCAGTTGGGATTTGGCTTAGGTTGATGTATTTGCCAGACGAGCCACGTTATCTGCGTAGTCTTTGTCCATACAGGAACGAAAAAGCAAAAGAAATACGACTGAATGTGATGTCCAAAACTTTGACAAATGTATCTAAAGATAGAGACTTCGGCTAAAATAGAGCCAAACCATTACTTTATATTAGATAATATTGATGTACTTTGAGGCAAATTACTAAGAAAAAAACAATAGTGAAACTAAAACAACAACAACAACAATAATTCAGATAATAATTCAAAAATGATGATAAGACTCATTTCTTAATATCGTCCAAAACCTTAAAGATTCACTGGCTTCTTTTTCTTTCGTTTTTCTTGATGTACGGACAGAATGAACCAAATGAAAGAAACGTTTATTCACTTTGAGTCTTACATAATGTAAAAAATCTCTTTCTCTCTCTCTCTCTCTCTCTCTCTCTCTCTCTCTCTCTCTCTCTGGATATCAAAGCTATGATTCAACAGTATTCGTTAGTGACTAACCATACAGACTATTCAGTTCATAGAAAATTATCAATTCAAATAGAAAAAGACCCTAATACCCGAAATATCTTAGAAAAAAACGTAAATATTTGATTGGGTGATTGATTGATGTAACGTCGTTGGTTGTTAAGTGGAAATAAGTCGGTCACATGTGACGTCAGATTGATGAACGTATGTCTGAAAGTTCAAATTACTCGCCCCAAAGACAATATTTGGGAAAAGACCAAAAGGAAAAGGAAGATAAATGGATTGGGAAAAAGTCAGTCATGGATGTAGAAAAAAAAAAGGAATTGAATAGAATGAAACGTGAAAGAAGAAAGCAATGAGAATTTTGTAAAATATCATTTAATGTCAAATTATTTGACAATATGTGCTTAAAAAGTATCGAGTATGAAGCTCTATTTACCAAAACTAAAGTGAACAATTAAAGAAATTTGAATTTTCTCCAAAATAGCCCTCTTACCATACAAAAGACGCCATCTCTTTTGCTATGTGATGAAGATCCGGCATTTTATTTTTCATCCTCAAGTCTCTGATCCTTGATAAGTATTTTGAGTTTAGAAAACAAGAAAAATGTCACACAGAACGAGGACTGGTGAGTGTGAAACGTTACGCCCTCACCCCCCCCCACATTATCTCAGTCTTCTTCTAACCATTTCACTTCTTAGCCGGCCGGTGATCAACTAGTGGCTGAGGGGGCAACGCACATTTCTTGTCACCACACAAGAATACGATCGAGGGAGACAGGAGAAAATAGAAAGACAAACGAACAACAAAGCTTGGGGTTACCAAGAGCAGAAAAGAGGTATTGCAACACTATATGCATGTGCAGACTATCGCTAGCGTGGGTTACTAGCGAAAATTCCACAATGCTACTGGGATCAGACATCTTGAGACTCTTCTTCACTGGACCCTATCTTGTCTCCTCGCCTCTCTGCTCGGTGTCTGGTGTTGACTGCCCCTCCGTGGATCCACGCCAACTGCCTCTGCTCCTGTCCAACTACCAACTCTGTCTACTGGGTCGCGTCGTCAACTCTCGTTCTCGGGTCCCCTTACCACTTCCGGATACGGCGAGATTTCATGTCCAAGAATCCTTTGTCTGGTTTCGCGCCAAAACAGACTCGTCTGCTTTGGCGGCCTGCCCCCATAGTGCTACATGAGTATGACTTGCTAGACTTGTACATTCCTGTGTTTTGTCAAAAACATTTTGTTCAAAAAGTGTCAAGAACGGGATCATAATTATATTTTAAGCTGGCTCTTAATTCGTCTCGACAACAGTCTATAAATTTGGGCATTATCACTTTATTTACATAAGCTCTGCCCACCACAACTTTCTTTAAGATTTAACTTTTGAAAATAGAAAAATTAAAGCTTTAGTTTCGATATGTTTAGATCACTCTCCGTAATTTATATAAAGATAGAATGTTTCTATTGTTAATAGGTTGAAAGATTGTTCGCTTTAGCAGATCCCAAGATAATACAAGGTCTGTCAGAAAAGTAACGACATTGGGTGTGCTGTGTTAGTTATGAGCGAAAGAGGTATAAGTGGATTACGTTATCATATAACATGAAATCTCGGGAGTGTATAACTGTAATTTTAGCTTTTTACAGCTATGGCATTTTTTTCACATGCTTTTGTTACATCTCTTCTTTTTCAGGTCGCTCAGCTATGAACACAAAGGAACGATGAACACCGAGCAACGAATGAAACTGAAATTTTTGGTCCAGTTGGAGAAAACTCAGTCACAAGCACTTAAAATGCTTGAAATGTTTGGAGATGATACCATGTCGCACACACATGTTTTGGGGGGCGCGAGAAATTGATAGATGACTCCAGAAGCGGGAGGTATTCAGTAAGTTTCTACGTCTACTGTTCAAATTATCGCAAGTCAGCTGAACATGAAAAAGGAAAGCGTTTCAAAAGATTACTACTGAAGATTTGTGCATGCGAAAAGTCTGTGCAAAATGATGCCCAGACTGCTAAATGAAGATCAGAAGGAGCACAGCATGCAGATGTGTCTGGACATCATTTATCGACTTCAAATTGAATCAGCTTTATTTTGTGGTTACTGAATGAGAAATAACCAAAACGGAGTTAGGAAATGAAATTGATATCTTTATAACATTAAACAAATACAATACTCCCAAACAGCGTGAAGAAGCTACTCACTGCTAGTGGTGACTGCTGAGTCAGCATAAATCACCCCCTCACAATAGTGTCCAACGCTTTTTATGACGAATGGGACATGCCCATTAATGTTCACTGGCAGGATATATAACATCGATTTTTGAGTAGAGCGCGGAAAACAAGAGCCAGAGTAGTCAGTGGAAGTCTCTGACGTCACCGAGATCGGAGACAGTCAAAGTGAAAACTCAAAGTTATGTTGATCATGCTCCTTCGATGAATCGTCCAAAACGAGTTCTTGCCACTGAGCCAGATGATCAATCAGCATGTTTACAAGGAGATCCTGCTGTGTATGCTTCATTCAGTGCCCTAGAAGAGACGATAGTTGTTGTAGGACAAATCGTGGCTGCTTCACCACGAAAATACCGTAAGCATCTGGCAGTTCCTTGCTGAGAAGGACATGACCGTACTGGAATAATCTCTCTATTTACTTGATCGTGCTCTGTGCGATTTTTTCCTTTTCTCCAGACTCAAAAGAATCATCAAGAGGACCCGTTTTGAGGACATGAACTTAACGACTGCACTGAGAAGCATCCCAGAAGAATCCTCCGAGCAGTGCATAGAAACGTGGCCGAGAAGGATATCAAATTATATTAGACGCGAGCGGGGATTACTTTGAAAGCTATACCATCTAGTTCGTTATTTGAAATTGAAATAAATTGTTATGTCACTAGTCTTATTACTTTTAAGATACACTTCGAATTAATAATAACTTACGGTCAAATTTCAGAGAGATTTTATATCAGAATTATACCCTCTTACTCTTCACAAACACCATAACGATTTTGATGATAAAATCAACTTTCCTCCATTTTTTTTTCTTTTGTTACTCGCCGAAATTTTAGTTCGGCTCTACTCTTATAATCTTCTGGGACGTCGATGCATTTGGGCGGGAAAAGGTTGAACGATATAAGTCATCACCCTGGAAAGTTTCATTGCATCCAATCAATTCTTTGAATGAATCTTTTGAATGACCAAAAAATGTTACGTATTGTTTTACCACGACAAATTTAAATAATTTACCTTAAGGTGGTTTGAATAAAGAGTTTTCCTTCTCCTATCCTGGTTGCCTAACCAAGGTTAAAGAACTCATTTTGATCCTCTATTTATCAATAGCTAAGAGAAGAACAGATGAATTCATCCAAAGGGCATTAGCACGAAGTGAATCGCAGTCTCTCAAGTATTTTAACTTAGGTCACCGATGCCATTTTTAATGACAATAACCGTTACGCTAAGCACGCCTTTAAATTATAGTGTGTATATGTGCATTACATTGAGAAAAATACGAGACTCATTTGTAGGGATTACATCTTTTGCCTGCTAAATAGTACTTCTGATGGTCGCTAGGTGGCGTAACCAAAGTAGCATATAAAAGAAACGCCCACCTAAGTCAAATCTCTCATTGGTCCTGCCTCGACAATCACGAGCACGTATCAGTGTGTGTGTGTGTGTATGTGTTTCATGTCTACACCTGAACGTCCCACAAACCTTCTGTCGTATGGCGCACGATATCATACCTTAACATAATTTCTTCACACAACAAATTTTATTCGATAAGGGACTCTTAGCTTATTCAAGAAGACCTTTAAGGATATTCCTTTATACAACTCTTTATAAGATTTTCATGAATCTCATGTCATTTTTTTGTATTCGTTGTAGTAGCTTTGCTGGAGTAATAAAATATATTACTGTTAATTCGCTGTGAATTGTTTTACATTGTTGAGTACGAGGAAATCTTAAACCATAATACGTTTCCTCTGCTACAAGTTCGAATTGTCTTTATTTCACACTCAATTTTTTGTAGTGGTGAGTTATGATACTCGGATACTGCAAATATATAAAGACAACCCTCAAGCGTTCAATACAATAGCCCACTCCATTAAAAATAAATGATCTAAACGACGTGATGCAAAAACACAATCTTCTAATTCGAAAGGACAAGTCTTCAACAAAATTAACAACCGACATTCTGACATATATAAATTCTTCAACAAAAGAAACAACCCGACTCATACAACTTTCCGACAAAAGAACAAAAACAAAACATAATTTTCTCACCTCGAAACATACAACAGAATTTATTTCAACACACGAAGCGAAACTTAGTAGTATTACTACTACTATTCTGTCACCAAGAGACGTTTCTACCTTATGCATTCCACAGAATCACAATCTTACTTGCATGATAGGGCTCGTTTTCCTTTACCATTTTCCCGTTCCACTACTGACCGGCAGCTTTAACATTTCGTCTCCCACTGACATACGACTGCTAGAATTTACACAGGTCAAGGAACAAAACCCTTGGGCTGACGAATTTCAATACTGAAAAGGTACGTCTTGACTGACCACGGTATCTTTTTATCAGATACACGAAATATATACCGACATTTTTCAAACAAAGCTGACAGCTAAAAATATATAATTTAATTCACTGGTTAGTCACTTACAGCCTTAATCATAATTCGATATAATATTTTAGGTGTTTGAATAGATAAACTAGAAACACCGAACAACATGCCAAAAGCGTTGATTTACAGACTTTAAAAGATGGATTCAACGAGCAAACAATATACCAAAAATAGACCCATCTGCCATAGACTCAAAAAAGTTTTTTAAAAATCCAATCAGCGAGATCTATTAAAACAATAGATTCAACTGGCATCGATTCACAGACGTTTCAAAAAGAATTTCAAGAACTACCTGACATCTGAAAGCTCAATTTAATGAAAACAAATACAGCACAAAAATCCCTTCGAAAATCGACTTTAAATCTCAGACATCGTCTACAAAAGTTACTAATAAAATACACTTAAACATGATAGAACACGGTACCAATTCAACACATTACGAGCATTTAACTTGAGTTTAATAACAAATAAAGCATTTTAATTGTTGTGCATTTGAGTCACCAATCTCAAATTCATATTCAACACAAAACAGGATAAATTGGAAAACAACCATTATCTGCACGCTATATACTTCAATTCACTGTCAGTTGTTTCAATGAGAAACACGCTTCTGCCACTGGCAAAAATTCATCTTTAGGTTATTGATACAGATCCTGCTCCACAAATATGGTCAAGGAAGATAAATCCACCTGGAAATCCAACTATTTCTTCAAAATCATTTCAAAGAAATATTTAGTTATCTCGCGCATCAGAAATTTCAACTACACTACTGAAGCAGTTTGCACTTTCACTCACATAAAAAAAAAGATATTTCAACGATTCAAAAATTTCCTTCGTTTCACTATGAACAGCTTCACCCCCTTAAAACACTTTTACAATTTGTCGACATAACCTGCCTTCAATTTGGAATGAGTATTGTAGGGATTGCATCCCTTGCCTGCTAAATAGTACTTTTAATGGTCGCTAGGTTGCGTCATGGCATTTTTGTATTCGTTTAAGTAACTTCGCTCGGGCAATAAATATGTTATTGTTAATTGATCTGGAATTGTTTGACATTGTTTAGCACGAGGAAACCATAATACATTTGCTCTGTTAAAAAAGTCCGAATTGTTTTCATCTCACACTCAAATAATTATTGCGATGATTTATGATACTCGGACACGGCAAATATTGTTACATATTGACCTTTGATAGACGCGTCAGAGATTTCGTAAGTAGGATGCACCTGTGTAGACAGGGGAACGGCAGAAACGGGTTGCGTGAGTTAGGAAACGGAAGTGGAATGCGTGGGCATTATGAATATCATATAAGCACACAGTTTCAACCTCCACAAGACAGGCGGTCAGTCAGGAGAAGCGGGCAGATTCGGAGAGCAGTCACTGAGTGTCCAGAAGGGAGCAGCTGAGAAGCAGAAGAAAGGCTCTAAGTATGTCTCCATACGGTGCAAGGATAGCAGCCGAGTCTTTCGTTAGTCTTCATCAGTCTTCGTCTCTTTGCGTCTCTCAATCGCTTTTAGCATTTCGACCCTTTTTAGTAATAAAGAAGAGAGTTCTAAACAAGTATTGTTGTTTCTTCATTCTGATATGCAACAATATACAAAGACAACCCTCAAGCGTTCAATACCGTATCCCACTACATATTCAATAAATTAGGTAAATTTTTCCGAAGTTGGCAACAGGAAGAACTGTTCAGAGTTGCACCTTTTCAAGGAAATCGATCGTGATAGTTTCTAGCATGTCCCAGAATAATGTCAGCAAGACCTTCTTTAATCACCTCTGCGCCTGGAACATTTTCTTCATCAGACATTCGGTGGGTATCTACTCGATGGACTGTTCTTTGGATTCTACCTCAAAGTAGCAGATCTATTTTTGGCCCATTTTAACTAAACCATGCTTCAAGGGAAGTCTCTGTGGTATAATAGCTCAAGCGCTAGACTGCGGCCTCGAAGTTAGCGAGTTCGAATTCCTGTCATGCTGTTAGGTTGACTTTCGAAGTAATACCCTTTGGAAAAGTATGAAGACCCTCCCTAGCCTTGGATTAGATAATATCAACTATTCTTCCACAAGCGATGGCTTAGGTATTAAATAACCAACGAAGGTTGATGCGCTATTAAACAAAGAAACCAAATCAAACTAACCAAAACATGCTTCTCTGTACATATCACACAATCTCCTATAAATTTCTCTGGCTTTACACTTCTTAGCCACCAAATATTTGATGACAGACTTCTGTTCAAGCCTGAACCACTCTGTTTAATTTAATAACATTTTAAAACAAATATGTTTTGTAAGATTATTACAATTTTGTATTGAAACCAATTCCAAATAATTCAGAGTTTACATTTATGAGAAAAAAATTTGAAAAAAATGTATTTTGTTTCATTCAAAAAATTCACTATATCTATTGAATGTTTATCGTAAATACATAGGAATAGGTGAGGGTATAGGAATAAGTGAGGGTATAGGAGAGGTTCAATAAAATGACAGCGAAGAAGCTGGGGTGAGAAAAAGAGCAGGAGGGTTGCTAAATTAGGCTTGTATATCGTATATGTGACTCAGAAATTTCCTTGCAATTTCGTTTCATTCCCTTTATTTTTACCCGAAGGCCCTACATATTATGAGCATTCTAACCTCACTGCAGAAAATTTTCTTATTTGAACTGTTTTATTCTGTTTAATTCATTTTCCAATTTTACCACTTGTATTTATTTCGTTGATGCAGAAATAATTGAGGATTTTGCTATTTTCAAATTTGATGTTTATTTTGGAATCAAATATTATTTATGTTCATGTAATATACGATTTTAAAGCGCAAATATCACTCTATTGACATTATTACTTTATTTTTGCTGTGTATTCTTGTTTATTCTTGCAATCAAATTAAAGATTAGAAAACATTCAAGAAACTTAATTGTATGTGTTCAAAAAGTAGTGGAAACTGCTCGTAATATCACTCAAGTCAGGAAAATGTCAATAAACAGCTCCAAAATTTTCATAACAAGGAACAAGAGTCCTGAAGGTGGGTAAAGTATCAGACCTCCTTCTGTGATTGAAGATCATTAATAAAGCCGACTCGGATAAATCAACACAAGAGATTGCAACACCGGGTTTCAATCCCAAGTCGAGTCATACCAAAGACTCAAAAAAGCACTCGATGCGTCCTTGCTTTACACTCAAAGTTATAAGGTACGTATCAAGGGTAAAGTGGAGCAATCCAGAAAAAGAAGTAGAGCACTCTCCTACACCTCGGTGTAGTAGCTATTGAAAATTTAGCCTTCGGGTCACCCTCGACGACGGTCTCCCTCAAATACGGTCGCAAACATTATTTACTTATATAACAATTGTTCAAAATTTTCACCAAAGTGGAAAAACAAAAAGTTGAACAAAAATATATTTTTAATTCACCATGACTCTCTTTACTGCTTTTCTTTTGTCCAACGAAAGCTAATCTCTATCTATTGATAGTCTACCACAGCCGACGGCATTTCGTTCAGTGGCTAGACTAAGGGGAAGTACCAAAATACTTACCTTAACCAATGCTGCATGAAAAGAAGTTCATGATCACTGTTTGGTGATCAGCCAAATGGAATCATCACAACAGAAAAGAAAATAACAAAAAGCATCAAAAACTGCTACGTTTACATGCAATAAAGAAAAACCATTTTATCTGTGACAACACTCAACTGCATATCACAAATTACTTGACATAAATTGAACTAACAGGGCTGTTCGACTGACTGCTACTTTATCAAGTATCTCACCAACATCAAGCAAGAAAAGCTTTAAAATCTTTCGAAGAATTCATTCGTCCATGACTCCAGAATTCTATCGGAATAAATAGATTAGTTTATTGTTGGTAACGATGAGTAGATATTGATAGTGTTTATTCCGATCAATAACTTTAAATCTTAGCTGAGATATACTGTTTTAAAGTTAATGGTTCAAAACTACACCAAACTATTTGAAAGTCAGACTTTCTAAAACATTTGACAGGTGTTTACTTTGCACCACGTCTTCTCACTATCTTGAATCGGTCTTGTATAAGACTTACTTCTAGTTCCATCTGGAATAGTTTATATCAACTTGTTCTCGTCAATTCCTCTCTCAAATTCATATAAACAATTACGTTAATTGCGGAAACGAAACCAATGAAGAAAAATACATGAAGTTACTGTCAATTCAGGCTTAAAGCAACGGTTACAGCTTACTTACTAAACTTAAGCAGCAATAAGCTTACACAAGACAGGGAACCATTTAAGCTAATACCGGAATTAACTTGATGCCTACGGGCTAGAAAAAGAAATCAATCTTAGCAAATGATGGGCATCGCGTTGTAATGTAATAGTTAACAAGCTTGTCCCGCAGAACAATTATAAATGAGTAACAGAGTTCGACCCTCACGAGGTGCCTCATATTGAGGTAAATCTAAGATGTGACCCTGCGATGACCCTGTTCAGTTGGGTGACCACTGAAAGCATCCCGAAGCCTGTGTACCAGATTATGCAAACGTTACTAAATTCAAGAGCAATTTATAGAGATATTCATAAACAAATACACAGTCTTGCATGAATATGTGTAGAAATATGCTACATTGCATGAAATCAATATGCGTGTGTGTCGGTCCACATATCCGTCACAATCATGCATAGTCGTGAGTTGATCAAAATTGGTCTCGGTGGAATACAAATTGCAGTCAAGAAGATAAGAAACGGATTTCGTTCATGACGATGTAAACATTTCATTCCATTTTCTTGAACCTCATTAACAAGCGATCTTGTTAAGTACCTATATATCACTAAAATCCTCATCCTCGATACGCAAATACACACACGCTCACGCACACACACACACACACACACACATATATATATATATATATATATATGGCGGGTGAGTGTTTGTTTGGATATTTTTATAGCCTCATTTAGGACATACAAATGCAACGACGTTGCTTCTTTTTTGTATATCATTTTTAATTGTCCCAAAAACGTTTCTCTTGACCTCAAAAACGAAAGTTCGAAATAGGTTGATAATAAAAGTAAAAAGTTGGCGACCATAGTCGAGGGTAACCCGAAGGCTCCCTTTTCGATAGCTACTACACCAATGTGTAGGGGAGGGCGCTACTCCTTCCCTGGATTGCTCTACTTTACCCTTGATCCGTACCTTATAATGCTGAGTGTTAAGCAAGGAGGCATCAAGTACCATTTTTTGAGTCTTTGGTATGACTCGACCTGGGATTGAACCCAGGTCTCCCGGGCCATTGGCGAACACTCTAACCCCTAGGCCAATAATAATTACAAGTAATTGAGAATAAATATATAATTATCATTATATTTATATGCATATATTACAAAAATTTTATTATATATATACAATGGGAATTTTTGTAATATATGCATATAAAGAAGATAGATAGATAGATAGATAGATAGATTCTTGTAACAAGAAGAAAAAGGAAAGAAAAAATATATAAATGGATGAGAAAGATTCATTACTAAATACTATTTCAAGTCCATCGACACGTTTCGACGGAATTATCTTAGATATGAAATTACGAAAATTTCAGGTAGAAAGTGTTTTAGGTCATCTTAAGTGTGCGAATTATTAGTTTAAAATAATGGTTTGGACGATAGAGAAAAATATACGAAAAAGATTATGTCAGGAAACGTAATTTTTTTAAGAGCTTAAGGAGAAACAAGTCGGTTTGTATTGGTAGAGAATGAAAGAAAGAAGAAATGAGGAAAAGGGGAGAAAGAAAGAAGAAAGAAGGGAGAGAAAAGGAAATAGTGTGAAGAAAGGGGTAATATTGTGGATAGATGGAGTCTAGTTGGAAGGTGGATAGAAATAGCAGTTTAATTATCGTTGTTTGTGTAAGTTGAAATCTTTCAACATTATTTTAGCTAATTAAGGAGATATTTTATAAAATTCTGGTCTCTGTTGTATTGTGTTATAATGTGAACTAGCGGAAGATTCTTTGATTCTACGTTTGTTTTTACCGTGAATGAATGCGATGATTTCAAATATTCAGGCAACATCGCATTCGTTCATTTCTTTTCCATTTTATATCTACAGCAAGTTTTTGCTAATACAGGATGGTTCTCTTGTTAATTTGAGCATTTGGTTTTGTTGGAACAATCTTGCTTCATGTGGTCTCTGTTTAGTCGAAATAACTCCAAGACTCATGTGTGACAACACACGTGCTTTATTGCTGCCATCTTTTTCTGATTGTGTCCCAGTAAAAAAGCCCCTTAAGGCATTACCAATATTGGGCCGCTTATGTATATAAGTCGACCAACAGTCTTGGTCTTTCTGGACACGCCTTCGACATCTTGGATGTCCAACGCAACTTTCCTCGTGGTGTCCATATTTATGACATTGAAAACACCTCAAGGGTGGCAGTATCTAATTTTCACTTCCCTTGGAATTTTAGGTTTGTTAGATGCATATATTATTGCTTCGCCACCCTTCCTGATGATTATCTTTTAGTAATCTGCGACTCTCGGCTTTCCTTAGTCAGTTTTATTTCTTCTAATAACTTCCTTTGATGTATTAATATTTTCATTTTTTTGCATTTTAAGTTGTGGAAAGTTTTCAGTTTGAATAGATTTTTGGCATGTTTTTGCTTTCCACCTCTACAAGTAGATGGATGCTTCTAATTTTATTCAAAGTTCACCGGTTCACTCTGCAAAAGATCACTCTTTCAATCAAGGAAGGAGACAGTTTTGCCAAAGGAGTTTCCTCCAGTGATTTAATTACAATAAATATTGAGAATTCTATTGCTCTAATTTATGTATCGGATTCAGAGAGATTCCATTTTAGTTTTTTGTTGATATTTGCCACATGTGTAGTCTATTTTTTTCGCTGGTCCTGTGCTCCACCTCCCATCAGGGAGTCCAACTTCAACAGGAAATTTTCCAAGAGGGATATCCATTCGCCTTGGTAAATACGGAGATAAATCTAATATACACGTGGAGAGAGTAAAATTTCGAGCCCCTGTCAATTTCAGATTGTCAGTATCCAATATTAAGTGTCCAAATTTTTAATAATGATTAAAGTCCTGTTTTTTCTAAACATGACTGACCCTTAGCCACCGCCTTATAGTCTTCAAGCATTACAGGAGGCTACCCACAGTTAACAGACAATCTCGATGGGGAAGGGTTTTACTCCTCTCCAGACATACAATCGGTTTATTCTACAGTCCCAACTGACAGAGTGACAGACAAGTAGAAAGTGATTACAACATAAGGGATCCTATCATTTGTTACGAGTATTTTCATGTTGAAAATATTTATGTTTCATATTGACGACATTGTTATAATTCATACTTGACTAAAACGGATTTAACAATTGATTTTCACAGTTTGAGGAAGATTCCACTGTCTTTTCTGTTTTATCATTTTAATCATAAGTTGATCTTTTATTCTTGTTTTTAACCACAATGTGAAATGTAAACTTTTTCTTCGTTGTTGTTATTACCTTTATACAATTCACTTTTTTTCGTTTCTTTAATCGTTTAACTTAAAGATTACTAGATTGGATTGCTATGATTACCGAATTTTCTCTGGTGACATAATGGAAACACAATAAGATTTCTTTTTTACTTACAATATAATTATAATGAAAAACTGAGACTTTACTTTGTATCCTTCAAGTTAGCTAAACTAAATCTTTATCTTTTTGTTTAACTGTAAAAAGTAAATATCAGACTGACAATTTCATAACCAAAAACAAATGTTATCACTTTTTCCAGAGAATTTTGTTCAGTCGATAATCGTGTTTTGTGTTATCTCGTTATTTATTGGTGCAGTAAAAAGCGGAGTAAATAAAATTTAGGATTGGTTTGAGTTATCAAAAATCCCAGCCGTAATGTTTAGTTTATAGGATTTGTTTTATAGGATTTATTTTATTGGATTTGTTTTATAAGATTTGTTATATAGGATTTGTTTTATTGGATTTGTTTTAATTAATCTTGAATAAAGTCATTCCACTACAAATAGTAGTTATCTTTCTGGAGGAATTATTAATGAATTATTAATGAATGGGGTTAGCAAACTAAGCATACGAAACCTGCATTATTATTATTATTATTATTGTTGTTGTTGTTGTTATTATTATTATTATTATTAGAGTTTTTCACATCAGCGTTAGCTGATGGTCTTTCATTGGAATTTGAGTGACAGCAAGTCTCCTCAAGTCCCCTGGACTCTTCTCAGTATTCTGGCCGTTCTCAGTAAAGCTGTAGTTTGGATGGTCTCCACTCTTCCGCTAACTTCCTAGTCCTCCAGTCCCTTTAGTAATCCTTTAGTTACTCTACCAAAAGCACCAATTACAATTGGTATAATTGGCACCCGCATGTTCCATAGTTTTTTCAATTCCCTAGCAAGATCGAGGCACTTATCCTTCTTTTCACATTCTTTCAGTTTTATTCTGTGGTCAGCCGGGACAGCAAAGTCGAAAATTTTGCAATTTCTCTTTTTTATTTTTGTTGATCATTATTATTATTATTATCATTATTATTATTATTATTATTATTAAGTTCCAAATTGAACGGGAAATTGGTTAGCGAAATTGTTGTTACCGCAACAGCGTAAATTCCCTAACTTGCAGTAAAGTCCTTAATAATTTTGCTTTGAATATTAATATAATTTTATGTTCTTATTGTTAAATAATCAAGAATCAAAAGTTCTATTTGTCATCATTATTGAATCCAAGGAGATCGTATGTGCTGGATTAGTTTGTTGTTCTAAATGAAAAGCTAAGCCAGAATATTAGATGGTTTATCGGAAAAATTGTGCGTGACGTAATTAAATATACGGGAAATTGAACTGTTATTGGTTTTCTAAATCCAGATTTGATGAATTCTCAGAAGAAAAACTACTTGTCAGGATTTCACGGTTTGCTGCGTCGATTGGATCATGGATTTTAATCAACATTTCGAATAGCAATGTCCACAGTCAGTTTTACCGTAGGTGGTTTAATTACCTGGGCGTAATTAGGAGGTTTGTTGACACACTTCCGTAGAAGTTTGCTTTGCATGATCTAATTCAAACATAAGAATATTGAACACATATACGTACACATCATACGCAAAAAAATCTACGCTGGAGGTTTAACATCGCATATATATAAACATTGCAATAACCCATAGGCTAAACTGTTTCATAGAGACACGCTCTCTTGGATGTCTGCCATTAGATTTATAAGATTTAATGAAACAAGTATTTATTGATTTGAGTAATTAGAAATTGGAATGTGACTGAACGTTTTGTATGCTGAAGGAAGCAAAACATTAGATAATTCCTCATGTTAATTTACCACACACACAACCAACACACAAATGTATGTGTGTGTGTGTGTGTGTATGTGTGTGTGTGTGTGTGTGTATGTGTGTGTGTGTGTGTGTGCTGAAATTTATAAGTCAATAAGTCCTCGGCCAAAAGGGTGAAAAAATTATTTATTTTACGTAACAAATATTTTAACACACACACACACACACACACACACACACACACACACACTATATATATATATATATATATATAGAGAGAGAGAGAGAGAGACAGACAGACATGACAAATAAGATTTATTTTGTAATTTATTGTGAACGTTTATATTTATATATAAGAGAAAGTTCGTCTCTATCAAAGGAAAGTAAATATACATCATCCAAATGTTCCTGGCCTCTTTCAAAGAAGTTTTCTAGACATTCTCGTATGTGAAAAGGAAAAGTTAATTTTTCTAAAATTTTGTCTATCGACTTTAATCAAACTTATACTAATGTAAGACTGTTGCTCAAATACTTATTTTAACAAAAACTCATGCGTATACATACACGTACCTGCACGGACGCACACACACAATTATATATATATATATATATATATATATATATATATATACGAGGTCTGGCTTAAATGTAATGGGACTGGGTGTGATGTGTGACTTTAGGGCAAAATAGAGATAAGGGAATTGTTTATCATATAATATGAGTGTATATTCTTGGGAGTAAATAATTGTAATCTTTGCTCTCTACAACCATTTGAACTTTTCATTTCTTTTTCGTTTTTTTTTTTTTCTTTCACGGGTTTTTCTTTACACTTCCTCCTTTTCAGTTTTTCAGTTCGTTCAGTTATGAGTTTTGAGAAACGAATAATGAACAATGAATAAACCTTACATTTTCTGTCCAGTTGAAGAAAACTCCGTCACAAGCTCTAGAAATTCTTCAGCAAATGTATAGGGATGGTACCATGTCGTACACACATGTTTTTGAGGGGCGCAAGGAGTTGAAAGAAAACTTCTTGAGCGGGAGGTTTTCAATAAGCTTCAATGTCGAGCGGGCAAGGCAGGTGGTGTATAAGGATCATTGGTTGACTCTTCAAATTATCGCAAGTCAGCTAAACATAAAAAGGACAGCGTTTCAAAAGATTATTACCGAAGTTTTTCGCATGCGGATGTCTGTGCAAAATGGTACCCAGACTGCTCAATGAAGATCAGAAGGAGCACTGCATGCAGGTGTGTCAGGAGATCACAGAGGGTCTTCAAATTGAACCAGCTTTGCATTGTGGGGTCATCACTGGTAATGCAACATCGATTTTTCAGTTAGACGCGGAAACCAAACGCCAAAGCTGTGAGTGGAAGTCACAGAGGTCTGAAACAGTCAAAGTGAAAACTCACAGCCATGTTGATCATGCTCCTTCAATGAATCGTCTACAACGAATTTATGCCACAGGGCCTGACGGTCAATCAGCAAGTTTACAAGGAGATTCTGCGATTCGTTCAGTGTCAGAGAAAAGACCACAATGCTTACAATGCCGTGAGCATTTGGCAGTTCCTGACTGAGAAGAACAAGGCCGTACTGGAACAACATCCCTATTTACTTGATCTAGCGCTGTATGACTTTTTTCTTTTTTCCAGACCCAAAAGGGTTATCAAGGGAACCCGTTTTTAGGACATGGAAGCTATCAAGATGGCTGTAACGGTCATCTTGATGGATTCAATCCCGGTCTCCCGGGCCATTGGCGAACACTGTACCAATTAGGCCAATGGATGGATATCTCTCTCTCTCTCTCTATATATATATATAAATATATATATCCCTCCTTTCATATTCACATTTATACCCTCTTAATCCTTTCCTCTTTTTGCTAAACTTTAGAAAAAATTATTTTCTCAGTTGAAAGAGTTCTGTCAATAAGAAAGAACGAAATATTCTGAACTGAATCCGTTGTCTGTTTTTAGTATATCAACTTGTCCATTTATTTTTTATCATCTTGACAGATCTACCAAAAATATCTTCCTTTTCTCCATATATATATATATATATATATATATATATATATATGTGTGTGTGTGTGTGTGTGTGTGTATAAATTAAATAATAATGATCAATAATAGGATAGATACATAGTCATGCGATAAACGGATGGTATATATATATATATATATATATATATATATATGTGTGTGTGTGTGTGTGTGTGTGTTTTGAGGCGTTTGAGATGTAATGGATACCGTCGTAGGAAATGGACGCGATGACCCAAGTTCAAATCTTGGACGAGGCTGATTAGATTTCACATAACGCTAATACCCCCAGGAAAGGTATGAATCCGACTATACTCCCACTTGCTTGGAGTAAATAGTTGGGCAGACTGTCTCTTTAATCTTGGTATAGTAACCGATCAAGGAGAAGAAAAACTCTGAATTTGAATCTGTTCAAATCCTCTTTAAATAGAGCCTTTGTCTCACATCCTACACATACGGAGGGGGTTGGTAAACGTGTGTCTGTGTCTCTGTGTTTATAAAGGATGTAAACCTAAGGATAAGAGAGTAGAATTTATCAGTCTGACCTCGAAAAAGTTATAAAGAAACCCAAAACCGTGTTCTGTATGCCACACTCTGTGTAAACAATGTATTAACTTGCGCTAAACTATAAAAACAAATAAAACGTCCTTTAAATAAGAATAATTATCTTTAATAAAAGCCATTCTACGTTACTATGTATTTTTAAAATCCATATGTAAAATGGATAGTACTACAAGTTATTCCTCATTTCAGAATTTTTAAAAATTTGATCGTAGGTTGTTTGGGGATTGTTTGTTTGGGGATATTGTTCTTTTTTTTATTTTGTTTTCGTCATTTTTTGTTATTTGGTTTTTTGTTACTTTTTGGTTTTGTTTTTTTTGTTGGGTGGGGGGTGACTGTTTTTTCTTTTTGATATTTTTTGTACTTTTTGTATTTTGTTGTTTTTTGCAGGGTTTTTTTTTTTTGTATTTTTCGAATTACTGCCATGGTAATTCATTTCATTGATTTTCAATGATTTAGATGAATAATTTTTATCATGCAGTGTGATATTCCATCCAAGAAACGTTTAAAAGAAAAAAAATCTTGTTTACAAGAATAGTTTCTTAGAATTTTACCAACAAGAATTTCAAGCTCTTTACAATATTAGACAATCAGTGGAAGTAAATAATGGAAATGAATCCGACGATTCAGAGAAAAATTGAAAAGCAAGTTAATCCAAAGCGAATAAATTTAATCTAAAAGAAGTCAACATTATAACTTATCGGTTCTAATGAACAATCATCAAGACATAGAAAGAACGATATCGAGTGACATTAGATCACCGACGGATTTTCATTGAAATACAAAACAAGAGGGTGATTAGATATACAGAAAAAGGGCAACCGTTAAATCAATAAATCAGCGTTAGTATTTAAAAATATGTCATGTGACTGTTTAAGACAATGATGTAGAACAAACAGAACCGTCAAGAGAAAAAATAGATTAAAAGGAGAAAGAAGAAGGAAGGAAAGAAAAGAAAAGAAGAATGAGAGAGAAGGAAATAGAAGAGAGAAGAGAGGGAAGATGAAGGGAAAGAGAAGGGAGGAAAAAGCCAGAGGAAACAAGTTAACATATCATAAGTAACTAATTATTGTTAAATCAAAAATCAAAATTATGTCAATTAATATGTATATAAATCAAAAATTTAAAAAGTAGTAAAACAGTAGTTGTAAGAGAAAGGTGTATGAAGTTTTACTTGAATGTAGCAAAAGTAAACAGATAAAATATTTACTGGAGAAAGGGAAAAGAATTGAAAAAGGGGAACTCGAGATTGGTTTGGTTTGGTTTGTTGGGTTTTATGACATATCAACCTTTGTAACTTATTTAACGACAAATCCATTTTATGTAAATAATCTGTTCTATTTAAAACAATTCAGTTTAGCATAAGTACACAGTTTAATTGTCAAAAACATTTCTATTTCAAACTATTCAAGCAGTTATATGTAACAATTCAGTTACGTGTAAATACAGTTTTAATGTCGGAAATCAGTTCTATTTTAAATAAGTTAAGCATAAGCACGCAGTTTAAATGTAAGTACGGTTTAAGTGTCAAAAACACTTCTATTTCAAGCTATCCAGTTTACTCAAACAATTCAGTTTAGCATAAGTATACTGTTAGTTCTATTTAACCCATAGATAGGGCCCTATCAGGTGCTACCACTCCGGGCCAGAGTAGACCTGGGAGCGATGGCAATGAAGGGGTACTCTGCATTCCCCAAAGCTCCAGCTCTGCTGGAACCTCACCATCAGATTGTTTAGTGTCATATGCAGGACACTCTTTAGTGGGGGTCTTACCCCTCTGCAGAAGTGCAGTCAGTGTATTCTACAGCCCCAGCCGACTGGGCAACGAGATATCTGAGTGGAAAAGAACGCTGAGCTAGAAATAAGTGTGTAAGTATTAATGAGGAAATTGTGAAAATATGTATGGAAAATAATTAAATAAAGCTGGAATATATCGTTGCTATTTAAGACGATTTTCCCAAATACGGCGATGATTATTAACAGATTGACGAAGCAAAATTGTCTCAATCTTTTGTCATGGTTATAAGCTAACATAGTAGCTGCATCAAAATCGAAGTTTTCATCAGACTTACAAATTTAATGGAGAAGTGCATTATTCAGATTACCAACTCTAATATCTCTTCTATGTTCGTATATACGCTTATGAATGTTCCTCGATATTTCGCCTCAAATTTCGCCAAAGTTTCCAGACAATTAACGTAAAGTATAAAAGGCTTATATCATTGTTACATTTAGAGTATGCCACCGGACTGATTCAGGTCATTGAAAAATGCATTTATACCTCCGTAAGAGGAGAGTGTCATTCATTTATGAATTTCTGCCTTTATTTTGTCTTAATTGATCGGAGAACTTTCAATAATTTAATGATTATAAAATGATAGTTTTTTGTTTTTTGTTTTTTTTTATGTAATTTGGGTTTTGTGGAGGGGAGTTTTTTTGTTGTACTTGAATGAAGACTCTTTATTCTTGTAATCATCGTTATTTCTCAGGATTCCATTTTTTAGATTAGTTTCGACAGTATATAGGAAAAAATAACTTTAATGAAAAAAAAGCCAAATTACTGAGTATTACTCATCCTTTTCGGTGAGATTTCATAATTTCAATATTTTGTTAGTGTCACTGTCGACATTGTTATCGGTTGTAATAATTACTCAGAATCTATCAGCCCAGCCGGGTGGGGTTGTATAATACGCCGATTGTAGCTCTGCAGACCCACCCTCCAACGAGTGTCCTGATATGACATTAAACATCTTATGAAAATGCTTCTGTCCTTGAGCTTTGGGGAATATGGAGTGCCCCTTAATTACCATTACTCCCATTCTGACATGGAGTGGTAGTACCTGTTAGGGTCCCATATATGGGTCAAGTAGAACTGCTTAACCTTTTAATTGTGTGCAATCAAATGTCTGGTGTTCAATTGAATTGTTAGTGGTACATAGCAATGCTTGAAACCTTTTAACTATGTGCAAATAAAATTATTAGTTTTAGATTGCAATACTTGAAACCATTTAACTGTGTGCAAACAAATGATTAATATTAAATAGAATTATTAATACTCGGTAGCAATACTTGAAACCATTTAACTGTTTACAAACAAAGGAGTTATGGCTTGTTTAAAATGTTACCACAAACGTTTACAAATCATATCTATTTAATACAAATACGTATAAAGAGGATTTTGCATTAAATAACCTACAAGAGTTGATATACAATAAACCCAACCAACCAACCAATATCAAAATCTATCTCGTCTAGTAAACTTGCTACGTTTAATCTAAGAAAACTTAGAAACAAACCAAATCATGCTTCTTGCAAGAACACCTCATATATTGCATTGAACAACTTCCAGGAGTTCTGGGGTGCAAACTGAATATCTGTCCTAATCGGTATAAACTATTATAGTTCAAAAGGCTATTTGAATCCCTTCTAGTCAATATTTTTGTAAACTTTGACATGTACTGCATAAGTATATGTTGGCCCACCAAACACGACTTTGTTTCATTTTTCTTACAATTTTTCTTGGGTTTATCCACAGATAATCCGGACAATGAATTTGTTAGTAAAGAATAATCATCTTACGAGGATTATGTTAAAAGAAATACACGTGTTTGCAGAGATTAATCAAATCGTGCCATTGTTGCACTAAAGGAAATTTCAAAGTTATTTTCATGTTTGCTAAACTACTAGGGACTCTTTGAATAAAAAGTCTTCGATTTATTTCCATGGAAACGACGATAATCAATATGTTGCGGTCATAAAACAGAGGTGACTCACAATTTTTACAGAAATGGTGTCGTTTTCAGGAAAAATGTTGTCCACACAAAAATGTTATTGCAACAACTCTTTAACCAAAAATCAAATTGTATTTAAGGAATGTAATTATTTTTCGACGGTTCCATATACATTTTTTTTCACTTACAGAGAGTTTCTGTACTGTAGTGTTTGGTCATAAATAAAACTTGATACCTGTTTTTACTGTATGTATTATTATTCCACTAGAAATAATAAAAGGCAGATATCTTTGATTTAGAAGTGAATTATTTTTTGTTTTAAAAATTAAGGTTGTACTTATTTCAAAGCAAAAATTTGGCATATGGTCTCTTGTTATGGGCAATACTGTCTACGCATGTTGGTGAAAATTGTTTGCCAGCTAATCTAATAGATTAATCGCTACCGAGTGATGAATTTGAATCTTACGGAGTTGTGACCGTATACCAAAGCTGAGAGCTCCGCGAATTAAATAACTATATCTAATAATGTGTGTGTGTGTGTGTAAGAGAGAGAGACAGAGACAGAGAGAGACAGAGAGACAGAGACAGAGTGAGATAATTGATTTAAAAATCATCAACATTGTAAAACAAAAGGTGAAAATTACCGAGAAATAAACGTAGAAATTACAGGTGAAAACATTTGGGAAAATAACAAGAATAATTATTAGGTCTTATGAAAATTGGCAAAACGTTCTTCTAACGATTTAAGGCTTTCTGAAAAAAATGATTGAATTTTAATCTTCCTATTCAGATAAAAACAAAGTTGAACAATTATAAATATTTCGAGACAATAAAAGCCAACATTTTCCAGGGATAAAACAATACAATTCAATAGAACTAAACAAAAAATTCATTGGTAAATAAAACAGGTAGATTAACTGAGATTATTATTTTTGATGAAAATAAATCTTTCAGGAATGAAATTTTAAAACTTGTAAAATTTTCAAATATAGAAATAAAAAATGTTCTACTCTGGATCATTCTCCTTTTTAAGTCGAACCGATGATTTAAAAGGTTAAGATTGTTATCAGAATAGAAAAATCGTTCGATTTCAATAACTAAGCTAACAATTGCTTATTTATAAAGATCACAAAAAACAGATTGAAAAGAAAAATAGAAACATAAGTTATTTGATACAAATTTGATAAATATTCAAACTGTTAACACCTATAAAGAAAGGAAAATTGCAAAAAAGACATAAGACATTCGGATAAACGTAGAGGATAAATAATGTCAAAACGGACAACTCACTGAGCTAAACTACAACTATTTTGACGATTCATTTTTACGCAAGGGATACAGATGCATGCACGTGCGGGCATACACACACACACAGACACACACACACACACACACATATATATATATATATATATATATATATATATATGCGTGCGTTTGCACGCGATTTATATATATATATATATATATATATATATATATGTATGTTTAGGCAGCATTTCTTCGTTAATGCAAATTTCATTAAACATAATAGACATTTTATGCCTACATATTCTCTTTTAGATCCGTTCGAATTCCCGTATTACTTTTATCGTATTCGGGGGGAATTGATTTAGGTATTGTCCATAGTTGTATATATAAGCACTATATATTAGAAACCTGCAACCAGCACTTAATAGAATTAATTTTCAAACCAGTGCTAACGTACTTAAATGTCTTTAGCTACTGGCACTATTTACAGAATTACATTTAAAAGCAAGCGCCATAATCTCCAACAGCAAAGACGTCCTTACACAGTAGTAATTTGCTAAAACAAACGTTACATCACTTTTGTAACAGATTCTCCCCTGATGATGGCCCAAAGTCGGGCAGAAAGTACTAGGGATACATACAACTATGGACAATACCTAAATCAATTCCCCCCGAATACGATAAAAGTAATACGGGAATTCGAACGGATCCAAAAGAGAATATGTAGGCATAAAATGTCAATTATGTTTAATGAAATTTGCATATATATATATATATATATATATATATATATATATATATATATATAGCTTTGTATGAATATGTATGGAATTAAATAATGGAAAAAAATCCGACAATATAGAGAAAAATTGAAAAACAGAGTAATTCAAAGTGAAAAATTTATTCTGAAAGAAAATCGATGCTAAAACGTTTCGGTCTTAATAAACCAGCATCAGGACTTTATTTTCTTAAGTCTAGACGATGGTTTATTAAAACCGAAACGTTATAGCTTCGACTTCCTTTCACAATAGATTCTCCACTTTGGGTTATATTGTTTTTCAATTTTATATATATATATATATAAGAGAAAGAGAGAGGGAGAGAGAGAGAGAGAAAGAAAGAGAGATTAATTTTAATTATTCAATTCATCAGAATTTTTAAGAGGAAATTTCTCTAGGAAATCTGGAACATGTTATTAAAGTTCATGATTTCTGAAATTTTGCAATGGTCTCAACTTACTGATGCCAAAGATGAGCAGAAAAAAATTTATTAAATATAATTTCAGCTGATTATTTTATTATTAACACTAATGACCAAGTTTCTAATTATCGAATGAAATGTTGAAAAGATATGATAATTGTAACGTTTGTAAGCAAACCTTTATTGGTCTTGAAATAAATATTGGGTTGAGTCATAAATAATTCCTGTTTTTCCAGTTGTAACAACGCATTTCAAATTTCCAATTTTTTAAACGCAACCGGAAATTACCTGATTAAAGAGAGCCTTCACCGGTATTTCTTATTTCAATTGTGAAAGAGAGTACAACATAATTTAATCTATGATCTCACACCCCTTAAATGGAGAAATTGTTAGTGCATATATGACATGTAATGTTGTAGTCTAGCAATAACAAAATCGGTACAGTAACAGCCAAGAAAATTTGAAGCGTTTATGGCCAAAGTCTGAAACTGGTTTTCAAAGTTTCGTTCTGGCGAGACATTATTGAGAGATAAACTCAGACCAAGACTCTCATCATCAGTCGATCAAGATGCTTTAAGAGAATTGGTAGAAAGTGTTCCGTGCCAAAGTACTCAAAAATTAGGTCTTGACCTCAACGCATCCCAATCCATAACTAGTTGGCAAGATGAGTGTTTGGCTGAGAAAAATAAAGAAGATTGCATATCCATAACGACAAGTCTTCTTCCAAGGCAGAGAAATGACCGGTTTCTCAAGAATATCATTACAGGTTATGAAAAATGAGTCATTTATTATAATGGTAAATGTAAAAGGTAGTGGATTAACAAGGATGAATCTTCGCAGCTTACTCTAAAGGCGGAGCTTCATAAAGCAAATGTTATGCTGTGTATGGTAGGATCACCGTGGTAATATTCATTTTGAGCTTTCAAACCACAATAAGACACTCAGTGCACACATATACTCTTAGCAGCTGCAACTTGTGCACGAAAATCTTCTAAGAAAACGCCCGTCTATAAAAGAAACGTTGTGCTTCTCTATAATAATGCAAAGCCACATTCAGCCAAAATCAGACAGGAAAAAATATTGGATTTAGGCTGATCTGTTCAACCGCATCCTTTATATTCATCAAGATTTGCACCAAAAGATTTCTATCTTTTTTCTTTCTCTACAAAATGTTCTGAATGACAAACATGTTCTCAAGAAAATCAAGTGAAAACGTTTGTGGAAAACTTCTAACTCGAAACCAGCTGAATTTTACTGATAAGTGGCAAGAGGTGATACAAAATAATGGCGAATATACTAATGATTTAAATTAATTCATTTCTAATTATTCATGAATAGATTGTGATTTGCCAAAATGGAAATTACTTATAACTCAACCCAATACATCTTGATGATAGCCAAAGGCCGAAACCAGTCGGGATTAACAAATTAATAAAATTTACGAACGTTTGTGTCGATATTTTGTATACATACATACATACATGTGTGTGTGTGTGCGCGCGTGTGTGTGTGTGTGTGTGTGTGTGTGTGTGTGTGTGTGTGTGTGTGTGCACTCGCGTGCACGTGCGTTCGTGTGTGTGTGTTTGTATGCGACGAACAGATGGAAATAGATATGCACAAGCAATTACGTACGCACATGTCAATAGAAAAAAAAACAAGTAAATTCCCTGGAGGTTTGTATATCAAATATGTCACTGAAAGTAAGTTCTTTGTTCATTTATCAATTATTTGCCTGGGAGCAGTGAATTCGAATTTGCTGAAGTTATGCCTAGACTTGTATTCTTTCTTGCTTATTCACCGTTGTACAATGCGTCATTGATAAATGCCTCGATGCTTTCCTTTTTGCCAAACACTTGACAAAAGATGGCTACCATGTTTGTTTAATTGAAGAAGGTTTTTTTAGGTTTTTCGGTTTTCTTTTTTTTATCATTATTGTTATTATTGAATCTTTTTATCTCTCCAGCTCTACTGACATGGGACAAAATTCACTAAATAGAACAAAAATGGGAAAAAAAGAAAGCAAATCATGTATAATGATTTATTATTATTGCCATTATTATTATTATCATTATTATTATTATTGAAAAAAGGAAAGAATAAAAATATTAACATCGACATTAATAAAAGAAATTGATAACAATGAATATTACTAATGTTAACAATAAAATTAAAATACAATTAGCATTACCACCAATATCATCATCATCATCAACAACAACAACAGCTGCAGCAGCAGCAACAACAGTAGTAGTTGTAGTAAAAGTTTTGTGAAATATAAAAAAGTAAGAAAATGAGTGACAATAAGATAAATATGAATAACTTCAACAAAACGAACAACGCCGTCGTTAATTTAAGTCTACTCACAGTTTTTTTTTTTTCAGCTCCCCGAAGTTAAGTTGCGGTAACCCTGTTCAGTAATTAAGTGAATCAATAGTAAAATTATGTACTGTACGCAAACCTGTGTGTTATGTTCAATGTAATATATTACCTTGTCCAGCGATAAACCCGGCGGATATTGTTGACAGAAACATCCAGCCGTAGATAAAATCAGCAAGATGATTACCGAAAACAAGGAATTCGTGTGTATAAGCTGTGACCAATTGAGAACAAGCATTTCGTGGGTGTAATCCACGGCCAATGTAAAACAAGCATTGCGTATGGGTCGTGCGGGAGTTTTAAGACTATATAAGGTCAAGAATTTTTATTGAAGTCTGTTCACGCGAGCAGTTCCGATTCCCGACGGCTCCTCCATGTACGCGAACTCTCTCTCCGATTGGTCTCCTGCTCCACACAAGCGTCATCGTCAACGAATAAAAATATAAGATTATATTCTTATATATACATGTTCCTTATTGTTTGTCAAGACCCAGCCGTAGTATACTACATCAACAAAGCTTTGTAAATAAAAGCAACGATGACATCAATATTTATCAAAACACTCTTTTATTTGTGCGAAGGAAATTATGTTAATATAAATACTTTTTTTTATTAATTTTTAGGCTGCGAACTTATGCAAAGCTCAGGAGACAATAATAATAATAATAATAAAATTTTGAGTTAATAATGAATCACCCAACCCAGGCCAGTGGAGTAGATCTAGTTCTACTTTACAAAAAACTTGTCTCTTAGCTTCATCGTTCCAGTGAATTGGAGTAAAATTAAAGGAAAGTGAAAACTGGGAAAAAATACGTGGACCTAGCCAAAGAGTCTAAAATTTATGGAACATGAAGGTGACAGTGACGTAGTTGGAGCTCCTGAAACAACCCCGAAAGACTTGTAAATAAGAGTTGGAGAACCACAGATCCGAGAAAAAAATTGAGACCGCTTAGACCACAGCACTACCGAAATCGACTAGATCATTTAGAAGACTTCTTGTCAGCTGAAAAAGCAAGTAGGTTTTTATGTGGCAGATTAGCTAGCCCCACCCTCCAAGTTTTGAATTTAGGTTTTTTCCTTCTCCAAGACTGGTTTCCAATAGCAAGTCTAAAGAATATAGCCTTCCTATCTATTTTCCCATTTCTGAGATAAAAAAAAAAAAAAAAAAGAAGGAAACGTGCCTTTCAAGATAGCATTGGTGCAAAAATGAAATACAGTTTCATTCAGGATTTGGATCGTCAAGTTTAAGATCATAACCATTATGCCACTTGGACCTGTTAACTTTGGTATTAAGGAATGCGCGCTGCTTAAAATGAATAAAGAAAAAAGAGAAACAATTGAAAAAAATAAAAGTACGCAGTCAGAAAGATACAAATTCCACCTAATAATATTTGAAACAGATGCCATAAGATAAACAGAGATGAAATTATGAAAAAAGTAAATCTGAAGAACAAGAAAACTAGTGAAAACAAAACTCTGCCGTAAAATCCTAATCAAAGGGATGAATACCTGGGAGGAGGTCTGCCTTGTAAAATAATACGGACCCTACAAAAATTGGCCAAGGATTAGATATGACGTTGACAGATTATAAGTTTAAAAAAAGGAAAAAGCAAAATACTGGCCAGCATTGATGATTGAGGAAATGTAAAAAAACACCAAAATGATCAAAGGGAGACAAATTAGCACAGCACAAAGCGGTAGTAACAGCAGAAATAATGCCAAGAAAAAGAAAGGAAAATACGAATCATAAAATAGAGAGAAAATGAGAAGAAAAACAACTACATGGATATTTCAAGGAAAAAACAAAAAAATTGTGGATGCGGAGGAAACCTAAAGAGGGAAACTGAATCACTTTCAATAGACCCCCAGAACAACATCATAAGGACCAATCACGCTCGGATAAGATTTAAGAGAATAAGAAGTGTAGAAGATGTGGAGAAAGAGATGATACAACCGCATAAATGAATGCAACAAACAGAAGGAATAGAGAAGAATAGACATGAGTGGACGGAAAAGGTGATCCACTGGGATTTCTGTCAACAACTAATTTCGATCATACAGATATATATGCACAGACTAGAATTTGTCCTATAAAATGATAGGTACAAAATCATCCAATCCAAAAGACCAGGCCTTGTTATTGTTAACACAAAGAAAAGAACTTCCCAAATAGTGAGCTTCACTGTTCCAAAAAATTATAAAATAGAATTAAAGGAAAGATAAATGCCTAGACCTTACCAGGAAACGGACAAATTCTAGGATATGAAGTTGGTGGTTATACTAATACAATTCCAAATAATCTGGAAAAGAGACAGCAGAAACTGGAGATTTAGGGAGGGAGTGAAATCAGCTAAAATACTGAGAAGAGTCTTGGAGACTTGATGAGCCTTATTATTACTTGAACTTCAATGACGGTCACCTGTTTAAACTGTTGCTAAAACTCAAATAATAATAATAATAACACTCCGAGGTGGAAATACACCGGAATTCGCACAGAGCAACACTCAAAAGAGTACCAAATTGGAAAACACCAGGCCATGATGACATACATTGATTCTTGTTTAAAAGGTCACTTCAATCCACGACAAAATTGTTATAGAAATGAATAAATGCTTAGAAGAAACAGATATACCTGAATAGATGATGAATGAAAGACTACTCAGATCCAAAAAGACATTTAAAAAAGAACTGCTCCCCAAAACTATAGATCGATAATGTGGATGTTGAACTATGGCAAAGCAAGAATAGACAAGACGCAGCAAAACAGCAGAAGTAGATTATGACGTTTTAGAGGAAATGATCAATCACATAGTAAGCGAATGCAGTAGATTAACGCAAAAAATATAAGGGTAGACATGACTGGGAGAGTAATGTGATCCACTGGGAATTGTGCAAGAAGTTTAAATTTGGCCATAAGAACAAGTGATATATGTACAAATTAGAATCCGTCCAAGAAAATAAGACGCACAAACTTCTCTGGGATTTTGAGGCACAAACGAATCACTTAATCTTGGCCAGACGACCAGACCAAGAGATAGTCAACAAAAAAACCTGCCGAATAGTAGACTTTGCAGTTCCGGCTGACCATAGGGTAAAACTGAAAGGAAGCGAAAAGAGAGATAAGTACATAGACCTTGGTAGAGAACTGAAAAAAACTATGGGACATGAAGGAGACAGTTATAACTGATGCACTCGGTACAGTCACAAAAGATTTGTACAGGGACTGGAAGACTTGAAAATAAGAAGACGAGTGGATACCATAAAATTAAGATTGGTCAGAATATTGAGAAGAGTCCTAGTGACTTGAGGAGACTTGCTGTCTCTCAGATTCCAGTGAAAAACCATCTGCTTACGCTGGTGTAGAAATCTCTCCAAAGAGAAAACTAATGATAGTAATTGTATGGATATTTCAAACGACAAACCAGCGAAATTTCAGACAAAACGACTTGGAGATGGCTATGAAAAGAAAACGTTGAGACAGAAACTGAATCTCTTCCAATATCATCACAAAACAACGCCATAAGGACAAACTATGTTGAAACAAAAATAGACAAGACACAAAAAATAGCAAATGTAGGTTATGTGGTGATAGAGACCAAACGATCAAACTTAATCTCTGAGAACTGTGGAGTGCCCCATCGTTGCCTTTGTTCTCGGGTCTGTTCTGGCTGGGAGACCTGGTACCAGCTGGATTACCACCTGAGGGCTAAATTTACTAAAATATTATTAATTTCTGCCAGAATACTGGAGACTTTAAGAGATTTGCCCTCACTTAAACTCCTGCGAAAAACCATCCCCTAACGTTGGCATAAATAACTCTCAAAGCAGTAAAATATAAAAATAATAGAACTATTCAAAAAGAATGTCGGTGAAAATTATCGACAGATTTATCTCACTTCAACTGCATGCATCTTAAGGAAATTAAATCCAATGTAATTATATGTATCTGTGTATAACAGATGAATGCCGTTGCTTGAGATGCGTTTGTATATGAATAATATATGTAATAACCAAGCTGTCATTACTTGCATTACATGGTTGCCAGCCAGAGGTCTCTAGATAAGAACTAGATCAACATTTAAAGGAAACAAAATTGAATAATAATAATAATAATAATAATAATAATAATAATAATAATAACGTGCCTACCGATGATGTGGAAAATACTAACAGCACAAAACAGGAATGAGATTTACTATTCGCTAATAAACCGCGGATTGTTTCCCGAAGAACAGAAAGGATGCCGAAAGAAAATAACAGGAACAGGAGATCTACTATACATTGATCAATACATCCTTAAGGAGAACAAAACAAGATGAAAAAATCTTGCTATGGTGTGGATTTGCTACAAAATGTCATACAATATGGTCCCACATAGCAAGATAATAGACTGTTTCAAAATGTACAAGATATCCGGCGAAGTCATAATGTTTATCGAAAATATAATGAAAAACTTGAGAGTCGAACTGCCGGCAGAAATAAAAAGCTTAGCTGCGGTGAAAATCCAGTGAGGAATTTTTCAGGGATATGCGCTATCACCATTGCTATTTGTAATAGCGATGATGCCACTCAATCACATTCTTAGGAAATGCACCGGTGGATACAAACTCAACAAATTGCAAGAAAAAAATCAACCACCTAACGTATATGGACGGCATCAAACTGTTTTCCAAAAATGAAAAAAAATTGGAAACCCTTATACCGGCAGTGCAGATATACAATAAAGATATATGGATGGAATTTGGCATAGAAATATGCGCCACGCTAATAATGAAAAGCGGAAAACTATAAAAGATGTAAAGGATATAACTATCCAATCAAGAAAAAATTAGAACGACTGGAAATAAAGAAACTTACAAACACTTGATGTGAAAAACTCTGATGAGTAAATAATAATAATAATAAACTAAAGGATTACTAAAGGGACTGGAGGACTTGGAAGTTGACGGACGGGTGGAGACCATCCAAACGACAGCATTATTGAGAACGGCCAGAATACAGAGAAGAGTCCTGGAGACTTGAGGAGACTTGCTGTCACTCAGACTCCAGTGAAAACCCATCGGCTAACGCTGATGTGAAAAGCTATAATAATAATAATAATAATAATAAGAAGAAGAAGAAGAAGAAGAAGAAGAAGAAGAAGAAGAAGAAGAAGAAGAAGAAGTTTCCTACCAACAAGTCGGTGAAAAAAGCATGAATAAAAATAGTGGAACTGAATACAAATAAAACAAAAAATTTCTAGGGTAAACAATGAAACTGAGAAAAAAAACAGTAAAAGGCTTTAGTTACAAAAAATAAACAATTTTTGTAGGATATGAAAGTAACATGAAAATGAATGACAAGGAACAGAAGAAGGCTTCGAGACTGAAATATATCTGGATACTTCAACTGTGAAACATGAAGGTGACAGTGATGCCAATTGTAGTTGGAGCCCTTGGAACAGTCCTCAAACTTAGAAAAAAAACTTGAGGAAAAATCGAGACCACAGCACAGTTAAAAACCAGCTAGAATGTTAAGAAGAGTCCCAAAGACCTAAGGAGACTTGTTGTCACTCAGACTCCAGTGAAAAACCACCAGTTTAGAATTGGTGTGAAAAGTTACAAAGAATGAAATAAGAACTTTCACTCTATTCATCTTGTATTGATTGTATAGTTTATTATTATTCCTTTTTGATGGGTCAGCTGAAGGCGATTTGCATCTTATTGGGCATCTTCACTCCCGCTTTCATTTTCTTAGTAAATATCGATAAAAACAAGTTTTCTTTTTCCTGTATCAATATTGTCTTGTCGTTTACATTCCAAATGTAAGTGAAATCTTATTATTCTTTATCGGTAATGGAGAAGTTCACATTTAACAGACACAAATAAGTATGCTGGTTGATGATTCCTGAAAGAAAAATACAATGCCTACACCACGTACATAAACACAGGTTTACTCACACTTACATACACACCTGCTCACTCACTTCACAATTCCTGCCGTAAGAAATAAAATTGGTGACCAAAGTTCATATTCTGGTTGAAGCTCTCTTTCACCTCGTGATAATGCCCTTGGTGAAGACATGAATCAAGTTCTTCCCCCCTCCCCAACTGTGAGTGAACAGTTAGGCAGAATGGGTTATCTACACTTGTTTAGTCAAGCAGTTCAGGACAAGGGGAAAATAGCTATATTCCACTTAAAAACTGACCTGTTGTCACATCCTGCCTGTGATGACGAGGTTACATAAAAGCATAGACAGCTGCTCTCTCATTCAGTCAATTTATTAGCTTAAATGTCAGAAGAGATGTTGAAAAGTTTTCCACCCGACCAGAAAGCATCCCTCTGTTCAATACATGACACACCATTTCCCAAGTTTTCATAAAGATGGATATGAAGCAGGAACAGAGCGCGGTCATCAAGTTCTTGATCGAATAAAGATATAATGTTACTGAAATCCACTCAAGACTCAGAAATCTGTTTGAAGAGAATAAACTGTGAAGATGAACAAAAAGTGTAAAGAAAGCGAAACCAATGTTGAAGAAAAGCTGCATAGTGGAATGTTGTTGGCAGCATTAAAGTCCTCGAAAGAGTTTCTTTTTCTTTTTCTTTTCTTGATTAAACAAGTAGTTTTAAAGAAGTATCGCCATAAGTGGGGAGCATTTTGCAGCATACGATATCATAAAGAAAAAGTAACTCTAATCCAGTATGATAAATAATTTGGATGATGTTATCCCACCATGTAGTTTAGAAATCTGACTAAAAAAAGAAAATCAAGTTGTTAAAATTAACAATACATTTTTATACAACCTTGATACTACAAATTTTCTTTTTTAAGCTGATAACAAAAACTAACGCTGAAAGTTAGTTACTCGCGTTCTTTTGAAATTTGAAATTCGAAATCAGTTGAAAAAATCTGTTTGTGATGACTATAATTACTATGAAATATAACTAAAGAAGAAAAATATTGCATTTGTTCAGTTTTCTTTTCATCTATTCATTTCAGTTCTCTTTATTCTAATTTATTTTAATATTAATTTGCTTAAAAAAGAAGACATATTAAAGACTTCAAGTCGTCGTTTAATGGTTTGGTAACGTGAAATTAGAGAGGGCTCTAAACATTGATCTTTTGATTTTTTTAGTAATTTTTTCTTAAAACCAGGTTTTTTCTAGGTCGAAATTATCTTTTCTTCGTTTCTATGGTTTCCAAGAGCATTAAGGTTTTAATGCTTTCAATAATTCCTTCTCTTTCAATGAAAAATGACATCAACAAAAGCTGATATCATTTTAAAAGAAAATTTCCCTGTATCTGTGAAAGTTGTATAAGTGAAACGTGTTCTATGAAAAAATTAACTTAAACAACTTGTTTTCTTTTCTTCTTTTTTTTTCAAACATTTCTTTACTATACATGTATACAGTTGCATATTATTGTTAATAAACGGATTATGACCTGACAGGCATTACTTTTAGGACAGCCTTCGTATTTCTATATTTCTGAGAATAATCAGCGTGTAACTAAATGAGCTCGAACATCTTGAATGCCAGCTTCAGGTGGTCGAGAATACGAAGCAGAGTGAAGAAGCTGCTAACGTGAGACAAGAAATGAAATATGGGTGGCTGGGGAAATACATCTTATTTGTCTCTTGTGTACATCATTTGACGTTTTCTTTATGGGCGAATAGCAATGGTATTACATATTTATCAGTGTATCTGTGTGGATTTATGAAAACGTGTTTTATGAGTTTTACTCGCGCGTGCGTACACACACACACACACACACACACACACACACACACACACAGAGTTAAAGAATGTAGCACACAAATTCTCTATGAAATATGGTTGCTATATCGATAGCATCCCAATTGGAAGGAATTGGATCTGTTCAGCTTTTTGTAAAAGGTTCTTTTTCATCACCAGTCAATAATTTTTCGTTGTCATCCGCCGAAAACAAGTGCTTAGGTGATCATCTTTTTAGCGATCGCCTCGTCGTATGAAAGAAACAGACACTCAAATCTTCTCAATATTTGTATAACTTTTATGGCTTACCCAACAACTCTTCTGCATGTTTTTTCGATGACACCTGCACTTTCCCGCTCTGCACCCGACGCGTAATTTCCAGGTTATCACACTGTACACCTAATGAACTGGATGAAACCGTATTTAGCAACATCAGGCAGTCATTCTGCATTAATCTGTCCAAAAAATCGATATGCGTTCACTATATGCGCTCATTTGAGGCAACTTTCGAAATTATTAAAGATGATGTTAAACTATTGAATGGCTCAGATTGATTTTTTTAAATAACGCTTCAAATGTATAAGCACTTATTGTATATACTCATGTAATGAACAATTTTTCACCTCAAAACAAGGAGTCATTCATTATACAAGATGTTTTTAAAACAATTATGATTACCTTATTTCTAGTCCTAATTTTCCCGTAACTTTGATTCAAATTATCTCAGCATAGCCTATAATTTAACAAAGCCTATTAGTTAAGATAAGAAAGATTTTACTTATCATTGCTTACTATCTATAACACTTGAGTATATATTATGTACAAATATAATGAATAGTAAACAAATGGGTTTTAGTGTGTTTAGAATATCCATTTAAACACGGTAGGTTACATCAAGGTCTGGACAACATCGCTTATTTACAATATTACATAAATTTTGATTCTATTATGGTAGTTTTGAAAGCATAAATAAGTTTTTGAATTTTTTTATGCCACTGGATTCTGAATATTTTTGTTGGCGAGTATAGTAAAAAATTAAGGGTCATTTATAACACGGGGTCCTTCATTATTCGAGCATATACAACATTTCTATCTCATAGAAATTAATTCAAAACAACATTAGATTCAATAGGATGATTTATTCGTAGTACATCTCTTAAGAGTCATATTTTCGAAATCTTTCAAACCATCACCGAATACTTCCTCTGAACACCATAAATATTTCGGTCAGTTGCTGCCTTTTTAAAACTCGTTGAGCTTTTGATATTTTATGTGACCTCTAAACTGATGCATTTTGGGAGGATCAAATTCATAACTAAATTAATTGTGACGATGTACCTTAAAAATTGCGAACACATACAAACATCATTTCAATATTTTAGACGAGCGTCACTATTGATTCGAACATTACTTATGAGATTACCTGATGCATCAAGAGAGTAATGTTTCAAGTCGATAATATGAAATAAAGGTTATGTAATTCCTTGTGTATATAAGCTGTGTCCATTAACTCCCAAATCTTATTTTGAATAGGTAAAATGCATGCGACTTACGCCACAGAGATCAGATGAAACTAGAATTTCCATAAGGATTATATACAAAGGCTAAACAAGTCGATCACCCTGTCAAAGAGGCTTTGACTGTCCCCCATCCTGCAGAGGCTTAAGATCCCTCTCCCACAAAAAGATGTGTACTGAGTATGATACTAAACTGCATTTGATGGTCAGGCTCATGGTCTAGAGAGCTGAAGAGTGTGGAGTATCCCTTCATTGACATTAATCCCAGTTCCACTCTGATCCAGAATGTTAGTATTTGTTAGGGTCTCAAATAGATTTATTTTTAAATTATTCCAATGCGATCTGACCGTGTGTAAAAATATATCTTATGAAACAACTACAAAAAAAAATGTAAATATCAAAGTACAATAAACGTGATTCCCTAACCTCTAGGCATAAAATAGTCCTAGATTGGTTGATAAACCGTTGAAATTAATCATTGCAAGAAAGTCATAAACATCAAAGCATTTCTATTTATAACATAACCGTACCAAATGAATCAAAAGCTTCTTCATTTTCAAAAGAAATTGCTTTTTTGTGATGATTGTATCACCTATATATTTTTGAAATTTTATTTGAAAGTAAGCTTTTGATTTTATCCGGTTTTTTGTTAAAATAATATTTATCGATTTTTATTCTTTTTATACATAATTTTGATAGCAGAAGACAATTGTTATTTTATAATCTTTGTTCTCAAAATGTTACACTGAACGGTAATTAAGCTATAAAATAGAAATCCACTTAACAAGAGATATTTGCCAAATATATTTTTATATTATAGCCACTATAAGATTTCTTTTAGTCAATGTCTGACCAATTGACGTAACTCCAGATTTTTTTCAGACAGAGTTTTTTTAAAATCTTAGACGAAAACAAGGTCTTCTAAAGATTTTTGAATGTTTCGACTTAAGAGAATTAAGCAGTTAAAGTAATTGTATGATATGCTGAGTAATATTATTAGATAATCTTATAATTAAAATCTTTACAGAAATTCATATTTATATCAAAAGAGGAAAAGAAATGAAAAGATTCATTTGATTCATGAAAATAATGTTATCTTTATTTTAACAGGAGCTTTACTTTTCTTCTTCTTTTCATCTTCGATCATAATTTTTTTTCTTTCTTTTTTTGCTTAGGACTGAAATGACAAGGTAAAATCATTTTTGAAAAATAGAAAATTATTGAACATTCATCATGTACTTACCTACAAAGTAAAGTTTCAAACTGAATCGGCAAATCATTAGAATTTTAATGTAAATCAAATGAACGTTTAAAAAGATTTCTAGTTTTTATAAGTCATAGGTTTTTAACATCTCTCTTAAAAAGTCTCAGTTTATAAATTATATAAAACTGAAGAGACTTACAATTAAACTTAAATCATCCATCGGTGGCTTTTAAGCGTGTAATTAAAACATTTTTAAGTGTTATTTTTAGCCGATCCTATTAGTAATGAAGCTGAGAAAGGGATTTGTAATTGAATCTGCCATCGTTCCTTAATTAAGACCAAAGCTGTCATTTAAAAGACGTTGCTAATAATCCAGATTACTCCCTATCAAACGCTACCCTACCCCCAACATTAATAAGACAAACCATCATAATCACTGACAATATTAAACAGAAAAAGTTTAAAACGGCTGCTTTTGGGCTGCGAGGAAAATCAACGGCCTAAAATCTAATGAATTAAAAATGAACAGGGATTGATCAAGATACGCTAATCCTTTCCACTGAAATTCTGTTAACCTTCACTGTATACATATTATCTTCTTGTAACATTTTATTCCTGAATTTCTTTTTCCTCCTGACAGAATTCAATTTGTGTAGCACTAACTCAGGCTACACCAGTCAAAAATTCGAAAAACTAGCAGTTCAAATATCTAATTATTAAGAATATGTATCTCGTTAATAATTAAAATCAAGATTTAAAATGTCTTGTTTGTTTGTTGGTTGGTTGCTTGGTTGGTAAGTTGGTTTTTTGTTTTGTTTTGTCTTGTTTTCTTTTTTTTGGAGGGGGTTGTTTTTTGTTTGTTTTGTTTTGTTTGTTTGTTTGTTTTTTGTTAGTTTTTCGTTTTGTTTTTGTTTTGTTTTTGTTGTTGTTGTTTGGGAGGAGGGGGAGTTTTGTTATCTTTCTGTCTCCCATGCACAGATAAAACTATAGAAATATTCTACTTTCACTGCTATATTGCAGAACCCTGAAAAAAAAGGCTTTTAAAACCAATCAATTTTCTTCATCTGATCATCATTTTTATCACATTCTTCAGTTAATGATAAACAGATAGATTTCGATTAATAATTGGAAATACTTTGACTCTTCTCTATAGACAACCAAAAGGTCTAAGTAAAGGTACCAAGTTTTGTAGGTACACCAAATTTTGTAGGGAGAGTAATTGAACTCAGAAGGTTTTAACATGAAGTAGGACTCTAATTATGATGGTCGCTAACTATAGTCGTTGTGAAGACATTTTGTCACAAAATATGATAAATCGTAGATAATTTAAATTTATAGACTTAACAAAAAATTAATAAATTATTTGTCTAACTCAAATTATTATTAAGATTTAATAAAACATTACTAATTAGGTTCATTGCTAATTTGAACAACTAGCAATGAACCAAATTGATAATGCTTTATTGAATCTTAATATGTATATGTAAAATATTTATATAGCGTTATTACTAAAGTAGAATTAACAATTCGGATATAAAAATTAACATGTTTTAATGAATAAATCAAGTATTACTCACTTTTTTAAAAATATTTCTTTAAAAAAAGCTCGCTATTTCCTTCCTTTTTACAGAATCACTGATTCCATAATCTAATTTGGTCATGGGAGTTCTATTCATGTGGTGTGTTTTGGGAAAGAATTGTCAGGGGTAGACTATCCCTCTTAAGGTCTACAAATGGTTCGAATTCAGTATTCCAACTCTTAGACTGCTTGCCATTCAAAGCCCAATCTTCCCTACTATTTACCATACCATCCCAATGGTACAAGCACTATGTGAAATACAAACAGATGCGTTCGGGATAACCGTTACGATATGAACGCCCTTATTACTTTATTATTAATTTCATAATTTCATAATTTAAAAAACTATAATTACTTAATGTCTTTTCTGTTTAGTGGATTTATCTTTTATAATAATTATTACCCTTTGTCATTGTTTGGTGTAAATCTTTTTAATTTTTTAGACAGTAGAAATATTTTATTGTTGGTTAGGAAGAATGGTCACAAAGTTTTGAAAAAAATCAAAATTGTTTCAGCTCTTATCTATTCAACTTATTTGCTTCATTTTTCATAAGAAGTCACGTGTGACTACAATATCACAATAATTCTTTGAAAAAGGAAAAATAAATGCTTTGAAGCAGTTTTGTATTTTAGTCTTGAACAAAACTCGAAACTTTATCGAAAATAAATTGTTTGAAGATTTCAGCCGGATACACTCTGCTGAAGGTATGACACTAAACTGCATCTGGTGGTGAGGTTCCAGTTCTGGCATAACTCCCACTCAATCAAACAAGCAATCATCAGAGGGCCTACAAAACAAGAATTTCACAAAAATTCTGGGACTATATTCAGCTATTTTTCTTTCTTTTTTATATAACTGTAACAGAAAGGAGTCATTTTTCTGGCATTTGTAATTCAAGTCTTCAGTTTTTACCCAGCGTAGGCGCGTAATTCAGCTAGTAATCATAATAATCATGGGTGTTTTTTGATATTTTATCTGAAGGTCGATCTTTTTTAATTCCCAGCATTAGAAGTTTTCGAATGATTGTAATGATCTGTCCATCTTTTTTCACTTGATATTTGTCAGGATATTGTTTGGTGGAGGAGTTTTACTATGAAAGACTACATTGTTATTATTATGAAGACAAATATTTATTTCTTATGAAGGGTAGGGAGGAATACAGTTAATTTGTGCTTGCTTTCTTCAGGGGTTTTTTTTTTCTGAACTGGAATTATTTTTGTTGTTTAGCTTGATATGATATCTGACGACCATCCTGAGAGGCCGCCATTTTGGCTTCATTAAAAATAGCCATTAGCGTCTTTCCGGCAGAGAACGATTTTTAATGATATCCTAATGATTAAATAAAACATATTCCCGCTGCTGCTATGATGCAACAACAACAACTACTACTACAACTACAACTGCTACTACTACTACTACTACTACTACTACTAATAATAATAATAATAATAATAATAATAATAATAATAATAATAATAATAATAATAATAATAATAATAATAATAATAATAATAGAACAAACATAATATGCATTTTCGGTGAGGGGGGTAAATTTAACTTTCTATATAACACCAGAAAAACAAAATAATTCTAAATTTTTATATTGTATCATGTTTGATAATAATGACTTGTAAAATCAGTTTGCAAATTGCTTATTTTTAGACAGAAGGATGTGTTGTTCCCTGATATATTTACTTAAAATTCTCATTAGTTTTACATGTGCGTGTAGTTTCGTTTGGTTATTCTTCCTTTGTTTAATGACATATCAACTTTAGTGGGTTATCTAATACCAAAGTCATCCTTATGGAAGAACAACAGTGATACTATTTAACCAACAGCTGGGGGCGGGGGTTAACGAGGGTTCATACCTTTCCTGAAAATGGACGTAATACTGCGACTCACTTCGAGACTGTAGTTCAGCACTTTAGCCATTACACCGCCACGACTCCCCCGAAAATGTACATTATATTGAGGTTTTTATTAGAGCAAGTCACTTAAAGCATTCTAACTTTTGTATAAATGCAAAATTCTGTACATGTTTACTAACATCAAAACGGTCTATATCGTTTAAAATCGTTTATCCTCATATCAAAGTGCACTGACTAGTACTAACAAATGGCGTTTATCATGGTCATGGGATATTCAATTTGCATAATGATTTTAAAAAGCAGCTTTTAATAAATAACTGTCTTCTGCTATTCTTTTGTAATCTTATTGTTTTGTTTATATTTATATAAGCAATATTTTTGCATATAACTTTTATAAGAAATTCAAAAATTTATTTTGATTTTTTATTTAGTTTAAATGAAGTGATGAAATTTGCGATGTACCTTAAGGTTTGAACTTTTTTATTGCCTTTGAAAAAATTCGCCGCTTTTATAACAGACAAAAATTTAGAAATCAATAACTAATTGTTTTTGATAATAATAACGAAATCTTAGCATAAGTAGCTGCGCATTCACACACAAATATATTGTAACGGTTTTCATTGCCATATAAGATCACTCAGTTTGGATGGGGAATATTCATATACAAAATCTTAAACTGATATCAGTCAAGGTCTTTTTTCACAGGATTACAAACTGAAACCCAATCGAAACCTAAGTACTACGGCTTGTAAAGAATAAAACAATTTTAAGTCTGATTTGCTACAGAATGATAATTATTGAGATCTGCATTACACTGAGCGTAATTTTTTAATCCTCCAAATCCTTGATATAAAAGAGATAAATGCGGTAATTAAAATTCTTAACTCCTTCTTACAAACATCAATATCATCACAGAACGCTGCTACAATGGAATGCAATAGGTTCACCAGTCGTCTGATTTTGATCATAAATTCTATTTCTGATTGATTATTGATGCTACATTGTTTGAAGTACTTTTGCTCTCAACATATCCTAAGGAATTTTGTTGGATCTATGATTTTTAAGATATAATAAATCAGGAAAAAATAAACTCATCGTAATTTTCAAAATACTTTTAGACTACACGCATCTTCTAACGTAGAATTCTCTAAAAACTTGGACGTTAGACAATTGAAAGAAATTTTTCTTTTTAACAGAACTTTTATTCCAAGAAAATTTCATTACATATTCATTCTTTTTCTGATTATCTAAAAGTCGTCGAAACTGAATCATAAATCACACCCACCCTTCATCACATCTGGAATTGCAATCCTGATAAATAATTTGAATCGGTCCGCATCAAAACACTATCAAGGAAGGAGACGATTCGATTGTTGATGCCCAGTTCTATTTCTTATGACTAATCATATATAAGATAATAAGTAATTAAAAGAAAGAAAGAAAGAAAGAAAGAAAGAAAGAAAGAAAGAAAAAAAAGTAAACTAACCGACTTTTACCTACTAAATAGATTCAAAATAATGATAGGCCGTGAGTAATTTGTTATTTTATTTCACGAATGATAGTCTGGACGAAGTCAGATTCATGTTTTTGACAGCTATGTACTCAATGATTTTGGTCAGCTTGTTGTATACTCAGATGCATATACATATGCGTACAAACGACACAATAATAATGACAAGCGACACAGTCTTTTAGAAAAATATACCTCTCACTTTATTTGAAAGGGTTGTGTGTGAGAGGGAGTTGGAGACCGAACAGAACTGCAACATATTGACCTCCCCACTTTTATGGCCATCAGCGTTTCTTTCCCGTTCTCAAGGGTTGCTCAACTGGAGGCCCAGGGGCCCAGCTTTCTGCTGGATGCTGGCTTTCTCTACCATATCTTGTCTCCAAACTCTCTGATCTCCAAACTAAACTGACTTCCTGTCTTCACCGAGTTATATAATAGTTCAATCGCCCACTCAATATCTCCCCATAACTGGCCACCGGAATATGTCACTTCCGCCGTCTTTAGAATGGCACGTTTGATCGTCATTGAGCGAAAATAACTGTCATACAGTTCACAGGTCCCTCTCTTCCGGTGCATCAGTTTGTGACTGTACCGTGGGATTTTAACCCTGTCCCATATTGTCAGCCAAGCTCGCCCACGCCAATGGAATAAGCACTTCCGCCGTCTTTGGAATGTCATGTTTGGCGGGGTCGGAGGTCAATATACAACAAGCTGTGTGTTCAATGTTCATAAAGAAACAGTGAGAAAAGATCTTATATATTTACCAAATTTAGAAGAATAAGAAATATTTTGTACAAATGAGTTCCTCAAAATAAAAGATACATTTTTATTTATACTTAAAACTCCTTTTCTTATGTAATTGTGTCATGTTCTTGTTTTTGTATCCTTAGGTTTTTGCAAAAAAAGAATTATTTCATTTAATCATTTTGTCTCTCATATTTTTCCCGAGCAACAGCAGAAACCTCTTTGAGTCCTGAAATATTTTGTTACATCTTTTGTAAGGTATCTAGTATAATTTCTATCTCCGGTCAAACACCTGTCATAACCCGAAAGTAGTTATGGATTGGTTCATGAGAAATATGATGATAGAGAAAACATAAAGAAATAAAAGGACGAAAACTTGATTACAGAAAGTAAGTGAGTGAGTAAGTGAAAGAAAGAAAGAAAGAAAGAAAGAGACTTAGGTTTGTTTGGTTTTATGGCATATCAACCTTTGTAGGTTATTTAACGCCAAATCCATTTTTATGTAAATAATCTGTTCTATTGAAAACGGTTCAGTTTAGCATAAGTACACAGTTTAATTGTCAAAAGCATTTCCATTTCAAACTATTTAAGCAGTTATATGTAATAATTCAGTTAAGTGTAAATACAGTTTTAATGTCGAAAAACAGTTCTATTTGAAATAATTCAGTTAAGCATAAGCACGCAGTTTAAGTGTAAGTACGGTTTAATTGTCAAAAACGTTTCTATTTTAAGCTATTCAGTTTACTCAATTCCTTTTAGCATAAGTATGCCGTTAGTTCTATTTAACCCATAGATAGGGACCTATCAGCCGCTACCACTCCAGGCCAGGGTGGACATGGCAATGAAGGGGTACTCTGCATTCCCCAAAGCTCCAGCATTGCTGGAACCTCACCATCAGATTGTTTAGTGTCATATCCAGGACACTCGTTGGGGGGTTCTTACCCCTCTGCAGAGAAGCAGTCGGTGTATTCTACAGCCCCAGCCGACTGGGCAAGAGACTTAGGGAGGGAATGAGAGAGTGGTTTAAAGTTCCATGAGGTATAACAAGTAAAAACATTAAAAAGATACAGTGTGCCTGTAGAGTTACACATCTCTATATGAAGAATTAAAAAAGCTGGAAAAGAAAAGGAAAATGAAAGGGTTAAAATTAGATGTTTGGAGCTTTTAATGAACTTTAGCTGCGACGAACAAACAGACAGAGGTTGAGAAAAAGAGGGATGAGAAGAGAAAGAGAGAAATAAAGCAAAAGTGAAAACGAAAGAGAAGGATTAGAAATACTTGATAATGATGGGTTGCAATTTTTAAAAAATTAAAAATCTATCTCTGTATTGGTTTAATTTATTTTCTAAAAGAATCATTTTATAAAAATATCGGTGAATTCTTTTCACGAGTAATTACTGTATTATTTACTAAACTTTACTTAGTTGTGGCACAATGCTGGATGTATGTGGCCTTCAATAAGACTTGAACTCAAAATTAATGGTTTGCTAGTCTACCTCGCGAATATCACACCTTACGAGGGGCCCCTCACGTTCGATGACTAGTGTACAAATTAAAAGCTTCATTTTTTTCTCAATTAATCCCAGGAATTTTTAGAGTTCATTTACATGTTGAGAGCATTTTTTTTTTTAAATACATTTTACAAAGACCGCTTTTGAATCAAAAATGTTTTTTCTCCAGTAACAAATTTTCTGCAAAGGATTTTTAAACGATCTATTCCGCTGTCGCTGTTTGGCGTCAATGAATAAGAAAATAAATGAAAGCTGCAAGTAATTCCTTGAACGATTAATGTAGCCATCATGATAGAATTGCTTTACGCAATCATTTACACGAGGATTCCAATTACAGAAAATGGCATTGGTTGGCCCTGGCATGATGTTTTCATTCAATGACAATCCTCATTGGAAATTGATTTTGGAAGAAGTTTAGATCGATTGGCGAATGACGTCAGAAAGAATAAACTGCTAAGCAAAAAGATAAATAACTTCTTTTTTAAAATGGTTATTTACTAAGTTTTTCTTAATCACAGGGGTATCAGGTTGCTGACAGTATTTGATGCTCCTAAGGAGTCACCTAAGTACCGAGCTGAGTGTCCTGGATCTGACAATAAACTGTATCTGATGTTGAGGTTCCAGTTTGGGACTTTGGAGAAGAGTAGAGTATCCCTTTATTGTCACGACTCCAGACTCATTCTGATAGTACCTGTTAGAGGCTCATCTAAGTTTCATTAGATTTGTTTGAAAATATGTATTATATTTGATGCCATATAATTCTGTACGAATTATTTGGATTATGAATAGTTACTTGAGCTATAATTGTTTATAAAGGATTTTTATAAGTTATTTAGACCATATGAATGCTATTTGTGTTAGATAGAAATACTAGAAATCATATAAATGACTATTGGTAAATAGGAATAGTTACTTTTAACCTATTTTAGATTGCAATAGACGGTAGAATATAAGAGATCAAACAAATGATTATAAGTAAAAGAGTAAAGTAAAAACGTTACTTTGAAATCATCAAATCGCCATGAATTATTATTATAATCAATATAAATATTATTAACTTGTGTTAGGAAAATAAAAAGAATAAAATCAGTAAATTTCATGTATGGTTCTACGTTGCAGCATTAAGTACAAGAGCATGTGCATTGTCTGCATCAAAGTCAATGTAATCAAATTCGCTTTCGAACTTGTTAAGTTAGCAAAATTTCTTGTCAGAATCATTGATAATATCTTCTAAAATCTACTCAATACGAGTGATTAATATCTTTCATCTCTGGTTGTTTCCATGGCGACAATCTGAATGAAAAATAGGCAAAAAAATAATCAGTTTTGATGACAGAATAACTAGAAACCTTTTTAGCGAAATTCTTCAGTGGGTGGAAAATACGAACCTGTAAAAAATGTCGTATTCGACAATAGTTGAACACGGCACGGCGCGAGGAATTCGACTATAATAACTCACAGTACTCATTTTTTTGTTTAGTTGACGATTTGAAAAAAAAAAGAATCTCTCCTAAAAGCCAAGGTGAATAAGATTTTCCCGCAAATCAGAGGTGCTTCTTAAAACCGTGACATTGCCGAATAGATATTCTCCATATTTATTATTATGCTGATCGATGAGTTGATTTTTAGAATTTGTTTTTTGACTAGAAAACCGTTCATGAAAGTAAATAGAAAGAAAGATAAAATAAAATGGATTAATAATGAGAAAAAAAAGAAGAAAAAACTGTATTTACAAAATGAGAAAAATCAAATGAAAGGCGGAAACCTGAAAACAATAACAAAGACAAAAAGAAAAAGGTAACCAACTTTTTAACGATATTATTTGATTGTATAAAGTAAATTGATTGGCAATAAGTAAGTTGGCGCCCTTGTCAAGGGTGACCCGAAGGCTCCTTTTTCAATAGCTACTACACAGAGGTATAGGGGAGGGCGCTATTCCATTCTCCTGTATTGCTCCACTTTACCCTTGATCCTTACTCTATAGTGCTGAGTGCTAAGCAAGGCGGCATCAAGTACCATTTTTTGAGTCTTTGGTATGACTCGACCTGGAATTGATCCCCGGTCTCCCAGACCATTGGCGACCACTCTAGTCGTCAGGCCAATGGCCCGGTTTGACTGGCAATAATTGACCACAAAATATACCGAAAACGAAAAAATGAAAAAAATTATATGTCTACTGTGTAATTGCATAAGAGACAGAATGTAGGATAAACAGACAGTGATATGAAATGTAGTGTGAATAAAAATGAAAATTAGGATAAGACATATTCAGAAGAAATGAAGAGGACAGGAAGGGAATAGGTGGATGAAAAGATGAGAAGTAATCTTGGAATAGATATAGATAGAGTATAGCAAATAGAAGATGGAAAGACATAGAAGAAGAAGAAGAAGAAGAAGAAGAAGAAGAAGAAGAAGAAGAAGAAGAAGAAGAAGAAGAAGAAGAAGAAGAAGAAGAAGAAGAAGAAGAAGAAGAAGAAGGTAACAAAATTAGTGGGAAGAGCAAAAATAGGAAAGCGGACAACGATTGGCGCAGCTGCGAAGTGATTTTGTTTAATAAAACATGTTGAAATAATTGTGAAAATAAGAGTTTTTTTTTGGGGGGGGGGTAGAAAAAGAAGAAGATGGAAGTTATTGTCCCAAATAAATCGATTGAATTTTTAAACATCATGCACTTGTTTATCCTTTAAATTTTTAAAGCAATTGAAAGCTTTTATAATTGCTCCCAAGAAGATAATTATGACAACTAGTTTTTAATGGTAAGGAGAACGAGAGAAAACTTTTTTTTCTTGTAAACAGTACTAACAAATAAAAATGCGATAACGCTTTGGAAAGAAAGAAAGAAAGAAAGAAAGAAAGAAAGAAAGAAAGAAAGAAAGAAAGAAACCGCAATGCAAAAAAGAAAAACCTACAACAGCAAAATACTAGAAAGAAAGAAAGAAAGAAAGAAAGAAAGAAAGAAAGAAAAAGAACTGAAACAAAATCTAAAAAGTAAGAATAAATGAAAGTAGGAACCAAAAGTTAAAGAAGTAATCGAAAAAAAAAAACAGAATAGAACTACAAAAAAAATAAAGAATCAAGAAGAAATAAATAAGAACTGCAAAGAAAGAAAGAAAGAAAGAAAGAAAGAAAGAAAGAAAGGGGATTAAAAGGAAGGAACAGAAAATAAATAGAAATATAAAAAAAACGAAAATTGAGAAAAAGTCCATTTCTTTCTTGAGGTAATAACAACAACGGCTTCACTAACGACTTTAGTCTTTGCCACAGATTTTAAAAGGAAGAAACTTAATGTATTTTACTGAAAACTGTTTGAAGCAAAAAAGTCTTAATCTCAAACATTTCAAGATAAAAGCATTTATTGATAAGACGTATTTAAATTATAGAAAATAGAAATACATTTTCTATTCAATTTTCGCACACAATATCAAACTTTTAGCCCTAAGTAAGAGTAAGCAATAGTTGTCAGTATTCTGTTAAAAGTATTACCTTTTTAGTTGGTTTGTAGGCATAGAAACTAGTTTGTATGAATCTTTTAGTAAGTGCAACTGGAAAAATATGTTAAGTGATGGACCAATAAAGATATTTAAGGCCCGAAGTGTTATATACTAAAGTTATCACATAAAATACAAAAGTCCACAAAACATCAGAATAGTCCCATTAGTCAAACATATACAAAGTTCATTCAGTAAATAAGGGGGATTTTTGAAAAAAGCAATTTTTTTCAGATTTTTTTCTATAAATGTAAACTCCGCATTTTTTTTTTTAATTGCTTCATTGGCCAAAAATATTTTATCTTAAAAACATATTTTTGAGGTTATTCAAAATTGTGACAAATCAAACAGAGTACTCCAGGCTTGAACAGAGGTCTGTCATCAAATTTTTGGTGGCAGAGAAGTACAAACTATGTGAAATTTTCAGAAAAACGTGTGATGTGTACGGAGATGCATGTTTTATGAAAAATGTTTACAAAAGGGCTAAACATGGATTTATTAGGTGTCGAAAAGACAGGCTATATGGAGTGGAAACACTTTCTGGTAGAAAAATGTTCAAGGTACAGCGAGAATAGTTTAGGTCAGAGACCGTTCATTGATGTTGACACAATGTACACAGCCGCATGTTACTTAGAGAGAAGATAGGTACTTCAGGATAACTTCCATTGCACCAAAAAAAACAATGAAATCGGTTCATTTTATATATATATATATATATATATATATATATATATATATATATATATACGAGGATAATTAAATAAGTTTCCAGACTTTTTCGTTAGGGTACTTTTATTGATAGTACATATATCAAACTCTTGTCCCCTTCGAAGTACGAGGTGCATGCGATAAGTTTCCAGACTTTTTTCGTATGGGCACTTTTATTGATAGTACACACATGAAACTCTAGTCCCCTCCAAAGTAATCTCCTCCGGTTGCAATGCATTTGTTGTACCGTTCCAACAACTTCTGGAAGGCCCCATGGAAGTCCTCTTGTGTGAGTGTGTCAATGACCTTTGTCACAGCCTCTTTCATCTCCTCAATTGTCTCATAACGATAGCCTCTTAGCTGAGGGAATAACCAAAAGTCACTCGGAGCAAGGTCTGGACTATAGGGACGGTGAGGAACTGTCTTGATGCCCATCTTGGTCAAATAGTCTATGACAAGGATGGACTTGTGGACTGATGCATTGTCCTGGTGGAAATGCCACTGACCCGATTTGAAGAGTGCTGGCCTCTTCCGACGGAATCTCTTCCTGAACTCCCTTAAAACCTCAATATAGTATATCTTGTTGACTCTCTATCCAGTGGGAACCCAGTGCTTGTAGATCATGCCAGTGCTGTCAAAAAAAGGGATCATCAAAGGTTTATGGGTGGATTTTTTCTGTCTGGCCTTCTTGGGTCTGGGAGAGCCAACATGCTTCCTCTGGGAACTTTGTATCTTGGTCTCTGGGTCATAGCAGTAGATCCAGGTTTCATCGCATGGCATTTTTCAAAGTATAAAACAGAATTTGATTGCATATCGTTCTTCTAAAGTGTCCTCACTTGAAATTCACCAGCTGTGACAATCAGACTTTAGTAGGGTGTATTCCAATTCCTGCTGTAGTAGTTCATTTGAAGCAGAAATCATAAAAATTGATCCGTCATCTCATAAGACGTATAGCAATAACATACTGAATTTTCAAGAGTCTATAACAATTTTAAATGCATGTACAAAAAAGTCTGGAAATTTATTGAATGCATCACGTGTATATATATATATATATATATATATATATATATATATATATATATATATATATATATATATATAAGGAACTGATTTTGCGTGTATTTTATTTTAACATAATAATGGAGAATATATCGTAGCAGAATTTTTGTAAACGCAGTAAAGTTAAAATGCTTTAACTTTAACGTTATTTTTTGAATCACCTAAATTCTCTATATAAAGGAGATAACAATGAAATGCTAATTAGAAACTTACCCAAATAGAAGTACTAATATCATCATGGACTGCTATTACAACAAAAACCCAATGGGTTTCGCCGTAGGCATTTCAAAAATATCAGAAAAATCTACAGATTAAACTGATACGGAACAAACTTCAATAAACAGATCCGTTTTAACAGCAGATTCAATGATAAGCCAACGACACTTCCTGCTGTGAAGCTAAGAATGATTCCTCTAATTCTGAAGCTCTGAGGAGTCCCTCCTTTGCAATTACTTCCAGGTCCACTCTGACGCTGATCGGTGGTACCTGTTAGAGTCCCATTTGGGGCCCAAATAGCTCTGATTGAGATTATGAAGTTTTCACCTGTCTAAAATGCATTTTTTGTGACATATGGAATTGGAGATTATAATTGTTGAACTGACTTCATTATAAAATAACTGCAAAACCAGCCAACCAACCAAACAAACAATCAAAATCAGTTATGTATATGTCATTAACAATGTACATGTCATTAATAATTTTATTAAAGCTCATTTCGCAAGAGACTAACAAAATATGTGTCAAATTCGTATATGATCTGTAAGATATTAAATTAGATTTGGTCGTAATGTTAATCTTTATTGCAAAAATATCATGAATACATTAAAAGTTTGTAATCGTTTTTAATTCATATTTACTTTTCCAACAAAGACATTAAAAACAATTCAAAAAATAAACAAACCTTCAAACAAAAATGTTAATCATCATCATCATTAAGTTGTGCTGACAGTACAGATTTCTCTGACTCTCTATCTCCATCCGTCGCTACTATCCATCGCTCCCGGCAGGCCCTCCAAACTATATCCAATGTCCGTACAGAAATGATGTAAGCCTTTACTGGTCGGCTAACCCTAGTGCGTCCGAAAACGTCGCTTATGAGTTCGTCCTTGTTTCTCCTACAGTTCCGTGCATGTCTTGTTCATCTTGCATAGTTTTTGAGATTGGACGTATGTCGTCTGACAACTGTTGTTTTGTGGGTTGTTGCTTCCAGGATTTGTTGCTGACATCACCTAGCATTTTTGTGTAGTTCCCATCTAGCACTTTCTCCAAGCGTTTCGTCAACGCCTATGCGGTGCATCTATCTAGTTGTATTCACACAGTCACAGCTTAAAAGAAATCCCGTTTTATTTTATCGGATAGCTCAAACTCCTCTATTATCGATAACCTGTCAATAGCACTCCAAACCTTCGCTAGATTTATTGTTATCGTTGTATGTGAACTTATCGACTAATATTTTAGAGGGCAACCACTAAGAGTGGAGATGGCTCCTTCTCGTTTAAAAGACATGAACTCTGTTTAATTTGCATTCACGAAGAGGCCAATACTTCCTCCTCCATACAGGCTATACAGAAGGAATTCGGCTTGAGGAAGTGTATTTTTAAGAAGCGTTAGACCATCTGCGTAGTTTGTGTCTGTCATAGTTTCTGCATAGTTCCTTCTTTTTTTAGTGTGAAATTATTTTCTTTTATTAAATCTATAGACGTTTAAAGTTCGTAGACAGATTTTAAACAAAAATAGTGTTAATAAATCTCCTGGCAAAACTCCAACTGTAATGTCGAAGAAGTCAGTGTCTCCATCTAGAGAGCGAACTATTGCTTTAGTGTTTTTATATCGCATGATTCTAGATGTAACCGTTTCTATGAAGAGACCATATGCAAGAAGTATTCGCTTTATCGTCTCTCTGGGTATGACATGAATTCCCTTGGGAGAAATCTTTAAATATTTTTTTAAATTTCAAATCTTAATCGAAGACGAATGGACCGCTGTGCAACTTATACAATGAAAAAGCCGATGATGGGTGAATTGTCATCTAGACGAATCTTGACAAGCCATTGAACTTTTTTCATGAAAACTAGACATTAGTTTCTTTTCTAAAAATATCTATTAAAAATTCAAATATATTTGTAATAGTTTCACGACTAATAACAATGTAGACTACACGACTTAATCTATCTATCTATCTATCTATCTATCTCTTGTTCTTTCACTTCCTTCTTTTGCCTCTCTAACTTTCTTCCTTTTTCCTCTCTCTCATTATGACATTGTATATCTTACTCTTCTTCCTTTATTTGCATCACTTTTTTGCAACGAGTAAATAGAAAGGATTTCTGACAATCGATGTTCCTGCATTCTTAATTCATTCATACGAATGAGGCTAAGATTTCCAACCCATAGAGAAGCGGAAGGACCGATTTATACGTAAATAATCACGTCAATTAGTCGAATTAATTAACTTTTGTTTTGGTCTATTTTAAATAGACTATTTGTTATATAGGAAAACTAAGCAGGATGAAGAAAGAGCGACAGAGAGAACGAGAACGAAATATTGTTCCTTTGAGTAATTTGAGTGAGTTTAAGATAGATAGATATTTTTTGGTTATAGAGTTTCAATGTAGTAGAGTTTGGTAATAAATAATACCTAACAATATCCATTTTCATTGTACAATTTTCCTCTAGATATTATATAATCAGGTATTTTTGCTTTAGAAGAAAACTTATGTTTCATTTTTTTAAGTTGGTTGGGCATTCTTATTATGAGCGATACTATAGACAGATATGAACTGACTTGGATACATACATACTTGATTCTAAAAATTCTCTGCATTAGATAAGTTGCGTAAATGTCAAAACTGTTATGAATGACCCCACCCCTCTCTAAGAAATTTTGCTCTGGTCCGACAAAATTGCCAAAATATTTGTAGTTGTATCTATAAAAAAATTCTTTCTTTCATAAACAATTTTATATCTTCATTATTCTACACAGAACATCTAAACTTGAAACTCCCAAGTTCTAGCGATTAACTTAAAAAAATTGTTTTATTGATTTGTTCCCAATTAAAGAGAATTTTTTTTATCATTTCAATTAATGGCAAAATGTCGGAAATCCCGGACAGTTCAATATAAACGAAAAAAAACTCGAAAAGAACATAATAATTTAAAAGTACAGAATAATGTTATGAAACATTTTATTTAAGTTCCCGCGTTGTCAAAATTCCTTCATTAAAATGATTTTAGTTTTTGTCATCGATAAAAATAAATTAATTCCAACTTAGGAAGAATAACAGAAAAGAATGAAGCTGCTAATTCCATGACCCAGCAGCCTCACCAACTAATCAGTTATTTTAAAAAATTGTACAGCATCATTATCTGACCAATACTACTACAACTACAATAACAATTATTATTTTTCTCCTTGAGAGTTTTTCACTGGAGTTTGAGTGATAGCAAGTCTCCTCAAGTCTCCAAGACTCTTCTCAATATTCTGGCCGATCTTAACAATGTCTCCACCTGTCCTGTTATTCTCAAGTCCTTCAGTCCTTGTACCAATCCTTTGGTGACTGTACCAAGAGCACAAATCACAATCGGTATTATCGTCACTTTCATGTTCCACAGCTTTTTAATTCCCTCGCAAGGTCCTGGTACTTATCCCTCTTTTCATATTCTTTCAATTTTACTCTGTGGTCCACCGGGACAACAAAGTCCATAATTATGCAAGTCCTCTCTTTTTTGTTGATTATTATAAGATCTGGTCGTCTGGCCCAGATTTGGTATATCATTATTACTATTATCATTTACTCATTAGAGTTTTTCACATCAGCTAACGCTTTCACTGGAGACTGGGTGACAGCAAGTCTCCTCAAGTCTCCAGGACTCTTCTCAGTATTCTGGCCGTTTTCAATAATGCTGTTGCTTAGATGGTCTCCACTCGGCCGCCAACTTCCAAATCTTCCAGGCCCTTTAATAATCTTTTAGTTACCGTGCCAAAAGCACCAATCACAATTGGTATAATTGTCACCTTCATGTTCCATAGCTTTTTCAATTCTCTAGCAAGGTCGAGGTAGTTATCTCTCTTTTCACATTCTTTCAGTTTTATTTTGTGGTCAGCCGGGACAGCAAAGTCGACAATTTTGCAGATTTCCTTTATCCTTGTTATTATTAGGTCTGGTCTTCTGGCCTAGATTAGGTGGTCCGTTTGTATGTCAAAGTCCCATAGGAGTTTGTGTGTGTCATTTTCTAGGACAGGTGCTGGGTTGTGCATATACCATTTGTTGGCATGGTCAAATTTAAATTTCTTGCACATTTCCCAGTAGATGACCTTGCCCACCCAGTCGTGTCTAGCCTTGTACTCCTTCTGTGCTAATTTGCTGATGGCCGTAATCAATCTTCGTTCGTGTTTTCTATGTAGCCTTCGAGTCGTTGTATGGATGTGTCTACGCTGTCTTCGATGCTGGCAAGACCTCTTCCTCCCTCTTTTCTTGGTACATATAGTCTGTCAACGTCGTCTCTGGGATGTAATGTCTTGTGCATGGTCATTAGTTTTCTGGTTCTTTGGTCCATTTGTCTAAGTTCATCTCTGGTCCACGTGAGAAAGGGTCCCGAATATCTGACTAGGGGCACAGCCCAAGTATTTATTCCTTTGATAAGGTTTCTGCCAGAGAATTTTGTCTCGAGTAGTTTTCTAGTTCTCCTGAGATATTCTTTCTGAATTTTATCTTTCATTTGCACTTGTTTGATGGTGTCAGCCTCCAAGATGCCTATGTATTTGTAGGTTTCCTTTTCTTCTAGCGTTCTAATTCTGTCTTGATTTGGTAGTTCGATCCCATCAGTCATATGTCGTTTGCCACTTTTCATGACGAGCATGGCACATTTTCCTATGCCAAATTCCATTCCTATGTCCTGGTTGTATATTCTAACGGCGTGTATGAGAGTTTCCAATTCTTTTTTATTTTTTGCAAATAATTTAATGTCAACCATGTACATTAGGTGGTTGATCTTCTCTCGTGATCTGCTGAGTGTGTATCCAGCAGCGCATTTTCTGAGAATGTGGTTCAGTGGCATCATGGCTGGTTTCTAACATTATAAATCTAGGGCAAGGAATCAATGATTTCTTGGTTACACGGGGGGAAAATCCAGCAGTAACCTTGGCTATGATTTTAGGTTTTTCCGAAACTAAGCGATAGAGGTTCGAATGAAAGATGCCAGCGTTGCCCAGAACATGTCTATGTACAGGCTTATTTTTATTACCTTCTCCGACGACCATGAATCAGTTCTATAATATCAACTCTACAGGGAAATGCTAACATATCTAACTGCACCAAGGTGATGCAGAAAAAGAATTGGATCCTGCACCACGGCAATTTCTTTGCACACATTGCCCTTAATACCCATCAGTACTTACAAACAAGTCAAAACTTTGAGGCATTTCCTGTACGCACCATGGAACTTGTGGTTCTTTTACTGAATAAAAAAATGTCTTAATACTAACATATATGGAGGACATTTGGGAGGAAAATTTGAAGGATGCTTCGAGATATGAAGTAGAATACAAAAATGCAGTGACTTCTAAGGTATTTGAAGGATTGAATAAGTTGTAACTTATTTTTCGGTAAAGAGAAGTTTACATTTCATTTTTTTTTTTCTTTTTGCTTCACTTTATATAAAATTTGTTTTTCTCATAAGAATAAACATCTCTTAATTCGTCTTCTAAACTTTCAGTCAGTCAGTGCCTGGAACAAACAATAGACTTTCACAGCAAACTGCATTCACCATGCTCTGATGATGTAAGAAGTGACAAATTTCAGTTGAGTTACTTCTTCTTGAGATTATTCCCACTAGGTATACACGACATTTCTATTTCTTTTTAATCGTAGCAACGTAGATTCTGGGTGGCCGTGCTATTCACTAGTAATGTTTAATTTTTCAACACATTAATAATAGACTTCAATGAACCCCAGCGAAGAAAATTATTTAAGAGCCCATAAATCCGTCTAATTCATTATTAAAGTTTGAAATCACTTGAGCAACAATCACTATTTAATGACAAATCATCACCAAGTAATCTACTGTTAAGATCTCCATTTCTTCCAGAAAAATGAGGAAACTTACGTAAAGTGCTGAATAAACTACGGATACTGTTCCCATTCATTATTTTCTTTTATTTATAACGTCTGATTCTATCAAACAACTGCACAAATCCCTGGGACTTTCCTTTTGGTTTTGATCCTCACACAGAAATACCACATAAACTTCACTTTAGTAGATTTTATCTCGATTATTTTGAATTGTTACTATTAAAACATTCAAGTGGCGTTCACGATGTAGGACAAAAAAAACAACAATTAACTGATGATTGATCTCCACCCACCCTGTACATAGGTGAATATTTCAAGCGACAATTTTTTTAGTTGGCCTCTAATCAGAGGATTTAAAGAATCTGTACAGATACACAAATTTAATAATTTCAACTCTGCTCAACGCTGTTGAATCCTCTCAACCTGGACTCTTGGCCAAAAAAAGCTGAAAATATAAAAGACTGCAATCGATTATTTAGTAGATTACAAAATTTGATTAGCTATTGCGATGTAGAAATTGGATTTCCCGGTCAGAATTCAGTTTGCTAAGGTTACAGCACAAATATCGGCCACTCCGGGTTATGAGTATTCTATTGTCGATTTTTAGTCTTTTCCTAAATGAATTTAAACTTAAAGTTTACTCGTTGTTTTTTATGTAACTCAAATTTAAATACAGTTTGTGAGCAATCTTTACGAATTAATCTCTTCTATATAATAGTTTGATGGGATTATAACCAGGATCTATGGCAACATTAGTTTCGTTTAGCCAATAATATGGAGCAAACAGTGAGAATCAAAATCACTAATAATGGGCTGCTAGCCAAGCTGGCTAATCATTAACTCAGGCGATATACCCAATATAATTCAAATGTAAATTCAGTTTGTGAGCTATCTACACAAATAGCTGCTATAGATTATATATATTCTGCTAGAATTATGATCAAGCTAAATGGAAATGAGATTTTTACTCTTGAATATCGGAACTTTATAGTTTCATGGTCCTTTAGATCTTTAATTGTCCTTCAATATGTTTTTAGCGTTATCAGTATAAGCACGTGACCAATTGTCAATGTTGTCGAAATCATCCGGAGAACTAAATTTATCTTTTCTCGTTTCAAATCGTCATCAGAGCCTCAATGGCTTCCTGCGCATGCGTAAGATTATGCCCGGTTGTTATAGTATTGTAATTCAATCCTCTAATTTCGAAGTTCACTTGCACAATGGCTTTGTTGCTTGGGTTGATTCAATAGCAAATAACCTTCTATGGTCAAATGAAGATTTTGATTTGGTTATAAATAAGTAAAGTAAGTAAAGTTGGCGACCATAGTCGAGGGTGACCTGAAGGCTCCCTTTTCGATAGCTACTACAACAAGGTGTAGGGGAGGGCACTACTCCTTCCCTGGATTGTTCTACTTTACCCTTGATCCGTACCTTATAATACTGAGTGTTAAGCAAGGAGGCATCAAGTACCATTTTTTGAGTCTTTGGTATGACTCGACCTGTGATTGAACCCAGGTCTCCCGGGCCATTGGCGAACACTCTAACACGCATCTTTTTGACCGGTTATATAAAGTCGGTTTGTCTAAAAAGAGTTAATTATGTTAATATTTTCCTTATCTGTGAGTATTATACTTTGACTCTTAGTTGAGTGTCCTAAAATTACTATGTCGTTTAAAATGTTGATACAACGGCAGAATGCACACCTATTTTAAATAATTGAAAGATTCTTGGAACGTCGGAGGAATTTCCTTCAAACATTAAAATAGTCGTGCAATAGACAATTGACGGGAAAGAACAAGTCTAAATAAAATGTTATATATGTCAATAAAAGTTCTTTTCTTTTTTTTTTTTTTTTGATTGAAAATATAAAGATAAAAAACTGAAAACGCGATTATTGAATTCGTTTTCATTTTCCAGCCAGTCTTTGTTCTGCCTTTAAGCGTTCTATTAAGAACAAAATAACTAATTAATGTAGACTTAATGAAAACCCAGAATCGGATGAAATAAATGAAAAAGAATGGACAGAGATGGAATGGGTGAGATTCGGTAAAGCGGGCAAAAACGAAATAATGATGCAACAATTTTTATAGGCGAATTAACAGTTGATAATTAATTTTTTAAAAACTACTACACTGCAAACTGAAATTCTTTTCAATCAATATCAGAAAAATATTTCTAGTTTCAATAACTAAATATCAGTAAGACCTAACCGATAAAATGAAACGCAGTTTCTTCCAGGCAGCGGTCACATCGATACTGCTATATGGCTGCACTACATGGACGCTAACAAAACGGCTGGAGAAGAAGCTAGACGGCAATTACACAAGAATGCTACGTGCAATCTTAAACAAGTCCTGGCGGCAACACCCCACAAGACACCAACTGTACGGCCACCTACCACCTATCACGAAAACTATTCAAGTTAGACGAGCCAGACATGCGGGACACTGCTGGAGAAGCAGGGACGAACTCATAAGTGATGTACTCTTATGGACCCCCACACATGGCCGTGCAAAAGCAGGACGACCAGCACGAACATACATTCAGCAGCTATGTGAGGATACGGGATGTTGTCCTGAAGACCTACCTAGGGCGATGAACGATAGGGAGGAGTGGCGAGAGAGGGTCAGGGATATCCGTGCTACCAGCGCGATGATGATGATGATGATGATTATGATAATGCTCTGATTTTTGTATGTTACTGTAATAAAACGAAAATGACTCATCATAATAAGATATTCCTAGCGTAATATTGTTAAAATTATATAAATTACAAAACAATTTATAACAGGAAACTTGAAGTAGTGGAATGAGTAACGTAGGATTTAAAAGAACAAAGTCTCAATGATAAAAGATGTTAATTCAAAATGCGCTGGTATCTTTTTTTAATTAACTGATTTTAACCAAAGAATATGACTTTTTTACAAAAACATGTAAATCTTTTAAAAAATCACCTGAAATGAGATGAAATAAATTCTAGTAAAAAATCTATATTAATGATTAGGATAAGACCGCCAAACGGTTTGATGCAGGAATCTTGAATGTATTAAGAATGGATTAACTTTGAATACAATACAGTTTGTTAATTTAATTTTTTCAAACAGGGATGCAGACGTCTGTGAAAATAGAACGGTTTGAAATTCTTGCGTTATCATTGTCTTTAGTAAGGTACGAACCTAAATCTCAATGTCAGCATTCAAAAAGGAAACTAACAAAAAAGAATTAGAAAAAAGTGAGAAAAGGAAGAGGTAAAAAATAAGGACTCCTATTTTGTTACTTATGTGGCATTAGGAAGACAACTTAATACGATATAACAAAACTGTATCATCCAACCCCAATAACTTTTCAAAAGTGGATTCCTAAAACATAACAAAGGGAATTAATATATAGCACAGTCCTAAAATGGATATTAAGGGAAATATTATAGAATTTCTTTACATGCAGATAGAGATGTTGATAACAGAGCTTGCAGAAGAGAGCCAATAGCAGTTTGTCTATTAAAGGCGATGAACCGGAAGAAATGCGCATGCTCAAGATCTGAGTGAATTTCATTAATAATATCGAACATGATTATGAAGCACAGTTAAGTGGGAGTCTTTTAATGTTGAGTTTCTTGAGAGAAAAGAAAGAGAAGAAAGAAACTAAAAAAAAGAAAAGAAAAAGTGAGCTAAAGAAAAAAGTGTGAAAAAAGAAAAAGAAGAAAAAGCAACAAGAAATAAGATGATAAAAAAGAAAGAGATTCTTTTTCTTAAATACATAAAATAAAGCGAAGAATAGATTTTAGTAAAAACCAGAATAAAATCAAATGAAAGAAAACGATTGTGTAAAAATTTATCATTTTTTACAAAATTGTGCATATTTTAGTTGATTTCAGTGAATCACAATTATATGATATGGAAACGTCAGTTTTTCTGATCATTTAAATTGGTATATCAATGTGTCGTTGAGTCTGATTATAAATTGTTATCTACTAAGCAGTTTTACATAAGATTTAACACACAGACAGTTAGTAAGTTGTCACTGATCTTAGTACTTAACAGGCTTAACACTGTTTAACTTCGGTGATCAAAATTATTGCTTTGTGCAAAAAAAAAAGAAGCTTTCAGCATGATTTTTTTAGATAATGACCATCTTATAACCAATATATATGGGTAAGTACTTCTCATGTCTTCAGTTCAGGAAAAAAATTGTAATTAGTTATCAGAATGCGTTATCTACATAATATGTTAATATTGTCGCAAAATTTTCTAAAATGAACGAAGAATATTTTATTAATGATAACAGAGAACGCAATGTTTTATTAATGATAACAGAGAACGCTAATATACTTTGCTAAAACTATGTAGGACGTTTTCCATAGAAAATCCCGTTATAAATAGTTCTACAGATTTTTTTTTTTTTTTTTTTTTTTGCAAAATGACGTAGATTTTTACAAAAATTGATTTTGTGTTACAAAAGTTATAACAAAATTAAACTTTGTGCTTTGTGCAAAAAGCTAACTGAATAAGATCACCGAACTACTACGCATGCGTGATGACAAGGATAAAAGAATGTAATAATTTCAAAAACTTTTCTTTTTGTATTCATGCGTGAGCCATTGTTTTTTCAATCTTCCTTTACTTGCGCAGTTTCGTTAGAGAGGAAGGTGCACATATTTTATTTGAAGAACCCCAGCATTTGAGACTAATTTGATTGGAACAAGCAGTCTTTGAAAGAAATAACCACGATCTGTATTTAATAAAGAAATAAATACTAAATTTCTATTCTAAGTTTATTTGGTTTCTTTGTTTAATAGCCTATCAGCTTTCAGGGTTTATTTAATGTCAAAGCCATCGTTGTAGAAGAACAGTAGTCTTACTATTTAACCCATATCTAAAGGAGATTAAAGAGGGTTCATGCCTTTCCCAAGAGTATTTGTCTGAAAATGAACTCAGTAGCTCGACTGGAGTTCGAACTCGCTTGCTACGATATTGCAGTCCAGCATGTTAGCCACTACACCACTGGGACTCCCACCTCCAAATTTGTCTAAAGCTCTTGTACAATAGGATTCGTTTTTCATATTAATTTTGCGTATGCCTTTACGTGATGTACATATAACATCTCACGGCGTATCAGTGTGTATAGCAACCACTTCTATAGAGTCTAAAATTGCAAAAAGTAATATCTCTTCCATTTATCATGGAAGGATCGCAGAAAAAAGACAACACATTTGTGGGTTTAATGAAATATACAAGACAAAAGAAGAGACATGTCAAACGCAAAAATAGATCAAGAGAAAAAATGACAGAGAATAATATCTTCAACCAGAATGTGGCTGATCACACCCAAAAGATTTGATTTGTTTTGTTTTTTAGGCCACAACAACTGATTCTAAATGTATGTGTTTCTTTACTTTATTTTTGTTTAATACGTTTTTATTCACCATTTTGACATCATAATTTTTCATGGCTTCAATATTTGGTCTGATTTCATTTGAATTTATCCTCCAATGATTCAATGCTTCTCTTTAGTTTACGGTTCAGTAACATGTGCGCATGCGTTTATGCATGACTGTGTGTAAATGTACGCATACGTTCGTTCTCCATATGTGGTGATGTGTGCTTGTTGATTGATTACGTTTAATGGCATTTTAATCCGTTTGAAAATCACGTACATTATATTTACGTTCATATTTTTCGTGTAGTTATTTCTTAAAAGGTTTTTTTGCAGACGGCCCTATCCAAGACAAATAAATTTTAAATAGATCTATTAGATCCACAGACAGGTTCTACCACTCTTGGTCAGTTTCCATATATGTTCTTCTACAAAGATGTCTTTGGTATTAAATAACGTACGGAAGTTGATATGCAATTAAACAAAGAAATCGAAAGTACCTAGGAGTAATGGGAACGAAGGGTTCTCCTCACTCCCTAGAGCTCCAGAACAGGAGCCTCACCACCAGATGCAGTTGAGTATTATCCGAAGGTTTGTGTGTGTGTGTGTGTCTGTCTGTGTGTGTGTGTGTGTGTGTGTGTGATGAGTATTTATACCGAAAATTTCGGGGTTACTGAAAAAAAAATGTATAGACTGTAAATCGTCATTGCTTTTCGCTTCAGGGGATGATGATCGGTTATAGATGAACGTAAAGCAAAGGTCGACGGCTTCGGCGTTCATTCGATATTCAATCAATCCTTCCCAATGAAAAGATGCAAAATTAATTGCAGTTAACATTATCTCAGTGCTTTTCAATTTTTTTTACTTCATAGGAGAATTTTTTTTTAAGTCCGAATCATTCTGACGACGAACTTAGCTCGTCGTTTTAACGTGTCCTTCTCGAAGTCGGTAATTCTTGAAGTGAAGAAATGTTACTAGAAGACTAATTACAATGGTAGAGAGAGCAACCGGCGCCAAAGTTTAACGGATGGTTGATTAGTCGATATATTAAGGTAATTTGTCACAGTTAAATTCTACTCAAGTATTGCTTTCTTCATCGTCCGGCAAAGGAATTAACAATATAAGAGCAAAAACAGAATTTTATATAAGTGTTCTTCATAGAAATAGAAGAAAAATTCTTTTGATATGTAATAATAAAAAAAATTAAATATGATGCTTAGACAGACACAAATGTAACTTTTACTTCACTTTTATCATGTTCTGTTGCAATAATTATTTTATATATTTTATCAATCTTTGACATGATACAGAATCTAATGTGAGGTCCGGTCGGCGAAGAACGCTTTTCATCTCTTCAACCTCACTCGTATCAGTTTATATGGCTAAACTCCCACTTTTCTATCATCACTTCTGTGGAATATATTCAGTTGAATTCTGCAAACCCCAAACCCTAACCCTAACATCAATCCGGAATTTTCCAGCCAAAATTCAATTCAATTAACTTTTTCAAATCTCATCTATGCTTTCTTAATATCTTTTATTCTCAATGTAAGTTCCATCCAAATAACTTCTTTCCAAGAACAGCTAAAATGTGGAACAATCTCCCGTGAGTATTTCCCAGTAGCATATAACATTGATCTCTTTAAAGTTCAAAATTAATGAGAATCTGTGGGCTCATTGATATTTGAGCCTTCCTCCTTCCATCTAAGCAATCATGCCACCATCTTCACTCATTCACTGACCAGTCTTACAATATAGCATCATAACCCTTTCCTGAATTGTGGCCAAAATTTATCCCAAGAAAATTACTTTGGAAAATCGAAATTAAATTCAAGCAAATTAAATTAGATAAATTCAAGACATTTAAACAGTCAAATTATTTTTCTATTTTAGATAACAAGAAAAAAATCTTTTTTTAAAAAAGAAAAAAATTATGCGATGTTTTTCAAGTTACGTGTATATATGTTTTAAACAAAGAGCAGGAAGAGGTATAACTCATAAATCAATAAGAAAAATTAATTTCCATATTTCTTATAATTAAAAAGCTGTATTTCATATTGTTATGGTTCACATATCATATAATGATTTTATTAAATTCTAAAATTCCTTCGTTTAAAAAGTATTGAATACAAAACATTTTAGCTGTTTTTGACGATAAATGAATTCTACTAAAATTTATACCAATAAGTAAATATTTTGTACGTGGACTTCCATAATTTGAAATAAAACCAAATACGCTCAAATTGGATATTGTGAAACAATATGAAATTAAACTGAGTGAAATAGATCCGAGTATTCGCTTTCACAGCGGTCCCCATTTGTGAGTATCGCACTCTTAGAACTAATCTCCACCAACAAAAATATCTTCGCTTTGTACAATCGCCACCAACGAGAAACATCTCACTGTTTCTCTCGCGTTGGTGTTTTATGCTTGACAATTACATTCACTTTGAAAAATTTGCATACGACCGATTTTCCCGAGACTGCGTTTTATCTTAAACTGAGCGGCCACATTTCTCTCTCTTTCTCTCTCGCCCACCACTCATTGAACGCCAAGCAAATAAATACGTCCTCGCTTTGCCACACGGGTAAATCATCTTCTCTTCTACACTCCTCCCTGATTTGCTGATCACATAGATGACACGGAGATGGTGGTCGCCTTGTCGAGTGCGTCAACTTAAAGGTGGATGGGATCCGCCCATCTCTTCTCCACTATTGACTACTTGGCCTCTCTCGTTCTTGGTAATCATCATTATGGTCTGCAGAACACGTTTCCTCTGGTTACACAGATGAATCGTATGGCCCTACACTGAAAGACAGCAGTGTATTTGAGTCGCTCTCCGACTACATATCACTGCCGATGAAGCAGATTACTGTCGCAAGCGGAAGTCTCTGATATGGCAAGGCGCTCTAATGACGAGAATGGAATGGGGCTAAAGGACCCTATCACCATTTCTTTTTTTAATTGTGTAGAGCATTGATTATGTGGAGTCTTTATCCACACCGCATCTCTTACTTCGTAGATTCCAGGATTTGTGTGTTTACGCGATGGTGTAACATCGATGTCCTTTACACGGGCTTGGTACATGTGTATTGAGTTGGCTGGTGCTGTTGAAATTGTTGTGTCATCTTTCGGCGTCATGTTGTACCAATATACTGCCACCATGATTGAGCACTGTGATCTTGCAGTAATGCGCTTGATAATATAGTGAGATCTCTCAACTATTTAATTACTCGAGGGTATGTTGGCGCACCGAAATCTCATCCGGAGGCTCCAGACTTCAGAGATTTTTGTGAACATCTCACCACAAAATATTGTACTATTGACGGTAAGTAGTTCAACAAGGGGCCCTCTTTCGTAGAATACAGTCTCCAGCAGCCGGATGATGCTGGCAGAATTCTGTTGTAGCAAAGGCCTTGAAATGTTGAATTGACTGGGATACCAATCTGTTAACATTAGATAATGCCAGGCCCCAAAGTGGGTCATGCCCATTCCAACCCTGTTCCAATTGTTATGCACGTCTAGCCTGCTCATCTTCCTATATACGGAAGCTGGATCAATGGATTGACACTTGCAGTTTCAGACCACTTCTCGGACTGTTGCATTAGGGACCCCGGGGCTGACCATCCTGACTAAGTACAGCGTACGCTTTATGACGGGGTGTCCACTAAATTGATGGATAGTTCGCATACAAGCAGATTTCAGTTCGTTTGAACCTGCAGCATACACCAGTTCTATGGGTTCTGTTTTTTTTTCTGGATTTCATCCAATCATCGCTAGGGTACTATAGCAAGTTGATCGGCTCGATTCTCATGGGATTTAATTAGTGTCATATCGATCGCTAGTCCATATTCCGATGCCTAATCAATATTTTTGACCCTGCTTTCACGTTGCCATTGCAGTCTTCCGTGCTCCTCCAAGACGTGCAAACCCAGCACACGAACGCCATTCCTCAGTTGTTCAGAGTCTTTGCTGGTCAATCCAAATCGCTTAAGATACGCCTTCACTTAGGCTACAGGACATATACTCTCATTGATGAATATATAGTTGATGTATGAAGAGCTGGCGCTGTTGACGACTTTATCTTGGCCGACCACAGCCTTGGCGATAGACTGCATTCTTTGAGGTGCTACGTTCAACCCAAATCCCAAGCTGGTGAGGTCATATCTTTGTCCTTTAACTTTTTAACCGTTTGGAATGTTCACGAAGACTTGTCAACGGGAATTTGGCGCAAACCCAGTAAAGCGTCATTCAAGTACGACAGCAGCCAACTGTTATCTATCTAGATCTGCAACTCGCAATCGTACTCCTCTCGAAGCGGGATATTCTGTTATTCTGGTTTTTTATTGTAGCTGGAGGCTGATCACCGGACCGCTTCCAGGACACAATCCAGAATCTCGTTTTCTGGTCATACTCCGCATGAAAGTCAGGCTCGTTGATGGTAATGGCTGCAAACAAAAATCGGTCAAGTTGAGGAAAGCCCTCCGTCCCATCACTGGTCACACATAATCTTCCCAATTTCTTGATGGCGTCAAATCCGAGCAGCAAGTTGAACCCCAGCAATTTCCCATCCACAACCTGAACCTCAACATTGATATAACGCATGTTGCTCACGTCAAGTTGAACAAGTCCCACCTCAGAGCACCTAAGGGTCCTTTCACCTACAATTGAGCATGTCTACTTCTTTCCACTTCCAAGAGTGAAAAAGCAGTCTGCTTACGAGCGACCCTGAACAGCCCATGTCCAGCAAGACTAGAATCCTAATTCCATTGATGCGTACGGCAACTGGGGGTAGTGTCATTTTTATATGGGGCTTGAAGAGTAGGCTAGCGCAGAGACTATTCTCTTGACTCGTTTTTCCGGACAATTGCGAGATATATGGCCTACCGCATCTCACTTGTGATATCGTATACTGAGTTTCCAGCCCCCGATGTGCAGTCCTTTGCAGTACTTTGGAAAATCAATGGGACAGTTGCTACGATAGCATAATATGGAGTCGCATGGATCCCCGGTAGGAAGCTTCCATGTTTCATCCCGTGTTGTTTGTACCGCCGTAACTACCTGACCCTCCTCCATTACTTCGTCTTTCATAATTGCTCGCACACGGACCAACAGCTGGTCGATGGATAACTTGTCCATCCGAGTCGAATCGCAAAGGAAACTTTTTCCTGGTCTGGTTACCCTCGCACGAACGCACACGCTATACCACGGTCGCTTATTCCACCAAACGTAACCGAGAGTCTTCGTAACTACTACAGGTTGACGTCAACCGATTCCCCGGGACGGAGACGTCGCTCAGCAAATTTTTCATAGGCTAAGAAACCATCCGTAGCAGAAGCTGTGACCAGCATAGATTTTATCTGGCGAAAATCCTAATTTGTTTCTTTTTTTAGTTTCAGCCTTAAGGGGACTATGTGTTCAAGAGGTTCCTGCACATCTTGCAGACCATCTTAGCCTTCTCCATCCACTCGATCCTTGATGGTCCAGATGCAGAGTCTCCGAACTCAGATATGAGTTTGAAGTCAAACTTCCCCTTCCTTTATTTTCGCCGAAATAGCTTGAAATTAAAAATGTGAAATAAGTGTGTAAATAGAAATGTGAAATAGATCCGAGTAACCCCTTCCACAGCGTTCTTCCTTTGTGCTCACAGAACTAATCCACAACAACCAAAATATCTTTTCTTAGTACAATCTCCACACCAACGAGAAACATCTCGCCGTTTCTCTCACATGTGGTGTTTCATCTTAGCCGGTACGTTCACTTTGAAAAATTTGCGTACGCCGCTCTCGCAAATTTTTCTCGCTCGAGACCGCGTTTTATTTTAAATTGAGGTATTTAGGCGGCCATGTCTCTCTCTTCCTCCCTCTCTCCCTCTCCCCATTTTGCACGCCAGGCATATACGTACTCGCTTTGTCACACGGGGTAAGTCATCTTCTTTTTTATACAATTAACTGATGGTCCAGTCCTGTTGAAAACACTAGGTTACAGAAATTGAGTAGTGGTTACCTTTCTCACTGCTTAGATGAGTTACAAATTTGTAACTGCTGCTACTGTAAACAACATATAACCTCTTTGCCAAACAAAGAAAAAGTAAATAAGAAATAAAAGGTTTGTAGAAAAAGTTCAGATATGAAAATGGGCTAAATGTTGCCGTTACTGAGAAATAATAACACAGAAAAAATCCCCGAGTTAATTGCTTATTATTTTGCATGAGTCTTATCGAAAACATTTTCAATCTTGACTTTCTCAAATTAGACATTGAATGGAATTTACAGCGAGTAAAATATACGCCATCTTAAATCATTTGCTCTTTTTAATATTCTTCTTCTCACACGTTTCTATCAATTAATTCTTTCTCTATTTCTTTACAATTTAATTTTTCTTTATTTTTACAATTTTTTAAAAATTTTTCTTTCATTCTCTCCATTTTCTTTTATTTTTTATTCATTGTCTCTTTCTTTTCGACTCTAAAATTATCAAATTCTATCGATCAATCTATCAATCTATCTATCTACAAATCTAGTCTATTTAGTTAGAGACAAATCAATGTAAAAAGTTTGATCATCCAATTATAAAAATCACTTTATCTCTTTCCCTTCGGAATTTATATACCAATAAGAAAATTGTCCCCATAGTCAGAAAAACTTATAAAAGTCTTCAACTGAGCTAGTCTGGAAAGTAATGAGAATGATTTTTTTTCGGGTGAGCAGCCTTCATTGAAAATCAATTGATCAATCTTAAATCCTAAATAATCATTCACCGATCTATAAGAGTCCTTACTTTTGTCGCATTTTCCATAGTTCGTAAAGTAACCCGTCAACTAGAAGGAGATTCCTCTTTTCCAGTATTTCGGTCACCTCAAAATACCTCTTGCTGCGTAAAAACCTTTATCCAGGATATAACTTCATTTCCAATAACCTGTGTTAACTTCTTAAATGTTTCTGTTGCAATAAAGTTTGACACCGAATTTGACCCTATCTTTCATTTTCGTGACACACTCATCCAAACGAACTTGTAATGAATAATCAGGTGAATGTGAACTCTGAAAAAATAAAAAATTAGTCTCATTACTTTCTCAACCGATCTCGTATATCATCATTATGAATGAATGAATGAATGAATAAATCAATCAATCAATCAATCAATATAGTTGTAAAAACAAGTATTTTCTCGTAATTCAGAATGTCGAAGATTCCTGTTTTCATAGTACATCGATGTTAGTATTTAGAAGTATTACATCACTTTCACTAATCTTCTAAATAAAAACAGACTTTTTATACTTGGTGACATGAAAATAAGTTTTCCTCTATTGATCAATAATGAAGCAATAGTTCATCTATTTCCTTGGCTATTTCTGAATGTTTACTCGAGGCGAATCTACCGATCGTGCCGTTAGCGTTTCAACAAACCAGCCGTTCTCCATTCTCAGCGAGAAAATATTCCTCATTAGACTCACAGAAAAATAGAATGTCTTCGCAAAGTGGCTATTCCTGTATCTCTAAGATAAACAATTGAAACATGATTTGTTTCATTTGGAAGAGAAAATTGCGAATGGAGGGAAAAAATAAAAAGTAGTTTCTAAGAATTTTATCAATCAGTCTTACGGACACGGAATATTGTTATTTAAATTGTTTGTTTTGGTTTCTTTGTTTTTGTTTTATGTTTATTTTTTGTTTTCTATTTATCCATTTATTTTATTTATCATTTTTTCATATTTGGGCAAATGAATGGATACTTGGACTCTAAGTACGTTTTTTGGTGTCAAAATAAATCCGGTCTTTGAAATACGTGGAAAAAATTAATAGGTAAAATATACGTTAACTGGAGTGATTAGCCTTTCCAGGTACTTCATGAATATCACCTGCTACCAAAAAGTTGACGCAGTTCAACATAAAGAAATATTGATTTTGTGTCATGAGTTTCTGTGACGTACGTAAAAATAATTCAGCTTTTTTAACCTTTACTCCTTAGACCACAGACATTATTGGTGAGCTCCAAAAATTCAAGAAAAAAAAGCACAAAACATTCAAAATTCGCTCCAGAGGAACATTTAACTTTGTATCAAGCCACCCATTATCAAACCATTGTATTAAAAGAAAACCTATGAATAGTCCGTATATTAAGCCCCTTTATTCTTAATATCTTATATATATTGCAAAGCCTAAAATATTAGGCTTTCGATGGATAATAAAATAGTACTCAAACCAAATAGTAGGTTTATTGATCCAAACGGTCTGGAATCAAAATCTTATTTTAAAAAGAAATATGCAAGTATTCATTCAATATTTCGAGCATTCATTTATATATCTAATCCATTAATTGTTTGAGATTCAGAAATGAGTTTTTTCATAATTGTTTTTTAAGTAATTTCCACCACCTTTATTTCTGCTTTTTTTTCTTTTTTCTTTTCTTTTTTTTTTGTTTTTGTCCAAACGTTCGTCCCAATCTTGTATTTGCTTTAAGGTAAACAGCATGAAATGTGAATAAAAATAAAATAATGTTCAAATCATGTCGACAACTACTTTTTATTATAATATCTGAGTGAGTTATAACCGTATCCGAACCATGGCATTTACCATAAAAGAATAAAGCCAAGTTAGAATTAAAATCTTAAGTTGGTTACAGAAGAATTTTTCAACTTCTCAAGCTTTGTTCAGAGAATTCAGTAAATTAGTTCAACAACATCGAAATAATTACAAACAGGGTGTAATAAAAAAAAAAGTATCGAGACTTAAGTTTTCTTTTTTATTCAAATTTTTTTAATTCATAGGAAAACGTGTACATTTTTTATTTTCAAGATATATCATTTTGAGTCTTCTATTAATGTCGGATTAAAAGACTAGGAACTAAAATTATAAGGTCATTCGATAATTTATTCCTCAGCATTGGATCATTCCATAATATTTTTCTCCATATGGTTGAGAAAAAATTATATCATTAATTTAAATAATTTAATCTAGTCTATTAAAAAAAAATTATGAAGTCAGAATATTCATATATTTTCTAGGAGTGATAAGCCAATTACTTTATAAAGGGACGATATCTAGGCATCTAGATATCTAGACGAGTTAGTACCAATTTTTAAAATTGTAAAGTCGGTCTTGTTGAAGAGACGTTTTGGACAAAACACAGAAGAGTGTAAGTCTCCTTTCCTGTTTAGGAAAGAGAAAAAATATCACTGAACGACTTTTTCTTCTTTCCGAAACTGAAAATTAATCCCAAGTGTAAGATTTGAGGTCGTAGAAACCATTAACAGAAATATGTTTGTATGATTTTAATCTATACAAAAAATGAATTTCAGATGTGCATCGACAAATAGAAAACTTGCAGGAATAAATTCGTTGAATGCCAAAGAAGAAAATTTGGAAGAAAATTAACACTTAAATCATTGTTCATTTCTATCTTGGTAAGTACAACTTCAGTCTGGATAATTCTTTTACATACCTTGTAAATTCATACATAGTGTACATAAGTATATTTTTCTACAGTAAAGTCCCTGAGTACGAAATATACAATGCATATACAAGTCCTTCTGCATAAAAGCATGTGTACATCAAACATTCGAATAACTGCTCATGGCAGCAGTTTAAAATAGTAAATAAATAGAGATTAAATACTCATTCTATCAACTACTTGTTTGTCAAAAGAAGATAGTAAGGGCAACTTGTGTTTCCTTATGACCCTAAGAGGTACTACCACTCAAGGTGAGCGTGGACCTGAGAGTAATGGTAAAGAAGGAATACTCCTCATTCCCCAAACCCCAAGATTGGAGTCTCATCATCAGATGCAGTTTCATACTCAGGACATAGATTCAAGCATTGAAATCAAACACTAATAATTCTATTTGATATCAATCATTTGCATATAGTTTGAATGATTTCAGTTATTGTTATCTCAGCACAACTTACCCTCAGCCACCGCCTTTTATCACCTTTAAGATAGAATAGGGTTGATTACTTGTTTGCCACAAAAACAATTTGAAGAATACAGACAGAATAATCATATTTAGGTGCTCGGGTTTGACATGACAAGCTAATTGATTGGCTCGGATCTCTCTGACCGCCTGCCATTCCAGTCGACTTCGGCTGTAGAATACGCCAACTGCATCTCCGCAAATGGGTAAGCCCCCACTAAGGAATGTCGGGGAAATGATACTTGACTGCATCTGAAGATGAGGCTCCAGTGGCGAAGTTAGGATCCTATCTATGGGTAAAATAGAACGGTGTGAACATTTACTGTACTGGAAACCATTTAACCATGTCAAATAAAACTATTTGTGTTGGACAGCAATCCTTGAAACCATTTAACCGAGCGTAGATAAAACTGTGCTAATAAAAGTATTTGTTTTGAATCTCAATAGTTGAAAGCATTTAACCGTGTGCAAATAAATGAGCCCAAGATATTATAAAATGATTACCCAAAAACTATTCGTTTACAAATCATATATATTTGATATATATGTATAAACGGGACTTGGCATTAATTTATCTACAAAGGCTGATGTGCCGTAAAATATGACAACCCAATCAACCCTCCGTCTTACCCAATAACGATTTAAAGGGGAACCTTGCGAGTAACTTCTGTTGCTGGATTAAGGATTACTTGGACACTAAAATCCCGTTGGATTACGGGTTGCTACCTACGGCCAACAGGTGGCCTCGTTGAGGGGAAGGACTTACTCCTCTGCAGAGGTATCGTCGGCGTATTCTACAGCCCAAGTCGACAATGATTTGAATCTAAAAACACATGACATTAAAAAAGTAAATGTTAATGAACCCTACCAACTTCATGGCCTGTTCTATAATCTCCTTGGTCACAACTCCACATTAACTTTGCAGGACCCATCAATGGCCAATATTATTTGATCCTAACTGGTGCTTATAGTAAATGGCTGTAAGTATTCATCATGAATCGCACTACATCTGGTGAAACTATGTTAAAACTACAGCAAGATTTAAGCAAGTTGGGTGCAAAAGATATTTTAGTCTCGGATTTACTTTGGCAGAATTTTCCGCCATCAGCTAAGAAAACAGAAATCAGCTCATTCAGTTACCGCTATTCTATCCACAATCGAATGGACAGTTTAAACGTTTTGTGGACACATTTAAGTGAGCACTCTTATAAACTCAAAAATAAGGGGACTACAGCAAAAATCAACCAGATATTCTTGAAAAACTATAACGTAGTTCCAAACCAAAATTAACCAGACAACAGATCACTTGACACTGAGCATCATTCCAAACAGTAAATAATTTCTGAATAGTTCTATTTTAAATGTATATTTATAGACATTTATATTCATAGTAGTAAAGTTCTCATAATAAATGACAGGATTATCAATGTATGAACTGACTGTTTTAATTCTCAATTAGTTCCAGTTGTATTGGTGAGTTTTGCATGCAGAAACATCATTCGACTGAAATCCTTCTCAAGAAAAAGAAGAAGCAAGTTATGAGATAAATCGAAAGGAAAGAAAAACTGAAATTGGAAGTGACAGAGAAAGGTAAAAACAGAGGTACAGAAACTTATACTGAGAAAGGGAAAAGAATTAAGATATAAAAGTTAAATGGTGTCCATACTATAGGCTAGACGTCTCGAAATCGTCGCTTTGTATTATAAACTGCTCAGCTGTACACACATCTTCGTTAAAATCTTAACTTCAATTTTTAAAATAAAGCTTCAGTCTCGATACTTTTTGATCACATCTCGGTATAAGCAGTCAGTGACAACTAGGCAGTTGCCTTAGCACAAATCCACGGTTAATTCAACATTCTCTTGTCGTTTATGGTTAACTTGTAAACTGTTTAGGGAAGCATGGGAATTAATTTTATTAAAATCTTGTTCGACAGTTTCGTCGTTGGTCATTTGTTGCAATTGCTCCATTTCACAGTTGAACTTCCGTAGGTTTCGCGTCTGTTGCGTCTATGATTAAACATTGTGTCGCCACTGGCCACAAAGAAAGTAATTATTCTAAAGTGATTGGTTAAACGTTCAAATAATTCAGAATATGAGGAGTGAGAGTGTGAGCAGACACACACGTTAATCAATTTGCTTGCGAGATTAAGTCGAGACCGGGAGGTGTGCTTTATTATGAGATAATAAAATAGTTTGCTGATCATAGATAGATAGATAGATAGATGGGAACAGACTAAGATCGATCGAAATGAGCAGACTAGGATAGATAGATAGATAGATAGATAGATAGATAGATAGATAGATAGATAGATAGATTAGGAATACACGGGGAAAAATTGTATATATATACCATGGGATAAATTCATATTTGCATTTAGCTATTAACAAGGGACATTGCTCCACCCGTATATATATATATATATATATATATATATATATATATATATATATATATATATATATATATCTGATATCTGCAAGACCTCACCACACACACATTGATCTACTTATATATAAGTAGATCAATACATGTGTGATGGGGGCGTGCAGATATCAGGGATTGGCTCTCACCCTCGACCTCGTCCTTTTAGTACAAAGGAGTAGGTGATATCAAGGAGCATAGTTCCTGGAAGCTGATAAGTTATCTCTAGTCATTTGTGACCCGAAGTGAAAGAGAATTACTCGCTGTAGAAGTGAAGCTGTCATTCAGAAAGACACAAATCCACATCTTATATGGTTCTGTTCTCTGGCAATCCCGATAAAGAAATGTTCGTTACTTTCATAGCACAATAGTTAAAAGGCATGACACAGCGGCAGCAAGAAACTGTAACACCAACTGTTACCCTTGACAATACTCTGTAACAAAAAAGAGAGAGGAAGCAAGATAATATGGGAAGAAACATATGTTTACATCTGCTTATGTGCACATTAGTAAGCATGTCTGTATATTCTTAACAAGCAAAGGCACCTAATCTATGATTACTCTACTCCTTGTGGGTTTTTTTTACATCAGCGTTAACTTGGCAGTGGGCTTTCACGGAAGTTTAAGCGACAGCAAGTTTCCTCAGGTCTCCAAGACCCTTCTGTGTATTCTTTTTTCCTTTCTTTTTTTTTTTTTTTCATGGTATTTCACTGGAATTTGAGTGACAAGTTTCCTCAGGTTACTAAGACTTTTCTGCTTATTCTGAACTAAATTACTTAATACTTTTATGATCAAATGCACGTCATTTGCACAGTTCTCATTGAATCACTACTCCCACTCAGTCATGTCTATTTTTGCGTTTCTTCTTAGCTAATTTGCAACATTTTTATGTGATCAAATCCAAAACCGTTTGCAGAATTCCCAGTTGGTGTAAATGAGATCATCCCATTCACCATCAATGGTGGTACATCCGGAAGAAGTGAGAAAAGAAAAAAAGACTGAAACCAAAGGGGAGGACTTTCTTAACCAAACAAACAAGGCAAAAGAAAACGAACACTAAACGAGAACTTAACATTGACAAGAAAACTAAGAACTCCACGATGGTATTTACAGCAGAAAAGTTGACAGAAATTCTGAGGCAACAGCAAGAACAATTTTAACAGACACAACTTCGATTATTAAATCCTCTGTCTCAGTGTTTTAACATTCAACTGGCAAACGCAAATTCTAACAACATTTACAATTTTGTTGTTCACTCTATCGCCTTAACTATTTACGAGTTCAGTTAAAAATTTTTTTTTAATTTTAATGGTTTTCGGAGTATTGTCTTCATCTTTATTGTTATTTCCACAACGTTTCGGCCGATATGTCCTCCGGCCTTCTTCGGGTGTTTGTCGAACTTTGGAACCTTCACGGAACTTCGAACTACGTCCTTTACTAAATTCACCGGGGTCGCCTGTTCTGATTCCGTTTGCCATAACCGGGTACAAGTATTAAGTATTCCTGTATTGTTACACGCCTGTAGTCAGGATTCAACCTGCAACGTCCAGATGATTGTCTCCTTAGAAGCTTAGGGAACCAACGCCTATGGCAAATAACACTAAAGATGAAGACAATACTCCGAAAACCCTTAATGATAAAAATCATCAAGCTTCGTCTCAGAAATTTAGACAACTAATATTCAGCTATGAAGTTGATCTGGTCGCATTTTTCAGGCAAGGTACAAACACTGGTAAGAGACTTTTCTCAATAAATTCACCGGCAAAGACGATGCGTATTAAACACGTTTGCTTGTCAAAAACCTTAGCCTAGTTGAAATGAATGTTTTACCACGTTCATCCTTCACAAACAACCAAAGGGTTTTGATTTGATACAGTGAAACAAATTAAGTGAAATATCTGGAAAACAATTTTCTCAGTTCAATATTCAATACAATTGTCTCAAGTTAACCAAACGCGTGTCAGACTTCTTAAGTGACTTTCGCAGGTTTCATCAACTGCGAAGGCGAAAATTTTCAACTACACTCACATACAGGAATGTCAGTATAAATGCCTAATTTTTATTACTGGGTTTGAAACTCCTCGCGACGCAAATATTTGCAATCGACTTTAATCGAAATTTGAGCAACAGAAAGACATCAAGGGGAAAGATAACACAACTGAATGCCAACGTTTACACAATCGAAAATACGACACTCAAATGGTACAGCGGGCAGCGAAATCACCTAATATTGACAACATACAAGCAGAAAAAATATTCCATAAGCATATTAAAAGAGGCCATTAATAGCATGTTGATCTTGTGGTAAGTGACACTACGTTTTTTCTCATTTCAAAAAACGTGTCAGAAATGCAACCGATGCAGACACAACTCTCTGGAAGCCAAAAATTTCACGAAGCAAAATAATACCCCTCTTCCCCTCAATTTGATTTCAAAACGCTTTCTTCAAAAAGCCTTACCGCACGCACACACACACACACACACACACACACACATGCAAGTTCTGTTTTCGAAACTTTCGAAGTTGATTTGGAGTCTAACAGAAAATATATAATAGCTTTAATCATCAACATTGCAGTCTTTTTTCAACTTGATACCACTTCAGACATAACTTTGATTTCACATTTCACTAGGTCATTAGTCGGTAAAGTTGGCGTAGCGAAAACTAACCATGTAATTTGAAGTGCTTTGGGCGATTTTATTCAACTAACCAGTGAGCTACGCTGTGATGTGTTTTTTTGCAAAAAAAAATTTGCAGAGATATATTATCAAACTAATTGTTCAAATTTTGATTTACTTGGACTTACCTTGATCGAAAAATTTGATCATTTTAATGTCCCCTAACGTTAGAGGTTACATCTCCGTCAGAAATTGAGAAAAGAAATCACAAACACTTAAAACCAAATTCAACAGTGTTTTCCTGGATGCTCTTAGGTGCTGTATTAAGGTCAAAGCTAAAGTAAAATGCGAAACCGGTTTTCAGACCAAAGCATCCAATACCATACGTTATTCTTGCCATGGTAGATAAAGAATTAGACCGTCTTCAACGTGTCAGAGTAATCCATTCAATACATTATTCATTGTAGGTGGATCACATAGTCATCATAAAAAAGACCAGTGGCAAAATATTTGGAGTATTCCACTGGATTAAACGAGACGGCGGGTTCACGTCAATATCCACCTCCAGTGCCAGAAGACCGATTTACTTAATGGAGGAACCTGTTTTACAAAGTTTGACCTTCCTGACGCTTACCTTCAAATGGAGTTTGATAATGATTCAAAGGAGTTACGATAAATACACCTCAGGGATTATTCCAATTTTCTCGTCTTCCGTTTGGAGTAAAGTCAGCGTCTGCCCTATTCAAACAGACGATGGATGCCATGGAGACTGGGTTAAAAGATATTGCTGCTTACATCGACGATATGATTGGTACAAGTTCAAATTCAGAATTTCAATGGGATACTTGACCGAATTTAGGAATATGGATTTCGTTTGTGAGATAACAAATGTGAACCTTTTCGAACACTGATTTAATATCCTGGATTTATTTTTGATGAAGGTGTTCATAGATCAGACCTCTCAAAAATATTTACACATGACAACACCGATGAATTAACAACTCTATGCGCTTTCCTCTGTCTAGTGAACCACTAAAGAGCATATTTGCTAGAAATGCAGTCTCCTCAATCGTCTTTCGAAAAAAAATGTTCCATGGAACTGGTCAAACGAATATCAGTTGTATTTTTTTATAGAATTGTCTTTACTTGGCCCTGAAATATTGCTAACAAATTACGATCTCTCAATGGATATTATTGTAATCTCAGATGGTTCAAATTATGAAATTAGATCAGTTATTTTACACACTTTTCATGATGGAAGTGAAAAAGCTATAAGCTCATGCATTCAGATCTTTAACACCTGCTGAGTGTAATTATCGCCAAACCGAAAAAGAAACCTTGCAATAATGTTTGCCATCAAAAAGTTTCATAAAATGCTATATGAATAAAACAACTTTTAACAGATCACAAGCTCCTTGTTAGTATTTGTGGATCCAAGAAAGGTATCACAGTCTATACAGTTAATCGTTTGCCACGCTGGGCTACAATGGTTTTTGATCTTAACTTCACCACTAAATTCTTGTCGACCGATAAAGTTGGCCAAGTAGATGCTTTGTCAAGACTCGTGGATTCTTATCGCAAACAACCGGAAGACACAGTTGTTGCCGCAGTATCTGTGGAACCGGAGGTCAGTATAGTATTGGCATCCAGATCACTGCCAGTTACTGAATCAATTATCTATTATGGCCTGTGATCAATTATCACAAAAAATTATCCATTTCCACCGCACACACTAGCTAGCAGTGTGACCCGATCGACAACTTCAAGCTTACTATCCACGTCGATCGCCTTTATCTGAAGTTGACTGTTGTGTTCTTTTTGCCAAACGTGTGGTGGTACCATTTGAAGGTCTTAGCTCACAGTTATGTCTACTAGCCGGATATGGACAAGCACTTGGAGGAACGTGTACTAACTTGCTCAAAATGTCAACTGGCCGCGAATTCCCACCGGGAAAATAAACTGTGTTCATGGCCTGTTCTATAATCTCCTTGGTCACAACTCCACATTAACTTTGCAGGACCCATCAATGGCCAATATTATTTGATCCTAACTGGTGCTTATAGTAAATGGCTGTAAGTATTCATCATGAATCGCACTACATCTGGTGAAACTATGTTAAAACTACAGCAAGATTTAAGCAAGTTGGGTGCAAAAGATATTTTAGTCTCGGATTTACTTTGGCAGAATTTTCCGCCATCAGCTAAGAAAACAGAAATCAGCTCATTCAGTTACCGCTATTCTATCCACAATCGAATGGACAGTTTAAACGTTTTGTGGACACATTTAAGTGAGCACTCTTATAAACTCAAAAATAAAGGGACTACAGCAAAAATCAACCAGATATTCTTGAAAAACTATAACGTAGTTCCAAACCAAAATTAACCAGACAACAGATCACCCACCGAAGCACTTATAAACCAGAATATCCGTCTACTCGTTGATATCCGCCCAATTTTACGCTATTTTCTCAGGATAAATATGGTTATGGAAATCAAAGTTAACAGCAAACATGTCTCTATACAACAAATGTTTAACCGGAACAATCAATGTTAGCCAAATACTGTTGCGGTGTTGTTGAAAAGTGAGAACAAGGTCACATTGTGTGCTGTATTGAACATGTCACCGGTGATGTGGACGTAGTTTTCTATTTGGGTTCAACATGAAAACCAACTCCGCCTTTCATGCTTTCCAGTGAGTGAATAACATGATCCAGTCCTTCTGCTTAATATTTTGTTGGACACTTTACAACTGTCAGAATTCCCAACTAAAATTGAAGATGAAAAAAAAAGGCTGAAAACGTGGGGCACCAAAACAAGGAAAACAGACTGCATTCGAAGGCAGATCAAACCTCTACAAGTCAACCTACACCAACAATCCTACGAGTAGATATCTCAAAGGAGAGAAAACTACTTCCTAACGAATTCATTATTTAGACACAAAAAACGTACACTAAGTACGAAGACAATGCTTATATCTCCGAATGGTCTGTGTGTTTACTCTTGCTATACACTATTTTAATATAATTGATTCTTATATAAGTTTTCCATGCAGTCATCATTATATATACGTTCTGCGTAAATTAATTCATGCAATTTCAAATTCAGTTCCTTTTCGTTGCTTCTTTGTTCTTTTGATTTTTGCTTCACGTTTTAAAGTTTCAAGGTTGCTTATTTATCGACTTGACAGTTTCATTGCGTCTTCTATCATAAAAATTCTCTCTTTAATCTGCTTAGTGTAGTCTTCAAGTCTCTCGCACAATCTTCTATACCACATATTTTCCTTTTTCACATACAGCCTCTCAATATCATCATTAAGGTTCGAGGCTTTATGTTTATCCACCCCTTTCATCGTTTAATCTTTTAATTTAGTTTATGAAGTGTTCCATATATTTTGCTACGTATTCTGTTGTTTATGTTTCTGTCTAGTTTCCTTCCCTTTTTGCAATTACTTTCTTATTTCCATTTACTACTGCATCAGTTAATTCGCTTTTCTTAGTTATTTCGCTTCTTTGGGGTAATCAAAGGTGTGGATTGCAGAAAGTGAATAGTTTATTCTCATGAACTGAATAAAGCATTTGGTTCTAAATACCCTAAAGGTTACCGACTACAACAAAAAACACCTGAAGAAGGCTGGAGGGTACAGTCGAAACGTCGTGAATAAAAGATAATCAGAGGCAAGTAAATAGTGTAAATAATAACGTCTCCGAAATTCTGATTCTTATTTTGTATCTTTCCGGCACGCTGGTTAGTTATCCGCAGCTTTGTAATGAAAGAAATTTCCTCAGGAAGATGTCCAATCAGGATTTTCCATATCAAACACAGAATTTAATAACCTCGTAATTACTTGCAATTGTTCTGTTGAAGCACCATTTCAGATTAGTATAGTCTTGGGTTGTGTTTTTGTTTTTGTTTGTTTGGGGTTTTTGTTTTTCTTTTTTTTTTCTTTTTTTCTTTTTTTTGTCCTTTAATCAGGGTACTTGTTTTTGTCAGGTATTCATTCAATTATTAGATTAGTCTTTGATTAAGGGACGTAAATCTTTTGACCAAGTACAAATATATATAATCGTGGCTTTGCACTTTCCGGTTAGGTTTTTCTTTTTCGGAGAAGAATCTGCTTTAATACACATACACATACACACTCATATATATATATATATATATATATATATATATATATGAGAAGCAAAGTCAACACTATAGCGTTTCGGTTCTAATGAACCATCATCAGGATTATGAGGGATGATATTTGTGATGTTAAACCTCACTTGACGATTGATGTCGTGAAACTCTGAGTAGTGAGATAAATAATCTTTCTTACTTTTTAATACAATGTGTATATTCATCTCGTAATTTGGTCTCATACTAAGTAATGAGAAATTCTATTAATATGGCAAAGGGATGATAGTTTTTCCAAAAAATTCAAATAGATCATTTTTTCACGAGTAATATCTAAATAGAATACGCTTTGTATTATTGCACTTGTCCACTGAATTCACTTTCTTTCTTCAGATTTGAAAGGGTTTCAATTAAAAGATAATCTTGCGTTCACATTTTAACAATATAACTGATAATGCCATGTCGAACCAATAAATAAGAACATATTCCAATCCCTATATGAGTAATCCCATCATTTATCCTATTATATATATATATATATATATATATATATATATGTGTGTGTGTGTGTGTGTGTGTGTGTGTGTGTGTGTGTGTGTGTGTGTGTTAAGTCGATTTTCTTTTACCCATAGTTATTCTTTCATATTTGTCATCCACTTAGAATTTGTCTTACATCTTTTCTTGACACTCCCCGGAACCTGCTTCAAAGTAATTTGATTTCGTTTTAATCGGATTTTCTTGTTTGTTTCATATAACTCTATAGCAATTACTTCTGTTAATCTAGAATACCCAGTTTTTTTTTTGTGTTGGTTCTATATCTTCTGACATGATTTTTGGTTTCTTTCGTCAGAGTTATCACTATTTAACCGACAAGATTGTTGCGTAATTCATCCAGTTTCCTCGTGGTTTATGCTTCTTCTCAGTTGAATGAAGTGATTCTTCTCTTTCTAAATTTCTTTCTTCACTACTGATTTTTCTGTATCTATTGTCCGAAAACCCAACTCCAGTAGATGATCTATTGATATTGATGTGTGTGTGTGTGTGTGTGTGTGTGAGAGAGAGAGAGAGAGAGAGAGAGAGAGAGAATAATCTTTTCTGAGAGGCCTGTATTTAAAAACACGAAAGACCTACAACGGTTAGCTTGCTAGTGGATAACCGAATGTGGGAGGTCAAACTTGTAACCCCGAATATGGAAGTGTGATCTGCATGCCGATTTGTCATTGGAGGATGAGTTTGGTGGAGTGACTGAAGATGACAAGGGATCAGGCGTAACGAGGCCTTAAGATAGTTGAGAGTCAGCTGGGAAGGAGGCAAAGGAGAAACCTCGTATTCTGTGCCTGCTGTAAAGTTAGAACTACGATTACGCTCCGACTCTTCATATTCAAGTTTGAATCTTGAAGGAACTGAATCAGTAAATATAACTGTTTAATGATGAGTCTTCCGGAAAATCATGGAAATTATTTTGTTATTTTTATTTTCATATAGGTTTAAACCATTATGGTAGCGCTCCTTTGTTTTGTGGTGTGTTACTTCGTATATTTCTTTTGTTAATGAAAATCTTTTAAGATTCATCGACGGGATTTTTGCTCATATTTATAAAACCGGACAAATATTCATTAAAATCAATTTTTTAAAATGAATATGCAAATTAGCCTTGCTGTTCCTACTGTAAATTACTATTTGGTTGTATCTATAGATACAATTACATGTTATTACTTAGTGGATAGAGCTAATAGTATTGACAAAATGAAGAAATTTTTCTTAATAATTTAAATAGGAATAACTTGTAAATAACAAAGGAAACTATGGCGTCGATAGAGATGTAGTTTCCGTTACAGACAGACACTATGAAAATAAGACGTTTAAAGCACATGAACTCTGTTTTATTTGCATCCCTGTAGAGACCAATGTTTTCTGCTGCTTTTTTCCAGGGTATACAGCAGGGGTTCGGTTTAGGCAAGTGTATTTGCGTGAATCGCCAGATTATCTGCGTAGTCTGCGTCGGTCATGATTTCCGCGAGATATCGTTTGCTTCTTTTCTTTTTTTAATGCGAAACTATTTTCTTTTATTAGATTTATTGACGTTCGTAGTTCATAATCTTGGTAGATTATAAACAAATATGGTATTAATGTATCTCCTTGCAAAAGTCCAGGGACAAAGTCGAAGTAATCAGTGAACTTTGCTTTCGGGTTTTTGTAAAGTATCATCATAGCGGTAAACGTTTCCTTGAGAAGACCATATGCAAGAAATACTTGCTCCATTTTTCCACAATGGATGGAATTGAATCTCTCGGAGAAATATACGAACAATAGTGTTGCATCGAGATTTTTGCACGTACTCCTTTGATGATTCGATGGATTTAAACAAAAAAAAATCCATCTCCACCTGAAACGGCAGAGAGACTAATTTCCATACCTCAGTAGAAATACCTCATCAAATGAAAGTGAGATGCCTAGAAATGCCTAATGAAGGCGCGAACTACTATCGACAGGTTATTGATCGTATTGAAATCTAAACCCTCTGACGAAATCAGACGAGATTTCTTTCAAGCTGTGATCGTGTCAGTACTAGTGTGGATGCACCACCTGGTGCTTGGAGAAAAAGCTAAATGGGGACAAAAGAAGGGTGTTTCGTGCTGTTTTGAACAAATCCTGGAAGTAACACACCACAAAACAGCAGCTGTTCGACTACTTACCTCCCATCACACAACCCATCCAAATAAGACGAACAAAACATGCTAGGCGCTACTGGTGATATCAGCACTAACATACCAGTGACGTTCTCTTATAGACTCCTTCACGTGAATGCACCTGGATTGACAGACCAGCAAGGACATATATACATCAACTCTGTATGGACAGAAGATAGTCAAGAGGACCTGCCAGGTGTGATGGACAATAGAGACGGATATCAAGAGATATTCGAGGAATACCGTGCTATCACTTTGATTCGATGATGATGATGATGATGATGTAGCATTCTTTTGATGAAAGACAAAGTAAAATGTTCAGCTAAAATGCAATCAGATTGAAAACATTGGTCCTAATAAAACGTAAAGAATTCATGTGAACGTTTGACAGAAATGTTTATCATCTAAATGAATCTAAATGAATCTCCTCTCAAACGCTACTGATTTGTTACTTTGTTTTTATTTAACCTTTTTCATGCTCATTTCATTAACGAAAATATTCGTTTAGTAAAAGTTAACTCGGATTGACAACAAAACATATGACTGTTTCAAATGAAGTACAAAATAAAGCATGCAAAAACTCATACCTCATAATATATATATATACATATATATATATATATATATATGTGTGTGTGTGTGTGTGTATATATATATATATATATATATATATATATATATATATATATATATATGCTTGGGGAGAAATGGATTCATTCCTTTCCCAACCACATAAGTACAAAATGAAAACAAACGGACGCGGCTGGAATTCGAGCTCAGCTGGCCGATTCAATTTTCTCCTCCGATCACCATTAAGTTATATCATCCTTAGGATTTTGCTTGTGGAATATCTTAGCCACCTTAAGTAATTACAAAATCAGATTTTGTCCTCGTTCAAATATTTTAAGCCATGTATTCTGTAGCTAACATAAGCATTACTTGAAAATGAACAACCTCATACTCTGGTTTTTACTGCTTCAGATTTCAGTGGCTTTTAAGGGTCTTGAGCCAGAGGGATACGAATTATATATATATATATATATATATATATATGTGTGTGTGTGTGTGTGTGTGTGTGTGTGTGTGTGTGTGTGCCCTGGGTGTGATATTAAACTACCTCCGGTGCTGAAGCTCCAGTTCTGGAGGTCTGGTGAATGTTGAGTACACCTTCATTGCTATTGCTCCCAGATCCACTCTGATTCGTGGTAGTACTACTTTTCAGGGTCCCATCTATGGGATAGATAGATCTGTTTAAAAATTATTTGTATTAAAAAAGTATACTTGTTACCAATTAACGTTCTAATGTTATTTAAATCTATGATTTTATTATTTACTCCTTTTCAAGTTTTCCACACCAGGGTTAGCTGATGGTTTCTCATTGGAGTTTAAGTGACAGCATGTCTCCTCAAGTCTCCAGGACTCTTCTCAGTATTCTTACGGATCTTTATAATGCTGTAGTTTGGATTGTGACAACTCGTCCTCTAATTTCCAAGTCTTCCAATCCCTGTATCAATTCTTTGGTGACTATACCAAGACCACCAATTATATTTAGTATCACCGTTACTTTTATGTTCCATATTTTTCCATTCTCAGACAAGGATGAGGTACTTATCTTTCTTTTGGTTTTCTTTCAATTTTTCTCTGTGGTCAACCAGAACAGAAAATTCTATAATTTTGCAAGTTCTCTTTTTCTTGTTGATAAGCTCTGGTCGTCTGGCCGAGATTAGGTGATCCTTTTGCATCTCAAAATCCCACAGGAGTTTGTGCGTCTCATTCTCCATGACGGACTCTGGGTTATGGATATACCATTTTTTCGTATGGTCAAATTTCAATTTTTTGCACAATTCCCGGTGAATCATCAAACCTACCCAGCCATGTCTAGTCTTATATTATTTCTGTGCTAATTTGATGCACTCGCTTATTATGTGATTGATCGTTTCGTCTCTGTTAACATCTGCATCTGCTGTTTTGTTGTGTCTTATCCATTATTGCTTTAATATCGTTGGTCCTTATGACTTTGTTTTATGCTGCTATAAGGAGAGATTCAGTTTCTCTCTAAAGGTTTCCCTATCTTTGCCACGTCCACGTCTTTTTGGTGAGATGTTGCTAGTTGGTTGCTTAAAACGTCCATAGAATTGTTTTTCTTCCCATTTTTGTTTTCTGGTTATTTCCGTTCAGTTGCTCCTTGTGTTATTGTTACTCATGGCTGTGATCAGTCTTCCTTCGCACTTTTCTCGGTAGTCTTCAAAATATTGTATTGACGTGTCAAGGCTGTCTTCAATGCTGGAAAGTCCTCTTTCTCCTTCTTTTCTCGACACTTATAGTCGGTCTACGTCATCTCTGGTGTGTAAGGCTTTATGCGATTTACTAAATTTGCATCTGGCTGTGTATTTCCTGAGTATGTGGTTGAGTGACATCATCACTACAAATAGTAATGGTGATAGTGCATCTCCCTGGAATATACCTCTTTGGATTTTCGCTTCCGATAAGCTTTTTCCCCTTGCTGTCAATTCCATTCTCAAGGTTTTCAATAAATTTCTTGATAAATTTTGATATCGTCTGATAATTTGAACATTTGAAGGCAGTTTATTTACCAGCTTTGCAGGACCATATTATTATTATTATTTCCTTGAAACCACATAATTGTGTGCAAATTATTTGTAATGATAGGACTTCTTAAAACTATGTATATGTGCACAAACAAATGCCTATTAAATCGGAATAATTACTTTAAACCATATTGTTGTATGCGAATTATTAATACTGCCCCTGGCAAAAAATTATAGAAATAACCCATTTAGAAAATGTTCATCTTGTTTTTTGTTTTGTTTTTCAGGTTATTTTAATTTTTCAAATTTTTTTCTTCTTTTATTAGTATTATTATTTATCAGTAAATAAACTTCTAAGAGATAAAAAACAAAACAATATTTTAATTTAATAGCCGAACATTTTGGTTTCATAAAATATTCCTCAAACAATCTAGATTCAATTATCTAAATTTAGGGTTCAATTCTTTCCAAGCCAAACAGAAATCTATTGACAAAAAATAGAATTAATTCTTAGTTGTCCCTCCTCAAGCTTTTATAATTGTCTTAATTCTTTCAAACTTGGATTTCACTAATTCAAAGCAATATTCTTTATCAAATTGGTTCCCACTTTACCGAATGGCAGTTTATAAATCTTCTTTGGTGGATGGAGTCTTCTCATGGATCATCTTTTTAAAATTTTGACCATGAATTTTCAATTGGATTTTGATTCTGTCTTTTCGCTATTCATGTCATAACTTTAATATGCCTTTCCTGAAAAACGTTTAACCCATTTTTCTTTGTGACAAGATACATTTTTGTCCCGAAAAATGACTTCATCATCATAAAACTAAGATTTCAATGTTCACATGTGCATTGATTGTTGAGGTAATGATTACCATCTTCCTTGATCCATAAAATGACATCCAACTCTGTTATGAATGACCTGGGAAAATTGACTTGTTTTCATCTCTTTGTGTTTTATTCGAACATCAACACGCAAAAGTTTTAGCATAATCGTCTTGGCCAATGCTTATTCTGGATTCATCACTGAATATTACTTTCATCCAATTGTCCATGATCCTTTCTTCTTAACTCACTTTAACCTCTATCTTCTGTTTTTGTGTTAATGTTTTCATTTAACTATTCTCTTTGTAAACCCCATTTCATTCAGACGATTTTTAACATTTCTATCACAAACATTCACTCCTGTTTTAACCGATTTGTTTATCATTTGTTTTGTTGTAGAATTTTTATCCTGACACTTTGATGTAGTTTGTGGTCTACCAGGATGTTGTTCCTTTATAACGATCGATTTTCTTTTATATTCTAATAAATCTAAGACACAGCTGGAAACAACCAACAATATATATTTTCAACGTATTATTTCAATCATTTAAGAAAAATCATATTATTTCTAATATTACTTCTTTTTATTTTTCTATCTAATCATATCGTTTCAATGTTCATATGCGATCGAACCTGATTTACTTATAATATTTTGAACACTGTTATATGATTTCAAATATTTCTATCTAATCTCAATAATTTTCAATCAGATCTATTTGACCCATTAATTGAATCCTTACAGTTACTATCGCTCCAACTCAGATTGAACATGGGATTGGTGTCAACAAAAAGGCTCTTCATACCCTCCAGAATTGGAGCCTCATTACCGGATACAGTTTAGAGTCATATCCAGAATACTCCTTACAGAGAATACAGTCGGCATATTTTAAACTATGCCTTCAGGGCAGTGTATATATATATATATATATATATATATATATATATATATATATATATATATATATATATAGTAGGAGACAGTAATATTTCCCTCATAAATGTTATATTAAGTGTGACAAATAATTACTTCCAATGGTGACAATGTTCTTGTGATACAAAATGGCTGGGGATTGATAGATTGATAGATGTGAGAAAGACACACAGGGAAAATAATAATAATAATAATAATAATAATAATAATAATAATAATAATAATAATAATAATAATAATAATAATAATAGCGATAAGTAAGAAATGTATTAGCAGTAGTATTTCCTCATAGATGCTGCGTTTTTGTGAGCTAGCTGAGTTTATTTGAAGCATTCGTCCAGTCGCATTCTCTTATCCTAATGAGTTCAACTAACGAGATGACCAGAAATGAACCAAGTTGCAAACTAACTTTCAAGTTACTTTGATTAGTGAATATATTTGCAAGTAATGCGCTGTCGACGTAATTTTGCAGTTGCTGATGCACAACCAAATTGTCAGAACTTTGGAGCCTTTTCACAAAATTCAATTTGCATAATATTTACCTTGGCATAAACGACTTCTTGATCAATACAAAATTTCGATCAATGATTATAGGTGAAAACTGGCTGCCGAGAGGTTCAATAACAAATGCCGAAATTGACTTCAGCCATAGCTTTTTTTTCCTATGAAGTATGTATTTTACTTCTAAGATCTGTAATCTACTTAGATATAGAATACAATGTAACCATCCACAGGCATCTATAATGATTATTAAATCAAGATAAGCATTGCAAATAGCGACACACAGGTGATTTTTTTCATTGCAATGAAGACTTATGTAAAGCCAGACACAGTTTTTGGATGAGCTAATAACAAAAGAATGGTGCACAAACATGCCACAGATTCTCCCAGTATAACGTTCTTGCTTCATTTAGTTTGGTTGCCCTGTAACGTAATGGCCGAGGGATTTCGGTTCATGCCTTTGAGTTTAGTTGGGCTGAGAACCTTTCGTCTCAGCACATGGGTTAGTTAGGTGCAAACCTTGATGTAGGTGGTAACGCACGTGCGGGGCGGACGTGCCACTCAGAGATGTCACAATAGCCCGAGATGACGGAACGGGGTGGCAGGGTGCGGGTGACGTCACGCACCGAAAGCACGCGGAGGTTTGTGGGAGATTTGAAGAAAGTTAAAGAGTTGAATACTAGACGCCAAACGAGGAGGATCGATTTTCGGAGCTCGCAGACGCGAAGCGAACTTGCGCCCAATAAGGGCCGCTCGAGATGGGGGCCAAATGAATAAGACAGCATAGAAGATTGTGTCTCTCCTCCTTATGTCGAAACCTTTAACTCAAAGTTAATAAAAAGGTTTCGTACTCAGTCGTTACGTATTTTCGAATTTCGAGTTTCCTATGTTCTTTATATGTTCTAGCGTTATGAACATTATATGTCTATTTCGCACATGGCGTTAATTGTGGCTATAGTACAGCCCTACCAAAGTTAGATAACCTACTCTGTCCTGATACCTGAAATTTGACATCTAGATGGGAGAAGAAAGAAATTGATTAAGGATATTAGTGGGAATTGAAACGCGCCCCCCTCTCTCTCTCTCTCTCTCTCTCTCTCTCTCTCTCTCTCTCTTTCATTCCGTTCTCATTATAACTTTCTATACTTCAACTTTTCTTATCTTTATGTTCTTCCTCTCTTTTTCAAATTCTCTTTCTTTGCTCTTCCCTTTTTCTTCCAGTGGTCTCTTTCTTTCCTTCTTTCTATCTTTCCCTACTCCCCTTCTTCCTTCTTGAGACTTTTTCTTTCAACCTTTCCTCTGTCGATTCTCGGGATTTGAAAGGGTTTCAGACGGCCGATGCTTTTACGTTCTTAATTCGCCAAAACGACTGAGGCAACGATAATAAACCTAGAGACAAACAAAGTTGTCGATTTATACTTTTAAAATTTCACCAATAAGTAACCACTTCTTAGATATTGTTTTGAATAAGTTTGATAATTCTAACCAAATCGACGGCAGGATGGATGCACTTTTGAAAATATTTTCCTTTTTGAATTCGATTTTTCAGAATTTTGAGAAATTAGCGGTAACATGTTATACTTCATGGTACCAAAAGAATCTTCTTCAAAAGAGAATTCTCTTTGGATTTTTGAAAGTCATAATGTCGATATAGTTCCAATATTAATGATTCAATCTTTAATGCTTTCTGACAACTAGACAACGAATATGGGACACTGACTCTCAAAACCTCACAATAAATCAATATTTCTTAGAAACAGTTCTAGTTAAATTCATTGAAAATCGGAAGTTTCTTCTCCATATAGAACTTTGTTAGACAAGTTGTTCGAAGAAAAGGTTTTCTATATATCACCGGTCAGTCTAGCAGTTGTGAAATAACCAATACCAGTTTAATACAAATGTCTTCAGCAAGCCAACTGCAAGCGTTAATTTCCAGTAATAATTGGGGTTTTTTAAAACTTATTTTATTAAAACTTGGTTTTTCCTTGCTCCCATAACTAAAAATTGATGTGAATTTTACTTTGTTTTTTCTCCTTCAGTTTTTTCAAAGAGCTTAACAAATACACAATCAGAAAAATCTATTAAAAATGCATTAACCGCAAAATACGGTTCGTCTTCTACCACGCCAACTATAAGATCAAGTAGTCATTAAATTTCTTTTTTTTTTTTCAGATCCTGTTCGGTTTGGGTTCTTTTTTGTTTTGTTTTTTGTGGGGTTTTTTTTAACTTTTTTCTACTGACGTATTTCTTCCTGAGATAGAAACTTTCAGAATTTTTTGTCGCCTCAAATCAGAATCATCTTCTTCCTCCAAACTAGTTCTTCCCAAACTCATAAACCAGGGACTAATCACAAAAATTCCATCTTTAACATCGTATTTCGAAAGTGTACATCATCAAGTCCAAGAATATCAGACTTTATTTTTAACCGACATCTTCCGTTTTCTAATAGGCTAGAAAGAGACTCTACATGGGAAATTTTCCCTAACAAGAGCCATGCGAGCTAATTATAAAGAAACAAAATAGGGTTAAGGTTTTACTGTATTTAGATATCTCAGATTTTATAATGGGACTTTCCAGTTCTTTTCATTTTACAATTTTTTTGTCTTTCATCTTCTTGTCAATCTTTCCATTGTCTTTTTTTTGTCCTCTTCAGTTAATCTTTCCTTTTCTTTCTTTCTTTCTTTCTTTCTTTCTTTCTTTCTTTCTTTCTTTCTTTCTTTTGTTCTCTTCAATTAATTCTCCTTCTTTCTTTTGTTTACTTCGATTAATTTTTCCTTCTCTTTCTTTCTTTCCATCTTTCTTTTTCTCTTTCAATTGTCTTTCACTTTCTTTTCAATCTTTCCATCGTCTTATTTATTTATTTTTTGTTCTCTTCAATTAATTTTTCCTTCTCTTTCTTTCATTCATTCGTTCTTTCTGCAGCCTCTTCAACTTGAATACTCATTACATGACTCTTTCTCTTCCTCTTCCTCCTCCTCCTCCTACTTCTCCACTTCGTCGAAACAGCAGCCATGACTCTATGAGTTTCTGGCTGGCCAATGAGATTATTGGGTGGCTGGCTGGTTAACGGCACGGACTAAAAGCCACTCGACTTGTATGAGATGAAAAAGATCAATACATCCAATGAGTTTCTTTGTCAAACACACGAACACACATACACATACACATAATCACATGAATCAAAGCATAAGGATTTACGCAGAAGATTTTACACAAACGTACAAATACTAATATGAGTATAACGGAGTTTTTTCTTTTACAAAGAAACACACATGCGCACTATTCATTGTATATCACTTATAAAAACTTGTATATTACTTGCTTCGACTATAAAAAAAATCACATAAGTGTATATGCACACATGTAGAAACATTTATACGCTGATATATAGGAAAATTTTTATATTTTTCATTTTTAAAACTTAGATATCTACATTTGAATTTATATATATATATATATATATATATATATCTTGCCCAGTCAGCTGGGGCTGTAGAATACGAGTGTCCTGGATATGACACTAAACAATCTGATGGTGAGGTTCCAGCAGTGCTGGAGCTTTGGGGAATGCGGAGTACCCCTTCATTACCATCGCTCCCAGGTCCACTCTGGCCCGGAGTGGTAGCACCTGATAGGGCCCTATCTATGGGTTAAATAGAACTAACAGCATACTTATGCTAAAATGAATTGAGTAAACTGAATAACTTGAAATAGAAACGTTTTTGACAATTAAACCGTACTTACACTTAAACTGCGTGCTTATGCTTAACTGAATTATTTCAAATAGAACTGTTTTTCGCCATTAAAACTGTATTTACACTTAACTGAATTATTACATATAACTGCTTGAATAGTTTGAAATGGAAATGTTTTTGACAATTAAACTGTACTTATGCTAAACTGAACTGTTTTCATTAGAACAGATTATTTACATAAAACCTACAAAGGTTGATATGCCATAAAACCAAACAAACCAAACCAAACTATATATATATATATATATATATATATATATATATATATATATATATATAGTTTTAAAAAGCACCTCTAGATCGTAAAACTTTTACACAAAAAGGTAAAACAATATTAAAATAAGAGAATTCATTTATTTTATGAAGCTGTGTCACTGACTATTTATACATTTGTCTAGTATTCTCCTTTATCTTCATCAGCAACTAGAATTAGGTAGATGAATAATAATGCTTGTCAAAATTATCAACTATATAACACAGTTCTACATGAACAGAATATCCTATTACAAAGATATTTCTAAATCAAGTAATGTGATAAATCTTGATCTGAAGCATACTCTGCGTCATTCGAACCAAACAAACATCGTGAAACCATAATAACAAAAAAAGGAGTAATTAAAGAATTCCTATTGTAAATATATTCAAATTCATGTAAATATCTTATTTAGGTTTTTTTTTTTCTAAAAAAAAATGAAAGAAAAAAGCTCGTCTTACAGAAATTCAAGCAACAATTATTTTTTTACAACTAAAAACTAATTTGATTATGAAATAATTTAATTCAAGCGTAATTTCTTTTAGAAAAATTACGTTGATATTATCATTGATATTATAATTATTATCATTTTTAGTAGTACTCGTCACTGAGCCTGTGGAAATAATTATGGATTAAATATTAATGTTTTATAGATAAATTATGTTAACAAAAGTATCAAGATTTGCTGAATAACTCACCCAAATTGGCACTGACTCAATAGGATAGCTGTCTAGACACCTAGACATCATCCCTTTATTAAATAATTTGCTCGGCTGTGAACACGTTTTCATTTAATTTTTAGACTATTTTCAACAAGTTGCATTTTCTCATAGTAGAAGATTGATTCTAAAACCTTTGAAAACTTAAGGATACTTATGAACTTGATGCAATGAACCATTCCAGGGAAGAAAGAACACTAGTTGAAAGTGATGAACGTCCATTGAGATGGAAGACATCAACATAAGTTCCCCAACAGGTGAGAAAGTGCGAAGTCTGGAAAAGGTCGTTAGTAGATTGACTATCTTTATGGTGGTTCGGACATTTCAAGCTAGTTTTGTTGAAGAGTTGCAGCCAATTATTTATTTCACGACTTCAAATACCAGAGCAGATAAACTTTGGATTACCATGCAGACTTTTCTGCTTCAGTGTACAGTAATCAATGCAAACTTTTTTAAATCATCCTAAAAGGCGAATAATTGTCGATATAGGGTTACAATCCTGAAACTAAGGCTCAGTTATCTCTGTTGACGTCTCCGTTATCGCCAAGGCCAAAGAAGGCTTGCCAACTTCGAAGCAAGACCAAAGTACAGTTCGGTGCTTTTTCCCCAAAAGCTCTAGTTCATCATGAATATACTTAAAACTTGTCAGGCAGTTTTGAGCGAAATACAGGACTGTGTAAACGCAGCCCCAAATATAATCTCCAGAACTGTGCGACTTTTTTCCTTTCTTTAACTGAAAATTCATCTCAATGACAACAGATTAGAAGACGAAAAATGAGTTTCAGTAGCAGTTTTTCTTCGAAATTTGAGTGAAAATGTCTCCTGTGATCTTCAGGACTCTTCTGAGCATCCGAGCTGATCTTAACATTGTTGTGGTCCGAATGATCACGATTCTTCCTCAGATCTCCACAGCTCAGTCGGCTGGGACCCTAAAATACATCGACTGCATCTCTGCAGAGGGATAAGACTGTCCCAATGAATGTTCTGGATATGACAAAACCACCTAATGGTGAGGCTCTAGTCTTGGAGCGTTAAGAAATGTGGAATACCCCGTCATTGCAATTGCTCCCAGGTCCACCCTGGCCTGGAGTCTTAGCACCTGATAGGGTCCTATCTATGGATAAAATAGAAATGTTTGTAATTCGAACGGTATGTGAACAAATGACTTTTGCTATATTGAATTGTTAGAAATAGAACTGTTTGATAATTTAACTATGTGTAAACATAAAACTGTTTAATTGAACTGATAGTGATACATAGTAATACTTGGAACCATTTAACCGTGTGCAAATGAATGATTTGTGTTCAACAAAAAAATTAATCCTAAATAACAATAATTGTGGCCATTTCACTGAATGCAAACAAATGATTAATAGTAAACAGAATTGTTCATGTTAGGTAGAAATTATAAAAACCATTTAGCTATGTGCAAAAAAGAAGAGTTAAGGCTTTTTAAAATGTTATCAACAAAATGTGTTTACCAATCATATATTTAATATACATGTATAAAGAGGATTTAGCATTAAATAACCGACAATGTTTGATATGCCATAAACCCAACCAAACTAAACCAATCTGATCTCCAATTCCTCCATTTTCTTTTCTAAGCCCTTGACAACTCTTCTAAGCCCTTAGCAATAGATCTAAGCGCGCTAACAACAACTGATATCATCGTCACTTTTATGTTCCACAACTTCTTCAGCTCTCTAGCAAGATACAAGTATTTGTTTATTTTTCGATTTCTTTTATTTTCACTCTGTGGTCCGCAGAAATAGCAAAATCCATAAAATAACATTTTTTTTTGTTTCATTAACACACAGTCTGGTCTTCTGGCTGAAATTGGGTGATCCGTTTCATCTCAAAATCCTAAAGAATTTTATGCGTTTCATTTTATAGGGCGGTTTCTGTTTTATGCATCTACCGTTGTTAGGGTCGGTTTGGTTTGGTTTGGTTCGGGGTTTGTTTTTTTTGTTTTTTGTTTTTTGTTTTTTGTTTTGTTAGTATTGATAAATTTTAATCACTTGCAAAATTTCTAGTCAATCAACTCTCCCTTTCAGTCTTGTATTTCTTTTGTTCCAATTTTCTGCATTCGGCTATGGGATTAACCGTTTCATCAGTCATCACACAACCAACACTTGGTGTTCTACATTCTATTATCAATTTTGCTTTCATGCAAAGCCATTAAAAGAAATTCAGTTTCTCTCTTGGAGTTTCCCCTTCTTTGTCATATCCACGTCATTCCGTGTCCAACTTTGTAGGCTGTAATATACAAACCGTTGTTGTTGTTTTTTTCCAATTTTGTTTTCAAGATTTTGTTGTTTTCTTGTTTGTCATTAAGTTATTTATGCTGTTACTGGCAGCTGCAATCAGTTTTTCGGGACTCTTCTTTTTTTTTTTTTTTTTTTTTTTTGGTATATCCCTTTAGTCCTTAATTTATTGCATCTTCGCAGTTCTCGATGCTACCGAGTGCTCTTCTTTCTTCTTTTCTTTATATATAGTCTGTCTATACCATCTTCTGAGTTCCTCCCTTGTTCCTTGCTCCAGATTATCTTACAAGAGGGACAGTCGATGTATTTATTCCTTTGAAAAGATTTCTTGTGCAGAGTTTGTTTCAAGAAATTTTCTTGTTCTTCTGAGGAACTTATTTCTTACTTTTCTTTCATCTCTGTTTGATGGTGTTCGATTTCAATATTCTAAGTATTTATGATTTTTTTCTCCAAGCGGCCGGATGCTTTCTTGATTTGGTCGTTTGATTTCTTCCGTTGTTTCTATTTTGTTTTTAATTATAAGCATGGCACATTTTTCAATTTCACATTCCATTCCTGTATTCATATGTTTATACTGTATATTCTTATAGCATGTATTCAAAGTGGCAGTACCGCCTTGAGCTACCGAAACTGTGTTATCACCCTGGATGGCGGCTGATGAGGCTAGGGTATCGCACGTGCTTCCACACGTTGTATGATGAAAAAAAAAATAGCATGTATTCGGGAAACGGAGAAAATACAGATTGTAAACTACAAAATTCTCCTCCGACCAAAATTACCTTTGAAAACTCACTAACTCAAAGGAAAGCCGACTCAAATGAAAGCTGACTCAAATGAAAACGACCAACATAAATTGGATAAATAAAAAGCAACCACGAGTTTGTCGATTTCTTTTGTCATCTGGGTTAAAACGACGATCAACGGCTTTCGGACACTGTTCGAAAACAAAGCAACAAGTCCAAGGACGACGATAATATAGCAAATGGCATTTGCTAAAAAAATAAGAAAAATCAATATTCTGATCTGTCTTTCATTACCAATATGTTTATATATCGGAATAATTTTTCATCCTTTATGCTTAAAAATTATCTGCAAAACACATAAAATACATAGATATAAGTATACAACTCTGTAAATGTTATACACATTTATGCACAAATACACTTACACACACACACACACACACATATATATATATATATATATATATAAATTCTGTTCCGCTTAATATACTGATATTTTAAATTATTCTCATATTTATCAATTAATAATTTATCAAATAATAATTAATAATTATCAGTAAATAATGCCTTCTCTTCATAAGATTAATCACAAATAAATCTTATGAACAGAAGCTTGACAAAATGAACTAATAGATACAACTTTCCAAATAGTCATTGTTGCTTAAACTTTTCATACTTAGTTTCTCCCTCAAAGGTTGAATACACACTTTGACAGTTTGGAGGGATCTTCAAAACTAAACGTTAAATAAACCTCTTTTTCAGACCACTGAGCGTTCGTTCCCTACTGATTACTCAATGATTATATAAAATTAATTTTAATTTAGTAAAATATTAATGTTTTACACTGATGTAATCGGACTAGTGCTCTCAGCTTGGGTCTTCGGTTGTCCGTTGAAGTTGATAATCTTCTGCAAATTTCGAACCAAAATTTTTATTCACTCAACGGGATATTTTCTTCTCATTTCATCATTTATGATTTATCTTCCCAGTTAATATTTCTCTTCCACTGTGTGTTACTTTATACACTCAGAATTTGAACTCACACATTGCAAGTAACTATGAGGTATATTCAAAAAATAATGTACATGCATGTTGTGAAAGGGGTCTAACCTAATAATTTGATATTGATAATGCGCATAGACGATCTCAACTAGGTTTTTACTGCAGATTTGTATTCCTCTATGTGAATCCCCTTCACTTGACCGACACTTCCTTATTTCATGTCCGACATGCACAGCAATAATTTCACGGTGAATTTCTGTTGTATCTTGGTAAGCAAAAATCTTATTATACTTCGCTCATTTGTTTGTTCACTGTTTTATGGTGTCAATCATTTTTATTATGACGTCACAAACTCATATACTGAATATTAAGACTTCTAGCTGTTACAAAAAGTATTACATGTCACCTGTCTTCCTGTGTTTACGGCTCTCTCAATTCATTGATACCTGTTGATTTATACCAATCAGTACTTTACTTTTGGGACATCCCTTGTACCCTTTTGTCAATATTTTTATCCACTATGTCTGGGATCAGCAAACTATGGTCGGTGGCCTCATTTAAATATCTGCCCAGATCCAAACCATTTGTCTGAATATGTGACGTTTCTTTAAAAAAAATGTGCTTCGTTTCCTATCTTTATAAGAGCTAAATATATTCCGACTTCCGGGATTGTTCTATAAAAAAATCTGATGACATCAAACTGGAAAATCAAAAAAGGTTGACTAATGGGTTTCACAGAAAGTGAACGAAAGTTTTAAAAATTCGTCATCATGAAGTCTGCACGGCCATTCTTTTCACTGGGAAAAATTATACGACTTAAAAATTTTTGTGTTCACTGACAAATAAAAATTAATAGCACTTTGTGATAAAGTTTCTTTACCCAAAGATTTTAAATCAGCAGCAAATAATATATATATATAATGATTTATGATCCGGAAACTCTTAACCTTATTGGATACTGTATTTCTCAAAAGGACAAAGAAACAAAATATCGGCCTAATATAGAATTGGAAATCATTTGTACATTCGACTCATTAGACAAACTAATAATCTTGCGACCTGTTATCAACAGGCTTTTTTTTAAACAAGTCTTATTGTAACATATGAAAAACATATTCTTCCTTTTTGCTCTTACAAAATGTTCGCTATGAACGTTCCAACGTAAAGTCAAAAGATCGCACTGACTTTTCTGTAGCTTAGTTACTGTTGTTTGATAGCGCAGTTACATGGTTCGAAGAAACAAGGTGTTTGATCCTTCGTCACTGATAAAGTTAAAACCATCAAAATTTCTGTGCTGAGCATATTTTATTTTTATTTTATTTCTTTTATCTTTATTTTGAAATGTCAAGACTTTTAGGTATCTAACATCTGACGTTCGTGAATTTGATCTCTCTTTCAGTAAATATTGATGATAACTGAATTAAGAAGGGATCTGATGTGCCCCGTCGTCGAAACTTATCCAGTATTTAATTCTTGTTGTCTCTCCGTTCTGATCGATATGTTCAAAGAATTACTTTTTTTTTCAAGTAGACAAATTTTTCAATTAAACAACATTATTCTCACCACGAAAAATACTCAATAAGTTAAAATCTGAAACCCTTCAAATCTTTTAAATAATTTTCATACTTTGATTATTCAAAATTCCGCTTAACAAGCAAATGGACATACCAACAGCAAATTAGATTTGGAGAATATGATTATTGGTTTATCGCATCAGCTGAAACTTTATTGGTTGACTTGGATTCTGAAACGAAGATTTTTAATCATAGAAAATAGTTGTGAGAACGAATTGAGTGAATTACATAATTTGTAATACATTTGTATTAGTACAACTGTATGTGTTTTCATACAACTAAAAAGTAATTGCCAGTTTCATATTAAAACACAATTAACTAACGATTGCTTCTTGGCAGGAATTTTAGTTGCAATTATATGTTTGGGTATTGTGTTTTGAGTTTTAATAGGTTTTACTTCACAGATTGGAGAGGGTGTACAAGTCGTAGTTGCTGACATACTGGAGTTTGAAATCGAAATTAGAAAGTTCGAACTCCAGTCGCGCTATTACATTCACATTCGGGCTGATACCATTAGGATACTTTACCTCTAATTATGGTTTAAGTATTACCACTGCATGGATGGTTTTGGCATCAAATAGCCAACGTAAGTTAACATGCCATTAAACAAAGACATTAAACCAAATTTTCTTTACAAGTTGCTCAAAAGGCGGATATTGAGCATGGTTATAGTAAAAGTTGCTGATTTACAGTATAGATATAAGTTACTACTTCACTTACTTTTTTTACAACTCTTTATTATTTTAAATTTAATTTTCCGTATTGTCTTCCCCCTTCCCTTAACCGTATATATATATTTATATATATACGCGCGCACGCGTGTGTGTGTGTGTGTGTGTGTGTGTGTGTACGCGCCCTTGGAAAGACATAAGAAAAATTTAGAGAGAAGAAATAAAGTTATATATTACAGAAAACAAGTAATACAATGTCATCAGTATTTCTCAAACACCCCACCAAAGAGCGAATATGATACAAATTTTGGTGGGTCCAGGCGCAGGGCCGTAGCCCAGACACGCCTGCCGAGCACAAAAATGCCTAGGTCCCCGTCAGCATTCCCCTAAAAAAGGGGTGCCTCAGGCGCCAAGTCTTTCGGAGGAGGGTTAGAGCCTGGAGGTACGGCCTCCTGAGGCTCGAGGAATAAGTCAGTCTCGGCGCGAATTCCAGGCTTCCCCGACACCCGCGCCAGGCAGCCTCGACTGACTACCATATCCAAAGACGACACACCCGACCAGATCCGCACCGTTAGCATCACGACCGGCTGAAGTATGCCCCATCAACTGGATTGGTACAGTTAGTTAAAACCGTTACAGCTTTGCTACCAAACTCTCAGAGTGTATTACAGTCATCTTTATTGGAAGAGTCCATTGTATATCAAAAATAGGGGTGATACCACAACAATAAGATAAGTTCAGCTACTGATAATAATGAAGACAATCATGTTTAAACATTTATATAGCACTATATAAAGTCCAGTTCAAATGTACGTTGTTTGATAGCTGTAAATTCTAACATTCGTTACTCATAAGAGTGGACAAACAGCGCTTTGAGTAATGAGACATACTCCTCTTTTGAAGGTGTATCTTCAGATTTCAGAATCGTCTCTGCAAAGCTCATTTGAGTCTACGCAGAAATAAGATACAAATATTAAAGCTTCACAATATGACTGGTCCTCACTCACCAATAATGTTAGAAATCAATATACGGGAACAATAAGAAACAAATGTGATACTCTTCAGGAGATATCTGAAAGACGAATTTAAAAACTCTTTAGGAGACACGTGAAAGACATATTCCGAAAGACAAATTCAAAAACTCTTACCGCCCAAATGAAAGCAGCAGAACAAAAAACGAGATAACATGAAAAACATCCTTACTTAATAAAAGAAATCTAACAAACGCCCATGTCCAGAAGCTTGAGAAAGCCCTGAGACAACTAACACATACAAAAAGAACAATTAGAATACATTCAATGACTAATTAATAAAATCAGTCATTCGGTAAGAAGATATATAATCACGATTAGCGTGGCAGACAGTAAATGAAGTACGCAGAAGGAAAAACGCCTCGATAGCAAAGCTAAAAGCTGCTTGCTAAGAAAAAAGACTGCAGAGTTGAATAGAATATTTTAAGAATCTGTTCGGAAACTCTCCAGATATCATAGACAAACCTGCTAAATAAATTATAAATGATCAACTTGGACAGTTTCCGAATTAAGAACTTGATGCAATACTGAAAAAACTAAAAGCAGAAAAGCTGCAGGCCTCGACGAAATACTAGCTGAAATATGTAAGGCAAGGAAATTTGACGAAATACTTTTTCGATTATGCAACGCAGTCTATAAATAAAACACAATAGAGAAATGGATAAAAGGTTGCACCCCCACACACACACTTCCCTAAGAAAGGCAACTTCAGAATCACTGAGAACTACAGATACATACCTCTTACTGCTATTGCCGCTAAAGTTTATAATTCCCAGTCTCTCAATCGTATCTGACCTTAAGTTGAGAAAATTCTTAGGAAAAATCAGACGGCTTTCGAAAAAAATCGATCACCTCACAGATTCTGACTATCCATCGAGTCACCGAAGCAGTACGAAGCAACAAATCTCAAAGCAACACTATTGTCAGTAATTTTCTTCAAGGTATTTGATTCCATATACAGAGGAAAGATGGAGCAATTAGTTTTAGCAGATGATCTCTCCAAAGAAACTGTTCCGACAATAATGATACTTTACAAAAACACGAAAGCAGTGGTACGCTCACACGATGATGACACCGATGTTGCCACTGGAGGCTTGCAAAGAGATACATTAGTACCATGTCTACTTACAATCCACCCAGAGTATGTTATAGGACTGTTAATGATCTGGTTAAAAAAATGGTTTCACATTAAAAAAGGCAAAAAACAGATGATATCTTGCAGAAACTTTAACGGATACAGACAACGCAAATAATCTAGCACTTCTTACAAATACACCCCCCCAAGACGAATCCTATCTGCATAGTAAGCAGCATGAGGTATTTGCCTCAACCTAAATAAAAGAGAATTCATGTGTTTTAAGCAAAATGCAATCATCTGTACCTTAAGTAGCAAGTCTCATAAATTAGTCGACAAAGCAATATATCATCTACGGAAAGCAATGTCAACATGGGCACAAGTTAGGCGTAAACTGCTATTAACAGGTTGTCGATCATATGGAAAGCTAGTCTTTCTGATAAAATTAAATGGAATTTCTTCCCAAGCTGTAGCCGTGACGGTGCTCCTGAATGGGTGCACCATCTGAACTCTAAAGAAACGCTTGGAGAAAAGGTTAGATGGAGACTAAGCAAGAATTCTATACACTGTTTTGGAAAAAATCATGAAAGCAGCATAACAAAAACATCAATTGTACCATCTTTTGCCTCTCATCTTGCAAAGTGTCCAAGATATGTTGAGCACTGTTGAATGACATTCTCTGATAAATTCCTCAACATGTGTGCGCTAAGGTTGGCAGACTAGCAAGAACTTACATACATCAAATCTGTGTGGACACTGGATGCAGTCTAGAGGATCTGCCATGAGCGATGAATGATAAGGACGGATAGAGAGAGAGTCAGAGAACTCTGTGCTATGAGCCCGACATAATAATGATGAATTTCTCTCTTAACCTTTTTCTTTAGTTCTGAGTAAATATTGCTTTCTCGTTTCTGACATCCGTTTTGCTCCGCTGGTTATTCTTTTCTTTAAAAATATTCTTGCAAAATAAAGCCTCTTTTTTTTTCTTCCTCCACTATCTCCTGTTATCATAGAATGTTTTCTTTAAATACTTTCATCTTAGAGGAGGACATTTTGTTCTTTGTTCTTTATTGGGTGATAGAGGTGGGGTTGCTGTATTTTGTTGCAAGTTTTGGAATTTCTTGCACCATTTTATAGATTTAGGTTTTCCTCATGATTTTATATATATATATATATATTGGGATTTATACATATATTTTACCTGTCCCTTCCAGCCAGCATTGGGCATTTTTTAAATTTTTATACACGTTTTTTCTTAATGCTCTCTCTCTCTCTCTATATATATATATATATATATATATATATAAGAAAATTGAAGATAAATCCAACGATATGTAAATATGAAAAACGAAATATTCAGAGAATGTATTTTTATGTATAATATAAAAAAGGAAATTTTAGCATATTATCATATTTAAAAATACATCTTTTTTTTTCATATATATATATATATATATATAATTATCATCATAAGGAGAAAACGCGTGAAACTTGGGGTAATGAACAATTATTATTACTGTGAATATTTTAACATTTTAGGTTTTAACCTTGTCCTGCCTTAACTAATGTATTTTAATTCTTCTCAGATATTCTGAGGTAAACTTTAGCACACATACATACACAAACATATATATATATATGTGTGTGCGTGTGTGTGTGTGTGCATATATATATATATATATATATATATATATATAGTTACTTGTGTATCAGTACAAAGAGAATGGGGTATGGAGCGACTTTTTCTGAAACCGTTCCTCATCCTACAGATTCTTTCTATGCTTGAAGCATTTTATGTTTAGATATATGATAAAATAAATCATCACAACTGACTTTAGCACCGGATTCGAACCCGTATTTTCCAAACAAGCCTATAAGATGAAAACTCCGATGTAAATCTCCAATATGTTCGATACATGTGGCGGTGTTTTCATTCAGACGAAGAGATCGTCTCTTGTAAGGCGATCTTACCTTCGTCATGATCATCATTTTGCTGCTGCCACCGTCGCCGCTGTTGCTACAGTAGCAGCAGCAGCAGCAACAACAATATTCAAGGAATTTGAGAAGGAGAAGGGCAATAAAGCAATTATTGATGGATCTACAGAAGACAGGATATGAAGAGGAAAGAGGGAGAAGATCGAAAAGAAAGAGATGATAAGGAAAGATCGATTGAGGTTGACTATTTACTGCTATGTCATTGTTTTCTGTTGATGACGAAAGACGGAAAGATAAAAAGACAGAAAGAGAGGGATGCAGAAAGAGTGATTCGAGAAAAAGAGAAAGGAACAGTAAGAAGGAAAAGAAAATAAGGTGAAGTAAAGAGTGGGTAAGGAGGAGTAAAATAAAGGAGGAGGCTAATCAAGTTGACCAATGAAAAGAATGAGCATTAAATAACAGAGATAGATAGATAGATAGATAGATAGATAGATAGATAGATAGGAACAGACGGAGATAGATTGATATTAAAAGTAGAAAACTTAAGTAAACAGAGTTTAAATTGAGACGGGTTTAGAAGTGTTGATATCACAGAAATATGAGAAGAAAGAAAGAAAGAAAGAAAGAAAGAAAGAAAGAAAGAAAGAAAGAAAGAAAAACGTGAAAGTTAAAAGAAATAGAAAGAAAAAAATTGATGAAATGAATTTTTAATGAAATACACAGTCTTTTGGGAAAGAAAATAGTCGACAGAGAGAAGAGCCTGGCATCAGTGATAAGGGGAAAAAAAAGGACAAAATGAGACGAATAATAAAATGGTAGTACCGGTGCTAGCGTTGAACGTGACGATGGTAGTGCCGGCTTATTGACACCCACTTCTACTGACCCACCCATCACTACCATACACCCACACCCTTCTCTTCAACCTCTTCCTCCACCTCTTCCTCCTACTCCTGTCCTTGACTGTGTCCACAGTATTTCACTTTTCTTCCATCCAACGTTACGCCAGAGTTGTTTCAGTACGCTTCTGTATGCACGCCTCCGGCAGTTCGACGTTGGTGGTGGACGAGCGACGGTAAAAGCAAAGACAACGGAGAAAAAGAAATAACGAACGAAAACAGTGGATGGAGAAGAGACTCAAAGAAGAAGAGGAAAAAAGCCAAACAAAATAGAGAGATCTCGGAGGATGACGCAGACGTTTTCGTCTTCTTTTTCGCTAATTTTTCCTCTCCATTGAAAGTTCTTCCTCCTCCTCCTCCTCCTCCTCCTTCTTCTTCTTCTTCTTCTTCTTCTTCTTCTTCTTCTTCATTTCTTAAATTGTTGCTGTCGGAAACCGGGCGGTCATTTCGGCTTGTGTCACTGGCTGGCCGTATTTATATTTTCTCCCACATTCCTTCCCACCTGGCTATATTATATGTTATTTCTCTAGGAACTCACGCACAGGCGACTATTCGGGCACTCCATAGAAGAAAAAAAAAGGGAGAGAAGAGGGTGATTAGCCAAACAGAGCCAAATAGAAGGAAAAAAGAAAAAGAAAAAACTTTAGGTATTGTAATAGATGCGTGTGACTATCAGCTTGACAACATCTTTTAATGACATCTACATGTCAGGGTCCACGCGGGAAGCCCAGACTTTGGCCTTGTCTCCAGCAGTAGCATAAACAGTGAGTATCCATTTCTTTCTTTCTTTCTCACCTGTTGTCTTGTATCTGCCGTAACCAGTTGCTTCTTAGCTAAGAAGAATTTGTTTCTATGAACGACCAGAAGCGCCTCTCTGTAGCTTTCTTTTTGTTTCAAAAGGCGTCGGGGAATAATGCCACAATTTGTAAATGACGTAAATACTCTCTCTTACCTGTGTGAAATATCGTTTTGTTTATATCATTTTTTCTACTGTGTAAAGATTAAAATACTGAAACGAGATATTCAGCTGATACGATTCTTTTTACTCGAGAAAGTTCGTCAACTCTAATCATAACATGAAGCAATCTACATCTTTGAACAACAGACCTTTTTACTATGGGTCACATTACAGGCAGTTGACAAGTGCTACTTTCTTAATTGTGAATACTTGTGTACTTTAACGACCGTACCAGATTGAACCAAAAATGAGATCTTTCAAACTCCAATATTTACTACGCTCAGTTGAGTCGGAATTGAATGTAGCTGAGAAAAACTACAGGAAGAGATATCGTTGTCAATGTTGATATTTATATTTTCTTTTTCTTTAAGTGTGTTTGTTTATCTATTACTTTGGCTTCTGGGATCTTAGAAAAACGCATAAGAAAGAAACAGATGAAAGACGGATATGCAATTATGTAACATATATATAATAACAATTAACAGAGAACTTGCTGAAGGAGAATATTTATGAAATACACAATATAAAAAAAACACAAAGAGATTCAATAATTCGTAATGACTCAAAAAGAAGATTTAGAACGAACAATTTATTATTAATGGTAAAACGGAAAAATGAAATTACACCAATTATTTATTTATTATATAAGTTTTTTTAAGTTTGTTAGTAGTATGAAAAAAATACGGATACTAGTCTCTCGAGACGAATTTTTAACTCTTGAATAGACCGAAGTGATATACTTTACCATAGCTCACAGAATAGAGAATAAAAAGGTGCCCATTTCATGCCTTTTTATAATAAATATCTGAACGTATTGATAAACAAGGTACTATTCACCAAATTTGTGCCAGTCGTTCTGAATTTGTTTTAATAGTATAAATCTAATAAATGTCTAATTTAAATGATTCTTGTCGGGTAGATATCTCTTCTTCTCTTCGTTAGATTTGTCTATTTATTCTAAATATAGTGGAAGTATGTAAAATATGATTTATTGTTTAACATAGTGAAAGTTTTGCAACTTATATTTAAGTTTTATTATTTGTAAACTCTGCCTTAAGCATATCATGTAAGTATAAAGACATATTTTCTACTCGAAGCGAGAAGAAAACATCTTATTTTTCACATCTCTAAAACCATAGCAATCAGTCTAGACACTTATATTGATATACTTATGAATATCAACGGTCAGTAAGTTGTAAGAAATGCCAAAATCTGACTTACAGCACCTGTTCCAGCCAGATCACCGGAGTTAAGCAACGATAAGCCTGATCAATATTTTACGGGGACTATTAAAGACTAGCAGGTACCGCCAGGAACAAAGTAAAGCTTAGTAAATCCTATGCAATGACAAATTGGTTATTGATTAATATCATAAGAAAAGATTGGACAGACAACGTATACCACCAGATCATTAAACTGAACAACCGTGTTAAATCCTTAGGAATATTTCGATTAAATTGAATGATAATAATCATATCGTGTGTACGTTGACATGAAAATATTCAACATCAATAATTAGGTTTTGTATTAAGAACTTGAAGCGTATTTTATACATTTTTCCACCTGTATTTTTCGACATTGATTTAATTTGAACAAAAAACAATAAGAATTCAAACTTTTTAAATTGATTTTTTTCAAAGAAAAAACTTACTATAGTTTGGAATAGTCAGTCACAAGGGAAAATATCGTTTCACAATCAATAATAAACGCTTCTATCTAGAAGTGAGTTTAAATTCCACAGGTGGTTAAATCATATTTTACTTGTTTATACAACAAACAATAATCAGGTGAATAAGACCTAATTATTTAGGGAGCCTTTTACTTATCTTAGTTTGACACAAGAGTAGTAGAGAATCAAACTCACTAGTAAAGGTCTATTAGTCTGGCTCGCTAAGCAATACACCTCGCGAGATGACTCTGAAATACGTTGGTAAACGAAGAAACGACGTATTTCTTAATATAGTACAGAAGGAACACAGTAACAAATGAATAATGTGTGTATGTACGCTGGTGTGTATGTTTTGTGTATTGTGTGTATCTATGTGAGAGTGTACGTGCATAATTCGTGGAATGATAAACACTTGTTGAAGAAAAGAAAGAAGGAAAAAGAAAAATCCAACACAAGTTTAAATAGTATAATAATAATAATATAATAATATTTTATTAGTGTGAAAAAACACAAAGCAAAAAATTTATATATTTTCCATTATATATATATATATATATATATATATATATATATATATATATATATAATGGAAATATATATATATATATATATAGAGAGAGAGAGAGACAGAGACAGAGACAGAGAAACACACAACGGTAATTTTGTACCAATAATAACTGAAAGAATTCGTTGAAATTTTGTTTTGGTAAATATTTTTTAATAGTTTGTATCTATTTTTATAAAATATTTTTATATCAGTATTTATATCTGTTTTTATATCTGTTTTTATATCTGTATTATTTTGAAACGACATCTTTTGGTTGTTTATACAGTTAGTTCAGCTTATGTTTCAACACCTGTAAATGATCATTACTAATTTTCTTAAAGAAATATGTTTTCGAAAAAAACTTATGTAATTTTCATTCAAATAATTCTACAATGTAAAAAATAGAGCTAGAAAAAGCAAAAAAGCCAAATGAATTTTAAGATACTAACCAAATTGGGGAAAAAGCCGAATTCCTGGATTTAGAACTCCAAAAAGTTAGTCTGCCTCTCCTGGTGTGATATGCAGGGTCATAAGTTTAGTTTTCTCTTTAGTTTTCATACTCATCAAACATAAGGAATTACTTCATCATTTATAAAAATAATAATTTATCATTTATAAAAAAATAATCTTTATTTATAATAATTTTATAATCTTATTTCTACCTAAATTTAATTTAAAGAAGAATATAGAAAGTTTTTTCTATTTATTGATTTTCTCCCGAGTTTACAGATTAATTCACACAAACTCAGCATAAAGAAAGAAAAATAGTTATTTACCTAGGTTAGCTTAGTTGTGTCACAAGATTGTAAGTATGGGGCATCCAGTGAGAATCGAACCCAATAAAAAAAAACAGCGTACTAATCCTTACACCATATAAGGTATCCAAAATAGATAAATATTTTTATATAGAACCTCTAAGAAAAGTTTCATAAAGAGGTCCGAAGTTGTTTTTGTGACCCGCAATCCAAACAAACACTGGACAAACACCAACTTTCTTTGCCCATACAGTTTTCATCTGCGACGACGGGGAATGAGAAAGGGTTGTGCATTTGAGTATTTTATGGATTTCTTACATTTATGGTATACGTCTTCTTCCCCTCTTACAACTTTCAAAATAAACAGTAAAAAGAGGTGAAAAGAATTAATTCACATTTTAAACTTCTTTTATACTAGTATTATACGATCCGTGAACCCAATGGATTCACGTCTAACAGCAATCCGTAATCATATTAATACCTTTATTTCGGAAGAATTGAAAGACATTCAATTTCAACGCAGAATTCACAAAATTAGTTTTCAATTGTAAACTGGACCGTAAATTGTTAAATTCTAATCTTTGTTAACAAAGGAATGGGTGCGATTTAAAGTGAAGTTGTAAATTGAACTGAGAATTACTTTATTCTCTAAGTTTTTAAGTGTATAGCTCTTATAGAAATCTCGCTATAATGTGCCGATTTTTCCTTTTACAGTTACATGCAAATAGGATAAGAATTTTAATAATATATACGGAATCACCCATAATTAAAACACCCTTACCGATTTTTATATAAGAAGCTAGTTTTCTTTTAAACTAATATTTTATAACTTCCAGGGGAACTTTATACACTCAAACAGATATTATTAGGTACTATTTATCAACAAACTCTGCAACAAATTCTCTCACTTAAACTATGAGCAAACACTTGTTGAATGTATTTAAACGGAAGGTAGAAAAAAAAAACGATCACACAAGACAGAACTAAAAGAGTGCATACTGCAGTGCGAAATTTATCCATAGGGGAGCGGTGAATTCATCCCTTTCCCAGTAGCAATAGTGCGAAGTTAAAGGCGCGAAGCCAGGATTTGTTCTTCTGTCTCGAAATCCATTTCCTGCGATAATAACCGTTAGGCAAGAAGTAAGTATATCCTTATATAAGTTAAAGTCTTAAAATGCACACACACATACACACACACATGCATATATATATATAAGTAAAGTTGGCTGACTGTAGTCGAGGGCGACCCTAAAGCTCCCTTTTAATAGCTACAACACCGATGTATAGGGGAGGGCGCTACTGCTTTTTTCTTGATTGCTCCACTTTTACCTTTATACGTACCTTATAATGCTGACTGTTAAGCAAGGAGGTATCAAGTACCATTTTTTTGAGTCTTTGGTATGATTCGACTTAGGATTGAAATCTGGTCTCACTTGCTATTGGCGAACACTCTACTTACTAGGCTAATGGGCGGTAATATTTATATATATAACGATTGTGTATTTTAAGCATACTGCCAAAAAATTCTCAGTGTTTTGCTAGATTTACTGGATATATATATAAGATGAAATGAATCTGACAGAATTTATGTAGAAAAAAGGTAAAAACGGAAAAAAAACGCGTTTTGACTTCGACTTTTTGTATTCAGATAAAACCACGAAGTCGAAACCCGTCAGCATAATAAACTAACCACCAAACATATATCTTTCTTCTGTTTTTACCTTTTTCTACACACACTCATACACACACATATATATATATATATATATATATGTATATATAGATGAGCGAAAAAGATAAGACACATAGGAATATTTCTTTTAGGTTATTTACTTTTTCATTGTTCTCAACTAGTTCATCGTCAAAAGAAAAAAAATTGTGGAAAAAAGTTTTTTTAAGCTTTTAAAGAAGTAGATATGCTATAGGAAGAGTGACTAAAAATTTACTGGAAATATCCATTTATGGAATGTGAAATTTTCTGGTATCCAAGTGTCTTTAACTGACTTTTATATATCTATAGTGAGGGCACCTGTCAAATGAGTTTATCATTTCAGATGCCTATGCTAAATTGGGAGGAACGCGTTTCAAATTTGCCCTAACGACCTGGCTTGCTTATTTAGGTGTTTGAATCATCCTATATCTACCAATATTATTTCAAAGTTTCTTACTAAATACAAATGGCACCTGTATTTCTAAGCGTTGCATTGATTCTTCTTCATGCTTTTCTAATATTAGTGTTAAATATATGTGCGTGTGTGTGTAGAAATTGCGGTGTACATATTTGTATTTTAAACATTTGCTTTAAAAAGGACAAAAAACAAACAATTTTTTCAATAAAAACGTAGTGTAAAAAGTTCTCAAATGCCAAGAGCGATACAAAAACTGAAATGATTACCTCACAATCCCTTTCACTAAAGTTTCATGTGATTATAGATAAACAAAAACACAATGATCAGTTGCGGAATAGATAGATTGATAGATAGATATTTGATTAAGTATTATAGACATATTTTGTCTACATATTCTTATTTCGATATTTTCAAATCACCGGAGAGATGTTATGATATCCGGCTGGAATCGGTGGATAAATTTTTCCGTATTTAACTGGTTCTCAAGTACTTTCGGATCCCTTTCGGACAATCATCAGGGAGGGGTGTATATTGCAATTCAGCGTTTAATTTTTACTGTTGTATCTATTTTTTTAAATTTAGTTCTATAAATGGCAACAGTAGTTAAAGACATTTGACTACATTAGCACGGGTTTCAAAATTAATTTTGTTGAGGTTGAAACTTTTATTTCTATGTGTAGGACTTCGAGAATCTGTAATCTCTGTTTGCTATTTTATCGTTCCAATATTGTTGTGTTATCTGTAAGAATTTTCCGAAATTCAATTATAGGGCAGGAATATTTTTCCGAAGTTGTGCTATTGAGCTAGTGTCATAAAGATGCATGGTAAGTCGTATCGACAGAGTAATTGACGTTAGACCAACGATATATTTTTGTTTTCGGAGATAAAATCTCACAAAGAATATCTAAATTGACATATAACGCTAGTTCTTTGCAAAACTCCAACTGACGTGGGAGGAGCTAATGTATTCAAATATCTTTAGCTACTTTTGCCATATAAAGAGCTCAATTAAAAAAATAGTTTCATTAGAATAAATAAAACGCTGGATTGTACTTTATAAACCAATTCCAGCAGGATATAATAACATCTCTCCGGTGATTTGAAAGAATCGAAATAGAATATTTAGACAAAGAATGTCTATAATACTTAATCAAATATGCATTAACGAAGAAATGCAGCCTAAACACACACATACACACACACACACACACACACACACACACACACACACACACACATATATATATATATATGTGTGTGTGTGTGTGTGTGTGTGTGTGTGTGTGTGTGTGTGTGTGTGTGTGTGTATTGGGAATTTTAGTAATCTATAAATATTTAATGAAACAAAGATCATGTGCTATTCTGAATAACACCTGATTTCTGTTTCATCCCACTGATATTTCCTTTAAAAAATAAAAGATTTCTGATATTCTGGACATAGACGTCCGCTGGGGTGTGCAAACAGGTTTATTTACTCCCATCTTGTTGAGCTGTCTGTTTTCATCCCTCTGGATGAATAGCGAGATATCACTGAGTGGGTCATGCTCTCTTACACAGCCAATACAGCACCTTCTCTATGGTTAGAATGTGTATTGTGTAGTAGGGTAGCAAGTTTTATACCAAATTTGACTTGCAGAAAAATCACACTTAAATCATTGGTTTCTGCTAGATTATCGAACTTAAGCTGCAAGGAATCTGTAGAATACTTAGATTGGATGACTATTTAGAAATATTGGGTCTGTAAGTTATTGAATGCCAAACAGTGAATTTAAGATGTAATCCGGATATATTCTTTTGCCCGCCCTCTGTAAAAATAACAGTGAACGCCCATGTCTTAAGAAAGCAAAATAATACCGGCAAAATATAAACATTGTCCTATATAAAAGAGAAACACGGCAAAGTCGTCACTTTTGATGGGAATCGAACTCGTTTTCTTTGTTTTATTCAGTGGATTCTCTTTCTTGTATATTGTTTATTTCAAAAATTCTTCTTTTTTTTTTTATCTCAAGACTTCCATTTATATCCAAGTCTGCTACGATGGCAATTGAAATGGTATGGCTGCTGCTGCTTCTGTTGCTCAAAGACATAGCTCCCACCTTGCGCCTGCGCGGCGGCAATTTTAATTCTGAGAGATAATTTTTCTGGATCCTGTCTAACCAATAAACCCGACGTTCCCTTAAAACTAAATAGTTTGGATAACTATTTACTTTTAAGAGAATGGAATGCAGTTATAGTTCTCTCAGCAGAGATTTTAAGTCATGTAAATTGATTATAAATTTATCTGTCCCATTTGTTAATGCAGCAATAAGTATATGCATAACATCTAAATAGATGAGAATTAATTTTTATTTATTGCGGACCTTTTTCCTTATGTTGGTAGTTTTTGTGTTGTTTCTTCTTTCACTATGTTTCGGCCAAATTTCACCTCTGGCCTTCTTCAGGTGATTTCTCGGATAGGAATGCTGAGTCTTGTAACCGTATCCCCAGTAATTACTGCCTTTCATAGTTGTTGTCTATCGCACCACGTTTTTGACCAAGTAAACCTCTGGCCGGCTTGGGTAGGATTTGAAACCGCTATCTTCTGACAATGCTCACCTGGAACCGCAGAGACTCAACGCCTCTATCCGCTACGCCACGGGCCCCGAAGGGTTTGTATTTATGTTCCCAACATCTGCTAGAATTACAAATGTAAATACATGATTTTTTTTTTTTTAATCTTGATGTTCCGGTGACCGGAAAAAATCACTGAAAAGGTCAAACTCTTTGAGTAGGAAAATTATCATCAAAATGTCTACTTTAGACGGCTAAAGAAAAAGTTTAATATTTGGTGAAGCTAATTTGATGGACATAAAGTCAGAGTCTACTCTAGCATTATCTTTGTATTGATAATTGTGGTTCCAATGCTACATCTAAAGATAAAAATTGACTAGATATTTTTATGGTTCCATTGAAAAGTATTCTTATTTCTGTTGATTTTTAGAAAGATTAAATGTATTCATACTCGCTAAACGGTTGTTGATTCATCTCAAAATATAAAAAAATGCACAAAAGATTTTTAAAACGGCAAAATTGTTTTGTATGATTCCTAATTATTTCTAATGTCCTTGGATTTTTTTAATGTTCTAAACACTCACTGTGACGTTTCATAAATATTTATCTCCGGACGAGAGTTTATTTTACGCACGTGTGACATCGGGGGCAGTCCGGCACTTGACCCTCCGCAAAATAAGTCCTAGTCAAGACTCCTATTTCGGGCATATGGTACTGGCAAATAATGTGGGGGTTAATTTGAGGCTAGACTCATTTCCAACGCTAGTGAGGGGGTTTCCGATTTCACTTTCACATACCCCACCAAGTCCTTCGTTTTCCTACCCCCTCAGGTAACGGAAAGCATGGACTCTTGGTTAAAACAAAATATTATTCACTGCAGTCAAATTTCCAAAGTTCCCTTGTCATGTTTTTACGGCGAATAAGACATTTAGCGAGAATAAATGAAAGCGATACGAAACTGAAAAAGATATGTGCAAAGAAGGCAACTCGATAGATAAACAACATAACCAATAGATTTCAACACGAAGGAGCATTTAAGATGTAACAAAGCTTTAATAAGCGACGACCAAACAAATAATTATGGGATTTAAGAAACACTTCCTTTCTCTTTTCTTTCTTTCTTTTTAGATACCGGCTATATTAAACCAGCCGACAGTCTTAAACACAAATGTCTCTCTTTCTTCTTTTTTGCTTTCTTTCTTTCTTCCTTTCTTTTCTTTTCTTTTCTTTCTTTTACTGAGGAAGTATCTAAGTCCACTCACTAATTTACGGTTTATGAAACAAATCATTTCAGTTTCTTTCTTTTCTTTTCTGAATGCATATTATTTCCAATATTTGGGAAGGTTAGGAGGAAAAACAGTTTAAGTTGTACTTATCTTTGATAGGGCTTACTTCTCAGGTTCCTTTCTCTTACGGACGAGTGACATCCCCCCACCCAGAATCGGCTGGGTCAGCCTTTCTGCTGACTACTGTCCAAAGATTCTGTTCTATGCTTTTTACGGGGCATTCTTTCCCGGAGTGGGCTGTTGACCGACGTCTTTATCCGTCGACTTCTGTCCTCAAACTAAAGATCCTTTTTCAAATTTCCTCTGACGAAAAGGTATTATTTTTGGTACTAAGGGTCGGGCCAATCATTTGGCCTCTTTCTTCTTTCTCTCTATTTCTCCGGTCGTGCTACTACAATGAACTACATTCCCTTCTCTGTCCAACCGATTATAGGTCATGGAGTCCTGGTAGCGTTTGACCTGCATTCTGACTGCTTTAGCGGTCAGTCCTTGGGGCTTGTTAGTTCAAACACAGAAGGGTAAGGGAAATCAATCTTACTTTTCCTCTCTCGGTGGCATACCACGTCACACTCACAAAATTCAAAGAAAATTATCGCTTCACTAGCGGGGCTTCAAATGCGCTGACTATTTGTCCTATAAACCAAGAGAGAACTCCTGTGTATGACACTACACTGCATCTGATAATGAGGCCCTAGTTCTGGAGATCAAGGGAGTGTGGAGTATTCCTTCGTTGCCATTACTCCCGGCTCCACTCTAATCTGGAGTGGTAGTACATGTTAAGGTTATATCTATGGGTCAAACATATATGATTTAAAAGTATTCATATTCAATCAAACTGTTTGCAAAAGAAAACTCCTACGAAACAACAACAAAAAAAAATGTAAATATGAACATACAATGAACGCAATTGGCGTAAAATAACCCTACCAGGGTTAACATGACTTTGAAATTAATCGCTCAATCTATGGGATAATACATTATTATATGTTTAATAGTCTTATATTTGTTATTTGTTATGCGTCTCGAATGGTTTGGATACGTGAAAAGTATGTTGAAGTAGTGTATTTCATTTGCTATGCTACATGGTGTCCTGAAAGAAGGCATGAGTTGCCCAAGAAGTTATTCTAAAACCTCGCTTCAAGGATGTATTGAAGTAAGACTCAGAGGATTTAGGATCTAGTTTCTACTATCTCAACAACATGCTGAATGACGGTTCAGTATACACAGTGACCACTGGAGACCATCTCCATTAACTGTGATAAAACTGAAGAGGCAACGTCAGAGAATTTTCACGATTGATGAATAATGAAAATCTTCAAATACCGTTGTCGAAAACCAACAGGAGCTTGCTAATGAGTAAAAGAGATGTCCTCTCTCGTCTACGCCGATGAATAGTTAGTGTCTGCACTCGAAAAACTCAACAATGCTAGATTATCATTATCACCTGCATAGAAAATGCGTGCGTGTGTGTTAATCCTTGTATTAAGTGCGTGAAAGAATTTTAGTGCACTTATTTGTTAATTGAACGCATCTTTCAATATTTTAAGTGGACAGTATATACTCGTGTGATGTCAGGTTTTCCGAGATTAATTTTTCAACTTATAATAAGCAGTCAACTATTACACAATGTTAGCTTTTTAAAACAGTAAAAACGTTGGCTCTACACTTGGCATGTAAACTTGTAGCCTAAAGATCTGGATCGACATTTGATAGTTGCAATCAACAAATACGAGATCGTTCTGGTTGAAAATCAATGTTGACTTTTAAAATGTGTGTTCAAATTCAGTTAATGCTTCATTCAATTCACATTCAGCTGAGTAATCTTCGATCATCGGTTTTTTTTTTGTTTAGAGGGCTTAAAGATAGAACGCAAAATAAAATTCTGTCAAATTCCAGGACAATATGATAGACTTACGGAGATTCAGTTCTGTCCCGGGTACAGTCTTTTAAGTGACATGATGGTTTTATAAGACACAAAACTGTGCTAGATGAAGCCCATTTTAATTGACCCATCACTTCATAAACTAATAAAAATGAAAACGAAAGTGACGACTCTCATCAGATCTGTTCGACGTTTAAAGCTGAAAATGATAGGTCATAAATTAATCTTAATCAGCTAACTTTCAGAGTTTATAACCTGAAAAATAAAAGTCTTATAACTTTCTAGCTACTCTCTGTGAATGAATTTTTAATCCAAAATAGTATTCCTGTATTACGACAAGCATTTTGCTCCTCTAGTTTACATTCTTTTGACTATTTCCCATTTCGAATAATTAAAACCCATCTCCATGGTTGATATTTGGGAATTGTTGAAACCATGCAACAAATCGTGATGAACCAATTGAAAGCAGTGTTAATTGAAGACTTCCTGTACGTTTTCCAGCAACAGAAACAACGTCTTAGTCGGCATGTGGCTCCCCAAATAAACTATTTTGAAAAAGTTGACTTGTATATCTTTTACACAGTCCCATTACTTTATGGATCAATCTTGTATGCATATGCGTATCATTACATAAGTGAAATAAGTTTAAGGTGCTTATTTTCTATTTGTTTTCATTGCATTTTCTTATATTTTACAAATACCAATTGTTACAATTTTTAAATTTTAAAAATACATGTGTAATAACCGGCTTTTCAGACCAAATTTCTAAACCTAAAATAAAAGAGGCCTTTAAAATAGTAAAACTTTAGATAGACTTGTGAGCGAACGGTTTGGGTCGAGGGAGACAGTTTACAAATAGTTTCCGTTTCATTTAAAAGATCATCATCATCATCATCATCATGTCGCGCTGGTAGCACGGATATCCCTGACCCTCTCTCGCCACTCCTCCCTATCGTCCATCGCCCTAGCTGCTGAATGTATGTTCGTGCTGGTCGTCCTGCTTTTGCACGGCCATGTGTGGGGGTCCATAAGAGTACATCTCGTATGAGATCGTCCCTGCTTCTCCAGCAGTGTCCTGCATGTCTGGTTCGTCTAACTTGAATAGTTTTCGTGATAGGAGGCAGGTGGCCGTACAGTTGGTGTCTTGTGGGGTGTTGCCGCCAGGACTTGTTCAAGATTGCACGTTGCATTCTTGTGTAATTGCCGTCTAGCTTCTTCTCCAGCCGTTTTGTTAGCGTCCATGTAGTGCACCCATATAGCAGTATCGATGTGACCGCTGCTTGGAAGAAACTGCGTTTCATTTTATCGGTTAGGTCTGATTTCCATATAATCGATAGCCTATTGATAGCTGTCCATGCTTTCGTTAACCTCGTGTCGATGTCCTTTTCGGTTGATTCGACGCTGCTTCCTAGGTAAGTGAATTTGTCTACTAGTTTAAGAGGGGTTCCGTAAGTGCTATTTTACCGTGTCCCATTATATGAATGGCTATTCTATCATATCCTATATTTGATATACGATTAATAAGATTGTCCGTGTTGAAATGTAAAAAGTAACTGACCATGGAGGTGGCCAATTGCCAGTAAAGAAATGACCAATTAGATCTTCCCTTACGTTTGCGCAAAAGGAAAACATATTTGAATTAGGAAAACTCAGCTGTTAATTAGAACAAACTACCACTTGGGCGAAAAAAAAAATGTCCTGACAACTTTTTTCATTTTGACCTTTCAGTAGCTGATACAAACAAAAGTCACAGACTCTTCTTGCAAAATGCAGTTTCTTCCTAACTGCGGTGTAGTGGCTAACATGCTAAACTGCGGCATAGTTGCAAGCGATTTCGAACTCTAGACACGTAATTACGTTCACTTTCGGACTAATACCTCTCGAAACCCTCCCTCCTTATCCCCTAGCTATGGGTTAAGTAGTACTATTACTGTTCTTCCATAAGGATGGCTTGGGCATTAAATGACCCATAAACGTTAATATGCCATTAAACAAAGAAACCAAATCAAACTTTGAGACCTGTTCCCTCAGTATATATCTTGGTAACAGCTGTAAAAGCAGAAGATGCAATGATCCAAGGTATCAGTGTTTTGAAGATTGCAACTACTCCGAACCAACCATTGCCTGGAATGTAGGGATAGAACTTTTTGTTTAACTGGGCGCTTTCCTATCAAAAAGGTTTTTAGAAGGGTGTTGTTAACCTCTCATTCTCAGATTTTAAATGTTTTTGCCAATTTATCATGCGAAACAGACCAGATCCCTGGTTAGGAAAAAGAAATGGATTCATGTCTTTCCCTTTATTAGTTTGAAATGAAAGAGCCTTGTCCCGTTTTTTTTCCGGAATCTGATTTCGACTCTTCGAGTTCATTTCCTCTGACGATAAACAAAAATTAAAATTACATATACAGGATCTATTACTGGCCACTTAAAAATCTAAACTTGAACGTTACTGGGAATATGTATTAATTCCTCCTTTCCAAAAAAGAGGAACATAAATTACATGAAGCCGAAGAAGGCATAAGTATATATGGAAAAGGCAGATTAATCCTTTATCGAACCCTAAGTAGAATACGATGTGCACTTCCTCTAAGCAAAAATTATCCAAGACCCGGTGTTACTCCTTATGGGGACACAATAATTTCCAGCGGCTCTGGTAGTATACTGACATAATGATTAAACGAATACAATGAAATTGAATAGAAATAATAACCTCTTTAGAGCCTCAATATAATTGACCACTTGTATTGCTTATACCTCGAATCAGCATTGATTTGTTATGCTGTAAATCCGAATACAGCAATAAATGACAGCGTTTTAAAAGAATAAAGATGTCATGTCATTATTGTATTAAAAAAGCAATTAAGATTAACATATGCATCATTATGATTATTGCTCATATAAAATAGATGCATCCAATTACGTCGTTAAATAACTTATAAAAAGTTTTCATCTTGTTTGATCAAATTCTTCTTCACATTGCTAGCTCTGCAATTTTCATACTATTTAGCCAAACTAAAATCTCATTAGAGAAGTTATTAGGATCCAAATTACAAAATTATTCTGTTTCTTATTAAAAAAAAGGCGTTCCCAATTTCACCGCAAGGCTTTTTTCAAGAAATGGGCAACCATTTCTCTCAACTTTTGAAAGATCCATAGAAATTTTATGCGGGAAAATTTCATTCGAAATTTTATCTCTTAAGTGGAATATTTGCTTTATTTTGATCGGGATTAAATTCAATAGCATGTTACCACGGTGATCGCAAAAGCTGGCCTTCTATATCCAAAATATTCTTCCAATCAACAAAAACGTCTTAATTAGAGAGTAAAATCTTCACAAATATCACTTGAAAAGAATAATAATCTATAATAAAACTCCTCTTATATTGATATATTTCTTTTCATTTGTAAAGTTGTCGACCGCAGTCATGGGTTACCCGAAGGCTCCCTTTTCGATAGCTACTACACCAATGTGTAGTCTCCCGGGCCATTGGTGAACATTCTAACCATTATGCCAATGTTAACAAAACAAAACGCATATTAAATCATTGTGAAATCAGCAAATTAGCTTCTCAGAGCACTTCAGCAGCAGTAAGTTCGATATACAGTAGTTGCCAACCCTATTTATAATTATTCACAATTATATCATAAGATTTATCTATTATATTGTTCAATTGATTGTTTGAAAATATTATCAACTTAATCACAAATCAATTTTATCTCCTTCAAATAACACCATATTTTTTTTTTAAACACTACTCGCCAACAAAGACATTATTTCCACACCTGGAAATACTGCTAAAAGTCTTCAAATGACACCGCCTTCAATTGGTTCATCACAGACTGTTGCATGTTCATAAAAATGTTACAATATCAACCATGGATCTCGGTTTTTATTCTTAAAAACATTGTCAAAGAGATATAAATTGATTGTAGGGGTACCACACGAATTCAATTTTTACAAAAACCTTGTTCGCAGAGGGTATGTCTAGAAAGTAATATGATTGAGTTTGCTTTATTTTGTATTTGCTTTTTTGTTTTGTTTCGTTATGTTTTGTTAGTTTGTTTGTTAGTTTTGTTTTGTTTTTGTTTTGTTTTGTTTTGTTTTTTATTTTTTGTTTTTTGTTTTGTTTGTTGGTTTGTTTGTTTTGTTTTTCAGGGTAGTAAATCTGACGGAGAATCATCTGATCAATGCTAATTGTTCATTAATCATTCGTGCCATTTTCCTTGGCTTAGGCAGTGGTCAGTCGATCAGCACAGTGTTCATTTCCTAGCCATCAAAAATATTTTGAACAATCTAAAAGCATATACCCGGTATAGAACTGGATCTTTATAAGCCTGTGTTGACTTGTTAAATATTTCAGCCCTCAAGTGCGACACAGAACTTGATCTTGCCTTCCATTTTCGCAGCACACTTAACCAAACACACAATAATCGCATATAACTCAGTTTAACGTGAATTCTGAGAAGCAAACATAAAGTGAATGGTTTTACTCATGCTTAAGGTCAACATTGATCCTTTGATTTTCAATCAGGTTTACTAACCTGAAATATAAAAAAATCAAATTCACAATTTCTCGTTTGACAGACTTCATACGTGGTATCACAGCCATGATTTAATTATTAGAAAATTCGTATGTTAAAAACTTCTAGTAATAGAAAGACCTGTATAGATATAGATATAGATATAAATTCTGTTTATACTAATATATCAAATATATATGATTAGTAAACGAATATTTTTTAAGGTAACATTATTTATAAATGAGCCAGAGCTTATTTGTTTGCACACAGTTCAATGGTTTCAAGCAGAGTTAATGTTAAACAGTTCTGTTTGACCCACAGATGGGATCCCAACAGGTTTTACTACTCCGGGTCAGAGTGAATCCTGGAATAATGGTTATGAGGGGCACTCCACACTTCCCAAAGCTTCACGACTGGAACCTCACGATCAGATGGCTTATTTTCATAATCATAACCAGTGTACTCGTTTGGGGGTGTCTCACCCCTCTAAGAAGATGCAGTTGGCGTATTCTACAACCCCAGCCGACAGAGCTCAAATAATTATATAAATACCTGAGTATACAAGGGGTCTGTCTACAAAAGAAATAGTTTCAAATTTTTTTAAAAAGTATTTTAGACATTGACATTCACCATAAACAGTTTCATAGAGAAAAAATTGGTTGGTTGGTAGGTAGGCTGGTTGGTTGGTTGGTTTGTAGTTTTGTAACATGTAAGCCCTTGTCAAGTTTTTAAATTCCAAAGTCAATCTGTTTTTCATTTTTTCAAACAATTATATACTTCCGAGTTGGCTCATTAGCCTAGTGTTCGCCAATGGTCCGGGAGACCGGGGTTCACTCCTAGGTCGGGTCATACCAAAGACTAAAAAAAATGGTACTTGATACCTCTTTGCTTAACACTCAGCATTATAAGGTAAGTATCAAGGGTAAAGTGGAACAATCCAGGGAAAGGAGTTGCGCCCTCCCCTAAACCACGGTGTAGTAGCTATTGAAAAGGGAGCCTTCGGGTCGCCCTCAACTACAGTCGCCAACTTTACTTACTACTTATCTAATGATAATAATTTGTAAACAGTTGTAACTTCAAGTAACTAATTTAGTACAACACACACGCAGTCATATAGTTTCAAGTATTCCAACCAAATAATAATAACGTTTGACCTATTGGTTGTGCTTAGGATACGTCGACTAGATTCTTTGGCGAGGAGTAAGACCCCCACAAAAACAGATGTCCTGATTATGATACTAAACTGCATCCGGTGGTGAAGCTACCGTTCCGAGGTTTTGGCTAGAGTCAAGTACCGCTTTATTGCCGTTACTCCCAAGTCCATTTTGACTCATAGTGGCTGTGCCTGTTATGCGTCCATGCATGAAATGCATGAAATAAATCTGTTGGAAAAGTATTTGTAATTAAGTAATAATACTTGAAACCATTAAACAGCATGCAAATTAAGAATTACTTGAAAGATTATATATATTAATAAACAATTGTAATCCAAAGTGCTTCCTATTCATTACATTGTTACTGGACAATAGATTGACTGTTGGTTACATGCCGACAGCAATTTAATTTTCTTGTTATTTTTTTCTTTGTAACAAATATTAGCTCAGCAGCAGAGACATACTGAATTCCTCCATGAGAAAAAATTCACCCGTTGACATTTATCGATGATTGCTGAACGTTTATGTGAACCAAACAGTATATGTGAATAGAATTAAACGGTGATTAATGGTTTTCACTGATGGTGACAGTGATATAAATGGCAAATCACCTTCTGAGTGGCTCTGCTCAGAACTTAACTCAGGATATTAGTATTGATTTTAATATTGATATCTCAGAGTTTGTGCTCACACAGAAGAAAAATAGTACCGAATGTAAGATTGTAAGGACCTGACGAAACCCTACAAAACTGAAGCTTTTCTAGACTGCATCATCACTATGTACGTAACGAAGATTCTCTAAGCAGACATTTTTCTGGCTACTACGTCATCATACAAACGCAGCATGCAGACTGTTGTTCATTGTAAGCAAAAATACAGAACCAATCATAGTGGCCATGAAAGAAAAACTATTTTGTATCTGAAAACTTATTTTATCCAAACTGTCTTTTTGTGTTCTTTGTGCTTTTTGTAGATTGCACCGAAATAGGAGGCATTAAGTTATAACTCGCCAATCCTTATTAATTTTGTATTTATTTATTGTGAATCCTGAATATGTCGAAAGTGTCAACAAAAACTGTCTTTCAAAAATTGAATTTACGTTTTTAAAAAATCTATTAGAGGCATTGAAACTCTTGATACACAGTTTTGTAGAGAAAAACTTACAGTCGCTGAAAATCAGACGCTCCATAAACCCATCTTCATCAATTTCTAGCATTTCTGTACAAAAGTCACTACGTGTTATTTTGATTAGTCACCAAGATTTTCCAATAATTTCAGTAATGAAGCATTTTCAACAGTTTCTACAAAATTTTCCTAAGTATCAATTACGGAATTTGTAACTCCTGTCTTGCTCTCCATGTGGATTTGTGTTGGTTGCCTAAATAACTAACACGAACACGCTCCAGTTTTTCTGATACCGATAATCTCCCAGGTTTGGTTTCGGCTCCTTTGTTTAATAACATATCAACTTTCGTCGGTTACTTAATACCAAAACCATCCTTGTAAAAAAACTGCAGTGATACTATTTAACCCATTGTTGGTGGGGATAGGAGTGTTCATACATTTCCCAAGAGTATGAGTCTGAAAGTGGACATTATAGAAAGAAAGAAAGAAAGAAAGAAAGAAAGAAAGAAAGAAAGAAAGAAAGAAATTGGATGGAAAGCAAAACGACAAAAAGAAAATATACAAACTAACGTAGAGATGGAAGAAGATATAAACTTGAAATGAAAAAAGAAAAAGAAAAAATGATGGGGGAAGAGATTCATACTGTCATTTATAACAGGCACCATGCATGTTATGTATACTAAAATAATCTCTGTCAAAACGATGGGACTTTGTCAAAAAAACAACGATCAAAATGAAGTTCTTTTACTTCTGCTATACAACCGCCTTTCTTTCTGTCAATTTAAGTCTTTTGTTATTAGAAGCTCACTGACTTCGTGCGATTTTCCTTCTATTCGCTTCTTCTGAAATTTCAGTCTGGTTTGACCTCATGAAGCCATTAAGTGTTTACTAAATGCCAAGTTTAACCAAGTGACCTTTTTATTTACAGCGTCATTAATAGAAAAATCAGTTTGAATCGAGGTGCAACAAACAGATTATTCCAGCAGCTAATTCTCTTCGGCTTTTACTCAATACGGTCCTCAATCTAGCAGAATCAACTCAACCAAGTCAAAATATCTGATGCTCTTGCATATACACAGATCTGGTCAGATTGAATGAATCGCAATAATGAAGACAAATCGTTGTCTTGTTAAGAATTGAATATAAAAATATCAGTTGATTACAAATAAAGACAAAACTCTGGTGCAAATGAGACACTTTTTTAAATGATTATAACTGCTTGAGAAATGTGATAAAACTCTCTTTTACCTGAGCTTTGAATTTTGATTGATTGCCACAAGAAAACCTGTGAACTCATTCAGTGCTCGTTGTAATATTGGTTCATAATGATAAGGATTCTACTATTTAGTGAGGATTTAATTTGCATTTCATTATTATGTCCGTTATATCGAGAATTTTGATGATTAAACAATGTGATGAGCACCCAGAAATTTTTCCAGACGTCCTTGAATCGCTTCTTTGGTGCTCCTCTGTCACGATGACCAGTGGAAAGTTCGATATACAGTGTGATCTAGGGTAAACAATGATCCCTTATACTGGAAATGTGTTCTATCTCGCCTAGCTGGGACTTCGGTAGGATGTCCTCAATGCTGATGATCTTCGCCTATTCAAAGACTTCAAGATTTGTGACGAAGTCACTCCAGTGGATGTTAAGGATAGTGCAGAGATGGCTCTTGTGGAACCGATCGAGAAGTCGTAAGTGATGATGATTATTGACTCACTAGCCATATAAGAAGGTGGCAAAGACTATGGCTATATACACACTGATTTTGTGCCCTTTTTTAAGTGTCTGTTACACTGTACGCATTTTTACAATCTACCAAATGCCTTGCTTGCGTTTGAGAGCCTGTCGTTTACTTTCTTGACGATCTTGGAAACTGACGTGATGGTGCACCTCATTTAGATTAAACAGTGGACCATCATCCACACGGTTACACCAATGGTGATGTGAGGAGGACGATACTCTTTCCGAAGTGCAGGCTGGTGGAGTACCTCTTTAAGCTTACTTCTATCTCAAAGAGCTGGGCAGCACTGTGAAACATGAAGTAACAAGGGCAACACACATATTATATATATATATATATATATATATATATATATATATATATATATGTGTGTGTGTGTGTGTGTGTGTGTGTGTGTGTGTGTGTGTGTGTGTGTGTGTGTGTGTGTGTGTGTGTGTGTGTGTGTTTATTCAAAGATAATCAGAATTTTAGTAATATACATTTCAGTTATAGATTATTTCTCTGAAACGCTTTAAAACAAACTTACAGGCACAAAATTAGCACTAAAAAAATTAATACAAAATTGGGTGGTAACGTACAAACATATGAACAAATTAATGAATAGTAGCAAAATTGTCTCCTTTGGCTTTAGAAACCCAATCAAGAACCTCATACACTGAGGCCGATCACGGGACATTAATCACATGGTGTCAGATATAAAGACACAATAGCTCAAATTCAAAATCTTTTTCTCCCTGGACTAGAACAAAATACGGTGGGACATATTTTCTTAGGTACAATTTTCTACCCACTTCGTCCTATCTCCTCTTCGTCCTCAAACGAAATAAGTTTTGGAACGGACTTCATTTTACTTTTGTGACTTATTGGTTCGCTTTCTTTCTAAACCAAGAGATACTTTTTTTACGTATCTCAACAGCCATGACATGAAAAGTTTTACTGTTTATAAAATATCCTACATTAGTGTCCGTATTCTCAAAGAAGTATTCCTTAGTAGTCCACATATTTTAATAACTGTTTCATCCATGCTATAGAGTTGTAACATGTGTAAAATTTTGTTGTCTCGTCATGTTTACTATTTAACATATTTTTTGTATTACAGGAATTGTATTTTATTAATACTAAGTGTCCTCTTTAAAATGAATATATTTTTGAATACATTTCTTAAATGAGATGCACTTTTTTAAAGTGGCAGGGAATAAACTGTATCACACAGAGCTATTCCTATTTAAAATGACAATAATATAATGGCGTATTATATCATTGACCCAAGAAGATTACAATCATTTGACCTTTTGAAAAATTTTAATAAGTCCTAACATTTATTTTCGACTGAGGATAAAAAAATGAACACTATTAACGTAAATAGCTGGTGTTTATAAGTGGTCAGTCATCTAAGTAATGAGCAGGCTCATTGCTGTTTATTTTCAGAAACTTGACCCAGCAAGTGAAAACCAACTTGGCAAATTGATATCGATGCTATGACGGTTAGAAAGAATACAAGGTTAAATCTTGGTGAGGATGGATTTATTTTCAACTTATACAACTTAAGGCTTATAGCCTAATCGGCTAGAAGGGTACAACCCTTTGCCGAGTGGTAAGACCCCACCTCAACGAGTGTCCTAGATATGACACTAAACAATCTGATGGTGAGGCTCCAGTAATACAGGAGCTTTGGTAAATGCGGAGTACTCCTTTATTGCCATCGCACCAAAATCCACTCTGGCCCATAGCAGTAGCACCTGATAGGGTCCTATCTATGGGTCATATACAACTGTTTGACATTTAAACTGAGTGCAAACAAATGAGTCATACTAAACTGAATTGCTTGAAATGGAACTGTTTGATCATTTAACTGTGTGTAAACAAATGACTGGCGTTTAATTGAATTGTTAATGATGCATAACAATTTTAACGGTGGAAATATCATTATATATTATTTTCAGATATAATGTTTATACATTCCTTTTTTGAAATAAAAACGTTACCCCTAACTTAAATATTACTGAAATTTAAAGAGCCGAGAATACTGATAAATTTAATAGTGGCTTGCAACTCAACTAAAATTGCAAATGAAATTTGAATTCATAATTTCGTTGAAATTATTATGAGTTATAAATATCAAATAATATAATCCATGTTGTCTGAAAATAATCAATCAATGTTAATATCAATTTACAAAAATTCTATTTCTAATTAGGAAATATTGTAAAAATTCCTTGTTATTTATATTAGGAAGATTTTTTGTACTCAAGCTGGATGCCCCTATCCCTTGGATTTTTTTCCTCGGATTATATATATATATATATATAATCCGAGGAAAAAAAAATATATATATATATATGTGTGTGTGTGTGTGTGTGTGTGTGTGTGTGTGTGTGTGTGTGTGTGTGTGTGTAAAAATCTCACAAGTTTTTCAACATAATCTCCTTCCTTGACCCAAATGTCAACCACACGTATTAAACATAGTTATTTTATCACAACTTAGTTATTCTATGACCGTCAATTAAGTAACATAAAGAATAAAAGTTTGATATTTGAGACCAAAAAATATATAAAAGAAAATCTAGAAAAATTAATTGTAATGAAAAAGCTCCTTCTAAAATATTCGCAAAACCATTAAATTTAATACTACAACTGTAACTAAAAGAGAGTGAAGGGAGAAATACGAATAGAATATTTAAAAATAGTTTACAATGGTTTCAAAGGTAATTAGAAGAAATTCAAAGCTGCTTTTTTGTTGTGCAATAAAAAGCAGATTAAAGTCACAAAATCTTTTTTTTTAGTATCAGTTCTTTAAGATATTTCTCATTGGTTGGAACTATTTCTCTGATCTTTGAAGACAAAACATGTTTGCCATTCGATTAGTAGCATAAATTACCTATGGCTTCACTTTGGCTTTTTTCTTTTTGTTACTTTTTTTGGCTTGTTTTGTTCATGTTTTGTTTTTTGTTTTGTTTTTTGTTTTTGTTGTCTTTTTTTTTTGTTTTTGTTTATTTGTTGTTTTTATTTTTGTTATCAACTATCAGAAATCAGCTCGTTTATTTCTTCCTTGCGTGCTGAGTTCTCGTTTTCTATTTTTTATTTTTTGTTGTTGTTTGTTTTTGACTATTTTTAGAGTGGAGGTCTTCACATCTCGTTATCATACAGACGTCATCTTTGTTATTGAGGGTCTTCTACTGCAAAACCAAGTTGCCAAAGGAATCCGAAAGCTGTTTACAATTTTCTTTGAAAACAACTTTCTCTGCTGCATTTCTTGTTCTTTCCGTGTGGATAAATTCAATTTGAATCATTAGATGCAAGCCGAATATTTTTAGTGAATGAAGACTACTCAATATTGTCAGAATTAAAATTGTACAGTGATTTTTAGTTCAAAACTTTTCAAAGACTTTAAACTTCTCATCGAATAAATGCTGAATTCATAAATCATTAACTCGCAGTCAGATCACTCTTACAGAATTTGAGGTATGTCTGCAATATTTTTCATAGCTTAGTAAATTTAAAGAAAATCGTATGATATAATTACCATCTGGTGAAGAATATCAGTTTGATTTTTCTTGGAAGAATTGATTTTTCCTCATGACTTTCCCATCTGGTAACTGAAATTGAGTTGCGTGACAAAAACAAATCTTTGTCCTTGATGTCTCAAGATGCAACGAACTAGATAATAAAAAAAAGAAAACTAACCGGCAAAAATGTGTTATTTTACAAATGACAAATTCCATTGGCAGCCATAATAAATACGCTTAACGATTTCCTCCCGTTCTTCAGTTGAGGAAAGACTAAAACACATTTTGCGAAATTATGAAATAATTTCAATAATGGTTCTTGAATTAATACTTGTTGGCCTAAATTGAAATTTTTGATGAATTTATTAGCGGTATAATTTGTTGAAATTTTGCATCTGCTTATTAAACCGGTATTGTAGGTGTGATGCTTCCCATGACCGATTGGATCGTTGGGGTACCATGCGCACTATTTCCCTGCACGGCATCTGTCTGAGCAATTGTTGTTTATTGTTTGTTTTCATTTCCCATCCAAGAAACATTTAACTAGTTGTGTTCGTAATAATACTCGTAATAAAAGCGTATCTCTAAACCGTCATATCCTTCTTTTATATAACTTATAAAATAATGTTAATTGAATGTTTTCAGTTTATGAAGCATAGTTTATATTTTCTTCTTCTTCTTCTTCTTCTTCTTCTTCTTCTTCTTCTTCTTCTTCTTCTGCAGGGGATTAAATCTCATTTTTGTGTCTTTTATAGAGTTGATAAAATGATTCGGCAAATCTATTCTTCGGCCTTCCTGAACTTCTATTCTCGGCAGGAAAGAAAAATGGCACAAAATGAAACATTTAAATCCACCTAAGGAGTAATAAATAAATTTGTTTGAGCTTGGCTGATGCAACTGGCAAATAAGTCGATCTATGCTGCCTTTTTCAACTTATTCACCTTTTAACAATGCTCTCTGTCAATTATTTGGGCCTAATCACAGTGTGTTTTTTTTTAATTTCTAGTTCAAAAATGGTCCGTTTAGTTCACCATTTGAACTCTTAGTATTTACTAGACAATCTGTGAACACGTTGTTTTCCCGCTGTAGCGATGGTCTATGGTGATATGGATGTTTGTGGAATAATTTAACAATTCTAATCGGAATTTCATTACATCGAAAAATTGGCAGGTTAAAAGGAATCTGCTTAAGCACAAATCATCATTTCACAACAAACTGGACTGAAAATATATTTATTTCCTAAATACATTAAGTGCTTTAAGAATATTTCTGTAATAAAAATCTCGCTATTACACATTTTTCCTTGGTTATGCATTCACGCACAAGTACACACGCGCACACTCATACAGTCAAGCCCCAAAATATTCACCCCTCTGAAAAATTTTTGATTTTCAAGAATATTTTCGTCAAAAGAATGATTTTTCTTACCCAAATTGACTAAAAGAAAGAAGAACATAGAAAGTAACAATATATTAAATATATTGAGAAAAACTGTATTCTATTGAAGTATTATTTGCCACTTTTTCACAAAAGCACCTTCAAAATTATTCATACACATATCTCGCAAAACTGAACCATAGGAAATCAAATTTTTCTTCGTGACATTTGGGTGTTTCTTAATCCCTTTAAAACGAATGTAAAAAAAAAGTTGCTTAGGTGTGGTTTGATGCACTTCAGAACTGTATTTAAACAGAAAGGGTATTCAACAGTATATATATATATATATATATATATATATATATATATATATATATATATAAGTATTATTTGGTCCAGTTAAACCGGAGTTGGGAGTAATTCCATCAAGACAAGAAAACTATTCAAAAGTGAACATTTAAATTTTCCTGGTAAAGAGCTCAATGTAACAGACATCACAGAGCAATAATTTCATTAAGAAAAAACACAAGCCGGTCACATTAGGATTATAAATTTATTTTCATCCTGTTATGTGTTTTTGATAAAATCAAAAACACGAAAAAAAATTAACAGGACTTCTTCAGATCTTATGGATAAAATAAATCAGAATAGACACAGTTTGTGTCTATGGATATGTCCATAAGATCTGAAGAAATCCTGTTAATTTTTTTCGTGTTTTTGATTTTATCAAAAACACATAACAGGAAATAAATTTATAATCCTAATGTGACCAGTTTGTGCTTTTTCATCATGATATATATATATATATATATATATATATATATATGTGTGTGTGTGTGTGTGTGTGTGTGTGTGTGTGTGTGTGTGTGTGTGTGTGTGTGTGTGTGTGTGTTTGATTGTATATGATAGACATTTTTTGTCTACATATTTTTTTGTTAATCCTTTCCAATTACCGTATTTATCTTATGATATTCGGCTGAAATTGGTTGATATGTTCAATAAGTCTTCTCGATAGGGTACTTGAGGTTAAACCAACATATATATTAACATCAACTACCCTACCGAGAAGACTTACAATGCACCTTTCTGATACAAGTTCCATTGCACAGCATTTAAAAAAACATTCCCCAACAACAACAGACTTACGGAAAATTCTTACTGAAAACACATTAGAACATCAAAATAACAAGCAAAAACTACTGGTTTTCGAGGCACTACACATTAGGAACATGCAACCCAAACTTAACTGAATTGATTTTAAAACCTGTGCTCTTTAGCTACTGGCGTTATTTATAGAACAGATTTGACAAGTTAACGCTACACAATACAACAGTACAGACGCTGTTCTTCTTACAAAGTAGTAATGTACATACAAAAGTTACAACACTTTTGTAATACATCCTCGCCTGATGAGGGCCTAAGTTTGGGCGGAAAGTACTTGGGAAATAATTAATTATGGAAGATTTATCAACCTATTCCAGCTGAATACCATAAGATCAATACGGCAATTCGAAAGGATTAAACAAAAAAATATGTAGACAAAAAATGTCTATCATATTCAATTAAATATGTAATAATGAAGAAATGCTGCCAATATATATAAATATATATATATATATATATAAAGATAGAAAGAAAAATTGAATTTTTCTCTATATTGGCGGATTCTTTTCCGTTGTTTACTTCCATATATATATATATGTATATGTATTCTGAGAATTATAGTAATATATTAGATTAAAAGTTCGCTCACCGAATGAAGACAGACTTCTTTGACATTGTCGCTGGTGTGCTGCAAGGGGACACATTCGCCCCATACCAGTTTATTATCTGTCTAGACTCCATGATGAGAACATTGGTAGATTTAATGAAAGAAAATGGCTTTACTTTGGCACATGCAAGAAGCAGAAGATACCCTGCACGGACGATTGCGGGCGCGGACTACGCTGATGATATAGCAGTTCTGGCAAATACACCCCCGGGCCCAATCCTTGCTGCATAGTCTGGAACGGGCTGTAGGTGGTATAGGCCTTCATGTCAACGCAGACAAAACAGAGTTTATAAGTTTTAATAAAAAGGCGAAATCTCCACACTAAATGATAGGCCTCTGAAACTTGTTGACATGTTCACCTATCTCGGAAGCAGCGTCTCATCTACCAAAAATGATATCAACACGCAACTAGCGAAGGCTTGGACAGCTATCAATAGACTATTGGTCATATGGGAGTCAGACCTACCAGATAAAATAAAGCTTAGTTTTTTCCAAACAGCGGTCGTGTTAATGCTGCTGTATGGATGCACCACATGGACGCTAACTAAGTGTATGGAGGGAAATCTTGACGGCAATTGAACAATAATGCTGCAAGCAGTATTGAACAAGTCTTGGAGGCAGCATCCCACAAAGCAGCAGTTACGGACACCTACCACCCATCTCGCAAACCATCAAAACTAGACGAGCAAGACATGCGGGGGACTGCAAGAGAAGTAAGGGTGAGTTCATAAGCGATGTAGTCCTGTGGAACCCCTCACACAGACAAGCAAGGGTAGGGCGACCAGTTGGAATCTATCTACAACTCTGCACTGATACAGAATGTAGCGTGGAAGACCACCAAAAGCGATCGACGATAGAGACGAGTGGCGGGAGAGGGTCAGAGAAATCTGTGCTAGCGGCACGCATTGATGATGATGATGATGATGATGATGATGATGATGATGATGATGAAATAAAATTACCATTAACCCTTTTGCATTTCTGTTGTAACAACAGTCCATGATGATATCCATACTTCTATTTTGGAATGATCAACGGATTCTGATTAGCATTTTCATAGATACATCGACAACATGGATTATTCAAAAATGTCTTTTAACGTGAATACACCCCACAAAATCATGCATTCACACATTGAACTGAAAATTACTTTATTCACAAAGTTAGAACATTTCAAGTGTATTGCTCTGATAATATCTAGCTAGATTGATGTTGCATACAAACATCGGGAGAATTTTAGCAAAATATGGATGGATTAATACAAGCAAAAATATGGAGAATTGATTGCATTTTAAAACTGCTTATTTTTAATAGAAGTTCGGGTTTGTTTTCTGCGGGGTTATTTTCTTTTCATTTTATTTTGTTTTTGCTTTTCCTTTGTTTTTTTTTGGGGGGGGTGCTTTTTTTTCTTGGTGCTTATGAATATTTTTGTCGTTCTAATTAATGCATCCAAACTTTCAGCAAATTTGATAAAAGTCGAATGACATTGAGGATTGTCCAAACAATTTTTCATGCTATTCATTTAAAACGATTAAAATTATCAATTAGATTATATACTAATCTGTTAGCAACTCACAAAAACCAAAACAAGTCAACATGGAGTAATAAAGAGCAACGAAAAACCAATCTTATTATTTGGTTGACATCACGAAATCTTTCAATCCACAGAGTTGCAACACTGTACACCTATGTAACAATTGTAATGAAATTTGAAGGTGATAAAAATAAATGAAATAAAAGAATAAAATCCAGCCTTTATTTCCTGATATGCCAGGCAAATGAATGTCAGCCATTTCATGTTTGAGAATAGAGCCTCACATATTACAAAGCCTCTGCTGTTGTTCTTATGGACAGGATTATCATTCAAGTGAAAAGCCAGTCATTTCCGCTTCACTTGTCTCTCCGAAAAAGAGAGAAAATCTTTTCTGATTTATGCTTCTGACTAAGCTAATTGAAAAATAGTTGCATTATTTCTTTTAATCTGTGTTTGTGGAACAAATTCAAACTGCCCTAGTGAATTTGTTCTGGTGTTTATAAGCAAATCGAAAAAAAAATTCGAAATAGATGAAGTCTTGACAATTAATTTTTGATCATAGAGCAGAAAATTACATAAAATCGTCTTCATTATTGCAAAATCATCATCTACGAATAGGAAGTAATCCTGAAAATAGAGACATTATATTGTGCTTTTCTTTTCTGTATCGTTATTTCTCAAAAGTATTTGTAACCATATTTATTTCTCATAACTATCTTTTTTTAAATCTTGTTTTTCAAGAAAGTGATTTTTGAAACAATTTAATTTTTTAAATGTTAAGTTATAAATCAATTAAGTATTTTGACAGGAAAAAATGTCGCTTGTTTTGTTAGGATAATTTTCAAGTTATTTTATCACATAAGTTACAATTATGCATATATTTTAGGTTTAGTTTGGTTTGGTTTATTTAATGGCATATCAACTGTTTATGGGCTATTTAATGCCAAAATTTGAATCATTTTTTATTTTTTTTATTGCAATCATAACTATACGTTCAATGTTCTATTGTATTTTTCAAAATGCTCTTTTTTATTTGAGTATGATATTTTTATTCACATACAGTAATATGGTTTCAAGTATTCCTATTTAATACTAATAATTTGCATACAGTTGTATTTCAAGTTTTCCAATCAAATACAAATAATTTTCAAACAAATCTATTTGACCTATAAATGGGGCTCTAGCAGGTACTGTCACTCCAGGTCAAAGTGGACCAGGGAGTAATGCCAAGGAAAGGTACACTCCCGAGAGATCCAGGATTATAGTCTCCTTACCAGATGCAGTTTAGTCTCATATTCCTTTGCAAATGATGCAGTTAGCATATTCTACGCCCGGAATATTTAAAGTAAAGTTGAATTCTTTTATTGACTTCATCCAAACATATGAAACCTATATACTGTATACTTTACGAGTTCAAAAAGTTCAGCTCCAAACCCGGGACTAAGGTATCATGCACCCCCACTGAATTTATGATACGGGGTCCCCACACCACTACATGTCAATTTCATAAAGTGATATTCATGAAAAATATATGAAATCTGCCTTTCCGGGGCTCCCAAGCAGATTATAGTCCCCCCGTCGAAGTTAGCGGTAGTAATAGCCGGCTCTGATTAGCTTCACAAGCAATGTCTATGAATGCCACCAATTGTTTACTAAACTTTGGCCTGTAAATCTTACCTTCGTTATTGACAATCAAGTTCTAACTCTTATTGAAGAAAATCCTAAGACGAGAAATGTATACGAGAAATGACAACATTTGTTTGTTTTTGCGTACAAGACATGCTTATATTTCTGGAAGTGATCGTCACCAAAGATAAACAGTAAATCCTTTATTCTCTCTCTCTCTCTCTCTCTCTCTCTCTCTCTCTCTCTCTCTCTCTCTCTATTCTTTACACAATTTACATGTTTTAGATTTTTGTCCTCATCTTTGCTATCATAGACAAAATGTTTCTAACGCCGTACCCACCGGCCTTCTTCAGTTGTCTTTTGTTATTGTTGGCAATCGACTTTTTAAAAATTTGAATCCCAACTCGTTATTTAAACTACAAGAGTAATTCTCATTCGATGGACGATGCCTTGGAATATCTAGTTTCAATAAAATATCATTCATGCTCTTGGTAAAGTAACTGACAAACTTAAAGGCGCTAAAATTGGTCTCTGAACTGTCCCACGTGACAATGGCATAGATGGTAAAAGTGCTGGTTAAGAGATTATAATTGAATTCTATCAAGAAGTCATGGATTTAAATTTCTGGGCCCATGTTCAGTAGAAAGAAAAGTGAGATGACACTTGTAAAATAACAAAGAATGTAAATTAACTGATACGAGATATTCCAGTGAAAGGAGAACAATCTATTACTCCTGTAAACGGAATAAAAGTTTCGCTTCAAAATTCCCTGAATGTTACCAACTATGATAAAATACACCTAAAAAGGTCAACAATCAAAATGCCGTGAATATAACAACCTAAGATGGAGACAATAGTTGGAGACGTGTAAATAATTTCGGTGATGTGGAAAATCGCAAAAAACTTTTACGGATTGTCTTCTCATGTTGTAACAGGGCTATTGTTAGAATCATTTGAGCCGAACGCAATATTACTCGTAATACATCGTCATTTCAAATCGAGAACAATTGAACACGTTTCTAAATCGGAACGATATTCAACGTCAGAGGACGTCGTTCACATTGAGAAAGTCGGTGATGTGATTTGTGAAAATCGTCACCAATCCGTGAAGTTTCCGAAGCGTAAGAAACTGCCACATAATTCTAAAAGAAAAACAGCGCTATGAGAGCTGCACACAATCCGTCCAAATGACTTTCAGAATGGAAAAAATTCAGGAAATGGTATAGAAAGGAAATTGAGAATTTCCTACATGCTGCCACCTGAAGTAAAAGAGGTTAGAATATATGCCGCAATATAAGACACATAGCAATAATTTACTCCGAAACAACAGTATTTAACAGCTAAAATGATTGCCTCACACATTCGAGCATCCATTCCTATATGTTTTGTCAGCTGCGTTGTTTTTGAATGGTGAACGTGAATTAATTCTTGATACATAATTCGTGAATAAATCTGAAAGTCGGTTTCCTGTAACGCTTACAAATTTCGTATGGCAGAGTCAAGGAAAAATTTCAGCAAAAAACAAAACATTCAAGTTATTAATACGTCTTTACTCGAAAGTGAATGTCATTTGCTTTTGGGATAATTTGGGATAAATTTCTCATAAACTCATTATTTTGTGAAACAAGTCATTTGTAAGTTTTATTCTAAACTAGACGACCTATTTACTCGTAGGACGTCCGCTGTAATAGCGGAATCATGTTTCTATTCAGGAAAGATTAATAGTTTGTTTTGTTTTCTTTTGTTTATTTCTAATGGTATATCATCTCCTTATGCGTTATTTAATCCAGAAATAGGATTCATATGTATATGTTTGATTTGAATTTTTATATTTCCAATGTTTCATTGCATTTTTAATTGCATTTTTGTACATAAGGATTCGTTTACACATAGTTATAGGATATCAAGCATCCCTATCTCATAATTTGCATATAGTTGTATAGTTTCAATTAATCCAATCTAATACTAACAATTCATAAATGATAATATGACTTAAAGTAACTATTTCTATTTAATAATAATCATTTGCTTACAGACTTAAACTGTTCGAAGGACTGCCAACTCGAATAATTTACAAGTAGTTATATTTTCAAGTAAATTTGGCTATACGAACAAATGGTATATGCACAACCCAGCACCTATCCTAGAAAATGACACATAAAATCCAATGGGACTTTAACTTACAGACAGATGACCTAATCTCGGCCAGAAGACAAGACCTAATAATAATCAACAAAAAAAAGAGAATTTGCAAAATTGTCGACTTTGCTGTCCTAGCTGACCATAGAATAAAACTGAAAGAATGTGAAAAGAAGGATAAGTATCTCGACCTTGCTATGGAATTGAAAAAACTATAGAACATGCAGGTGGCAATTATACCAATTGTGATAGGTACTTTTGGTACAGTAACTAAAGGATTATTAAAGGGGTTGGAGGACTTAGAAGTTGACGGAAGAGTGGAGACCATCCAAACTATAGCATTATTGAGAACGACCAAATCACTGAGAAGAGTTCTGGAGACCCGAGGAGACTTGCTGTCACTCAAACTCCAGTGAAATACCATCAGCGTTAGCTGATGTGAAACGTTCTAATGAGTAAATAATAATAATAATAATAATAATAATAATAATAATAATAATAATAATAATAATAATAAGAAGAAGAAGAAGAAGAAGAAGAAGAAGAAGAAGAAGAAGAAGAAGACGCCAGTGGAAAACCATCAACTAACGCTCATGTGAAAAACTCTCAAAAGAGAAAAAAAAATAACAATCTTTAGTAAACAATTATAGCTTCAAATAACTATTCTTGGCATTGTCACATGACATGAAGAATTCCTATCTAATCGAATAATTTTTAAAGCGATTTATTTAACCCATAAATGGGACCCAAACAGACACTGCCACACCAGAGAATGCCAAACTCATCAAACCTGAATGAATGCAGGTCAGATTTATACCATGGTGTTCTATACAATAGGCTACCTTATAGCGCATACAAGTCATTAGACTGAAAACCGGTTTTATTGCAGAGAAAGAATTAGGTTATTTTAGTTTGAGTTTGAGCTAACTGCTGTGTTCTATGTATATACTCTTGTGTTGTCGGCTCAAGAAATTTAAAGGAGTCTTTTAATTTTACATTTGGTTGGTATATCATTTAATTTATTTAGTTGAATTTATTTGATTATTTTAGTTTGAGTTGATACATTATTTTTATTTAAATTGTAAAAATGAAACTTTGGGGCTTAAATTCACTCGCACAAAAAGATTTACTTAAGTTTAAAGCTTTAACATTTTTGAATTCATTTAAGTTTAATTCATTTTTGGCATTTTCCTTCTTAAAGTTTGTTCAACATTTTTAATTAAAGTTTAAAGAATTGTTAATTAATAAAATGCAATTCTTTTTTAACAATTTGTGTTATTTTAAGAAGCAAAACAATAAAACATTAAATAAATTTGAACAGAATTTAATTCAGTACCTTTAAAGACGTACGGCAAAATATTTTTTATAATAAAATGAATAAGTTTGAATAATAAATTTGAATAAGATTTTAATAGAGAAAGGTTTATTAACATTTCTCAATTAAAACTTTATCAAACATTTCCATTAGAAATTTTTAAAATGCGAATTTCTTCGCGCTTTTGTTTCTAAAGTTAAAGAATAGATTATTTTTTATTACATTAGTTACTAACTGGTGAACTATAATGATTTGACTTATTAGAATTAAAGAAAAAAATAACATTGATAAATTTTATTACATGGAGTTAATGTCAATATTTTGATTATTTTTTTTTGTGCGGGGAACTCTCCTTTTACCTCTTTTCACGTTTTTGTGCTTATTTTAATGTTTTTACTGCAAAATTTATTTTAAAATAATAATAATAATAATACCATTTTATGTATCACATTTATTTTGATATTTTTCTGATATTTTTGTTAAAGGACAAAATACATTATTTTTACTTTTAGTGGTTTTACTTTAAGGTTTATTGTTAATAGTTAAATGATTAATAATATTGTGGAAAAATGCAAACCTGACAGTATTCCCCAAACAAAACCATACCCCCCATTTTGTTTTTTTTAATCAAAAAGTGAATTCTCAAGCAGAGGCAACTCTCTAAAAAAAATTGTTTTAATTCATTGTGTGTATTTGTGCGGGGTGGGTGGATAAAAGCTGTAATTAAGAGTATAATTAATTTAGCCTGAAAATGTACGCCTAAATTGAAGTAGTAAGAGAAATATTTGTTAAAGAGGTTTAATCTACCATTTCAGATATTACTTAATTCCTAGCCATGCCCTAGAAGTGCTTCGTGTTTGCTAGCAAAACAAATTACAGAAGCCGGGAAGACAAAACTATGTGTGGTGAGTAAAAATATCAGTTTACCGTTTTCCAAAAAACAAAGACGAGAGAGAACAATGGATAAAATCAGTTCCAAATGCCAATCTAAATGTTACCAATGTTATTTGTCAACAATATTGGACTTCAAATTTTGATACCATAGAAGTTCATGGAAAAATACGTCCCAAAAATCCCCTATCTGTATGACCACGTGTGCCAAGTTTTCAAATACCAACACCCTCATCAGTTTAAAGGAATATAAAAAAAAACTCCAGTACTGTTAGAAATCAAATTGTTGATGAACTTAATACGTTTTTAGAATTAGATAAAATTAATTATATAAATTTGAAAGAAAGTCTGCTTCACGGCAAAAAAGACTTTTATGTCCAGTCGTAGCATTTTGGGATAAAAATATTTAAACCGTTCAATCATCAAAATTTGTTGATAGTATTCCTCTCTTTATGTTAAGAATTTATGGCAATTTGCGTTTTGAAACATTTCATAATGGAGTAAAGTGTTATATTAGCAGCCTGTCCAAAAACCGTATAGATACAGTTGATACTTGGTGAAAACTGGAAGAAATCATCCGATATTTAAATTATATGGCTTTTGATCACAAGAAAAATATTCTGAGTCAACAAATTTTAGTAATGGCTCCCGAAATGGTTGGAATAAAATACAGCTCAGATATAGTTATACATGATTTTGGGTACTATGCAACATCACAGATATTGTACTATAGATTAACTGGCGATTTTCAATTACCCTCATCAGCAAATTAGGAAGGATGACGTCAAAAGTTTTAAAACTTAATGAGAAATCTTTTTTGTTGTCTATATTTGATACTCTTAATACCAGTCAAAAAGGGTGCATAATTCTCCATGAAGTATATATAAAAAAATGTTACTGTATCATGGCAAACAACTATTTGGTAAATCTATTGACAATTCATCTTTACTTGCTCAAACAGTACTTGATATAATGTTTATATGTCTCAATGGGAGTCCAAAATTTCTTACAAAATTGATTCCAATTTCAAAATTAACATCAGCCTTTTTATTTGAACAAATTGAGTTCATCACATTTGTACCAGCTGATGTAAAGGCTATTATATATGATAGCAACCAAGTAAATCAGGCTTTTTAAAATCATGTCCTACACTTCCTGAAAAACTTTGGTTAGCTGAGGATAATAAACATTTATTTTTTTATTATGTTCATCTGTTGAAAAATATTCGCAATTTGTGGCTGACAGAAAAAAACAGGAGAACTATAACATCATATTAATGATATGTCATTAATTAACGTGCATATTTTGAAAACATTTACATTTTAAAAAATAAAATAAAATCGAAAAAACTAAAATATAACATGATAAAATAAAATGAAATTGATTAGGACGACTGAAGTCACGCCTATTCCACATGGCGTTTAAACGCCCCACGTGGCACCATGATCACAACACCCAACATGGCGTTCTGACACCACACGTGACACCATGTTTACAGCATTCAAAAAAAATTTGAAACTCCAACATGGAAAGAGCTGACAGTGATTTCATTAGTTGTCCCACGTTCCACTTGATAGCGTGGACTGACCATAAACTTGTTGGGGTCAGTGTGCGGTTAGCCAATAGACCTAGTCTAGACGGCCACTGGAAATTCAATAGCTCCCAACTGGAGATACAGGACTTTCGGGACCGGCTGGAATCCCTAATTAAGTGGGCACTAGTGGGAGCGGTTACCGGGAATAGGTGGTGCGTATCACTGAAATATAGGATTAGAGATTTCGCTACCAAATATGGTTGACAGCTCAATTTAGATAGGACCATGAAGGCGAAATCTATAGAAGATAGACTTTCCCAGGCGGTGATGGGGGGGTTCCTAAACGTAGAACTAGCCAGGAGGGATCTTGAGCGTGAGAGTAGCGAGCGCTACAAGGGATTCGTTGTTAGAACTAGGCTAAAATGAGTTCTCAACGAAGCTGTGAAATCGAACGCGATTGCGCGTGAGGAAGAAGTGCGAAGGTTTCCCCGTCGGTATATCGATTCCGGCAAGTCCCCGGATGGGCACGTGCTACGGTTTAATCGTGAAATGCGTGACGCCTTTCGGGTGCACTTTCGTTTTTGCTTTGCCTACTGTCCTGATCTCCCGCTTCAGGGGTTTCGCAGCTATTTAGCTGACTTCCCCCGCCTTGAAGAGGGTGTGGTTACTGAATGCGAAGTCCGTGATGCGTTGAAGCAGGTTGGCCTCAACAAATCGCCAGGACTAGATGGTCTACACTACGAAATGTACTTGAGGCTGCCGCACATGTTTGTGCCAATTCTGACGGATGTGTTCAACCATTGGTTCGCCCAGGGAGCCACCCCTGTTAGCGTTACCCAGGGCGTGATCACATAGCTGAAGAAAGGTGACAGGCATGTTGGGGGGGGACTAGATGATTACAGGCCCATAACTTTGCTAAACACAGAGTCAAAAATTTTGGCCCGGGTCTTAGCAAACCGTTTGCAGCTTGTCATTAGTGATCTGATCGGCCCCGAGCAGACCTACGTGTGAAGAGAAGACCGATCCAAGACAACCTCCACTGATTCGCGATCCTAGAGGGGTTAAAAGACGGCACCGAAGCCGCACTGATCAATTTAGATCAGTCCAAGACCTTTGATAGGACTAACCATCGGTTTTTGGCATTTGTTTTGGAGACTGCCGGATTCAAACCGGAGTTCCGCAGATGGATAAGCATAATGTGCCACAATCCTCAGGCAGTGTTTCAGGTAAACGGAAGGCGTTTGGGGGCGTTCGCGATTGAGCGGTCGGTCCGGCAGTGATGCTCCCTATCTCCTCTTCTCTATGTCCTCGCTTTGGAGCCCCTGCTCCGAAGGCTTAGGTATGAGGTTGCAAATCCGGCCCTTCGCGGTGTCCCTTTTGCTGGTCCTCTTACAGCAAGGGTTTCCGCGTTCACCAATGACATCACCATCTTTATGTCCTACCTCCTGGACATAGAGGCTGTGAAAAAGGTTGTTGCTGGGTACGAAAGAATAGCAAGAGCCAAGGACAATTTTGACAAAAGCGAAGGTTTGCGGCTCGGTGGCAGGGCTGGTAGCTATACCCGGCCAGGGCTCTTCCGCTGGAGTGACGGACCCGTCCGCATCCTCAGGTTGTGGTTCGGGCCTGATCTCCAACTAGAGCGAAATCAGTCGGCGGTACAAGCTAAGGTGAATGATCAGGTGGGAACCTGGCTTCCAAGGAGATTGCCCTTAAAGGGCAGGGCGGAGGTGTGCGCTGTATACATCTTCCCCTTGATCCTCTGCCGATTGTCTGTACTTCCACTGCCAAGGGATCGTCAGCTGGTGCTACAAAAATCCCTCACCAGATTATTCTGAAGAGATCGAAGGCTGATGGTCTGTAGACAGATCTGCATTCAACGTACAGGCAAAGGGGGTCTGAGTATGTCCGATCTGGAGTGCCACTGGCTCGCTAAAAGACTCGCATACTTAGGCCGATCCTTGTCGGGGAATACGGTGTGGAGACGAAAGGTGAGTAGGACTTTTCCTCTCCTCCAGTCAGACCCAAAAGCCGAAAGTCGACGTAGGTCGACGAGCGAAACACCATTTGTCCGCGAATGCCGTAAAGTTCTTCGTAACCCTCCTGGGTCCAGTGACCTCTCACAGTCCTGGAAAGAACTGTGTCGGGAACTAGTGGTGGGCTCCGCTTCGGACCCTCTCAGTGAGCGGCACGGCTGAATGGCGAAGGAGGTCCACTCCCATTAGAATTGGGCGCCAGGCTCGGGCTTCTTGAGCAATTCTTGAGCGGTTCTCGCTCACCTGGCGGCTTTCACGGAACGCATTGCCCCTTTTCGGCTTGAACTTCAGAGCGGGCCTGGCAGACATGCCTGATTGCGCTCGCTGCGGCATAGGCTTGGAAGAAACGGCTGAGCACACCTATTACTGCGAGTGGATTCGCCTTTTCTGGGATCACGTCGGGGAGTGGACGGCTTGCATCGAACCCAAACAGCTCGTGCTGTTCGACGTTGGTTACGTCGTGGACAACGTTTTGCCTCCGTTTCAGGGTGAGAAGCGTCTAGTGTTTCTCGCGATCCTAACTGTAGCCAGAATGGTTATTTGGACAACGCGATAGAAGGAATTGTATGACGATGCAAACTTTTCTCATTGTGATTTGATATTGTTCTTTAGGCATCAGCTTAGGGTCAAGATCAGATTCGATAAAAAACGCTTGGACCGCATAACATTCGATAAAAGGTGGGTGAATACAGCGAGCCTGGTCGCACGAAAGGGGGCAATGTTGGAGTCGTCCATCCCTCTTCTTCCTGCGCATGGCGTCTACGGTCCGGGTCCTTTGGGACGCCTTCCCGGTAAGGAGTTTTTTCCCGTCAAACCTAGTAAGCAGTATGTTGTGAGTCACCTTCCCCATCCCTATTGTTTTTATACCCTAACCTTTACTTCAGCCCGCTTTTTCTGAAGATCTTGGAATCTCACTTGTATAAATTTATGCTACCTGTCCTCACGCCGCCCAACCCTGTCTTTTTTTTTTTTGTCCCGGTAGATTAGATCCATCTCCCATTTAGCGTAGATCTGGCTTGTTTTCGGTGTCCAAGAACACCGAAAAACAGTCGGCCTCTATATTGTAGAAGTGGGGATGGGAGGGCAACCAAACGCGGAATTTATTCGCGTTTTTTCTCACATCCCCATCACACAACCCATTTTTGTATATAAGATCATTTTTTGTAAATAAAATCATACATTCCATTCGGGCAAGTGTGGCATTTTGGTGGCTGCAGTGCGCTTGGTGAAGAGTGGTTGATTATATATTGTACTGTTGAATGGGTCGGCGAATGTGGCTAGCTAGGGCCCCTTAGACAACATATTTATGGCATGACCGCTCTCTTCTCCCCTCACTCACAAAACCATTGGGCCTTGTACCCACCATTTTGTATAAAATGGAAATAAAGTGTTAATTCATAAAAAGAAAGTCTCTGACGATGAAGTTTAACTTTGAAATTAATTAGACTCAAATAATTATTATTTCGCATTACAATAGCCTTCTAAATTAATTTCCTAAAATGATTTTGTTTTATTTGTCTATATTTCTGAGATGATTGATTGTTATATACACACTTCGGCTGATGTCTTCCAGCCTTCTTGGGTTCTGTTTGTCAAACCCAGTGACTGTGAAGTAAATTTAAACCAAACACTTTATTCATTCGCAGGGAATAGATTGAATGAAGGGTTCAATGACATCTGTAAATAATATAAATATTTCTGATTCAATATTATGGGTATTATATCTTTTATCTTAAATCATAATTACCCCTTTGTATTGTTTAATGATTATCAGTGTCCGTAGCAAAAATACATAATTTCATTCATTTAACTTTCAACATATCCTATCATCCTTAGTTGTGAACCAAAATGTAATTCTAAGTATTTTCAAAAGTGGTAGACTTAATTTTCTTCAAAAATTTCTGAAAACCATACTTTTTTTTAATAGGCCTCCAGTTCAAGATATTTTTCAATAGGCCTCCAGTTTGCGACATGAGTTGGCCTGTAGTATAGAACGCCATGATTTATAGCCAGGTCAGTCTTTTTGGAAGAAGTCTTATTCCACTGCAAGGGATGCAGTTGGTATATTATAAGCCCAGCTGACATGGTATTTTATACTTATCTCCATTATAACGAGAATTTAAAGGATTAAAAAGAGACATTCAGTGCGAATGTAAACCCAACAAAACTATCATTGAATAATAAATTTGACTGGGAATTGATTTACCTTTTTTACTTTAGAGCCTTTTCGTAAATTGCTCCAATAAAGATCTCGCTATGGTGAGACGTTTTTGTTCGGTTACGGTAACATACAGACAGTATAACCTATAAATAAGGAAACTTCCACCAATTTCTTATTAGAAGTTAATTTTCTTCTAAACCAGGATACCAGGATTTTGTTATCTCAAGTGAAACATTAAACTATATAAACGGATATCATAAGATAATATTTATTATCATAGTCTACTGCATTTCCACTTTAACTGCCTGTGTGGTCCTATGCTACTCACGGAGCCTAATGTGGTGTGACTATTAGTCACAGTACTTGCGGCTGTTGTGTTCGTGACTACCACATTTGCTTCCGACTCTTTGCTTTTGTCAAGTCCTTCCGTGCCCACGCTGTGTTTAAAAGATCCATGAAGGAAGGTTGATGCAATTCAGCCGGATCTTCTTCTGATGGTTAGGTAATATGAGTGGCTATATTGTCTAGCAACTCAAATAATAAACAGAAAAACCCGTTGCTAAAAATTTAACAAAAATGGTTTTATTGAAACACTTTTGTGAGACAATAAAGCAACAAGGTTTGCTTTCCTGGCAAACAGAAGAATAATATTGAGAGAGAAATGTGACAATTAGATGCGGTTCGTATGATTCTAATATCTCTAAAAGTCTGGGGCTTTGAATTTTTATTGCCGGATGGTTGTTCAGAGTGCCTCGGGTATAGCATTGAAAAGTTTAGCAGTCTCGAGTTGTTTTCTGATCCCTTTTCTTATACTCTCTGATGACCAGTTTTAACATCCTTTTTTTATAGATCAATATCTGGATCAAAAAGGTTTCTGATTGGTTGTCCAATAAAAGACAATCAGAAGTCAGATTCCCATTGGTCAGCCAATCCTAGTTCAGGAACATATCTCACAGGCACAGGGAAAACTCTTCTTAGACGCTTTGACCAATGGGAACAGTAATTTATAATTAAATCTCCTTTTTGACATTGATCTTCAAAACAAGGACCAGAAAAATACGCTGCACGGAATGACCCTTCCTATCATTATGATCGACGGATGTATTTGTCAAAATGAAAATTAAACAAAACCCTCGTCCCGCACTTAACTGACCCTCAGAAACAATCAACCAGTTCCCCCAGGTCAATACAAACTTTGAACAAAAAGATACTTATTTTAAGGATCCCTTTGCTTTTGAGATACACATTAAATTTCATATATATATTTCAATTTTTATACATTAATTAAATATTTAACCGCACGTAGTGCCATACCTGTAGTATTCCAATTCTAAAATGCTGAATGATCGTCGGTTTTCTACCTTCCGATTAAGTAAATTTCACAAATTCTTGGACAACAACAAATATGTTATGAGACAATTGAGGAGATGAAAGAGGCTGTGACGAAGGTCATTGACACGCTCACATAAGAGGACTTCCATGGAGCCTTCAGATGTTGTTGGAACGGTACAACAAGTGCATTGCAGCCGGGGGAGATTAAAAGGGCCCATTCGAAAAAAGTCTGGAAACTTATTTAATGAGCCTTGTATATCATCATCATGGCGTACTACGGGCACGGATTTCCTTGACCCTCTCCTGCCACTCGTCCCGATCGTCCACCATTTTTGGCAGGTCTTCCATACGACATCTTATGCAGTAATGTTGTAGATAGGTTCTCGTTGGTCACCCTTACTTCTCCATCAATGATCTCGCATTTACTTCTCTAGCAGTGTCCCGCATGTCTAGTTCGTCTAGTTTGGATGGTTTATCGAGATGGGTAGTAGGTGTTCGTACAGCTACTACCTTGTGGGATGCTGCCTCCAAGACTTGTTCAATACAGCTCGCAGCATTCTTGTGCAATTGCCGTCAAACAGCGTCCATGTTGTGCATCAATACAGCAATATTGATACGACCGCTGCTTGGAAAAAAACTAAACTTTATTTTATCTGATTGGTCCCACTTCCATATGATGGCTGTCCATGCCTTTGCCAGTCGCGTGTTGATGTCATTTTCGGTAGATGAGACGCTGCTTCTGAGATAGGGGAACATGTTCACAATTTTCAGAGACCTACCATTTAGTGTGGAGATGTTGCCTCTTTGATTAAAGCATATGAACTCCGCTTTGTTTGCATTGACATGGAGGCCTATGCTACCTGCCTCCCATTCAAGACTATTCAGCTAGGTTTGGGCCAGGCTGGGTATATTTGCGAGAAGCGATATGTCATCAACGAAATCTGCGTCCACAATCGTTTGTGCGGGGCATCTACTTCTTTTTCTTGCCTTTGCCAAAGTAAAGTCTTTTACTTTCATTAAATCTGATGACGTTCGAAGCACGTAGTCTAGGCAGATAATAAACAGGTATGGGGCTAATGTGTCTCTTGCAGCACACTTGCGAAAATATCAAAAAAGTCTGTGTCTCCGTTGGGTGAGAAAACTTTTACTTTCCTGTTTTTATATAGCATCATTATAGCTGCGACGGTTTCTTTGAGGAGACAGTAGGCCAGAAGTATTTGCTCCATCTTTCCTCTGTGTATGGAGTCAAATGCCTTGGATAAGTCTACAAATAAGTGTTGCCTTGAGTTTTTTTCGCACGAACACCTTCCAATATTCGATGGATAGTCAAAATTTATGATGACGTGGATCGATTTCTTCAAAAGCCATTTTGGTTCTTCTTGAGAATTTTCTCAATTTTAGGTTCAATGCAGCTGTGCAAAAGAGCATTGTATATCTTGGTCGCTATGGAAGTAAGGGTTATTCCTCGGTAGTTCTTGGCTACTCCGAAATCACCCTTCTTGGGGAAAGGGAGGATGCAGCCCTTTGTCCATTGACCTATTGTGTTCTGGTTATATACGGCGTTGCAGTATCAGAGCACTTTGTCGTCAAATTTCCTTGTTTTCCATACTTCTGAAAGGATTTCATCAAGCCTTGCAGCTTTCCTATTTTTAATTTTTCTTAGTACAACGTCGATTTCTTCTTGGGTAAGCTGTCCTAGTTTGATGTCTAGTAGATTGCTAATGATTTTTGTGATAGTTTTATCCATAACTTTGGCAGATTTTCCTAGCAGATTCTTGAAATGTTGTTTCCACAGGTGTATTCGTTCGTCTTGGCTGGCAGCTTTTAGTTTGGTTCTTGTAGTGCTCTTCCTTCTACTCATCTCATTTACTGTCTGCCATGTTATCTTAGATTGTCTATCTTCTACCGAGTTTCTAATCTTATTGGTCTGGTCTTGAATGTATTCTGTCTGTTTTTGTTTTTTTGTTTTTAGATATGCGTTATTTAGTTCGTTTTGTGCTTTCTTTAGTTTCTGAGCGTTGGCGTTAATTGGGGTTTTCTTTTTGTATATGGCTGCGGTTTTCTCGTCGTCACGTTTTTCCTTAACCGTTAATGTCTCCCAGGGAACTCTATGTTTTGCTCTTTGTTTGGTATGCATTCATCTACCGCTTCTATGTAGGCATTGACGAAGTTCTCCTATTCGTCATTCGGAGTAGGTGTTTCTGATATCTCCTGAAGTACAACAAATTTGTTTCTTAGTGTTATCGTATGTTTATCGCTAAGATCCCTATTGTTAAGCAGGGACCAGTCATATTGTGCGGTTGTGGTTGTTTACGCTGCATTCCTGCGTAGGCTCAAACGTATCTTTGCCGTCACAATTCGGTGATCGGAAGACACACCTTCAAAAGAGGAATATGCCTCACAATTCAATGCGCTCTTAATTCTTTTCTTATTCATGAGGATGAAATCTATCTGTACTTTAGCGTTATTTGGGTGTGTGTAGGCCCAAAGTCTTCCCTTTCTTTTCTGAAATTTAGTATTAAGGCATGTTAATCCATTTTCTAGTGTGAAGTCCTTTAGGTGTTCCCCATTTCTGTTTGTTGAGCCGTGTTTACGCTTTTTCCTATCTGTGCATTCACGTCTCTACTGATGATTAGAACGTTGTGTTTTTGGATGCTATGAACAAGAAAGAATAGCTCGTCCGTTTCACCACTAGCATTGGTAGGACTGTAGCAGATGATCGTTGTGCTGGGTTGCGGTTAAACATGACTACTATTATCCTTGGTTATATTTTCTCGATGCTGTTTAGTGATGTTAGGACTCCTACCACGGTATTGACAGAGTTTTTCCATGTAGATGACGTGACAAACGTCCATCCATTGCAAGTATCGTTGTATTTTATATCTTCTTCGCTATGATGGTGTCAGTGTTCTTGTACGCATACTATGTCTATGTTATAATCTATCGCAGACGCTGTCAGCTCCGAAAGTTGGCCTATTATATTTAAATTTCTAACGTTAAATGTCGCTATTTGTATTGTGCTTTTACCTGTAAGTGGTTTTTATTTGTGTTTGAGTTCTGTAGCTGATTTTTCGAACACTGGAACCGGAGCTCCAACCTCAGCAGAACACACACCGTTTTTATCTGCGTGAAGGGTGATTTGGTTTGGCCATTTGGTTTGAGTAACTAATAATATCAATAATGGTTTCAATTAACTAATAATAATCTCTGTAAATGCCTGAACAGTCCTATTTGACCAACTGGTGGGACGCTAGTAGGTATTACCTCTTTAGTCAAAGGGGACTTGAGAGTAATGGCGATGAAGGGGAATTCCACATTCCCCATAGTTTCAGGACTGAAGCCTTACTATCACATGCAGTTTAGTGTCATACCGAAGACAATCAAACGCAATTGATCCTCAGCCGCCGCCTTCTAGCACCTTTAAGTTTAAATGGTTGGGTGTTTGTTTGCTTCAATTGCAATTTGAAGAATACAGCTAGGATAATCATTTAGGCATTAGGGCTAGACATGACCAACTGACTGATCTGATCGGGTCTCTTCGACTACCTGTCTAGCCGAGTAAGGGCCAAAGGGGAGTGTTGCAGGTCACGAAACCATTTTGACTGCATACATTTATTTCTCTTGTTTATTCGTTAATCATAGAAACTAGCAAAGATATATGCCATCTGGATGCAAGTATTTAAGTTCTAATGTCATAAAATATGTTAAATTAAAAAGACAAATAACTCTTCATAAGAATACGTTTACGAAGATGATGCTTGTTTTACTTGATTTCTGTATAAGATTATTCACAGGATTACTTTTAATACTTTTGAAAATAAAACAATAATTGCACTAATCAATAACTCCAAGTGATTATTCATGAAACCAGAGTTTTTTAAAACAAATTATCCGTGCCATATACTATGTAAATCTTTATTTCTTACAGATATATGATACATATTGAAGGATTTCAAACGCAATATAAACAGCGGCTGTTTTTTGGCAAATCAAACCAAGTAAGACTTTGATAGAGACGTCGTAAGTAAATGAAATGTTAAATAATGGCTATTCACAAATCATTGAAAATATAACGTAAATAACTAAGGGAGTTGTGATGTTGGTGATAACGTAATTTTGGTTACAGATACATAATTTCCATTATTATAAAAAAAAGTAGACTTGGTTATCTTTAAGCAAGTTATCATAAACACATAATGATTATCATTTTATCATTTAGCGAGTAAAATACTGGAATGAGTATCTGTTTTTCATACCTGATTTTTCCACAAAAGCACAATGTAGTTTAATGAACAGGACACTAAAAAGCAGAGTCATCAGTTTCATCTCATTTGTCAATTAAGACTTACCTTACTTAAGTACACATGATCTTTACTTAAACACCGGGTGTTCCATTCGAGAAGGGAACTACTAAATCTTTAATATTTTGTATTTGAAATAGATGCTATCAAGATAGTGAACTCTTTGCCAGTAACTCTTCGTCTTTGTTCCTTTATCTTTCCTTTGATCTTTGATCTGTTTACGATCATCTGACTGCTTCTGACTGATACCAGATCCCGCCTACTCCAACTGTACTCTGACCGCCGACTGACTCTGCTCTCTCTTTGTCTTTATCGTTTCCTTTTCCCAAATTTGCATATATATATATATATATATAGAGAGAGAGAGAGAGGGAGACATTGATAGATAAAGAGAGAGAGAAATTGATAACAAGGTAATCCAAGTAGATGGGGAAATTTATTGAGAAGTAAAGTCGATACTATAGCGTTTTGGTTCTAATGAACCATCATCAGGACAATGAGGGATGATTTTGGTAATGTTAAATTAACGATGGATGTTTAAAAGTGCAAAAAT
>OY757932.1:35995016-36130674 GCA_963585895.1 Sepioteuthis lessoniana
AAACAGCAAGTATGGATTACAGTATACATATATATCTAAGAAAAATTAATAGATAAATAATAAAAAAAAATTTCTGGCGAAAAGGAAAGGGAGTCAAAACAACAAAATTATTAAAAGTATTAAGAACCCAGAAAAAAGTGTTCCAGTAGTCGACCCATCCTAATGTGAATATAAGTTAAGTTTTTTGTAGAAGGTGGAATTTTTGTATAATGTAAGCCAGTAAACTAAATTATTATCTTTTTATTTTTATATTTGCTCTTTTTACATGTGTTAAACCCCAAAGTTAATTGGGCTATCATCCTCCCCACAAAAACCTTCCGGCATTTCTCAGGTGCCTTTAATTAATGTACTGCTACTACCTCTATGTTGTTTATATCTCATTAGGTGGTAGGGGATTATAGCCATCTACGCAAGCATTAACCTAAAATTGGTCGAAAGGAACTAACAACTTTAAAATTCCAAAAATCTTAAATACAAACTAATTTCCAAGACTCCAAACAGCCCCTTCACTACATAAATCTCCCCGATATATCATTCTATTAATTGCTGAAATAAATGTAATTTTTTACTAATAAATTTCACCCAAAATCAATCCCATGGTTTGTTTGTTTTTTTCCTTTTAGTTGTTTATTTATATATATATATATATATATATATATATATATATATATATATATATACACTGTTATCCATATTTGCTGTTTTTCACCCTCAAATTTAGCGTGTATGTCATCTGCAGAAACGAAGATTATATTCTTCGCCGAAATGAATTTATAATGATAATTTAACCATGATTGAGTTTTCTTCCTGTGACATTATATATGTATATATATATATATATATATATATATATATATATATATATATATATATATATATATATCCGCCTATTGGTCTTAAGCATGAGATACCGATCATAAATGCGGCACCCTTTATAACTATTACCTTAATTATATCGAATACGTAGTGATAGATAGATAGATAGATAGATAGATAGATAGGTAGATTACAATGATCTTTGCTAACGTAAGGGCAAAGAAAATACAAGAGGTGGAGAAAGTGTCTTCCTTAAAAGTCAACATCCTGACCTCTACTGGGACTCAAAAACTGACTACCGATTAAAACTCATACAACAAAATTATATTTTATAACAAATCCGCTTAGAACAGTAGACAGGCAGCTGCAAGGTTTCGAGTTACAAATCAAGGTTGCTAAGATTCAATATTACAAATTCATAGAAAGTTTTAATTCAAGCTAAAATTTCTTTTTCCTGTCTGTTAGTCTTGAAAGTGCAAAATGCTTTGAAATGCTGTCTTACTATAATAACAACCAATTAAATCAATGAAAGTGAAAAAAATATGAGAAGCTGAGTATCTTTGTACATGTATACAGATGTATGCACATGCAAATAGAAATACTGTCATATGTAGACACTATATAACAAAAGTGTTACACAAAATACACACAGAGAAACAGATAGATAGATAGAGAGAGAGAGAGAGAGAGAGAGAGAGAGAGAGAGAGAGAGAGAGAAACATCCAAGATTTAGGAAACTCAATAAAACAAAGTAGTAGACCAAATATGTTCTCTAATTATGCTACCATAAGTTTAAGACAAATCTTCAGTGATCCTAAATATCAGTTTTATTGTAAAATTCATCTTAACAGTTATTTAACGCCTATTTGAATATAAAACAGAATATGCCTTTATATATATATATATATATATATATATATATATATATCCACAAAAAAGGATGTAATCACTGATATAAAACTGTGATTGATCTCAAGCTTTTCTTCCACTACAAGGACATTTTGATGTGAAACCAGCGGCTTCAGTAACATCCAATGATCTAAGTGTGAGCTTATAAAAGACTTTAATTACTGTTATTGCTTCATATATATATATATGTGTGTGTGTGTGTGTGTGTGTGGAATTTAATATGATGCCTTCCTAAATTCTTTCCATCCAAAAGTCAACAGACCCAAGCCAAGACTTCAACAGATCAGATATATCAGTCCTATTTAACCAAAAATGTTTAAAAGAGAAAATTTATATATATATATATATATATATATATATATATATATATATATAAATTTTCTCTTTTAAACATTTTTGGTTAAATAGGACAGATATATCTTTGTTGTCCGTTGTTCGAATAACTCGGTTTCCCTTCACGGACAGGAGAAATTACATTGTTATGAAATATCAGGCGACAGCAAACGTGGCTCATATTACAACAAAAATTCTCATAACTCAGTAGTGAGACCAGGTTTCTAATTCCTTGCAAAAAGCTTCATTTTCAGCTTTAGATTTTTTTAAATTAAAAAATTACCACATACGATTTTTATACGAAATAAGTATCATCAATGAAAACTCATTCGTTCTTGGAAAATAATTTACACAAAAGATCTCGAACGTATAGTGCAATTTTTTTACAGTTAAATACTGTTGTCTCCACCAATAGTGATGTCATGTGACTAATATTATAACATAAAATCTTCGTAACTTCTAATCTCTTATCCTCAGGGCTACGTCTTTTGTGAAACACTTTCACAGATTCATTCGTCTGTTTTTCTTTAACTCAATGGGTGAAGTATTTCCTTAACACTTGAGTCATGTCGTCTAACAAGAGGACAACAGTTTTCGTTATAGTGCTAAAGGGGACAACGAGATATATTAAAAACTTTTGCTCCGCAAACTAAAACCACGCACTTGACACTTACAGTTCATTGTATTTAGCTATTCTCATCAATTATTATTATTATTATTATGCAAATTTTTCACACCATGGTCAACTGGTAGTCTTTCGTTTGAGTCTGAGTGACAACAAGTCTCATCAGGTTTCCTGGACTCTTCTCTGTATTCTAGCCGATCTTAACAATGCTGTAGTTTGAATGGTCTTGATTATCTAGCTAATTTCTAATTCCTCCAGTCTCTCTTCCTTGTCTTTTAGGACCGTTCCAAGCGCAAACTAACATTGACCAAGGGCTTTTGGTAAACCGTCCCTGGGAATTTGACACTGGCAAATCGCCATTGACAAAGCTGACACTAGCAAATTGACACTGGAAAATTGATGCTGGTAAATCGCCACAGGCAAAACTGAAACTGGTAAATGGCTACTGGCAAAACTGGCTACTGGCAAAACTGCCACTGGCAAATCGCCACTGAAAGTACTAAACTGCCACTGTGAATTTGACATTGGCAAATTGCCACAGCTAAAACTGACACTGGCAAATTGCCACTTGGGAATTGACACAGTGAAAGTAACTTTGGGAAAGTGACATCGTGAAATATTGTCTATATCATCTCTGGGATGTAAGGCTTTATGCATGGTCATTATTTTTCTTGTTCTCTGGTGCATTTGTTGAAGTTCTTCCTTCGTCCACTTTAAGAATGGTCCCGAGTATCTTACGAGGGGTCAAACCAGGTATTTATCCCTTTGATAAGATTTTTGCTATATAGTTTGGTTTTGAGAAGTTTTCTCGTTCTCCTGAGATATTCTTTTACTATTCTTTCTTTCATCTTGTTTGATGGTTCCCGTTTCCAGAATTCCCAAATATTTGTAAGTTTCCTTTTCTCCGAGCGTTCTGTTTTTTTTTCTTTATTTGGTTGATCTATTCCTTCCGTCATTTGCAGTTTTCTGCTCTTCATTATTAGAATGGCACATTTTTCTATTCCAAATCCCATCCATATATCTTCATTGTATATCCTTACTGCCTGTATTAGGGTTCCTAATTCTTTGTCATATTTGGCAAACAGTTTGATGCCGTCCATATACATTAAGTGATTAATTTTTTTCTTGCCATTTATGAAGTTTGTAGCCTCCTGTGCATTTCCCAAGTGCGTCATTCAGTGGCATCATCGCTATTACAAATAGTAATGGTGATAGCGCATCTTCCTGGAAGATACCGCTCCGGATTTTCCCCTCAGCTAAGCTATGCTATCAGTTCGACTCTCCAGTTTTTCATGGTATTTTCGATAAACTTTATGACTTCGCCGGATATCTTGTACATTTTCTGACAGTCTATAATCCAGTATTATAGGACCATTTCATACGCCTCTTTGTATTCAACCCACGCCATAGCTAGGTGTTTTCGTCTCGTTTTGCTGTCCTCAAGAACAGCAAAACGAGACGATGTGTTGATCAATGTAAAATAGCTATCATGTTCCTCTGGGCAACTTGTGGTATCCTTTCTGTTACTCGAGGAACAGTCCACGGCTTATTAGCGAATCATAAATCCCCTCCCTAATTTTTGCCGTTAGTATTTTCTACATCATCGGTAGGCACGTTATGGGGCTGTAGTTGTTATGGGCAATTCCTTTGTGAAGGTCTTTCTGAATCAGGGTGGTCTCTCCTTTTGTCATCCATTCGAATTATTTTCTTTATTATTGTTATTATCATTTTTGATTCCTTGGTTTGAATAAAATTCGAAGTTTTGGGCACAAGTACAAGCGAACACTTAAATTGAAATATTTTTATTTTCCTTTTCAAGCTTGTTGTACAGAAAAAAATGTTCTTGAATGAATTCTGAATTTTATTGGTTTGCATCTAATTTAAACAATGAAATCTTTCCATATCACAATTCATTTTTTTCCTTGTAAAATGACTGGTGCATGTTGTGTGGGGTGGAGGGTGGTAAATAATTCCAAGCTTATTAAAATTTTGGATAATCGCTAAACAGAAACACTTGAAAATGACTTTATCTCTCTCTATATATATATATTGTCATCCACAGACAGACTGTTTCGTTCTATCAGAACTCTTCAGTGTGGCTAGACCCGCAGGACGCTCGAAGCCGGGATCGAAACCCGTCTAACTTTACGATAGACTAAGGTTTCAGACCACACGGCTACAAGCGGACTACGTTGGCTAAGGGAATTTTAAGGTATTTTATTTTTAGCAACAGCAGCAGCAGCCTTTGTTTACATTTTTTAATACCCTATCGGCTACCAGAGTGCTCAATTCTTACGAAGAGCTTTGCATTACGCTAGGGGCGGCCGACAATTCCTTCGCCAGAGTGCTCAACCCCCATGGGGGAGCGTATATATTCTTTTATTGTTTTTTATTTCTTCTTTTTGCACCTCTTTCTCTTTTTCTTTATTTTTATTAAATTTTCTTCTCTTCCCTGTAAAAAAGTAAAGAAAAAGGGTTTATGTACTCAGATATATCAATACTTGTTCACAATTTGCTTACTGCTCTCTCTCTCTCTCTCTCTCTCTCTCTCTCTCTCTCTCTGTGTGTGTGTGTGTGTGATTTTAAAAATACCGAAGGTTCATATTGATATGTGTCGAGATAATTTGTTCGTTTCTTCTCTCTTTTCATCGTTTTACAGTAAGTCTTCCTTATTCTGATTTTCCTCTTTTTCTTTTGCTCCCTCCTCAATTCCTTTCTCTCCCTCTCAATAAAGTTCTCTCTCTCTCTCTCTCTCTCTCTCTCTCTCTCTCTCTCTCTCTCTCTCTCTCTCTCATTAACGTCTTTCCCTCTGTCTCCACAATGAACTTACTGTTACTGATGGTACTACAATTGAAAGAATCAACTATGCATGTTCCAGTCAACCTTAATAAAAATGTGAATTTGTCATGGATTGTGACTCGTTGAAGAATTTTAATAATAAATCGTACGTGTTAGACGGGACATTCGTGTGACGTCCATTCACCTCTCTCTCTCTCTCTCTCTCTCTCTCTCTCTCTCTCTCTCTCTCTCTCTCTCTCTCTCTTCTTATACATTGTCTGCAACCTAATGCTGAAATACAGCTTCACTGATAATAGTTAAGAAGAAATAATCAATTCACTAAACAACTACCAACATCATTTGTGCCAGCCAACCAAGCCAAACTGAGGAGACCCTACTTCAATATCAGTCTTGTCTCTTCATCTTTTTTATTTGTTGAATTATTACAGAGTTACTTCAAACTATCGTCTTGATTCTAACGCTAATTTAACTTTAAATTAACTTTAAATCTAAATTTAAATTAACCGACTTTTGATTCTGCAAGTTGAGAAAATAATTATCCATGATTAATTCAACAGTTGTGCTTTGAAAGGAGACATGCATCTAAATTTGCTGGGGTTGTCTTTTCATGGGGTAGGGGAGTATCACGTACACTACCCATATCTAGAGGCTTAAGGTAACGGTTATCTTCATAGGAAGTTGAATCAGCAAAACGAGTTGAAATCCTGGAAGAGGCTGTTTTGGTTTTACTCGAGAAAGGCATGAACCCATCTGTTCTTCCCCCGCCTAGAAATGGGTAAATAGTTGGGCAAACTAGTTTTAGTAAGACAACCAGGCTAGCGGGCACCTCTGGTGGTGTAACGGTTAGCAAGCTGGACTAGCAAACCTTCACGAGTGAGTTCAAGTCTCATTGGGCGCCCCATTCATTCGGCCTTGTGCCACATCGAAGCAAAGTGTTTGTAAATTGCTAAGACAACCAGGCTAGGAGAAGGAAAATTCTCAATTTAAACTAGCTGAACTCCGCATAAAAATTGACCTTGCGTCATCTCTAGTCTGTTGCAAAGGGGTTGGGTAAGTACGGACACTACGCATGTATATTATATGGACGTAGTTGTTGGATTTATAAGCATCTTTACAATTATCTCTTTTATTTTTTACTTTTGGTTACGTTTTTTAGTAAAATCGAACGAGAATTTATTCTGTCGGGGTTCAGACATGGTTTTCTGTCGCTATTCCCAACAGCTAATCTCCTTCTTTCCAGCATCAGTCTCTTTACCTACTCAACTAGCTGACCTATGTCCTTTTTTGTAGGATTATGCTGTGACTTCATTGCACACATTCTATTCTACCTTATGTCATGTATGTAATTACACAACCACTCCGCCACTGGCAGGATGCAACACAAGGTAATTTTAAGAGGAGTACAGCTGATTTTAATTCAAAGTTTTCTTTCTCCTAGAATGGTGGTCGTACCAAAGCTAAAGGGCCCAGACAGCCGATAACTGAGGAAGGACGCGATTGATTCATATTTTCCCAATGTATAAGCGCAAAGTGATGGCCCCTGCTGCTTTAAATTCAAATTGACTGGATAACACTTAGTAATAATTTTTTTACTTTTTCTTGTTCCTTGGAAAAAAGTATTATTTCCCAATTGCTTATAACTAAATTAAATGGGAAACACCTATATTTCTCTTCAAATTGCTTTGAAATTTTCATGAAATTTTTTTAATTTAGCCATTTTTCCAGAATATTCCAGTTAAATTCAGTGCTGAGTAGCTGATAGGGAACTTTCTAGAACCGACTAACCATTTTTATTTATTATGGTATCACTTTAGTCTAAGTACATTAAGACTTTGTGCAAATAAAAATGTACAAATTTGCACGTTTTTGCATAGAAAATAGGTTAATTGCTAAATTGCATTATCCAAAGCACAAAAACAACGTTTGAAGGAAATACTGGACAATTTTTAGTTTTACAACATAAGCAATTAAGAAATAACACATACTACCAAGGAACGAAATTTGTGTTAAATCGGATAATCTGATTGAAATTGAGAATGAAAGCATTTTCTGGCAGTCCAAGAGTCAAGTCTTAGGATCTCTATTATGGTGTAAATTAATTCCTGTTTACGGAAGTGCAGTTGAAAACATCGTTTTCGGAAAGCATTCCATTTCATTCCATTCGCCCTTTTCTCACTATCCTGCAAGATACAAGGCCTTCCTTAAGTGGAGAGATATGAACCTGATCCATCACGTGTTGGTAGAGAGCTTGAATTCAAAATACCATTCTTTCTTTCGATTGACTTATCAAAACGAATGAGACTAGTCTGCCCGACTACTTACCAAGAGTTTGAGGGAGAAGTGGATTCATCCTTTTTACGAAGGCATTACACTTCACACAAGTGAACGTAAACTAACTCGGCTGGAATTTGAATTCGGTTGGTCAATTCCAGTTTCTCAGCTACACCGTCTTCGCCTCCATTTAGGGAAAATTAACTTCTTGGAATTTGATGATTTTATATGCTTGATTTATTTGTATATAAACAAGTTAATGTGTTTGCACCTTTGTGTGTGTGTGTGTGTGTGTGTGTGTGTGTGTGTGTGTGTGTGTGTGTGTGTGTGCGCGCGCGCGTACGCATGTGCTTGTGTCAATGTTTGGTTTGAATTCTTTAGGGTTTTTTTTGCTTTTGGGTTTTTTTAATGGCACATCAACTCCGTATGAGTTATTCTATACAAAAAGCTGATACAAAAATTTCACAGCTATATGTTTAAAGTATTCCTATCTGATACTAATAATCTATATACAATTTTATGGTTTCAGGTAACTATTTCACACACTTCCCTATTTTATACTAATCATTTTCAAACAAATCTGTTTGACACATAGATAGGCCTATAACCGATACTAATGATTTGGTTCCGGATGGACCTTGGAGTAATGGCAACAAAGGAATGGCTTCACATATCCCAGAGGATCACCGGAAAGAAATCGCCGTGGTGTAATAACTAAAGTACTTGAAGTAAACGGGTTCAAACTCTAGTCCCGCTATTACGTCCACTTTCGGACTAATACCATTTAGAGAATCTTCTGCTACCAGCAAAGGGTTAAATAGTATCACTGCTATTCTTCTATATGAATGGCTTGGATATTAAATAACCCACGAAAGTTGATATGCAATTAAAAAAAACTAAACCGAAAACAGAGAACCACCGGATGAGATTTAATCTCTTACCCAGAATTCTTATTTGTTGTTGTTTTGGGAGGGTAGGGGATCTTACTTTTTTTAGGGGATACATTTAACATTTTCTAAGCACCGTCGACAGGGATTTGCGTCTATGTATTCATATACTTGTGTGTGTTTGAATGTGTGAGTCTGTGAAATTATATTTCTCTAAAAAAAGGTAATGTATTATTAATCCACTGTGGTAGACTGTTTTCATTCATGTGAATGCTTTGAGATATCGTATCAGTTAATTCGTCTACTCAGTTATTTCGTCTTCGTAATGTATTTCTATATGTCATTTTATATCACCCACATATTGCAAATAATTGTTTCCCGTTTTGGCAATCATGGCACTATTGTATATTCTGAAGAAATACATAAAAAACACAGAATATAAGATGGAATCGCATTTACATTACAGAAAATCCCAGAAGTGTATATATATTATCTATTTATATTCATATCTATTTACATTTGTTTTTCTATTGAAACATATTCACACACACACACACACACACACACACACACACACACACACACATATATATATATATATATATATATATATATATTACTTAAAGTATTCAGACTATTGTCCCAATTTTTATTCTTATATACACAACTTTTCGACCGATGTGCCCGTTAGTCTTCTCCAAATGTTTCTTGTCGAACTCAGGACCCTTCTAATCGATTTCAGTAACCTTCACAGAACTTCAACACAAGGGGTTAGACTGTTATAATTCCATTAACCATGATTGGCAACAAGTGTTAATCTATATCAAGCCTTATTTGTCATTTTCGTCCGTTTCAACCTTCAATTGAGTTCACTTAGAACTGTACAACACTTAGCGCCTATGGACAAATAATCACTATATATATATATATATATATATATATATGTGTGTGTGTGTGTGTGTGTGTGTGTGTGTGTAACTAATTAAATCAATTTCTATCTACCTACCAACCTTCCTAACGATCTACCTGTCCGTATATCTTTCTGACTCATTTTCTTCATATCAATCTGCCTGTGTGTCGGCCAGTTTATCTACCTTCTAATGATCAAATCTTCCATATTTTTATTATTTCTCTCTTTACTTAACAAGATGACGTATACTAAATAGCAAATTGTAGGTAGACAAAAATGTCACATTAAGATCAAACTAGGTTTGAAACTGGGAAAACTCGAAATCTTTTACCCGTTATAGAGTATATGTATTCTTATTTATGACAAACAACGTACATCATTTCCGTTATTGATTTAATTCGCTTTGTCAATTTAGGACATTCTCGTCCATTCTCGTTTCTTCAGTATAAGTCGACGTTTATGAAGCTTATGTCTGAAAACAATCCAGACCGTTTGTTTGTAGGTTTTAATGTCATGCGTTTCTGGAACGGAGACAAAAACTTTTAAGAAAAGAAACAGATTTATCTCTTGTTCAATTTCGTTTTGTTATTTTTTTTCTATAAATGCAGATATTTCTGTATTGCTTTATCAATACTTAGTTAATGTTTGCTTCAATATTTCAATGGCTTTGATACAGGAGCCAGATAATATTTTTTCGTTAGATAGAATTTTATGCTCTTAACAGTTTTTAAAATGATAAGTAGATTATTTTTAATATATCCAGCAAGGTTTTCTCTTTTTGTTTGAGACTTTGTTTTTTACCAAAACTTGTGCGAAAATAGTTTTTGTGCATGCCAAAATTTTAAGAATTTCGAAGATTTTTGTTTGTAGAATCTCTATTTATCATATGCAAATTTTCTGCTTGTGTGTTGTGCTGTGAGCATTAGATATGAATATATTTCTTATCGTTTACTCAAACGAACAAAAAACATACTGAAGAACAATGTATTCGGGCGAGCGCCCCGGGGCCTGTTCTGGACTTCGGTCCGGAGCGTGGCCCTGGAAAAGGAACAATGGCAGACTTGGGGCCTTTAATTAGGCACCTAGTTTCGACTAGGCTACCTTCGGGTGGGCGAGCTGCATTTTTGTCGCCTTTGTTCCCCTTGTACGGCACTAGACCAAGCGTCTAGTTTAAGCCGTTAACTGGCATACGTGCCCGGACCCACATTTGGGTTCGTGAAACTGCTTGCCTCATCAGGCTCACATTGCACTAAGTGAGCCGATGAGCAGCACAGACAAGCAGGGTTTGAGTCTCGGCTCGTTCCCGACCTTCCCCTCCCCTTTATCCCCACTTTAATTGGCCTTCGGGCTTTTGACCTTGTGTCAAGTCGTGTCTGGTGGGAGGCAGCGACAAATACCGCCCCGGGGCCTGTTCTGGACTTCGGTCCGGAGCGTGGCCCTGGAAAAGGAACAATGGCAGACTTGGGGCCTTTAATTAGGCACCTAGTTTCGACTAGGCTACCTTCGGGTGGGCGAGCTGCATTTTTGTCTCCTTTGTCCCCATGCACGGCACTAGACCAAGCGTCTAGTTTAAGCCGTTAACTGGCATACGTGCCCGGACCCACATTTGGGTTCGTGAAACTGCTTGCCTCATCAGGCTCACATTGCACTAAGTGAGCCGATGAGCAGCACTGACAAGCAGGGTTCGAGTCTCGATTCGTTCCCGACCTCCCCTCCCCTTTATCCCCACTTTAATCGGCCTTCAGGCTTTTGACCTTGTGTCAAGTCGTGTCTGGTGGGAGGCAGCGACAAATACTGAAGAACAATGTATTCGAAGTAATTCACTTGTCTGCTCCAAAAGAAATAAAATGATTTTCTTAGCATCCAAAATATCATCAATGTAGTTATCAAAGTCCATGGTGAAATAGATGCTGAATAATGACAAGAAGAAGAAGAAGAAGAAGAAGAAGAAGAAGAAGAAGAAGAAGAAGAAGAAGAAGAAGAAGAAGAAGAAGAAGAAGAATGAACTAATAGAAGAAATCCATTGAGAAGAGATTGATGGCTATTAAAATCAGAAGAAACATTAGCACCAATGAAAGTAAAGGAAAATAGTAAACTGGACGCCCATGTTCGTAGTGAATGAAGCAAGGTACATGAACCCGGATTTGACTTCTCTAGAATAAACAAGAAAATCGCATCAATGAAAAAACGCAAGGTGACAAAACTGCAAACCACTTAAAAATGACGAACATACCAACTCGACTTTAGAAAAAATATCTACTGATAAGAAATGTTTCAATTCTGATAGATTCGGGTGAATGGGAAACATGATCAAAAAGAAGTGAACCTTTCGTTTTCAGCAAAAGACAAATTAGTGGAGGGATTTATGGTTTTAATTCCCAATGAAAACTCGTAGTTTGAGTGGCTGAAAGGACGTCAGTACTCATTAAGCTAAAAATAACTTTTGGAAAACATAGTATTACCACACATAAAAGGGACTGGAAACGATTTCGTTTGGCAACAAGATTATTGTAATATTAATTCTGTCCAATAATAGATGTCTAAGGCATAAGTAAGTACTCTTGAATGACCTGAAGGAAACTCTGATTTGAATTTAATCGAAATGGGATAAGCTCTTAGAACTTGTTTATGAGGAACAACTATAAGATTCCAAAATAAAACGACCGAAAATGCGGCCGGATATGATCACCAATCTGTTTAAAATTTGTGAAACGAGATGACATCAAAGAACCTGTTATCAGCTAAAAGTTAATGAAAATAGGTGCAACGATTAGTCTTTTTTCTACACTGTCCGAAAAATTCGATCTAAAATGTTTTAAAATCTAATTTTTTTTAAATGCTTATAGTTAGAATATATATATATATATATATATATATATATATATATATATAATAAAAATAATTCCTACTTGGCCAAGAGTGAGTCTACGTAGGTTTCACTAAAACAGCTCTTCAGGATCGCATTGGTTTTTTTCACACAAGCAGAATTATAGATTAGATATAAAGATTAATATAAATATATACATATAGCAAACCCTTCCCCAACACGAGCAGGATGCAATACAACGTCAACTTTTTAAGCGGAATTTAACTCGTTCGAATTCAGAAGTTTCTTTCTCCAAGACTAGTTGTCATACCAAGATATATTCATTACAGAACGAGCACCTCCTTATATATTTGTGTGTGTGTGTGTGTGTGTGTGTGTGTGTGTGTGTGTGTGTGTGTGTGTGTGTGTGTTAATGCCTTAGTACAACAGAAGTATGATAGAAAAACTGAGAAAAATTGAAGTGACCGAAAAATATTGTCGGGTCCTTCCATATGTAAAATTTGGTTTAAATACCAATTTGAAAAGGGAATGACTTTTGATACACCAAAATAATACCGAGAAAAATTCGGCATTTTATCACGACAAAATATTCACATGAAAGGAAAAAATATTCTAATCTGTTTATCTAAGTAAAATCTATTCATAAAATACCACTACAGTATGATTACTAAAGCAATAAACATCTTTTAATATTATATTAAAACTATTTAAGATGATGTGGTAGTTCCTGTTATGGTCCTCTCAATGAGTCAAGTAAATCTGTTTTAAAATTATTAATATCAGATAACTGGATGCAAATTATTCGTTGTAAGAATAGTTATAAGTGTTTACAAAGGATCGTTATAATTAGTCACTCTAAATACCAAATAATTATGTGTAAATCATTCATATTAGATAAGCATTCTTGAAACCATATTACAGTGTGCAAACAAATGATTATTATTATCTAATGGGAATAATTATTTGAAGATATAATTGTTTACAAATTATTATTATCTTTAGTTACTCGAAACCAAATAATTTCTTGAAAAAAAAAATAATTTCGGTATGACATAATCCAATAACGGTCGACATACAGTAGAACCAACCAACCAACCGCTGTTTTTACATTATAATAATTACAAACTTTCAGCATGATTAAAAATAACATATACGCCAATGAAATCAAAATTAGCTAAAACTTCTGTATGAATCATTCTGATGTTCTTCAAGAACTAAGACACACAGTATAAGTTTATATTATCAAAGAATGTATAATAATGGAAACTGAATATGACAAATATATTTATAAAGAAGACGAGGGATTATGAAATAGAAGAATGACATTGCTTCGGCGAAAGCTTTCTTCTTGAAAACATTATTGTATTATGTGCTTCGTCAAAAAATGTCCATTTGATGAATTGAGACATTCAATTCTTCCAGACTAACTCTGACTGTCGGTCATAATCTATCTTATGATATACAGCTCAATCTCTTGGGATAAAGTTTCTCTTTCTTTTACCTTATCTGCTCTCTCTCTCTCTCTCTCTCTCTCTCTCTCTCTCTCTCTCTCTCTCTCTCTCTCTCTCTCTTGTAAATTGGAGGTATAGACTCTGCGAAACTTATCAACACGAAAAATGAAATGAATGAACTCAGTTCGAATTAGAGACAGAGCTATTTGCGTTCGTTTTGCACTAATGAGAAAAATATAACTCCAATCTAGAAAAATGACAACTGTAAATTTTAACGTTGAGAATAAATGCTGAATGCAGCGAGAAACCACTCACCAAACTCTCCGAACAACAGTCTCAATACCTGATGGTATATGACAAAGTGAATATTTTTAAATCTGCGTGAATTTAAAAGCATCAAATTCATAACATGACAAGAAGGAGTCTCCAAGCCTTACTTGGCCCTAGTGATGGACTTGCGGTTTTGAAGCAACTTCAAACTCCAGTCACACGATTACATTCTCTTTTGGACTAATGTCTTGGGAAAGGTATCAACCCCCTTATCTTCCCAGTTATGGTTTAAATAGCGTTCCTATTGTTCTTCTACAAGGGTTGCTTAGGTATTTAATAACCCACGAAAGTTTGATAAGCTATTAAACAAAGAAACCAAACGACCCAACAAAAGGCATTTATTTTGCTCGTTTTCTTCCTATTTTCTTTCTTGGCACATTTTTTCCTCATTTATAATTAATCTTCCAAGCCTTACAAAATGTTAAGCCCTACAAAATTCTCATTTCAATCTCTTTTCTCCTTCTAAATCTCATCAGGCCGTGTATATCTTTCCCTCCGTTACATAACACGCATAATAAATCAATACCATGTTTATTCGGTTATTAGACGACGGATATTGCCTTGCGCTCGTTTTGTTAGGCGTTTTTATTGAAGCTCCCGATATAATTTCAAACACAGCCTTGTCTCTCACCGCTGTAAAACCGGAAGGAAACGTCATCAAGCGCTTCACTCTTTCTCCACTAGCGAGTAGCACGGTGAGAGTTTCTTCCGGTCCAACCAATTATAATGTTGTCATCGCAAATCTAATTCTCTTCATAGAAATCAATAAATAGCATAAAACTGACAGATGTCGGTGTTTTTTATTGTTGACTTTCGAGTGAAATGCTCACCTTTTTAAAAGGGTCACAATCATTTTCAGCACTGTTGTGCCACTGAGCAAATGATGCAAACTGTTTAGGGAATAATAAAATTCGCTAGTGGTTCCTAAACTATGTGACCCACTGTGCAATATGACCCACTGGTATGTCTTAAGATTTTGTACACCGTTAAAAGGAGTATACTGAACCAACGTAAACTAAATATTACAGCAAAAATTTTGAAAATTTGAATAGGTCCTACTACTCAGTAAGATTGAACCTGGAAGTAATTGTCCCGGGATTGGTGTTATACCCAGGAAATAAAAAAATCCGAATAGAAGTAAAACTTTTATTTTCTACCATTAAACTATTAAGGTTATTATTGGGTTTGAAACTCATTCATTATCATTTAAACTAATATTCATTTGAGATCCCATTTTTCTATATCAAGTGGTTGTGAGATTAAAACTAAGCAATAAGGTTTTCTATTAATGCATTTTAATTTGTATTAGACAAGAATAAACCTCAATAGTTTTTAAAAAAACCTTTAAGTGGGCATCTCGTGTGGTTCATGGTTGGCAAATTTGGTAAGCAGATCATTTTCAGTGTAATTCATTCTTCATTGTAAATGACTAAAAAGTATAACTAAATAGTTTTTAGTCCGTGATCGACTTTTCTTCTTCATTTTTTTTTCACTCTTATGAAATACAAAAACAAAAACAAAAAAGAAAAATACTTCTGTGCAATGAAAAGAAAATTAGAAGAGAAAATCTCATGTACGTTTCCAAATTGAAAACATTGCTAAGAAACATCAAGTTTTTGTTTCTTGTTGACAAATTTAGCTGTTTTACGTTGAGTTGTTTAGTCGTCTATTAAATATGGATATTGTCTTCCTAATTATTAATATACTCAAACCTTTCGATTTTAGTGTTTCTTATTGGAAACTATTATTTTCCTGTAATGAATATATGTTTCTTCTAATTTCAGATTGCATCTTTCCATCATGTCTCGAGCCCTATTCGCCTCCACCCTCCATGCTCTCAGGAGCGTCAGGGACAATCCGTATGTCCAGTACATTGGCCTCAACCTGGCCAATATCTCTAAACTTCCCCCAGGTTATACAAAAGTTCGAGTGAAAAAATCACGGCTTGAGATGGTCCAGATCACTGCAGCAGTTTGTGGGATTGAACTCTGTTACGCTGCTGAAACGGCCTTCGTTAGTCCAATCCTACTAAAACTAGGCGTGCCCGTAATATATATGACTTGGGTGTGGTGTTTAAGTCCTTTGCTCGGTTTTTTCTTGGTTCCCTTACTGGGTTCTATGAGTGATAGATGCAGACTAAGACTTGGTCGGAGACGACCATTTATTCTTCTAATGTCCGCTGGGATTATTTTTGGATTGATCCTCGTCCCTAACGGAGAATGGCTTGGCCTGTTGATGGGGGACACGTTACCCAGTGACTATGTAGCAAGAATTCAAAATGGTTCAACGTTATTGTCGGATGGTGCAAGCGAGATTAATGAACTATCTACACCTACACCACCAGAAAAACATTGGCTACAATTCCGAGGTATTATACTCACGATTATTGGAGTCATAATGCTTGATTTCAACTGTGATGCCTGTCAATCACCAGCACGTTCTTATCTTCTTGATGTGACTATTCCTGAAGATCACAAAACAGGCATCATTACATTTACTGTAATGGCAGGACTTGGAGGGAGCGTCGGTTATATCATGGGAAGTATCAAGTGGAACGCCGAAACCTTAGGTTCGGCATTCGAGGGTCACGTCCGTTTTGTGTTCACGGTAGTCCTCTGCGTGTTTATCCCATGCATCTTGTCCACAGTGACAAGCGTCAAGGAGACACCGCTGGACGAGCTTGATATTGATGTGAAAGACTATCAAAAGAAAAAGAAGAAAGTAGGCAAATCGAAATACGAGAAATTTGAAAATGACAGCGATTCTAGTGATGGAGACAAACAATCAGTCCAAACGTACGGTGCAGTAGAACCATCATTACCTCCAAGTGAAAACGGGAATATAGTAACAGATACAGAAATGCTAGGTTGCTCGACGAAATACGAAAAAGAGAACGATTCCATTCCAGATTTTAAGAAACTCTCTGATACTGAACTTGGCGAACATACTGATAATGAGACAATCCATATTTCGACAGACGTGACTCTTAAAACATACCTTCAATCGATTATCCACATGCCAAGATCACTTCTGATTCTTTGTATCACGAACCTTTTTTGTTGGATGTCTCTTGTTTGCTATTCACTTTTTTTCACAGACTTTGTTGGACAAGCAGTGTACGATGGCGATCCAAACTCTCCAAAAGGTAGCGTCCGACATGAAAATTATGAAGATGGTGTTCGTCTCGGTTCATTAGCCATGTCCTTGTACTCTTTTTCATGCGCCCTGTATTCATTGGTGTTCGAAAGACTGGTGAAAAGATTCAGTAAGTACAATTTTAGATGTTTTGTCTATTTCCTTTTACTAGATTCTAACTTTGCCGTAATAGAGTATGTACTGATAAGTTGCCAAGAACGAGGGTTGGTGAAAAGTCCCGAGCCTGACCAAGAGTGATTTATATCCATGAAATGGAAATGCTTCTTTAGATATCTCGTTGTTCAATACAATTGGTACATCATTTCTCATATTTCTTTAACCGTCCCTCACCTCCTCAAAGAAATGAAAACAAATTAAACATTATTCTTTTTTTTTTTGTTGTTGGGCTCATAACTTTTTAGAAACGTTGTAAAAGGAAATAAGTTCAAAAACAAAAGTTGAATTTTATCATAAATATATATATAATCTAAAAATAAATCTATAATTTACTGACAGGTTTTTATTTATAAAGAATTTAGGAATAATAAATAATAAATGAATTCATCAATTATCAATTTACAGTTAATGGATAAATAAATTTATTATTTATAGATTGTTAAGTTTTAAATTTTCCATTTCTTTTTAAAAATTATGAAGATGAAACTGAGAGAGTTTCTGTGATGTAATGGCTAAAATGTGGAACTGTGATATTATAAAAGTGTTCGAAATCTACTCATGTGTTTACGTTTACTTTTGGTTTAATGCCCTTGGAAAAGATATGAACCACCTTACCCAGGTATGGGGTAAATTGAACCAATACTGTCCTTCTTTATACATGGCTTTGGCATTAAATAACTCACGGAGGTTTATATGCCATTAAAACAAAGAAACCTAATCAAACTTTTGGGAAAATTATAAGTAATAAATCAACTCAGGAATACACACACATGAACATGGACACACACATGCACATGCACACACATATGCACCTGCACATACACGCACATGCACTTGGTTTTGTGCGTATAAGTTAACTCTTTAATAACAGGTTATTCATTGTATTTGATTTTTAGTGACATTTTGTGCAGACAAAAAGAAACTTTAAATTGTGAACAATTGTTAAACCTAGTCATCTCAATGAAATGGATGTTAGGGTGTGACGAGTTAAAGATCTAATAACCATTTTTGCTCATACGCTCAAATCACTAACCAGATGATTCAGGAAATTCTACAGAGACTGAAAATATTATCAATTGACAGTGACACAAAATTAAGCGAGTCGTATGGCTGAAGCAGAAGATACAAATCAAACTTTAACAGTTTTACTGGTTAACTCAGCATTACATACTCCACCATAATCGTCAAACAGATTCTTGCTTTGTTCGCCGTCTGTATTCGTTGTTCGATATTTATATTCATCCAAGTGCGGTACACGATTTTTTATAATTATTTTGTTCGAATGGATTAATTCTTAATAAACAATGTCTCGTGTATCCAACCAAAAATAATGTTTTTTGTTGTTTTCATATGATTTTGGCTACCCTGTCGGCGGGACTTAAAATATGCTGACAGTATTCCCAGCAGAGGTTTAATCCACCCTCACAGGGTGTCCTCAGTTTGACACTAAACCGAATCTGACAGTGAGGCTTCACTTGAAGAAATTTGTGGAGTACAGAGTACCATTTCATTGCCTTTACTCAAGGGGCCACTCAGCGCAGTGGTAGTAAATATTAGGGTCCCATCTATCATTCAAATGAATATGTTTAAAAATTACTCATATTCAATAGGACCAGGTAAAAACTATTTGTATTCGATAGGACCCTGTAAACCCAAATTGGTAGTAGTGGTTAGGGTCTGATTTATGTGTCAAATGGATTATTTAAAATTATCCGTATTCTATAAGACCATGTAAACATTATTTGTATACGATAGGACAGTGTAAAAATTATTCATATTCTATTAGACCAGGTAAAAATTATTCATATTTAGTTGGACAGTGTGAAAATTATTCATATTCGATAGGACCATGTAAAAAGGATTTGTATTCGAAATGATAATAAAAAAAACCATTTACATTCGATCTAACAATGGGAAAATTATTTGTATTCGATAAGACCATGTAAAGATTTTTCGAATTCAATAGGACAGTGTAAAAATGTTATATCGCAGTCCGACAGTAAAAAGGAATGAACACACGTAGGAGACAATATTGGAAATCAACTATATTTTTATTTTATTGAATAAGATATGTACACTATTTATAACCTTTTAAGACTAGTTCATTGTGTCAGTGAGGGGTGTTTTTTACTTCACATCCCCCTGTTATATATTGACCCTCGACCGAGCCGTCAATCAAGAGATGCACCTGTGTAAATAAGCGGAAGAACAGCGAAAGTAGGTGGGCATAAGAAAATAATATAACCAGGTGCCCGGGCGGTTCGAGTCAGTTGGAGACAGGATGCCGAAGTGAGAACCAGCTGCAGACAGAGGGCTTTGGACCTTAAGTGACGACCGGTTGAGCAACCCAAGCCAAGATGCGAAAGAAGTTCTGCGATGGGCGAGGAAGAACTTGGGTCAATATAGCAGTCCGTCCTTGTCTCCGCTCATTTCTCACACACAACAAACATCACCTTTTCGAAAATAAAGTGTGAGAGATTTATATAAAGAAGTGTATTCGTTCGTTATTGAAGTCGTCATTACCAGTTGATTATGTTCCCGTGTATATTTGTATACGCCTAGTATACTATACAACGCCCCCACCCCTTTTGAAGTTTCCCTTCCTCGAAAGTCGCATCTTTTTTCTTTTTGGGGGTCAATGTCCAAAATTAATGATGGTTGTCTTTTAAGCTTGCTTGAGCGTTTCTTTTCTTGTGCTACATGAGGTCTTAGTAATTCAAACAAATCATAGATCACCTTTACAGGTTATTCTCTCCGATGATATGGCTCAGATGTATACCACTTTTTATGCTGATTATAGCGTCTTTTAACAATTCATCATTTAGGATTTTTAATGATATGCACTAGTCTTCGAATTCATTTTTCAGTAATGCCTTCTTTCCAGCCAACTTTTCCATTTTTATACTCTTTAAAATAATTTTTTTCACCGAGATTGAAAGATTTTGTGGTATCGGCATTATTTTTATTAAACTTTTTGTTTTTGTTAGGTATTAGTTCATCAAATTCTGATCTTATTTTTTATGCAAACTATCAGCTGGTAACATTCCTGAAGTTGTACTCGGGTTTGGAGTTATCTGATACACTCTGAAAAATTATTGTAATAATTCGTCTTTTGTTTTACCTCCATCTGTTTATTAACACTCGCTTGAACGTATCTACGAAGTGATCAGCTTGGTCATTAGATCTTGGATGGGATGGAATGGTTATCACAGGACTAATTTAAAATTCTTTGCAGAAATCATCAAATGCTTTAGCTATAAATTGAGTTCCGTTATCAGGTACAATACTATCTGGAATACCAAATCTTGCGAAATTTTCGTGCAATAAGTTTATTGTGCTTTTGCATTCAGATATCCTACATTTGAAAACTTCAGGCCACTTCGTGAAACTATCTACCACTATAAGATGATAAATCCCATTCATTGGCCCTACATAGTTAATATGTAGCCTTGACCTTGGTCTGTCCGTTTTGGGCCATGGGTTAATTTTTACTAGTGGTGCTTTTTATGTCATTGCATAGTATCAACAACGTTTCACGTCTTTGATTTCTTTATCCATGCCAGGCCAGTAAACGTAACTCTTCATATGGGACTTCATCCTAGTGATTCCTGGATGTCCCTTATGAAAATCCTTCAATAATTTTTTCTTCAGTTATGCTGCTATCACCACATACTCACCGTATAACAAAATACCATCACAAGAAGAAAAGATGTTTTCATAATTTAACTTTTCCTTTTAACAGTACATGATTTCTTTCTTTTTATTCTGTAATAAATTTATCAAATTTGGCTTTAAATCTAATCTTCTCGAGAGTTACTGGTAATTCCTTCACTGTATCGCAAAGTATGTTTTTATTTCCATTTCTGTACTTAATTACAGTTTCCTCTAAGTTTCACTTAAGTTTGGAATTAGCCTTGACAATCAGGAGGTGTCCTCGTAGCGTAATGGTTAAAGCGATGGACTGCGGAATCGTAGTAAGCGAGTTCGAACTCCGGTCGCGCTATTACGTTCACTTTTGGGTAAATACCCTTGTGAAAGGTATGAACCCCCTTATCCTCCCAGCTATGGGTTAAATAGTACCACTACTGTTCTTCTAGATGAATAACTTCGGCATTAAATAACCTACAAAGAACAAAGAAATCAAACCAAAACCTTGACAATCTGTCTGTGTGTCCTATCTCCTTAGATGGAAGGAATTCTATTTTAGATGTATAGTTTAAAAGAATGGTTCCCCTTCTTTGCAGGCAATTCAGAGTATGAGCTAGTATGCCTTTCTTAGACCCAAATATTGATAATAATGGACGATGGTCTGTTTGCAAGGTGAAGCTTCTTCCATATAAAAATTCATGTAGGGTAAATATTATTCTTATTGTTGTGTTCTGGTTAGTGAACACAAGTAGTAGTAATAATAAGACAAACCACGATATGTGAGGAAAATAGTTATGTTTACAGGAAAGAGTTTTTACAAGAGATTGTTAGTAATAAGAACATAGAGTAGTGATATACTTCAACAATAGGAACGGCCCTTCTGGTCTGACTCGTAGGCTTATTCCCAGACTGATCTCCGCTACTTCCATATATGGCAGATGGAACAGCTCATTATGCTGAAAAGGTAGGTGATACCCAACACTTTTTTTTTTACTGTAATTTTTTTCTGCTAGAAATAACGTTCTTAGTGCGCAGGCTATTGCTTTCAGCTGTCCGTTATCCTCCTTGTGTCATAAAACGACACCAATCCCAACTTACTAGCATCAGTCACAACATATATTTCATTATTAGGATCAGAATCCGCGTGAGGTAGGTCAGACGTAAAAGCGTTTATAATTTCTTCGAATGTGTTTTAACAATCAGAAAAACAACTCCATTTAGTATCTTTCTTAAGTAATTGATTTTGTGGAGCTCTTAATGCGTGCCTTTTTTGGAATAAAACTGCAGTAATATTTCGCAAAAAAGCTCATAATATTGATACGCTTGTTGGAGGAGGCATATTTATATTGCTGTAGATCTAGCTTGGTTCGGCTTTCAACCCTTTTCATCAATTATGTGTCACGGATATTTAATTGTTGTTGAAAAAATTGTATTTATCAATACTTAGCTTAAAACTGTATTCTTTAATTTTTTTAAATACAATTTTTACATGTTTCGCATATTCTTCACGATTTCTGCTTTTTATCAAAATATCGTCAAGATATGCTTCTGCAAAATCCAAGTCACCCAACATGGCATTCATTATTTGCTGAAATATTCCTGATACAACCTTTTTACCAAAAGGCAATCTATTGAATCTGTACAAACCCTTTATGTAGTTATTGTTCATAAATTTGTACATTTCTCTTACAATGGTATTTGTAGATATGCATCCAATAAATTGAGTTTTGAAAATATTTTTCCTCCATTTAGTTTTGCGAATATCTCTTCGGGACTAGGAAATGGACATTTGTAAGATGGAACAGCTCATTATGCTGAAAAGATGGAACAATTGTTTAGTCCAGTTGAGTAATCAGCACAAACCTGAATTTTATTCTTTTTTTTTACGTGGGGTTCGTCCAAGTACTGTAATCGGTTTTATTTAGTACTCCAAATTTTCTAAATGGTCCAGTTCTTTTTCAATTATTTCTCAATCTGAAAAGGGTACTTGTCTTTTTGGTTTAAAAATTGGTTGTGCATTTTAATTTGAAAGTTGCTTTTACCTTTACGTACATTCCTAACCCTTCAGAAAAAATGTCGGGAAAATTTTATTTGTTCCCTTTTTAAATTTTCTGCACTGGTTGAGGCTGCTTTTATGCCATTAAAAAATGTATTTATTGGCAGAGTCCATAAATCAAAAGACTCCATCCAGTCTGTTTCGAATAGGTTTCGAGGTCGATCCATGACAAATGCTTTCAGTTTAAATTTTTTGTTCATAAATGATACATTAGCATAGCATTCACCTAAAAATGTTAACTTTTACCGGTTATTCCGCGGGCAATTTTTAAAAATCATTAGCATTGTTTTGCTGATTTGTGTCTAATTAAGATTTAACATTTGTGTCGTCCGTCTGCACATTTATCAATTTTTTTTATCGTAGTAAATGCGTTTTCTGTTTTTGTAGAGTTAACCATATTTTTAAATTTTGTATTCTTTTTTTTTGGGGGGGGTTCTTTATTTAATGTGAGAACTTATGTCCATTATTTCCATAATTATGACACTCTTTATTTTTGAATAAGCAATTTTTATATAACTGAATTAGTTCGCTTCCATAACAAGGATTAATTTTAAAAGAAAATTCTTTTTACTGCGTTCTTTTTTTTGTTTTTTTGTTTTTTGTTTGTTTTTTTTTTTGACAAAGAGTATGTGTTAAATATCTCGTTCCTCAATTTTTTGTGTCATGGCTTAGATTTATTCTTCGTAGACATTCTTCAGCGATTTTATGTAATGTCAGTTTTGAATCTTGTTCCATTTTTCATAGTAGGCATGATCTTATTTCAGCATCTTTTGGTGCTGTTAGTCCTTGTACAAATATGAGACATTTTAATAAATCTGGAGTGAATTCGCTGAGTTTGAATTTCTCTATTCACTACGCTTGCAAATATGGTATAATCGTCTGATTAGATTCTTGGTTAGATTAAGGCATTGTCAACGTGTGTTAAAAAGTGAACTCCTTTCGCAAAAAAATTTCGTTAAAAGAAAAATAGTTTCCTGAAACAAAATATCTCCTGTATTTTTTGTTAGTATGTAATTAACATACTTTTCATATTCAATGTCAGCGAATTTACGATGTAATAGTTGAACTTTTTTTCTCGTCTTAAAAAATATCCTCGTTTCTTCGAAAATATGTGACAAATGTGGCCTCTTCTTCGGTCCTGCACCTAAATTCTCCAATTGAGTTAATTACAGAATCTTGAGATAACATTTAAAGTTACCTTGGTCACTGGAGCATTTTTCTAAGAGTTTTAAAAAATATTTATCCTGTAGTTCATGGTCTTCTCAAAGCTGCTTTTCGAGTCTTTCCATGTCTTGACTACGTTGTTTTTCAAGTCTTTCCACATGTTTTTCTTTTTACTTTAATAATTCTAACATAAATTTTTCAAGTTGTTCGTGTTTTTTCCTCTGGAGAAAACTAATAAGAAGAAATTGCTGATGTAGAATTTTTTAGCTTGATGAACATTCTTTGCGTCTTCGTTCGTAATTTTTTAATACCACAGAGGTCTATACAAAACTCCTCGTCGCCAATCTATTGTATCGTAGTCCGAGAGTAAAAAGTAAAGAATAACATGCAGGAGACGATATCGGGCATCAACTATTTTTTTTTTTTTTAATAAAATATGTACTCTATTTATAGTCTTTTCAGACTTGTTTATTGTGTCAGTGAGGGGTGTTTTATTTTATTTGCAATAAAAAATTATTTGTATTCAATAGGACCATGTAAAAATTATTTATTTTCGATTTGTCCAGGTAAAAATTATTCGTATTCGATTAGATCCTGTAAACATTATTTGTATTCGATAGGAACGTGAAAAATATTTATATTCGATTGGATGATGTAAAAATTATTCGAATTCAATGGGACCATGTTAAAACTATTCGTATTCGATAGGATCATGTAAAAATTATTCGTATTCGATAGGATCATGTAAAAATTATTCATATTTAGTAGGACAATGTGAGAATTATTCATATTTGATTTGACCATGTAAAAAAATTTTTAAGTCGATGGAATCATGTGAAAATTATTCGAATTCGGTAGGATCATGTAAAAGTTATTCCTATTTAGTAGGACAATGTGAAAATTATTCCTATTCGATAGGACCATGTAAATTTATTTATATTCGAAAGGACAATGTAAAAATGATTTGTATTCGAATGGACTATAAAAAAGTAATTCACATTCGATCGAACAATGTGAACATTATTTGTATTATAAACATTATTCATATTCAATAAGATCATATAAGAATTATTCGAATTCAATGGGACCCTGTTAAAACTATTTGTATTTCATAGAACAATATGAAAATTATTGGTAATCCATGTGACCATGCAAAAATTATTTATATTCGATGGAAAAATATAAAGATTATTTGTATTTGAAGTGACTATGTAAACATTATTCGTATGCACGAGTACCATCTAAAAATAATTTGTATTCGATAGAACAACGTAAAAACTATTTGAATCAAATACGATCATGTAAAAATTATTCATATTCGATAGGACAATTTGAAAATTATTTGTATTTGATAGGACCCGGTAAAAATTATTTATATTCGACACGACCAGGTAAAAGATTATACACATTTGATGGCACAATATGAAAATCATTTGTATTTAATAGGACCATAAAAAAAATTATTCACACTCGATAGAATAATGTGAAAATTATTTACAGTCAATAGGACCACGTAAAAATTGTTCATATTATATAGGATCATGTAAAAATTATTTATATTCGATAGGACAATGTGAAAATTATTTGTATTCGATAAGACTATAAAAAATTATTTCCATTTGGTGAGAGAATGAAAAGATTATTCATATTCGATAGGACAATATGAAAATTCTTTGTATTCGATGGAACCAAGTAAAAATTATTCGCCTTCGATAGGACAATGTGAAAATTATTCATATTCAATAGGACTATAAAAAATATTCATGTTCGATAGGACAATGTGAAAATTATTTGTACTCGAAGGACAATGTACAAATTATTTGTATTCGATAGAACAATGTAAAAAAAACCTTAAGAAACAGCTACACAAAAAATGTAAATCAGAACGTATCATGAACACGATTCTATGCATGAAATAATCTAAGACAGGTTGACGTCGTTAAAATCAATCAATTTCACTTTGATGCATTAAAGGCGATAGCTTCCTTTTAGTTTGGCATGGTTTTTATCAACTGTGACGATCATTTTTCAGATGTGTTCCCTTCAGATAAGTAATAGTTATACATTCGTTCTAGTGAAAATTAAGATTGTTGTCATCTCTTTGTAAATATGACATTCACTTTCCGAGTTTAGAGACTGTCAATTGCTTCCAAATGATTCAGAATATATATATATATATATATATATATATATATATATATATATATATATACTAAACTAGAACACAATTTATTGCTTTATGGCTTTTATGACCTTGCACAGTTAGTCCTTATTTACCTATATTAATAATTGGGAAGTGTTTGTTTGTCTGTTTTCTATAAACGAGCAAATGGTTTGACATAGAGCCACCAAATTTATCATACATTGGCCCCCAATGAAAGACTCAACGTAAAACATGTTTTTGTCCCGTGCAGAGAAGGAGTGCGTTTTATCAATGAAAAATAATTAATACTGAAAGACATAACTAATTGTTCAACATTTAGATTTCTAAACTTCAAAAGAAAAAATAACAAATTGTCTTTCTTAGATAATTATCCACCTTTGATTAAGCTTTATGTTTTCTTAGAATTATTCAAACTTGAGATCTAAAATAATTATATTTCTAATCAGAACTAACAATCCTAATAAATAACAAAAATTCTTAAATCGATAAACCTCTAAAATGTCACTATTTTCAAAAAATAATATTTCTTGTCAAAATTTTTACAAGGCAATATTAATTTCATTGGAGGTTCGTTAAAGTTTCAAGCCTCACTTAGAAGGAGTTAGAAAAATAAGACCATTTTTCACTCATTTTCAATATAGTCCGTCTAGCTATCAATGCAACTGTTCCAACGAAGCTCACGCGTTGCAATTCTATCACAGAAGGTGGCGTCCCGGTTCTCCAAAAACTTCTCCCTAGTCCATATGATCACATCGTTGTTTTCAAAATGTTGACTGCGCAGGTAGAATTTAACTTTAGAAAACAGGAAGAAGTCAAATTAAGCTAAGTGTGGTGAGCAGGTGAGGAGTAGCAATTCAAAGCTACTGTTGGCTGCTTTAGCAACTGCAACCTGAGCAGTGGGAACAAGGGCGTTATCCTGGAGCAAGAAAACACTTGTCTTCAACTTCCCTCTGCGTTTTGACTTGATTACTTCTTTCAATTGTCTTAATTCTGGGGCATAGTACTGTTCATTATAAAGTCTTTCCTTTTTCCAAGTAGTCTATCATGATTATGCCATCAGAATAAAAAAAATAGAAGCCATCACCTTACCAACAGATGCTGCCTGTTTGAATTTCATCGTGAGTGGAGAACTAGAGAGTTTCAACTGTTTGCTTGGAATCTTTGATATAGGTTTCATCTTGGGTTACTAATCTCTGGTTGAAATTCTTAGGAAATCAGAAATGTCCAGAAAATTTCAACCTTCTTCGGCTGATGTCCTGCATTCTTGGGACCAATCTTGCTCATCCACAACATTTCAATTAAAACAGCTTCAACTGAACCAGAACTAAAATATCTGAACTTAGCTAGACAGTTATACGTCTGTTATTTCAAACCGTACGATGAATGGCATTAACGACCTGACTATGGGCCATCTTCTTTGCTGTGTCTATCTCGATCGTATTCCGTTGCCTAATTCTTCGCAGTTGCATAGGAAAGGGAGTCCTCAGCAAGTATTTGGGTTTCATTGGGGATGACGCCTTTCTTTTGCAGATACTGTTTTGTCCATTTTTAGAATTGTCATACACCTCTCAACTTCGTATGGGCTTCACCAACACAAAAAATAAGACATAAATTTGAATTAGTTTTTCTTTTTTATAAGAAGTGGTAGTGTGTTTTTTACCACAAAAATGTTCAGCTATGGCTCTTCTTTCTTGTTGAGGTTTAGAACTTAATGAACAATCTTCGTAAAATAATCTTAAGCATAAGATTTGGCCATATAATTACTAAATGTATTTTCTAATAAACAAATTTCTTTTTAAATTATGTTCCTACTTATAACCGTCTGGTGCAATTTTCGCCCCCACCCTCTTTATGTGTTGAATTCATCAATTTGTATTTGATAAAATACTCATAATTTGTCATATTGTCGATATTTTCTTTTCTAAATTTTTCACTTATTTAGTGCAATGATACAGCTAAGCTGAATTCTGATTTCAAACCATCCAGCAATACATTTTCAAATGCATTAACGAAATTATTTTTCAAGATTATCAGTGTTTTGAGGCGAATGAAATCGACTGAGAGACGTTCTGTCTACCCTGAACTGAAATACTTCGAAAATATTCTTAAATTAGAGCTTCTATAACTTTCTCTCGTCGCCGTGAATTTTCATATCAAGCTAAGCTAAGATTAAACCTTCCACTGCAATGTGCAACTATAGTTAAATTTTTAGCATTGTGCTAACTACGTGTTCAGTCAAATTTCATACAACATGCCATCTTTTTCATGGGAGTGTCTACGTCTTTTATCCACTTATTATAGAAAGAAAAAAGACAGAACAAAACTTGGAGAAAAAAAGAAATTTACTGATTTTATTCAGAAAATGTTTTTTAATGTTCTAACATCAGTTCATAACATTTAATTAGTGTAACATTTTTATCGTGGTTTAAAGGTTTTAAAATAAGTTGGGTTTTTTTTATATATAAACAGGAATTTTTGTCGGAAAATATAGTACTTGAAGCTATTGTTGCAGTGAACGTGTAGGAATTGGGCATTTGTCTGTGAAAGAGACAGAAAGATAAATAAATGGTTCTATTTAATTAGTTTTGTTCATCTTATATCATATTTTACAATTCGTGCCATATTTAAATAATTACACGTTACGTATACGCACGTTGAGTAAATGATTTTATCTCTGGTGGAATATAAGTAAATCTTACTCTAAAAACTGCCTCCTTGTCATCAGTGCCAAAAAAAGAGACTGTTCATAATTTTCACTTTCGATATAATTAAACCTTCTATCTGTGTCGTTCCCTCCAATTTATTTTGAACCAATCGTTGATCGCCACGTGTACGTTCTTGTCGCATGATACAGCGCAAAAGTTCACTTGAATAGATTAATTAACTTTTTTCTTTTGGTTCTTTTATTTTTCTTTTTATCTTTTTTTTTTTTTTTTCTTCGATTTCCTCGTTTTGTTGTAGGCTTGACATTCTTGCAAACAATCCGAAAATCCATCGACTCATTTCAAGTCTGTCCTGTCATGAATAATCAACACCAGTGAAATGAAGCACTCTTCAATTCTCCATGACTCTCAAATATTGAGTAAATTTGCCTGACAGAATACAATAAACAAATGGATGAACTATTTTCAGCATATACATGAAGCGGCATACAAGGAACAGTTTTATTAACCTTTATATCAATATACACCGGAAAATCCAATTTATCAATAATATGACATTACTAATTCCCTACTACTACAATTAATAATAATGATTGACATTTAACCTAGACTTTCACAATTTCTTTTGAGATCATTGTAGATATTTTTTTCCAATTAACATGAAATTACAACTTAAAGATCTTATTTTATTCAATGTTGTACTACAAGCACAACATTTTAAAAATAAAGCAAAAAGTGTGTTTTTAGATATTGAAAATCGCTTTACCTCGTGTTGCAATCTTTAAGATTTGCAGGGTTGGAAGTCTCTGTATTATTTGAATAGGCCTTGTTTTATTCAACCCCTTCACTTACAAATTATAAGTAGACTTGTTTTAAGTTACGGCTTCTGTTATCAATGTCTATACTGTCCAAAGAAACATATTACTGATTGAGAAATAATTTACTTGAGAAAATTAATCTTTCCGTTTGTGGGTGAAATAAAAGTCGAAGTGAACAACTCAAAAAATTTAATTTTAATTTCAAAATTAAATTAGTGAATGAATGAAAATTTTATTTAAGGAACTATTAAAGGACAAATTCAAGATGGATGAGTGTGGAAACAAAAAAAATGTAAGGAGACGTTTGGTATTATTATGAAAATGTCCATTTTGCAGTAAAGTCTTTTTTGTCTGTATCGTCTAATTTGTTGGAGAAAAAGAGATTTACTCATCATCCCAGTAGAAAAATTTGTGTCTGACAGTTTCGCTGTTAAAATAAAAGTAAATCTAAATAAATATTTAATGGTGCTAAAATGAAAGATACCAAGAAAAATCCGATTCCTATTTAGCCTCTTGAGAAGCTGCAGCTTTTTTGTCTGACCTTCATCAGAGAAGCAATGACTAGAAATTGATGCCGTTACCAACAGAACTGAGAAGAATGAAATAGTATGTTGTTAATAATGACTAAACTCTGAAATAACAAACTGGAAGGTACTAATTTTGCTACAGCCTCTCTTCTTTAAAAATCCAAACGTCTAGTGAATCCACCTGGTACGACAGTCAGACAACATGTCACCCGCAAAACGCCTATCATCCCGTCCCCACAGACTCCTGACATTTTTCCTGTAATTGTTTTAAAAATTAGTATGGGATCTCGTCAGGTCAGACAGCTGAGTTATGAAATTTCTCTCTGTAATCCACTAGTTCTGCTAGACTAGAATAATGACTTGTTATAGTCTTCGGAATTTCTAGAGAAGTTTAAATTTTACTTTCCTGTTCTCTGATTTTCAAAAACTTTTGGTTGACCTGAAAAGCAGAAATCTTTGAAAACGTTTCTGCAAGAAGATCTGCGAAAGCCTTTTTTTTTTTTTTTGTCCTTATTTTCATGTTTTTGATGGAAATGTGTTTTAGGGGATTTGCTTATTTTTTCAATAATGTTCTAGCCAGTTTTGAATTTGGAGATTAAGTTGGAGATTGTAGATTCAGTGTGGAACTTTTGCAGAACTGTGGGTCATAGCCAAATAACCTCTCAACTTTCTTTGCTAAACCATAGTCTGACTCATTTTTCTTTTTTTTAAGTAGAGGAATCATATTGTGAATTGAATTACCATGACCAGAAAACCCGGCGAACACTTATGCACGACATACAAAAACACTGGACAGCTGTTTCGACCTTATTAGGTCTTATTAGCAGTGTATACAGCGATCTCCACCACTGGAGATCGAACCAGCGACCACAAATTGGAAAGGTGAAACTCTACAACTGAGCCATCAGTCCATATCACATACAAGTGACGCCAAATTAACTTGTCAAGGTAATTGCCCGGCCAATTAACCTGAATGTGTCACACAAGTTACAGCCATTCTCTTTACAGCGGACACGGTCACCTCCAGGGCCACGTCTTCCCAAGAGGATTAGAAATACGCATCCGTGTAAATATTATGACCTCAAGAACAAGGATATAGATGGACATTTTTCTATTTCTAAGTAGAGGAATTATATATTGTGAATTGAATTACCATGACCAGACTCTGTAAAGAGTGCGGATGTAACTTGCGAGACACATTCAGGTTAATTGGCCGCGCAATTACCAAGGCTAGGTAATTTGGCGTCACTTTTGTGCGATATAGTTGTAGAGTTTTGGCTCTGCAATTTATGGTTGCTGGTTCGATCTCCAGTGGTGGAGATCATGGTATACACTGCTGATGAGACCTAATAAGGTCGAAACAGCTGTCTAGTGTTTCATTATATCGTGCGTAAGTGTTCACTGGGTTTTCTGGTCACGGTAATTCAATTCACAACATAGTCTGTCTCGTTTATAAGAGGTTATGTTGTGTGGAATACACCTTTTTGCTATTTTAAACAGTTTTTGTTTGAAGTAATCGGTAGAGTATGTAATATCATTTTGTATGAGTTGTTTGATGAATAAAGATCTAAACGCCTCTTTGTTCAATTTCCATCGAGGAAGGTCTTCCTCCTGAAGGTGGACGCTCTCAATCAGAAACTGGGAAATGGTCACCCCCGCACATATCTTCATACATTCTTCAGGAGAAATTAAGGAAAATTGAAGTGTCACATAAAGTTACATCTATGGTTGAGTATGTAGCAGAAATAGGTTGAAATGTGTTTGAGATTTTGTGTTGAAAAGTTGTTATTGCTGCTAATGTTTTCAGGTGTTTTGCTTTTTTAGTTGGTGGTTTTACATCCCCACTGTGGCTGTTAAAATCCTCTATAAGAATATAGAATATGAGTAGTTACTTTAATATGTTGTTGAGTTCTTTTTCATTATTCAGTTCCTGTAGCAGGATATATAATAAGCAGATATTAAAGGTTGCTTTGACGGCAATTGTTTGGAGTGTAGAAATTGAGTTTGCTTTTGGTTATGTCATTCCTAATTAAGATTGGGACACTTCTAAAAAAACCCGTGACCAGTATTGTGTATTGTGGTTTTCATGATGTTTTATTTCAATATGGTTGTTGGCATTGAGGAATGTTTCTTGAAAGTAGATGATAGCAGGCCATAGGTCCATTAACAAGAGCAGTTCATTCCAATTGGCTTTGATCCCGTGGCAGTTCCATTGAACTATTCAGTGGTTCATGACTAAACTCTACGTCTGAATTGTGTGTTAGTTTATTTTTCTGATGGTATGGTTTCATTGTTTAATGGCATGTGAACCTTTAAAGGTTATTTAATGCCAAAGCCATCCTTCAAGAAGAAAAGTCGTGGTACTATTTAACTCGTTACTGGGAGGATAAGTGGGCTCTATACCTTTCCCAAGTGTATTTGTCCGAAAGTGAACGTAATAGTGGGACTGGAGTTCGAACTCAAATACTACGATTCCGCAGTCCATCGCTTTAACCATTACTGAGTTTTATGCTTACGTAGTTGAGAGCTATTCTCTATCTACAACTTTTCTACTTGTCTGAATTTATTTGATGTTGCTAAATTTTCAATGTCTTACACGTTTTTTGTTTAGGTGGAAGTTTTTATTTGTATTTGTTTTTATTTTTAAGTTTTTGTTGTTTTATTTTGTTTTGTTTTATTTTCTTCTTTGTTTTTTTGTGGGGGGAGATGTCTGTAGAAGTAGGAAGTCGTCTTGGGGATCTTTCGTCCTTGTTTTGTTTGGGAACTTGTTGACATTTAAATATTTTGATCATTGAGTGGACAATGGTATTGCCGTTCTCTCCGCTTGGTCTATTTTACCTGTAGGGAGTTGTTTTAGTTGTGTTATTTTGTTTTGTTTTATTGCGATGCGGGGACCAGCAGATCTCACAAAATGACTGGCGGTTGTCCTGTTTAGTCCGAGAAATCTCTCGACAAATGCAGTGCATTTTTGCAATTCCTCGGTTGAAGTAATTGCTGTTTTCTTTGCTCCATTTGCATAGAATGGACCAGGAGGTGTGGTCTTCAAGTCTTGGACTTGAGTGCCCATTACAACTTTAGCTGCTGCGTTGGTATAGGATCGAGATGGGAAGTTTGGTCAACACAATCTTGCGAGCTACTTAGAAAGATATGTCTCACGTATACTTTATTATTGTTACCTTTTTTTCTCTTTTCCAAGCCTCGCAAGCTCTCGAGTCTGCCTCTTGAGTTAAAGTATCTGTGAACGTTAGTTTTTATTTCCATATTGTAAAAAGTAGTCATCCTAGAGAGCAATTCAGTGGGGTTCTTTTTCATCGCTTCCATGACCAGCGTATTGTTCTCGGTAGTCTAAACTGATTTAGAAAACCTATTAGCCGAGTGAAACTTTTCGACTTTGAAGGTAGAAAGTTTTGTCATAGCTTTGTTTGCTGCTAAGACTTTAAAATTTGGAAAAGAGGTTTTCACCTTTTTCACATCGTTATTCGAATCGGTCCTGGGATGCGTTGCTTGGATATTTTAAGGGTTGCCATGAATAAAGCATTTTATATTCATTAACAATCCTCCCTACTCGTCACGGACCCCAATAGGGAAAAGTGACCAAGGAGGAAACCCAGCCCCCTCAGCACAACAGAATTACACAGTTAATATACTCGTACCAAGAAAAAGTACCTTGGCCCCTGCATATCAAAAAGTATGCGGTCCCTTATATCAAAATCATTTGCCTGTCGGTAAGATTGACTACTGCCTTCCAATTCAGATTTTGTTGGTGTTAAGCGCAGCCAATCTCGCTGGATCAAGCGTAACAGCAATCTAATTGGGAATTGTTAATCTGATTTAGACCAGCTGATTGATCGAATCGGAACTCTCTGACCGCCCAGTCAGCTCAATGAGGGTCAAAGTTAAGAATTGCAGGTCACGTGACCACTTTGAATGCTGGGCTACTGACTACACTTCCATCAGCATCCCGTCTCAAACCATTACGTGTCGCCAACCACGACTAACAGGTGGCCTCGTTGTGGGGTTTTTGTCCCTCTGTAGAAGTGCAGTCAGCGTATTCAACAGCCCAAGCCAACAAGAAGGGATTTTTTAAATTTCTAATTATATTCACAGTACGCAGTTTTTTTAAAAGACATATTTTTAGAGTAGTTTATCACTTGTATCTTACAATCGACTTATCACTGAAAATTAGAGGCTTATTAAACCTATTTCTGTCTTCAAAATGCTCAAGCATTTCCCAACAAAAATCACAAAGTACTCACTCAGACTTTCCAAAAACTAGGCGGAACATGCCTCAATTGTTTTTGAATACTGAGGGTTTCCCGTGACTTTAATACTGACATCCTCTTCGTTTCATTTCCTTGTAACAATCGTAGAGGGAATGCCTTGTCAGCTTGGATTTCCCGAAATATGTTCAAAAATGCCTTTGCACGACAGTAACAGAATGCTTTTTGCTTAATTCCATCACACAAAATACCTTATCATTCAGACTGGAACTAGAAGCTTGGTGCAACCAAAAGCCTTGGTAATAAACTTCAAAACTGTGTATCGTGAGTGTAAATATCTTAAATAGATTTTTGAAACTATTTCATTTTCTAGGGAAGTTGTATAATTTTACAAAATAGACAATAGATTAGTGCACACAATCTTCTGGTTCTATGAAATATTTTATTTCAACAAAATCATCAACTAAGAAACAACGGAATCTTTATTCACATAAAGAAACTTACGAGTTATTAACTCTAACGATCATTCACAACTATTTAATGTTCTATTCCAATAAGCAATTCCAAATTGAAAGAAACGCGTCGAAATGGAAATGACATAATTTTATTCGTGTCAAAAGTATAGCGCCATTGATAAACACAGTCACCCATTAAAAGTTCATATGTTGTCAATTGCTGGTGCTTCCGGTTGGATAATTGCTGTGTAATGCAGAATTTCATTTGTGTCAATCGTAAGATATTAATATAATGCTTCCTTTAGCCGTCTCTGTAAGAAATCCATTCGACATTTCCTTGATACCAGCCTGTTAGAGAGAGAGAGGGAGAAAGAGAGAGAGAAAGAGGGGGAAGTTGTGTGTGTGTGTGTGTGTGTGTGTGTGTGTGTGTGTGTGTGTGTGTGTGTGTGTGTGTGTTTTAAACATAAGGATGTACTTAATTTATCATTATATATTAGCGGAGTTAGAATGTTTACGCGAAGCGAACTCGTATTGATAGTAAATGATCACGTGTTTTTAATGATAATTAAAAGTGTCAAATATAGAAAGGGAGATAAATAAATGAAGAGATAAAAAAAATTTTCAGCTGGATATTTCCATCACTTGAACGCCACGTATTTTAGAAGTAAATGACTGTATCCATTTATTAGAAGAGTGTTCAAAATCCAACATATAAGGACGATGTCATGTCTTAAAGCAAATTTGCCCACCGAAACTAACTTCTTTGACCATAAAAAACATAGACATGGAAGCAAAATTGTCATAGCTCTGCCATGGATAAATATTCAAGGAAAGAGATAAAAATATGTCTCGGGGTCTATCTAAAATGTGGCTTCACTAAGCTACTCCGATTCAGAATAATTTAATGTTCGCATAAAGATATCAAAAAATGTTTGCTGAAATAGCTGTCTACGCCGAATAAGCGATCAAGATTTTTCTCTCGACTGGTTATAATTTTAAAAAAACGATTTCTTCGTACTGATAATGGAATACGTTCATTAGTGATGACAAACAAACAAATATTAAAAATCCTTTTTACTTATATTATCATTTTAAGCAATATATATATATATATATATATATTCCGTTTTATGTTGTCAATTAAAACCAAGCAGTTAAAAGAGTAATTCTTAATATAAAAGGTAAATCAAAAGAAAATATATCTCTATCCATCAATTATCTAAGGAAAGAAAGATGTTATCATCAATGTCAATGGACAAATCTCATACCATATTGCTTGAAAAAATTTGGGAAAACGTTTGAAAATATTCCTTACTAACTTCAGTTATTGCAAATTCTACGTGACCTGAACAAAACCACGTGTCATGATTCCTGTTCAGAAATGTTGGGCGATTTGTGACGATGAGGATGAAAATGTATTCATGGAGCGTCTAATTTTCATCAGTTGGTTGAAAGTTATTGTAATAAACTTAAACTGATTCTCTACAAAACTGTGTATCAGAACACCGAAAAATCTGAGATTAGTATAGACGCTTCACTTCCTATTTTTCATGCAGGAGTTTCTGTTGACCCATAACAGCAGCTGACATCCATTAAAAACAATTTTATTTGTTTGTTTTTCCTTTAGTTACATAATATTCATGTTTATGCCAAGAGGAAAAACATAGACTCTTTTATAAATTTAATGTATTCTTTAAATCATAACTTCCTGTAAAGAATTCCCAAAATGAGGATTTTTCTAAAAAAAATAGGCAGTGTTTAATACCATTATTTTCTTTATCATTTTTTTACTTTAAATTGATCAATATTTGAATAGTATTAATCCTGAGATTTTTATCTACAAGATAACAGTATTAGGAATAAAGTGCTGTGTTGTACAGGAGGTAAAAAGTGAAGAGGTTAACTTTTTTTTTTGCTTTGTTTTTTGTTGTTGCTTTTTTTTTAACAATGGTATGTTTTGGCGATTATAGAATTACTTAAAACAGTTCTTGAAACATTATTTTTTAATCGATGAAAATCTCCTTCCTTTCGTTCATTTTATCTTAGTAATGGAAAAACGAATAAAACATCAGTATATCAATTTCTCCTTTGACCAATGAAACCGGTAGACAAGTAAAGCCGATCGAGATCGAAAAGAAAAATTATTTTATAAAGAAGGGTTAAAGTTCCTGGCGTAAACAGTATTGATTCTGATGAATCCAATTCAAACATTTTATAAGAAAATTGAATTAGATCAATTAATACTTTTAAAATGTTTATAAAAGAAATCGTTTATAAGGAAACGACAGCATATGAAATTTACAGCAAAAAATTATTCCAATATTTACGTCCATTTGCAATTTTTTTATATTTCTTTATCTGTTATTTCATAATCGATATTTTAAATAACTCTGTGTTTTCTTTTCATTATTCATTTTAATACACATCGTGTTTTGGGTTTTTAGTCATTTGATACAACTCATAAATAATTCGAATCTCATGAATCCTTAACTGCCAGTTTCATTTCAACTTAGACGTCAATCCTTATAACATGGAGTGTGGAATACACCTTCATAACCATTATTCCCAGGTCTACTCTGAGCCAGAGTGGTGGTATCTGTCTGGGCCACATCTATAGATCAAATGGATCTGTTTAAAAATAATTCGTATTCGATGGGACCGTGTGCAAAAACTCTCGTGAAACAACGAGGCAAAAAATGTAACGCGATTCTTTAACTTCTTGGCATAAAATAAACCAAAATGCATTGACGTTCTGTTAAAATCTATCAATCAATGTTCGAGTCATTACTGGTTTCTTAACCTATCTCCATGGATGCACATTCACATTACAATAAAAATGGTTGGAATAAAGTCCCGCTTCAAAAATCAAGGCAACGGGACAATTTCTAAATAACCAACCATACATCTTTCAGCGATGTGTTGAGATATACCACATACACATAAAAATACTGTCACATTTGTCGCTGTTGGAGTAATAAATAAATAGCTATAAAACTAAAAGTACATCAAGCCTCTTACTTACACGAATAGGCGAAGGTGATTATTTTATTCTATTGAACCTAATTCATTTTCAACATCTAATATTAACCAAAGTTGCCAAAGAAGCCTTTTGTTTGTTTGTTGTTTTTTTCTTCTTTTTTCTTTCCATTTTTTCTTCTTTTTTTCGCTAAAAATCTGATTTTCTAATTTGTGTTGGGGTGTCAATTTTGAAGGTGTCAGATAATGTTTTTAGCTTGTTTTTTACATACGAAAATTACTCACAACTGTTTCGAAGTGTAGGCAAGGGAACTCTCAGATTAAATTCGTCTCTCACTCGTTTTTAAAATTTATCACAAAATACATTCGTCCTTGGAAATGACATAGCTGGCACAACACGAATGGATGCTTGAATGATCCCGGTGCATGACGCAATCATTTCAATTATGTTTCAAAATTTATATATATATATATATATATATATATATATATATATATGTGTGTGTATTGTGACGAGGAAATACGGCACCCTCATGGGAAAAGGAGGTGCGATACGCTGTCCATTAGCCGATTATAATGGTAGAATAGTAGCAGTGGAAAGGCCATTTCTCTTCAACTCCCATATAAGCTTTAGGTGACATGGTCATGAGAGAACCCCACTCTCTATTAGTCATGTATACGTCAGCGGAGAGAGGCAGACAGCGACCATGATTAGTGCGAAGGAATAAACCGCCAAAAAGCCAACACGTAGTCATTTTTCAAACTACGGAAACTAACCAGTTGCCGTTTATTTGTCGGAGAAAGAAGACACATAATTTGGGATACAGAAGAAACCCAGATTCCAAAGTCATGCTGCACAGAGAATACAGAGAGAAAAGAAAAAGCTTCTCCTTTGAATGAATTCGCACTCCGCGGTATGGTTAGCCTGGTTAAACGAATACCCAAAGCCGTAGGCTTGTCCACGAGGAAAGAGATAATAATTAATCGTGGTCTGATCTGAAATAAGATGTGCATCTTTCCATTAACGTGTTATGGAAGCCCAATAACGAGAGGAAAAAGAGAAAAGAAAAGACTCTACAAAATCCCGAGTAAGTGAATATACAATTGAAGTATATTCAAATTCATCTTGCTGTATTCATACTGACGTGAATAAAAGACAAATTACGAGAGGAAAGAATAGCTCTGATAAGATAGAGGAGAAAAGAAGAGGGAATATTCCCCGAATGATAAACTTGAGATTTGGAGTACGGGCTCTGCCATTAAATCTCAAGGTCTAAAGGAAAGCGAACCGTATCTACCGCTGACGAACTGTATTTTCACCTTCAGCTATTTAGAAGAAAGACCTTCTCGCTCCTGGCTTTTACCTGAATTATTTTTTCTGTTTCTTTCTTTTATTCAATAAAAGAATATTGTTATTAATCTTGTTGACCCAAACACAGCAGTTCAGAGTCCTTTTTTTTGTTGTGAAAGTATTCTATTTGTATTTGAGGGGGAAAGCTAACCATTTAGCTGTGATGAATTTTAATAATTCACCTATAACCCACCTAATGGCTTTAAATGTGGTTCAGCTTGGAAGTTGGTGATATCCGTAATATTAAATAGCGTCGGCAAATCACAGCCCACGTGTGTGCCCAGCTTTAACTGGTGGACTTGGCGGGAACGAACGCCACCTTGCAAGCCCGCTGGGCACATGGCGACGTAACAATATATATATATATATATATATATATATATATATATATATATATATAAGAAGTTTAAGGTTGATATAAAGGATATTCTAAATAAATTGTACCTAGATGTGTGGCACTTATTTGAGTAGAGTGTAACATCTATGAGGATGATAGTTTAGTTTGGTTTTGTTTTATGGCATATCAACCTTTCCTGGTTGTCTCTTGTTAATATATATATATGTGTGTGTGTGTGTGTGTGTGTGTGTGCGTGCGTGCGTGTGTGTGTGTGTGTTCTAAGCGGATATTTTGTAGGTAACATTAATCTTAAAAAAGCCCAATCTCATTTGTTTGCTCACAGTCTCAGCTATTATTATTCAACACTAATATTTATTATTTATCAATCTTCATAAACATTTAAATGGTTTCAATGTTTTACAATTTACACAAATAATTCTTTTTAATATCAATAATAATCCCAAGTAAAAAATTTCAAGTTTTGCAATCTAATACTGATAATTCTATTCAACATTATTCATTCGTTTACACACAGTTAAATGGTTCCAAGCATTGCTACACAATACTACAGGGGCCCGACAATATTTTTCGGACACTTTAGTATTCGACTTTCCGAGTACCATAGAGTGGCGAAATTCCTTCAATAGAATAGCATAAACATATAAAGACAATACCTGTAATAAAAATGGAAGAAAATCGATTAGGTAAGGGAAAATATTTAATTTTCATCATTTTTTACAAAACACACGCGACATTATTTTTCGGACATCGTTGAAAAACTGTTAATAGTCAGTAATATCCACTTTCTTCTCAATAACTTCTATCAATCTCTCTTCATAATGATCAAACATATGCACAATAACATCTCTACGTGTTTCTATTAGTTGTTTTCTATTAGTTGGTAGGGCTTTCTCGTCCAGCAACTGCTTGTTGCTTTCGCTGTTCTGACGTCCTTTCAGCCACTCCAACCATATATTTCCATTAGCAAAGATCATACCCCAAACCATAACTCCTCCTCCTCCCATCTGTCGTTTGTTCAGTACAACAGGCTCACCCCTTCTCGACCAAGTACACCATCCATTGGGCCCATCAAACTTGAAACGCTTCTCATCAGTAAATATAACCTTCTTAAAGTCAACATGCTTTGTTAACCACCTTTTAGCACACTCCAGTCTTGCTCCTTTGTGTTTCTTTGTTAGTGTAATTTTTTCTTAGCCTTTGCATACTTCAAACCAATCCTATGCAGCGTTCTTTGTACTGTTCGGACGTTTACATCCAATTCACATTTCTCCTTCACTTTTCTTGCTGTAACTTTTTCTCCAGATGTCAAAAGCCGTGTCACAGTCCTCTTCATTCTCCTTTCAGTCCTCTTCCCAATTGATCTTTTCCGACCTCTCTTCTTTTTCCGCTCGGAGTTTGTCTTCAGCATGTATTCGACCGTTGATTTCGACAGCTTCAAATCCATGACGATCCTTCTGATGCTGAGGCCATCTTCCCGCTTCTTCCGTGCCAAACAAACGACTTCTTTTGAATGCATTTACCTCATTAAACTTAATTTTTTTGCCAAGAAATGTCCGGACTATTTATGCTGTTAGATTGTCCTATGTTAACATAGTAGTAGGGGCGCCAGTGCCCCAGAACAGTGTACAAGCAGAAAATTTGCATACAGCAACATATACATGAACATAGCTCTTAATAAAATAGGATTTTTTGTCGTGTCCGAAAAATAGTGTCGCGCAAGTTTTCGCAAAAATCACAAAAAACTAAAATTATCAAAGCCAAACTAAAAAAAATGATTACACTAGTAGTGGATTTTCACTCCTCAACTACGTACTTACAATCTCAAAAGTTTTTGGCATTAGTGACCACATTGAAGTACTTTTGTCAAAGTGTCCGAAAAATATTGTCGGGCCCTTGTAATGATTCAATTTAACTTTAATCTTTTGTTTGCACACAGTTAAATGGGTTCAACTTTATTAAATGATTAAACGATTCTATTTTACTTATAGGTGGGACCTTATCACTCCAGGTCAACATGAACCTGGGAGTAATGACAATGAAGGGATTACCCAAAACTTCAGAACTGTAGCCTCATCAGATGGTTTGGTGTCATATCCAGGGCACTCTTAGGTGAAGGGGTCTTATCTTTTAGCAGAGATGCAGACGGCATATTTTCAGAGTCTTAGTCGACTGGGCTGATTCTCATCTGAGTCAGATGTAGCAATCAATAAACACACACATACACGCACACGCACACGCACATACACGCACACAGATATATAGTGAGTATCTTCTCATTGGGCGGATAATTAATACATTATTCATTGGCAGAACTGCTTAATCGGTACTATTTGTTCCTTGGTAGAATGCACAGATATCCACTGATCCTAGTATTTTTTGCTTGCCCAGAAAATCTAATTTTATACAACTGTGTCAGAGTAATCTGAGAATTAGTTTTTATTTATTTATCGCGGACTTTTCCCCCTCGTCTTGGTAGTTTTTTGTGTTGTTTCTTCTTTCACTATACAATAAATAAATAAAATAAGTCCGCAATAAATAAATAAAAACTAATTCTCAGATTAAAAAGCCTCATCTCAAAAATGATTCCAATTAAGGACAATATACAAAAATTCGGTACGGACCCGATTCTGGAAGACAGCCCTTCGGGGCCCGTGGCGCAGCGGATAGAGGCGGTGAGTCTCTTCGGTTCCAGGTGAGCATTGTCAGAAGATAGCGGTTTCAAATCCTACCCAAGCCGGCAAGAGGTTTACTTGGTCAAAAACGTGGTGCGATGGACAACAACTATGGAAGGCAGTAATTACTGGGGATACGGTTACAAGACTCAGCATTCCTATCCGAGGTCGCGGTAAAAATCACCTGAAGAAGGCCAGAGGGAATTCGGCCGAAACGTAGTGAAAGAAGAAACAACACAAAAAACTACCAAGATGAGGGGGAAAAGTCCGCAATAGATAAATAAAAACTAATTCTCAGATTAAAAAGCCTCATCTCAAAAATGATTCCAATTAAGGACAATGTGTCAGAGTACACAGAAACTCTTCCTTATAGTGCAATAGGTTTGCTGTCCCGGGATTTGTTGGTTGGTTGGTTGGTTGGTTGGTTGGTTGGTATTCCCAGAACGACAAGCTTTATTTTATTCGTTTGTGAATTTTTTTGAGGGGGAAATTATGGGGAGACGAGGATATTGTTGAGGAGGAATATATAGTGTACTTGGATCTCAGCCTGTTGAAATCTCTCTTTGTTTTGTTTTTGCTGTTACCACAACGTTTCAGTCGATCTCTTCCACGGCCTTTTTCACGTGGCCAGTCCAAGAGAAAAAGAGAAATCTTTATTCTATAGAATGACTCTTCAAATTTGTACACAGTATCTAAAAGGATTTTTTCTTTAGAATGTCAGACAACTGCATAAACAAGGTCATTCTGTATTGAGTCATTAGTTAATATAATAAAATATGAAATAGATATTTTAAAATGTTTTTGTTCAAGTTAGCTAATAAACATTACAATATTATTCGTAACTATTACGTGTGCTAGGGTAAAATATTAAAATAGATGAGTGAATCTTTTTTTTTTTAAATGACATGAACCGCTTTATTAGTAAGGCCTAGAAAACCCCGACTGCATTCTTTAATGGGGTTAAACCCTCCAAAATGACACTAAATTGCGTCCAATGGGGAGGTTCCTGTTCTAGAGCTCTGAAAAGAGATGAGTAACTCCTTCTGTTGCCATTACACTATGGGTTAAATAGATCTACTTAAGATAGTGAAGAGTTTTCCTTTTCAAAATGATTTTGAAGATTCATTTTGTACTCTATATTATTGTACACCATGATTGTTAAACTGACATAAAATAACCCAACAAGAGTTGACGTGCTGTTAAACCAACCAACATCAAAACATAGAACATTTATTTGTCAGATCAATTTCTTTCATCACTGATTTTTCCAGGACATTACCGTTCATGTACTCTTCGACCTTTTTTTTTTTTTTTTTTTTTTTGAGAATTATTAGATTTAGTTGGAGTAAGCTGTTCTTATTTCTGTTCCTCTAACTTTCGGTTGTCATACCTAAAAGGATTCTTTATAACTCATCAATTCTTCATTTTGCTCTGAGTATGTTTCCGCACTGGCTAATCCAGAGATTGAACGTCAATTAAAGTTTAACTCTTTAATAAGTTTTCTTTATGTGTGGAATTCGGTGGATTGGGTGAGCCTCATTAATTACATTTTGCTCTTGGGAAATTTCTTCGGAAATTTACTAGAGATGCGTCTTCACGGAAAGGCTTATTTTGTATGAAACATCGATATCTATTTTTATGTGTAAACTTACATTCCCTACATGAGAGAAATGATTCGATCAGTGCAGGGAGGTTTTCAAGCACGATACAGCCAACGGAAAAACTCTCTCTCTCTCTCTCTCTCTCTATATATATATATATATATATATATATATTGACATAAACAGCAGCGGATCTTTTGGATGGATACCTAATCGGAAGCGTATTGACACTTGAGAGACATAGCAGTTCAAGCAAGTCTTTCAGTAAGAGATAATATACAAACAAAATAGAGAATGGGTACATTGTTGTGCGTAATGATATAAAACCGAAAAGCTGATAAGTAAGGAACAAATAAAAAGAAGATAAAAGAAAATGTGTGCTCAAGGCTGTGAATTTAGAAATTGCGTAGAAATACAAGAATATAAAAACGCTTTGCAAACACAGAAAATAAAAGGACTTTACAAGGTTGGGTCAATAAATCCAGATCCTGATATGAACGTTGTTGTTATGAGCTGGAATTGGATCTCAACTTTGCTATTTATCGGTTTTTCATTCCATTCTATTTGTCGTCGTTACAAACACCTGAAGATTCCTTAGCTAATTATTAAAAAATTGGTCTATAAGAAAATAATATTAACGAATGAAATACCGACACATGAAAATAGGTTCCTATTACACTTATCATACATATATATCATCATCATTATCAAGTTGTGCTGATAGTTCGGAATTACTTGACTCTCTCTCTCTCTCTCTCTCTCTCTCTCTCTCTCTCTCTATCTATCTATCTATCTATCTATCTTCTATTGTTCCTAACCGGTCCTTTAGACAGTATTCAGTGTACGTAAAGAGCTGATGCATGTAAATCTTTACTGGTCAACAAACACGAGCGCATCCATGTTTTAGAGTCCATAAGAGAACTTAACTTATGAGTTCTCCCTTACTCCTCCAGTCCAGCGTGTCTTGTTTATTTTACTTGAATAGTTTGTGAGGAGGAGGAGGAGGTTGGTGACAGTAGAGTAGCTGTTTTGGAGGATATTGTTTTCAGGATTTGTTCAAAACCGTATGTAAGATTATTGTATAATTCCCATCAAGCTTTTTCTACATCCTTTTCGTTAGAGTCCAAGATGTCTGTTCATACAGTAATACCGATATTGACATAATTTGGAAAATTTCGTTTTTATTTTATCAGAAATATCAGATTTCCATTTGATCGAAAACCTGTCAATAGCTTGCAACGCCTTACCTATGCATATGTTGACATCGCTTTCAGATGAGATATTGCTACTGTGGTATGTAAATTGGTCTATTAATTTTAGAGGTCTGCCACTTATATTGGAGAAGGCCCTTTCTTGTTTATAAGACGTAAACTGTTTTATTTGTGTTCACGTAGGAGCCAATGCCTCTTGCTGCTTGCTCTAGGCTACAAAGCTGTGATTAGGCTTTGATAGGTGTATTTGGAAAAAGCACTTGATTAGCTGCGTAATCAGCGTCTGTTATAGTTTCTATGGGATATCGTCTGCTTCTTGTCTTTTATAATGTGAAACCATTTTATTTTATAAGATCTATTCATGATCATAGTACATAATCTAGGCAAATTATAAACATAAACGACGCTAATGTATCTCCTGGTGAGACTCCAGCAACAATGTCGAAGAGGAACTGAGAACGCTAATTGAAAACCAGATAACCAAAGCCATTTCCACCCCTTGGCGGCATATCCTAAAACTAAAACCAAAAGTGAAAATGAATCTCATCGCCCACCTAACAACATTCAACAACACTTTGCTACCAAGAACTCAAATAACCAAGAACTGTTCAGATATTTTGAAAATAAACCCCAGCTTAAAAGATATTTTTCAAGAACCTGGCATATTCACGTATTATCAACTAAATAACCTCAGAGAAATGATTGGTAGTAACAACATACAAAATGATAAAGTAATCCATAGGAAGTCCACAACGAAATCTAATAGATCTTGCCAACAATGTAGCATCAAGAACAACCTACGCTGCAAACACCTCAAATCAACCAACCCATTCAACTAAAAAGACTTATAAAATTTACCACAAATCAAATTGCACAAGGAAAAATCTAATTTGTTTGCTGGACTGCACATGCTGCCAAAAACAATATGCTGGAAAGTCAGAATGGCCATTTAATTTTAGATTAAATAACTAGAGACAGAGTATTAAATCTATGGATTAAAACAATTTAATATTAGTAGAACAACACTTCTACTCAAACGGTCACGACTTTAACAAAGATGCAAAATTCACTATCATAAAAAGAATTGAAAAGATATAAACATAAAATCAAGAATTGAAAAATTAAAAAACAAATGAATAAAAAGTCTGAAAACATATGTGCTATTTAGATTTAATATGAAACTAAATCACTCGTCCATGAAATGAAAATATCACAACAAATAAACCAGACAATAAGTCACTGCTAATTTGAATCGCACCCCCCTTAAATCTTAACTACCCAGCCTAGAAAATAACACTGGACAGCCCCACAAAATCCATATAAACAAATAACTCGGTCAGATCAAAGCTAATTTGAAACGCACCCCTCCCAAATCCAACGAAAATACATTAGCTCGGTGTCCACACGACAAAGAGACAAATCTATATATAACATACCAATTAAAGACACTCCGATCAGGAAAAAATGTCCATCGATCAATGAATATACTGCGCCACCTGAACATTTTATATCACTTTTCTTTTAACATTTAAATTTCTTATATCTTTTAAAAACATTTTTTACAAATCTTAAAAAAACTTTTTAAAAAGATTTATTCCTCAAAATTTTTTCTCCCGACGGTGACCCAAGGTCAAAACTTGTTGAGTGCAACTTGTTTTTTTTTTAAATAAACAACATAATGAAAGTTATTTTCCTATTTGTCTTATCACTCGTTTATTTCTATACACCTACACACACGCCAAAACACTCTCATATATATATATATATATATATATATATATATATATATATATATATATATTCATATATATTCATAAGCAGAACCAAAGTGATTAGTCAGTAAGTATATTTCTTTGAAATTACTTTTTATCACTACAATTTTTCTGCAAGTATTGCTTTGGCATTAAATAACCCACGAAGGTTGATACCATTAAACAAAGAAACTAAACTGAAAATATTCCTTTGGTATGATCAAAGGTTTATTTTAAATTAGCCGTAACTGTTTTAATCAAATATTTAGACATAAGGTCATTTAGTTATTTATGTGACAACCCATCTATCTATACTATTTCAAAGTTGTTTTGATATTAAAACCATTTGCGGTCAGTGTTTGGATCTATTCATCTTCCAATGTTTCTATTTCCCTCATGATAACGTCAAATGCATTGTTTTATTTTAGTTATTTGTTTGTTTTTTGTGCGTGTGTTTGTTTTTGTTTGTTTCTGTCGGAATTCGGGTAGCCATCTTGTTTCTAGTTGAGTGATACAAGATACTCCTTCTAAGTAACAAGGCTGCATTAATTCTGTTTATTTTCCAAAAATGTCACATTCAGGAGGAGCATGAAGCCCCAAGTTTTCAGGGGATGAGAGAGTGAGTTTTCATGTTGGTCTACGAAACGAAGTGCCACTAGCCAACCACATTTGCCGACCCATTCAATAATACAATAGATCAATCATCCTTCACCATGCACGCTGCAATCACCAAAATACCACATTTACTCAATGAGAAGAATCCTACCCCGGATGAAAAATTTGTGAATTTTATTTACAAGAAATGGTGTATTTACAATTTTATGAAAATGATGGGAATGGGAGAAAAACTCTGAAAGAAAAAGTAAAACTAGAACAAAATAAAAACCTGTTGGTTTCCCTCCCATCCCCCCACTATAAAATGGAGTTCGACTGTTTTCTGGTCTCCGAGGAGACAGAAAACAAGCCGAGCCTTCCCTGGTGGGGAGTGCAAAAACTAAGCTAATGGGACAAAAGAAAACAGGGTAGGGCACGGTGTGGGAGATTTATACGGCCACAGGAATAAGAATATAATAATAGATTCCAAGATCGTAAGACGGTAACCAAGGTCGAGCAGCACGAGCTGCTTGGTTTCGATGCGAGCCGTCCACTCTCCGACATGATCCCAAAACGGACGAACAGGCTCACAGTAGTAGAAGGCGTGCTCAGCCGTTTCTTCTATGCCACTGTTGCAGCGAGGACAATCGCTCTTATCAAAGTTGTTCTTTACCCCTGCTACCGGCTCGTACGTCGCCACCGCCTTCTTCACAGACATGCCAGGCTCGTTTTGTAATTCAGGTCGAAAAGGGGCAATACGTTCCGTGCAAGCCACCAGATGAGCAAGAACTCGGAATTGTTCAAGAAGCCCAAACCTGGTGCCCAATTCTAATGGGAGCGAACTTCCTCCATCGACGAGCCGAGCTGATCCACGAGAGGATCTGAAGCGAAGCCCACCACTACTTCCTGATACAGCTCGTTTCTAGACTGGGAAAGGTCATTGGACCCAAAAAGGTTGCGAAGGGCCTTACGACATTCTCGGACAAACAGTGCTTCGCCCCTAAGCTTAAGTCGACCTTCAACCTTGGGGTCTGACTTAAAGCGAAGAAAAGAATCGCTCGCCTTTTGCCTCCACACCACGTCTGTCGACAAGGATCGGGCCGAGTAAGCCAGTCTTTCAGTGAACCAGTGGTTCTCCTGATCAGGTATACCTAGACCCCCGTTACGCAGACGTTGACTACAGACCTGTCTACGGACCATCGGCCTTTGGCCTCGCCAAAGTAATTTGGTGAGGGATTGTTGAAGCGGCAGCCGATGATTCTTAGGCAGAGTAAGTACAGACAAGCAGTAAAGGATCAAGGGGAAGATGTACATAGCGTACACCACTGCCCTGCCCATTCAGGACCAGAGCCTTCGAAGCCAGGTACCCACCTAGGCATCTTGGCCTGTACCTCCGACCAATTTCGCTCGAGTTGGAACCCAGGCCCGAACCACACCCCGAGGGTGCGGATAGGTCCGTCACTCCAGCGGAAACGCCTTGGCAGGGAAACGCCACCCCTCCAGGCACCTAGCTATAAACCTTCGCTCTAATCAAAGTTGATCATGACCCCTGCTATCTGCTTGTACGTCGCCACCGCCTTCTTCACACCTTTTACGTCCAAACAGTGGGACACAGAGACGTACGCGGATACCTTTGTCGAAAGAGGACCAACAAAATGAATGCCGCGCAGAGCCGGGCTTGCCTTCTCGTCACTAAGCCTACGGAGCAGAGGCTCCAAAGCGAAGACATAGAAAAGAGGAGACAAGGGGCAACCCTGCCGGGTCAACCGCTCAACCGCAAACGCTTCCGACCGCTTCCCGTTCACCTGCACCACTGCCTGCGGGTTGTGGTACATCATACTAATCCATTTGCGGAACTCTAGTTGGAATCCGGCGGTCTCTAAAACTATCGCCAAGAACCGATGGTCAACTCTATAGAAGGCCATGGACTGATCTAAATTGATCAGTGTGGCCTCTAAGATCTCGTGCACGAAGTGCAAGTTGTCATGGATTGATCTTCCCTTCACATTGTAGTTCTGCTCAGGTCCGATCAATGACAAGCTGCAAACGGTTCGCTAAGACCTGGGCCAAAATCTTTAACTCTGTGTTAAGCAGGGTTATGGGCCTCTAGTCATCTAAGTCCTCCCAAACATGCCTGCCACTTTTCTCCCGCAATGTAATCCCGCCCTTGGTAACACTACCAGGGATAGCTCCTTGGGCGAATCAATGGTTAAACATATCCATCAGAATAGGAACAAACTTGTGCGGCAACCTAAAGTACACTTCATAGGGTAAACCACCAATTCCGGGCGATTTGTTGAGGCCGACCTGCTTCAACGCATCACAGACTTCGCATTCAGAAACCAAACCCTCGCAGCTAGCCACTTCAGCTTCCCGAAGGCGAGCGAAGTCGGCTAAATTGCTATGAAACTCCTGAACCGGGAGCTCAGGACAGTAAGCAAAGCGATCACGGAAGTGCGCCCGAAAGGCGTCGCGTATCTCACGATTTGAGCCAAACATGCGCCCGTCCGGGGACTTAACCGATTCGATATGCCGAAAGAGGAACTTTCGTACTTCTTCCTCACGTGCTAACACGTTGCATTTCACAGCTTCGTTGGGAACTCTTTTTAATCTAGATCTAACTACGTATCCCTTGTAGTGCTCGCTGGCCTCATGCTCAACGTCCCGTCTAGCTAAATCTATGGCTAGGGAATCCCCACTTCCACCGCCCGGGATAGGTTATCTTCTAAAGATTTTGCCGCCTTGGTCCTATCTAAATTGAGCTGGTGACCGTATTCGATGACGAAATCTCTAATCCTATACTTGAGAGATCCCCACCACTTATTCCCGGTAAGTCTCCACTAATGCCCGCTGAACTAGGGATTCTACCCAGTTCCGGAAGTCTCGTATCTCCAGTAAAGAGGTATTGAACTTCCAGCTGCCGACTAGGCTAGGCTAATCAGCTAACCGCAAACTGACCCTAACGAGCTTATGGTCAGTCCACACTACATAGTGGAATGTGGGACACTTAACAAAATCGGTGTCAGCTCTTCTAACTAACACTCTGTCCAGATAGGATCAAGCACGGACAGAGGGTGAACTATCTAGCCACGTCCACATCTCCCTCCCTGGGTGATCCAGACGAAACCTGTCAACCAAGTCATAAAATCAATCAGGCTGCTTTCACACCTTCCCGAAACTCTAGCTCCCCTTCCGACCATGTCTATCTTGGGATCAGGGATCGCTTTCCAATCACCCATTAAAACTATCCGTTTCGGGTCGTTGAGGAACGGCGCCAATGCTAACCCCCGAAAGAAGAAAACTCTCTCAGCAGAGATATTGGACGTATAAACCGTGACCACCTGAAACTCGAAACGTTTAACGGCAACGTTGGCTACAACCAGCCAGTCTCCGTCATCTGCAAGAACAATATTTACATCAGCATTAAGGCTGCATCCAATTAGCGAAGAAACCCCAACGCTGCAACGACTGCCGTATGCTAAAAGGACAGCGTAGTTGTTCTCCAGCACAAGTCGCAAAATGGCAAGGTTTAGAGCCATCAAACCCACTTACCTTACTCACTGTCGACTACGGTGCGAAAATCCTCGGGGTGAGGACGCTGACTGCATGCTTCAGGGATCCAGTGCCGAATTCAGTTGTAACTCGGCCGTCTCTGGACAAGTCTCCGATGTCTAGTGTTACTTCAGCTTTAACCTGTAAAAGGAGGGGTGCACATAAATTGGGACCTGCCCTGAACAATATGATAATGCTTTTTTAAGGAAGGGGTGCTCCATTTCCACCAACCTTATATCCGCTCGACTGGCTTTCTCTATGAGCCCCCACAAACATTTTGTGCGGTTCCCAGCCGAGCTAACAAAGGTGGTCACTATGGTTGCACCCCTGAACAAGTATGGATTTGAAATGTCTTTGCTTTTTATTTGTTTGAAATTGAGGAGTGGCTTGAGTGCTCAGCGGAGCTGAAAGTCTGCTGGAGGCTTTTCAACTTCCGCGGGGCACAAAACCACTCATAAAAGTTCTTGACTGTCCTCTTTGGAAGATGCTGACCTAGCTCTTAGTCGGGCTTTGGAGGACTAGGAACGTGGGCTTTCCTGTTGGGGGTTGTTGTTTGGAAGTCTATTGAGGGATCTGAATCTGGCGAACAGCCTGGGAGGTGAGAGAGAGGGAAGAGTTAGGGAAAAGGGGATTTCATGCTGAGTGGATTGTTGGGAGTTTGAAGAGAAGTTTGTGGGGGTGATGGGGGATTTTTCCAATGGAAGTGATGATAGGGGTGTTGGCCGTGGAGATCGTGTAGGGGGCTGGCTGTTGTGATTCTGTGGGAATGTTGTGTCGTGTAGACTCTTTTCGCTTTGACCTCCCCACTGTCTCTCCGCCTCTTTAGGTTTGTGGAGGTCTCCATCTCCACAGGCTGTTCAGTATTTTTCTTTTTTGTTTCTGCCAAGATGACCCAGTTGTTTGCGGGACCAGCAGAGTGGCCTCCTGCCCTCCACGACCACCATCATCTGCTGGTTTTGAGAGGTTAATATGTGAAGAATGGCCTGAAAACCCTTCCTATTGAGGCAGATTTCCAAGACGAATTCACCGTGAGCCGTCCAGTTTGAAAGCACACCATTGTTACTTCTTTTACGTTGCCGTAGGCGCTCGTGTAGGCCGCTATGACGTCTCCATTAAATTGCACCGGGACGCTGCACACGGTGACTTGAACCCGCCTGGTGCCTTTATATTCTAGCTGAAGCCGGAAATTCTTCGTCGTGACGTTGCTCCCAGCCAGCTTCTTGACCAGCTCCTCCGAGGATAGCAGGACATCCCAAGTCGCGAAACTTCGCCGGCAGAAGGATGCCTGTAGATTTTAAAAGCTCCTCGAAGGTGTCTTTCCTTTTTCCAGCCAGTCTTTTTTTTCCTCAAGTCCGTGATCATGTTGGACAGAGTCTTTGGTTCTGCAACCAATTCCGGAATGGAAAGTATCTCTGTAACTTTGAAGTAGGGGCATACTTCCCGGCTCTGTCCTTTTCATAATGTTCTGAGCTTTTATTTTCTTCTTTTTTTTTTTTTTTTGTTGCCCAGGAGACTGGCGCAGCTGGTATTTTCTGTCCCGGTGGGATGTCCGAGAGCGAGGATTCCTGAGATGTTTGGGAAGCCGGTAGCGATGGCCATTCAGATGTTGGCTTCTTTTGGAGGGCTTTCAGGTCTTTCTTAGAGAGGTCCTTAAGGTTGACAATGGTGTCTTCCTCTAACTATGAAGCAACTATGCCTTAGGCAACTAGGAGGAGAGAGATGGTAGCTTGTGGGCGGAGTTACTGTGATTACTGGCGGTGGCTATGTATAAGAATATGAAAATGGTGTGGAGCTGTACAAAAATTAGAGAAAAAGAATGTAAGGTTACGGAAAAAAGAGTTTGGTCAGGTTATCGCCTGGACCTAGTATGGATCGAAAACTCTTACTAGAAATGACAAACCTCTTATGAAGGTCGAGCTGCATTATGCCTGGACTCTGTTAATTTCCCATTGATTATCTGTGACTTAGTTGGGTCCGATTGAATAATGTACTGCTTTTACTTTAGTCGACTTTCATTGGCTAATCTACTGCTTCTACTTGGTAGAGTCTATGAATATTCGCTGACAACCTGCAGACGGTCGACATCTACAGGAGATCCCCGCCCTCGAACAATCCAACAGTTTCTTATTTATTGCTTTTATTTCAATCTTTGCGTTGATTATAAATTCTGTACTTCATGTCGCGGATAAACACTACTTAATCTTTTCTGCAAGAATTTGTTGCATTATTATTTTGATTAACATTCAATGAATAAATTCAGAACCAGTCTTTTGTCCAAATTCATTACCGTCTTGATTTTTGATAAGAAATACATTGATGTTCCAAGACATCACACTTATTCTATCAATTGACGTCAATTTTAAATCTTTTCCATCAAGTGACGTCAATTTTAAATCTTCTCTATCAATTCACGTCAATTTTTAATCTTTTTCTCTCAATTCACGTCAATTTTAAATCTTTTCTGTAAATTGATGTCAATTTTAAATCTTTTCTATCAAGTGATGTCAATTCTAAATCTTTTCAGTGTTCTCTAACGTTTAACCTTATATATAATAGTTTATTTAAATAATTTTCACGATAGTTTTATCTATTATCTTTCCCCGTTATTGTCTTTTTATATTTTTTTATTTTTACCAAGAAATTCTATAAGGTTTCAATTTTCCATTTCACGATGTATAACATATATTGTTTCTTGTTGTTTTAGTGGGTTTTTTTACTGTTTTTAAAGAACATCAGATATTATAACCATATATACAAGACTGACTTAAGCATAATCGAACTCAGCAAGAGTTGATGTGCCGTAAAATCAACTAATTCATAGCCAATAATAATTCAAGAACTTTTCACTTTTTCAAGAGTAGTATTGGTATATTTTCAGGTATCTCAAAAGAAAGGTCCGGTAGACACGTTGATCACAAAAAACACTCGTTTTTCCCAGCTTTTATATTCTCTCTGGAACTAGTTCTCAAAAGAAGACGTGATGTGGCTTTTCCCAATCAATGTTGTCTCCTTCTCCGAAAGGGGGCGGTTTTACTTAGGCTCCTACTGCTTGATTTTATTCTTCGAAAGTCCGTTATCAACTCCCCAGAATTTATATCTCTCAAATCCCACGTGTCAGCGTTCTAGCCCATAAACCAAAACCCACACAATTTTCACTCTTCTCATATTTCAGCAGTCTTTTGACCTATATGATACATCATCTATTTAGTGTGTCAAGGGGAGCAGGAATCATAATGCGGCAATATGTCTATGTTACCTATTAAGCAGCTATAATGTTGCTGGCCAATCGAAATTCACAGTAGAAAAGGAGAACCTTTTTCATCATGACACCAAAAATATGAAACAATCGATGAGAAGCCTTGCTCGGTACAGCTGTAGTACGCAGTACAGCCCCAATTTGGCTCCAAAAGGCTTCAGCTTTTCCCTGAAACTGAAAGTGTCGTTGAAAGATCAATTTTTGTTATCTGTTGGCGAAGTTAGTATTGCCGTTTACAATTAGATAAAAAGTAAACGAAACGTTTTAAACAAAAGAAATGAAAAATGAATAGGACGGATTGTTACTATGCAGAAAAATAAACATGTAATTTGGAAGTGAAATAAATTTATTTAATCCATACATTATTAAAATTCTCATTATATATATATATATATATATATATATATATGGGGGGTGACTTTAACCCAGTTAGTACGGCATATCATTGTGAGATTTTTATGAGAAAGCTATAATAAAATCCTCTTTAAAAATAAAGTAATTTCCAGTTCAATGTACAACTGAAGGATAATTTTAGAATATTCTTTGCGTATAAAGACATCTCTTTATTTATCCATATATATATATATATATATATAAGGTATTCTTCAATTCAGTAAATCCGGAGTAGGGAACAATTACGTCAGGACAAATAAATTATTCAAATCTCGAATATTTAAATATTCCTGGTAAAGAGCTCAATGTAAATAAATTCACAGGGCAAATGATATCATTTCAAGAAAAAAAAACAATATTCGCTCACATTAGGATAATAAATTTATTTCCATTTGTTAAGAGCATTGATATTAATCAAAGACTCTAAAATAATTTTAAACAGGACTTTATCTGATCCAAGAGGAAAATAATATATATATATATATATATATATATATATATATATATATATATATATATATATATACGCCTGTGTGGTGACTACGTGCATTTGTGCACATACGCCTGTGCTTATGTGTAACCTTGAGAAAACGATATATCATAATGAAATTTTTATTACAGCAATACATTTAAAATGCCATTGGATAATAAAGCCTTAAACAGTTCAAGTTACGACTGAATGTCATTTTTTTATAATCCAAATTATCGTTATAACAGAGATAACAATAAAACGCTACTTAAAATTCTTTACTGTTTCTTAAATAGAACCATCAATATCATCATAGATCACAATTACAACAGGAACCAAACAAGTCACCTAATTTTCATTAAAGTTTCCTTATTCTATCTGGTTTAAAACTTGTTTAATATATTGGGTTAGTAAGTTTTGAATTTGCTTGAAATTCTATGCTGTATATCATATCAAATGTTGCTTCTCGGATACATTCATAGCCATCTGGTGCATTTTTACATTCTGCACCACCTTCACATATTATTGACAAACAATAGTCAATGCCGAAACAATCTTTACCTGTGGACAAATATGATTTCTTTATTTATAAATCAACCAGTCCTAACCCTACTATTTTATATCTAGCAAATCTCTCCGGCCACCAAGATGTTTGGTTAGTTTTCTTTCACATGAACACAGCTACCGAGAAAATATTACATTTATGTTTTCTTGTTTCTAAATACATATACTTTTCCTTTTTGTCCGAATAAATATGTGTGATTTTATGTATTTCAGAAGCCCGGAATGTGTATGTATGTGGTCAGTTGGCTTATAGTGTGGGAATGGTTGTAATGGCAGTCTTCCGGCATCCGGCAATTGTCATCTTGATGTCACCGTCAGCCGGTATTATGTACGCCACTCTGTTTACGATGCCTTACCTGTTGGTTGCCAACTATCACACGAAAGGACAAGTAAGTTCAATTCTTTCTTTTTGCTTTACAGAACATCTAAGAGTTAGAAAGTTATAAGATTGTTTTCTTTTTTATGGGTGGAGTAGGGGTCCAATAATTTACTGAGTAGAATTTGAACTTTTTTCAAAATATAATTAGAACGGAAGCATATGTGTTTTTAATGTGGGTGCATATCACTAAAGCAGACAAAATTCAGTAATTTACAAATCACCTGTATATGCATAATATATGAAATATCCAAGCTCTTATTGCTTGCATTACATAGTCGTCAACCGGAAGTCTCTGGCTAGTCACTTGAAGAAAACAACATCAAAAGATTTTAATAATAATAATTATAATAATCAACAAAAAAAAGAGATTTTTCAAAATTGTCGACTTTGCAGTCCCAGCTGACCACAGAATTAAACTAAAAGAATGTGAAAAGAAGGATAAGAACCTCGACCTTGCTAGAGAATTGAAAAAGTTGTGGAACATGAGGGTGATGATTGTACCAATTGTGATTGGTGCTTTTAGGACAATAACAAAATGATTGTTAAAGGGCCTGGAGGACTTTGAAGTTGACGGACGAATAGAGACTATCCAAATGACTGCATTACTGAGAACAGCCAGAATACCGAGAAGAGTCCCGGAGACTTGAGGAGACTTGAGGAGACTCAAACTCCGGTGAAAAACCATCAGCTAACACTGATGTGAAAAACTCTAAATGAGTAAATAATATGCAACAGATCTCATCAAAGGAATAAACACCTGAGCAGTTTCCATTATAAAATTCTTAGAACCATTCTTAAAATGGACAAAAGAGGGATTCAGACAAATCGACTAAAGGACAAGAAAATTGATGATTATTCACAAGGCCTTTCAAGGATGACACAGACTGTATGTGTCCAGAAAATGTAGAACAGAACTCGCAATCACTGAAGATTGCGTAAATGCGTTAATACAAGGAATCGAAGACTAAATGAAAAGAGCAAAAAAAGACTTATTACAGTAGCCAGTATCAGCATTGGCCACATAAGAACAAACAGAAAAGCAACAAAAACTTGAAAATAGAAAAGGAATTAAAAATAAATCTATGGATATTTCAAGCGACAAACCGATAAGATTGTTTACGAAAAGACCTGGACATGACTACGAAAGAGAAACATCAAGAGAGAAACTGAATTTTTTCTAATAGCAGCACAAAGCTACGCCATAAGGACTAATTATGTTAAAGGGACAATTGATAATGCTTAACAAAATAACAAGTGACGGTTATGTGAAGAAAAAGATCAAAGCTTTAACCATAATAAGCGAATGCAGCAAACTAGCACAAAAGGAGTGTAAGACTAGACACAACAAAGTGAGAAAGATTTTCCACTTGGAATTGTGCAGGAAATTAAAATTTGATCCTACTACCAAATGGTATATGCACAAACCGGAATCCGTTCTAAAGAAAGACGTGCAAAAAATTGTCTGAACTTTTGAAATACAGACAGATCCCCTAATCCCAGACTTAGTGATGATTTAGAAGAAATAAAGACTGACCGTTAAAAAGAGGAATAGGAATGTAGGTCAATTCCTCGCGACCGAAGTAACAAATCCAGGTCAGAATGAAAGCCAACAGATGTTTGCACTCTGTGACCGGGTGAAAGAGATAGTAGTCCGAACGAATCACCCTGCAGAAGAAAGAGGCTAAATGATTGGCCAGAATCCTAAAGCGGAAGTAGCACCCTTTTTCGTCGGCGGAAATAGGGATAAGGAAATCAGTTTTGAAGACAGATGTCGCGGTGAACAGATGGGCGAATCTCCTGCCAAACTCCGGGCGAAGAAGCAGAATCGGGGTTTTCAGGACAATAGTTGATATGATAAGATGTATTGAAACTGCCGCCGAAATTCCCGGGGAAAAGTGGAAAGAATCTTGGACAAGAGGATAACAGACGCCTTATAGCCAAGCTGTATATAAAACCCCGCTAGCCCGTAAAAGAGAAAATACTCTCAGAAGGAACCCGTCAAAAAGCTAAGTAAACCTTAAAACTGTTTCTCCCTATACCCTTCCTAAGTACTACAATTACATACTCTCTCTCTCTCTCTCTCTCTCTCTCTCTCTCTCTCTCTCTCAATTTAAAGAAGGAAGAAAGAAAAGACTAAGGAAGAAAGACATTTGTATATTTGATATTATCCGCTGATAATATAGCCGACACGTTAAATATGTGTGTCCGCATGTATCAAAAACCTTGTTATATTTTATATCTCTCCTCGTGTTGAAATTTATTCATTGTGTTGTCTGCCTATCAAGTTGTTTTTTGCATGGTCCTTTTCAGCTTCATTCGCCTCATATTATTCTCGCTAAATTGTCCTATTCGCCTTTAAAAATATGATGGGAAATTGGAATTGTCGACTTCGATAAATAATATTATTATATCTAAACCTAGAGGCCCATATCTTCCATTATCCTCGGGGTAGGAAGAGGTCTGGTGGATGGGTGTGTAATATGAAATTTGGAAACCCCTCACCAGCGGCGGTCAGTGTAGCCCCAAATTAACCCCAACATAATCTGCCAGTTTCCCTCCGCCCAAAAAGGGAATTTTAACTTGAACTTATTCAACGAGGGATCAAGTGCCAGGCTGCCCCGTCATCACACGTGCGAAAAATAAACTCCTGTGCTGGATAAAATATTTAATGGCACCAGTTCCCATACGCTTTCGAATGGTTGCTCGTCCGGGGATGTTTAATCTTTTATTCCCGACCTCATACGCTTTGAAATGGGATAAATATTTAATGGCACCGTCACACAAGAAAGAAGAACCTCAGCAGAACAAGAAAACTCTGCAACAAAAATAGATACATGGTTCGTTGTCCTTATAAAATATTCTGCGCCCTTCTTTAACTGGCCAAAGAAGAAAGTAAGAAATATGGAGAATCGAACAATGAAAATTGATGACAATGCACAAAGCCTTACACCCAACAGATGACGTCGAAAGACTTTATGCGACAAGAAAAGAACAGGTAAGTATTGACGACTGCATGAATGGAGCAATAAGTAAAGTTGGCGACCGTAGTCGAGGGTAACCCGAAGGCTCCCTTTTCATTAGCTACTACACCAAGGTGTAGCGGAGAACGCTACTCCTTTCCCTGAATTGCTCCACTTTACCCTTGATCTGTACCTTATAATGCTGACCAAGGAGGCATCAAGTACCATTTTTGAGTCTTTGGTATGACTCGACCTGGGATTAAACCCAGGTCTTCCGGGCCATTGGCGAATACTCTAACCAGCTGACATCGAAAGACTTTATGCAACAAGGAAAGAACATGCAAGCATTGACAACTGCATGGATGAAGCAATACAATGAATGATATATTTACAAGAACAAAGAGAGATTGATTACAGCAGTCAGCAATAACAAAAAAACAAAGATTAGAAAAAAATAGAAGACAAAAATCGGTCAAAAAACAGCGATATAGATACTTTAAGCGACAAACTAAGGACTTTTTACCTGAGGTTATAAGAATATGGCTAAGAAGAAGAAACCTCAAAATCTGAACCTGAATCTCTTTTTATAACCGCACAAAATAATGCCATAAGGATTAATTATAACTAAGCAATAGAAAGACAAATACAAGCCTGAGTGAAAGACAGTCGATGGGGTGAAAACACACTGACTCTCCAGTAAAGAAGGTCATGCTGACAGCGTTCAGAGACATGAAAGGATCTATCACTATTGATTTCTTTGAAATAGGTGCAACTGTAAACATTTCTACCGATTACCAACGCCTCAGGCAAAATTCACCTTATTCATTGAATGACCCATGTCAAAAATTTCACTGTCTTTCTTTTTGTATTCGATATAAAAGTGTACAAACAGTTGAATTGGGATGAATGTTTAGACAAATTTCTGCAACTATGTAAAGAACATCAAACATGCATAAATCATATTTAAAACTATGTTATAATCTGACAATTGTGATCCTGAAACTTTTAGCTTTCAATTTTGTCGATTTCCTTATTTATATATATATGTGGTGTTTAAAGGTTTTTTTGCGTCGAGGTTACCAATGTGGGGTTTGAAGGTTTTTAGGTAGTCAGTGGCTAAGGGCAAGGCTGTGTTGCCGTAAGATATCTGACTCCATATTTTGGTTATATTATTTTAGCCCACGTTGACTGGCTGGCGCAATGCCTTGCCCAAAGAAGGTCCATAAGAAATATGCAAAGAAAAGATAGAAACAGATAAAAGACGAAAACATTTCTTCCATACTTTCCTTTATTTACTTGGTGAATAGACTAACCAACGCTACGTCCCAAGACACAGCGTGGTGCCCAAAAACACCAGACAGTAAAATCGGTGTTGTCGGTTCGACGTCACTACCCGAAAAAGAGGTCGGTTCACAGAAAACCTGAGAATTTATCTCTCTTCACCGGCTCCAAATTCGCCACTCCAAAATCCTTCTAATTTTGGCGCGACCGCTTCCCATTGGCTACTTTACATTTTATTATTTTTCTTTTTTCTGATTTTAACCGGATGGATGCGTGGAGCCTTATGCGTGGCGACGCGTTTATACATTTTGTATCTGGCAGCCGACGAGTCAATATCCTGTTGGGAGTTTTACTGTTAATTCCTAAATCCCCACATATATATATATATATATATAGAGAGAGAGAGAGAGGGACAAACAGACAAACACCCAGACAGAAGAAGAAGAAGAAGAAGAAGAAGAAGAAGAAGAAGAAGAAGAAGAAGAAGAAGAAGAAGAAGAAGAAGAAGAAGAACTGTTAAAAATAAAATCTCTCGAAGTTTTTTGTGACAAACAGAAATGTTACTACAATCGTCGGACAGGACAACAAAATATCAGTGACAAGTTCAACCATTTAAATACCCTGAACAAAAAGAAGACAAGTAGGAAGAGGAACAAAAATGGGAATGGTGGTATTTTAGGTCCCCGCCAAACTAAAATAGACACAAAGTCGTTTATTTATGGGGATTTTCTTACTTATAAAGTTTAGCTTAATTGTGGCACAAAGCCGAAAATGTACGGCACCCTCTGAATTTCTAACTCGCTGACAATGGTCTGCTAAACTAGTTTGCAATCCATTAGACTACGTGAGATGCGCAAAAAAACAATTAGAATATACCCAAGTTGAATGAGGAATTAGGCAAAAGGAGAACGGGAATGTAAGTATAAAAAAGGAAAGAAAAAATGCACGGTGTATATATATATATATATATATATATATATATGTGTGTGTGTGTGTGTGTGTGTGTTTAAAATTAGATATTTTTTATATGGATGCGCAAACCTTTTTCTGTCTCTATAACCAGGTATTATCCAAGTTTTGACTTTTTACCTAACATAAACGGGTACCGGATTCAATTTCATTCAACTTTTCCCAAAATAAAATCATAGCATAAATATTTACAAGTATGGAAAATAATTATATTCATCTAAAAAAAAGTCTAAAAGATAAGAATTTAATTTTATTTCCATTGAATAATTTTCGAAATGTGGTATTCTTTTTTTTTATGTTTTTCAAGATCGAATTGTCTTTTTTACTTTTTTAATTAATACATAAATGCTATGATACAAATTCGATAAGTTTTATGGCAAATATTGATTTGTATTGTCCTATGAATTGAGCATCAATTCTATAAATTATCTATAAATATTATTATATGTATTTGATATAAGTATTATTGTATATATCTCGGAGTATCTACAGAGTCTGAATTTACCGTTCAACATTGTATATGACTTTCCTTCTCTAAAAACTGCCAGTATTTATATATGAATGGTTGTTTCTCCGAATCAGGTTTTCGCAGTAACCAATATGTAATTATCCTTCATAGCATCTCTCATAGTAATGGGTGGGACTTAGCAGTGACGCTCTACTTTCAACAAGAAGCAATCCCTGTCCTAAACGAGAATTATAATATTGTAGACATCTCTTGAACCCGTTAGGTTCCCGTTGTAACAGCAGTCCATAATGATATTAATGCTTCTATTCAGCAAAGAGTGAATGATTCTAATGAGCACTTCATAGTTATTACCAATATATCGGAAATTTAGATTTATTAAAAAATAACATTTAGTACAAACGAAAACCCACCACAAAATTATCATTCAATTGTAAATTGAACTGAAAATTGTTTCATTCTCTAAGCTAGAATGCACAAAGAATAATTCCCTCATAAAAATCTCATTATAATGAACCATTTTCAATGGGTTCCGGTTATAATGAGAATTTTAGTCATATTGTTACGGTAACGCAACAAGATGGAACATCGAAGCGTAATTTTTGCTTGCACAATAGTGTTAAAATACTCCAACTGAAAAAAATGAAGAAATTTTCAATAAAATAACTATCAATAATGTGGGTTATACTTTTGCGATCGCCTCGATTATTATGATTTCTTAAGAGAGATGACAATAAAAATTTAATCATAGAGTACCTTTCCTTGTTTATTTATGTATTTGTAATTTATTATCATTTACATTCTATAAATAGGACGTGAGTTAACATGGATTAATAGCAAGCGCTTCACAAATTGAGAAAAAAATGGACTGGACTTTGTTTTATTCTCTACGAGCATTTTAAATGTATTACTCTAATACAAAACTCACCACGATATGTTGTTTTTCAGTCTGTTTATATGACGCAAACAGAAAAATGTTTGAAAAAGAAAAAAGTGATTGAAAATTCAAAGATATTGGTGTATTCGCTTTTTTTAGTTTTGGTCTTGCCAAAGCAATAATTGTAGTCTTTAACTGGTTTGTGCCACCAATTGCAAATGGCTGACATCAAATCGTGGTGACGTGTGAAATTATTTCTGACTCAATTAGAAGTAGTTCCGGCAGCCGGCTACGATTTCGTTATGACTTTGCCGGAAGGTAATTGAACACTTGAAAGGAAACAGACGTTAAGTAACAATAGTCGATTTGATCAAAGAATACCACACAACTCATGTTCCTATCAATCATATACACAGGTATACACACACATTAGATAGATAGATAGATAGATAGATAGATAGATAGATAGATAGATAGATAGATGCAAATAAGTTGTGTTTGCAAGCCATTGCAAATGAGTCCGAACAACTAAAATTTAAAAGATGAAAGAAAACACCATTCTGAAGTAATATTATTATTTACTCCTTGAGAGTTTTTCACATTAGTTTCAGCTGATGATCTTTCACTGGAGTTTGAGTAACAGCAAGTCTCCTCAAGTCTCCATGACACTTCTCAGTATTCTGGCCGTTCTCAATAATGTAGTGGTTTGGATGGTCTCCACTCGTCCTCTTATTTCCAAAACCTCCAGTCTCTTTAATAATCCTTTGATGGCTGTACCAAAAGCACCAGTCACGACTGGTATAATTGTCACCTTCACGTTCCATAATTTTTTTCAATTTCCTAGCAAGGTATTATTATTATTATTATTATTATTATAAAAGCAAAATAGATAAGACTCAGGGAAATAGGAAATGCAAGAGAGAGAAATGAAATAGTAAACCGCATAAGAAAATACTGAAGGAGTATAAGAACAGACACGACTGAGAGAAGAAGGTGATCCACTGGGAATTTTGCAAGTGACTAAACTTTAACTATGTATACAAACGGTAGATGCAAAGATAAGAATTATCTGTGATTCTGAGACACAAACACCCGGACAAAAAACCAGATCTACCTTTTATTTGAGAAAGAGTGAAAAAAGAGAGAGAGATGACTTGTCAAGTAGACGGCTTCGAAATCCCAGCAGAACACAGAGGAAATTGAAAAACTGGATGAATAGTTGAACTTTGTATGAAGGTAACAGTGATACCAATCATAATCGGATTCTTTGGAACCATCCCAAACAACTCGGAAAAGAGAGAGAGAGAGAGGGGGAGGGAGAGAGAGAGAGAGAGATGGAAATCAGAGGTAAAACTAACTCCAGTGAGTTGCAATAAAAAAACAAATTAGACTAAAATTCAAAAGATCAAAGAAAATAATCCTCAAAATTAATGCTATATTCCGAGTACGAATTTCAGTTGGTCACCATCTGCCAAGTCCATGTTTTTATATCGGGTAGCTTCTATATATATATATATATATATATATATATATTAGCTAGCTAATATCAAGGTATAAAAGAAAAAAGCTCGCAAATATTCAAGGTATACATATATATATATATACCTTGAATATTTCCGAGCTTTTTTCTTTTATACCTTGATATTAGCTAGCTTATATATATATTTATACTTTTCTTCTTCCACTTAGTTTTGCAACTACTAGGAGTAAAGTGTGAAATGGAAGTCTGCAAGATTTAAGATATGAGGGCTTACAATTTTCATTCAAATTAATACTTGCTTTATAACCTTTTAACATTCTATTTTTAGGATTATCTGAATTTATAACATGAATAAGACTCATGCTATTAACCATATTCCAATCTGTCCCTATTAAGACATGGCTTTCATTACAGTTCATTTTGTTGTTCTGTTGTTTCTTTTTTCTGTCAATAGCTACAAGAACCACTCTCCAAGTTTCAACAACATCTGAGTCTTCTATGCGCAACAAATTCAATCGATGACGCCATAATTGATATTAATGATCAATATTTCGTAATCTAAAAGAATTCAAATAAAATTCAAAACATTACTTTTTAAAATTACTTTTTAGTCATCAAAAGTTAAGCATTGGAACATCCTGTGGAAATCGAACTCACAAGATATAGACTATCTAATTATCCATTACACTATGTAAGAAATTCTCAGTTTATTTTGAAGGCAATCTCATAATTCCACCGAGTTCGACATCATAGTGAGCGTGTTCTAAATCCATTTGCGCTCTCACGTTCTCTTTATTGCTAATGCCCCTTTGGAAAGGTATGAATCCCTTTATCCTCCCAGCTATAGGTTAAATAGTATCGCTTCTATTCTTCTACAAGTATGGTTTTGGCATTAAATAACCCACGAAGGTTGATATGCCATAAAGATAACGAAACCGAACCATAATTCCCGCTAGAATCACATTGCTCTTTCCTCGTCCCAAGCTGATCTGTTAATTCAATAAAGTCACTGTTGTTGAATTGACAGTTACTTTAGTGGAAAATGTCGATTTGTCTTGTAGTTGTTTGATGGGGAAAAAAGGAAGATTTGGGAGAAAAGAAAAGACACGTGTAACGGGATAAGAACATCCATTTCGGAAGGTGATATTTTTGAGGAGAGGGGACATTTAAATGTTAAATAGTTGTTGATTTCGACTCGGACACTTGGCAAAATCACCGCGAGAGATCATTAAGAATCGTTGCCATCGAAGAAGAGAGAATATCTGCATCTATCAGAAAGGGCCACGTGCTTCTTGATGGCTGAAAAGTTAGAAAAGGAAGCAAACAAATTAATTTGTTCATTAGTTCGAAAAAGGTTTCTTATCTCTCGAGTCTGGGGATGGCAAGATTTTAATCGGATTTCATCTAACTACAACTGTTTCACTTTCTCTTTCAACCTTCCTTCTATACCCCTAAACGCGAATTGGTTTCAGCTCCAAAAAGAGTCATTTTGACACTGCTTGTTTCTCAGACTATGCCCCTGAACGATATCCTTGGACTTGTACCTCTACATTAGGAGCATATTTACATTAACACTTCTTGAATCTCAAACTGAGTGCCTTCATAGATGTCCAGTGAAAAAGCGAACCTAAAGTTTTTACGTTACAATAGGTTTGTATTATCGAGTTAGATATTCATTTCTAAACCGCCATAGAGAGATAATGTAAAACTTTGTAAAAACTAGTGGACCTAATTCCAATGATATACGAGAAAGTTGAATTTGAACGTAGAGTCTTCCGTATCATCATATTGGGTATAGGAGTAAAATGACATACTCTGAATGATTACTTTCATACTTCGTTATGATTACTTAGCTAAACCCAGAACCACACTTTCGAGGAGAAAATTGGAAGATATCCCATTCACATGTCTTGATCAAACGGGAACAAAGTTTGAAAGGGTCTCCTAGACAGGTACTGATAATCATGTATTCATCAGCACTCTTTATATCTTATTCATTTTTATTTCATTATACTATTCATTTTTGTTGCAATTCTCCAAAGGGGCTACAATGATTGGCTAACAAAAATAGAAAAACAGAAGTTCCCATGTAAAATACTGTAGTATTTAACGTGCGATAATTGTTAACTCGGACAATTTTTAACTAAATGGCCGTGACCAACCTCCTTCCAGACTTACTGCAATGTGTAATAAATCTCTATTATTAATAATATTAATGGTGAACATCATAATAAATGCATTGAGAGAATCTCGTATGAATACCAAAATAGCTCTTGTAGTCATCATTTTTTAATTCAATTTCTTTAATACAATAGTTACCAAAATTTTCTTACTCAGAACCCATTTTAGAAACAGTAAAAATATTCTGGCACACTCAAAATCGTAAATTTAAAAATATATTCATCACTAGACACCCTCAAATGTCACGTGTTACATCACAGTGATTTAATATTCAAATATTTAATCTTTTTTTAATATTATATAAATACATACTTTTATTTTTAAATACGGATTTTTAAACGAAAAAGAAAATTTATGAAGATAGACAAAATTATGTCATAGGCTAATTAAAGCAAAATAATAACTATAATTCACAATCATTTACAATAATTTAATTAAATACGAAACTGTATTTATCTTAAATAAATGTGATTAGATGAAGAAATTATTTTTATTTATTCGGAAAATATGCAAAGAAAATACACATGGAGAAACAATATTTGATATCATTTGTTTTTATATTTGAATGTTTAAATTTGAGTCAGACGGCATGTTATGAAAATCTGTCCTTTTGAGATAAATCAATTCAGGTCTGGACTTGATCCAATAATTTAAACGACAAAACATTATTAGTAATTACTTTTTATTTACGAGGATAGAAATAAACTAAAGGAATTGTTTCAATGAGCAAAAATCGGAAAGAATAGCAGTTGTTCTAGTAATCTTTGAAACACCATAGAATCTCAGAAAAGATTTTCTCCGATTTCCAACTCGTCCAGTCAACTTACCAAGCCTTTTGGGACTGATCCAAGCACACCAATTATAATTGGTATCACCATCACTTTCATATTCGATAGTATTTTAGCTCTCTAGCAAGGTCCAAGTAGTTATCTCTCTTTTCGTTTTCTTTGAGTTTTACTCTAAGGCCTGCCAGGACGACGAAATTCACTATTTGGCAGTTTCTCTTTTTCTATTCCTTATTTATTTATTTATTTATTTATTTATTTATTCATACTTTACTTTTTTTCTTCATTATCACAAGATCTGGTCTCTGGCATGGATTAGGTGTTCCATTTATATCTAAAAATCAGAGAATTTTTCGTATCTCATTCTCCAAGACGAATTCTGGTTTGTGCGTATACCATTTGTTAGTATGGTCAAATTTTAATTTCTTGCACAATTTCCAGTGGATCACCTTGCTCACCCAGTCATGTCTAGTTTTGTACTCTTTTTGCGCTAATTTTCTGCATCTGCTTACTATGTAATTAATCCTTTCGTATCCCTCACCACATAACCTACGTTTGCTATTCTGTTGTGTTTTATCTAATTTTTCCTGAACATCGTTGGTCTTTATGATGTTGTTTTGTGCTGTTATTAGAAGAGATTCAATTTCTCTCTTAAGTTTTCCCATTCTTAACCATGTTCAGGTCTTCTCATATGAGATGTCGTCAGTTTGTAGATTAAAATATCCATTCAGCTGTTTTTCTTCCCTTCCCGGTTTCCTTACTATTGCTGTCCTGTTTATCTTTATGTTGTCAATATTGTTTCTTGTCTCTGAAATAAGGCTTTCTTTGCTCTTTTTAATGTCGTCTTCGAATCCGCATATTGATGCATCGACGCTATCTTCTATACTGGCGAGTCGTCTCCCTTCTTCTTTTCTTGGCATATATAATCTGTCTGTGTCATCTCTCAAACGTAAAGCCATATGCTTTCTTGTCCATTTGTTGTTGTTCCTTCGTCTATTTCAAAATTGATCCCGAATATCTTACAGAGGGGACTGCCCAGATGTTTATCCCTTTGATAAGGTTCCTGCTGCAGAGCTTGGTTTCGAGAAGCTTCCTCCTTCCTCTAAGATATTCTTTTTTTATTTTTTATTTTATCTCCACTTATTTGATGGTTTCTGCTTCCCATATGTTCAAGTAATCATAAGTTTCCGTTCCACCAGGCGTTCTGATTCTCTTTTGATTTGGCATTTCTATTCATTCCGTTATCTTTTACAGTCTAGTCGGCTGGCGCAGTAGAATACACCGATTGCATCTCCCTAACCAGTGTCATGATATGACACTAAACAATTTGATGGTGAGGCCCCCGTAATGATGATGCTTTGGGGAATGCGGAGTTCCCCTTTATTGCCATCGTTCCCAGGTCCAATCTGGTCCCGAGTGGTAGAACCTGATAGGGTCCTATCTACGTGTCAAATAGAACTGTTTGACATTTAAACTGAGTTCAAACAAATGACTTATGCTAAATAGAACTGTTTGATCTTTTAACTGTGTATAAACAAATGACTGATGTTTAATTGGATTGTTAGAGATATATAGCAATACTTGGAGCCATTTAACTTTGCTCACATATGTTTTCAAATCATATATATCTAATATGCATGAATAAACTGGATTTGTTAACATTAAGGGTTTTCGGATTATTGTCTTCATCTTTATTGTTCTTTCCACAACGTTTCGGTCGATATGTGCTCCGGCCTTCTTCAGGTGTTTGTCAAACTCGGGAACCTACACAGAACTTCGAACTACGTCCTTTATTGAATCCACGGGGGTCACCTATTCTGATTCCGTTTGCCATAGCCGGGTACAAGTGTTAAGTATTCCTGTATTGTTACTCGTCTGTAGTCAGGATTGAACCTTCAACCTCCAGATGATTGTCTCCTTAGAAGCTTAGGGAACCAACGCCTATAACCGTTACGCTCTTTGTCCCTTAATGATAAAAAATTCAAGTTTCGTCTCAGAAATTCAAACAACTAAACTGGATTTGATATTAAATAACCTGTAAAAGTTGATATGCCATAAAACCAAACCAAACCAATCATTATTTGTGTGGCACATTTTTCTATGCTAAATTCCATTCCTATATACTGACTTGTTTGTATTAGAGTCTCCAATTCTTTTTCATTTTTGGCAAACAGTTTGATGTCGTCCATGTATATTAGGTGGTTAATATTTTCTTTGGATTTAATAAATTTGTATGCCCCTGCGCCTTTTCTAAGTTGGGTGATTGAGTATTATTATTATTATTATTGTTATTTTCTTTCTTTCTTTTCAGTTCACGGCAACAGATAGCGAAGAACTTACACATAAGCCAAAACAAGTCCGCGGTTTGGGTACAGATGTGGCTCTGATCAGTAGCATGGTGTTCGTGGCTCAATTCCTATTGTCGTCTTGTATGGGAACAATCATTCACATATCCGGAAGTACAGTTGCCATTGCTGTAGTTGCCTCCATTTTAAGTTTTTGTGGTGCTGTGACTGCCACGCAAGTTCTTTACCTGGACATGTGATAAAAATGAATAGCACAAGCGATACATCTTCTCACATAGCTCGAAAAAAAGTGCAAAAAGGGTTAAAACAAATGAGTTTTCTTTAAAAAAAAAAAAAAACGACCAGTTTAATTTTATTTGTTTCTGTATTTTTCAGGTAGAAAATTTCTTTCAGGTGATTTCATTTCTTTTTATCATTAGAAAGCTTTAAGGAAACAACGCTGTGCAAGTCTTTCTAAATCTTTCTGATCTTTGCGTATCCGTAAGACTGATGATTTCATTCTCGTAAATTAAGATATTATATCATCTTGAGACATTAAGAAATGTATACCTGTATGTATAACTGTAATTGATGGAATATAAGAACCTCGTTTCCCACCCAACCCTAAAAAAAACGAGAAAATATTTTTTGGTCTTATATACGAGGTTGGGGCATCTGGTAGATTCATGTTTACTCAGACGCTGTAGCAATACCAGTAGTAAACAAAGACAACCTCGCCTAACTCGATAATTTAATAAGTGTAGCCTCAAGTATGGAGCAGCTAGTGAGGATCGAACTCATTACTCAACTGTAATTTATCTACGAGACTGGCTTGCCCAAAATTACACAACAATAAGGCGTTCAGGTATGGCACAAGGCCAGAAGTGTGGCGAATCCAGTAAGAATTAAACTCACAAAAGATGGTCTACTTGCCTATATCGTTATCCATTATACCAATCAAGGTGTATATTCTAATTATATACCCAAAACATTAAGACTATATATATATATATATATATATATATATAATTTGTTCTCTCTGCAGAATAATGAGATATTCCGTTGTTATGATAAAACGAGGGTTTTATGTAATGGACAATTCTGCTGATGTAGAAATAGAATTAAATGTTAACTTAAATTTAATAAATAAAATGACATAATTATCCTATGTGAATTAAATGTTATTATCATTTTTGTATGTGAGAAGCCAATAGTATATATATGTGAGTACAAGAAACATTGTATAAAAGGAACTCTTAAATTGCTGATTGCCTCTGTAGATAAATAAAGTAAAATATATTTAAATGTATGCATATATTAAAGATTATTTTTTATTTCTTTTGTTTTCTTCTATATTAGGGGGACAAAGTAGAAGATGCATTTTTTGCTTGATATTTAGAAAATACTGAATATAAGCAAAAAAATGCAGGGTAACATAAAAATTTGAATGTTTCACTAGATGATCCGTGAACCCATTGGGTTCCCGGGTTTTTGGGGTTTGAGGGGGTTTTTTCTGGGTGACTGTTACATACATATATACTATTATTATGATTATTATGATTATTATTATAGTAATAGTAGTAGTAGTAACGATAATAGTAGTTGTAGTAATAGTCATCGTCGTCGTCGTTAAAACTCGTATGATTATTATAGAGATTGAAAAGAAAGAAAGGCTGAGATTTTTTCAAAGCAGAGGAGAAATAGAATAACATGTATTTATATTCAAAATAAAATTTAATTTCATATTTAGCTGTCACATAACCTGGTCTCATAACAGAAAAAGAAATGTTCTTATAGTAAAACAAGATGTTATAATGGACTCTCATATAAAGATAGAAATAGAATTTTATATTAAGATATATTTGATTTTTTTCTTAATCCATAATTATTTATTGATAAATGGAGTATCGTTTTGTTTTTTGTGCGTTTAGGGTTTTTTCTTTGTTTATTTATTTATTTATTTATTTATTTGTGGGGGTGGACAGGGGTTAGGGAATCATTTTTTATCTGAAAAACTAACAGATTTCTATGCATTATATATATATATATATATATATATATATATATATATACTTTAAGAAAAACAACGAAACCGGTATTTAAAATTTTCCTGGTAAAGAGCTCAATGTACCAATAATACAGAGCAATTTCGTTGTTTTTCTTAAAGAATTTATTGCTCTGTATTATTGGTACATTGAGCTCTTTACCAGGAAAATTTTAAATATTCATGCTTGAATACCTTCTTGTCCTGATGGAATTACTCCCAACTCCGGTTTAACTGGACCAAAATATATATATATATATATATATATATATATATATATATATATATATATATATATATATATATATATATATATATATTGCACAAGAAGTATTGTGTTAAAGGAATTGTTACATTACAGTTGGTATTTTAGATATATAAACTTTTACAATAAAATATGCTTAAAAATTTCTATATTAAAAATTAGTTTAATTCCTAATCGTTTTTATTTATAGCAAGGAGACCATAAATCCTTCACATGATATCGACATACATTAGTGGATACGATCGATAAATTTGCCTTACATTTATTTCAAATTTTATGTAACAAGAACAATCCAAAAACGTGGCGCATTTGTCGTATTATTAGTTCAAAATGTGTGTACGACAAAAACTCCAGTTGACAAAACACTCAGAAAAAAACCTTATATCACCAAATTGCCTCCAGAAAAATAATAAACTGAATTTTTTCAATCATATATTAATTATTAGTTGTGATTTATTTTTAAATTATCTAAATTAAGTTTACAATAATTGCAAGGTTTCAATAAAATTTTCAATGAATTTTTAACGAAAGTTCGTTGAAATAACTTTTTAGACAATCAGTCGTCACTTTATCTCATTTTATGAATTTCTGCTAAAATATCATTTCGTCCAGGTTAAAAGAGCAATAACGGTAACTCGAAGCCAAACTTTTTCAAACCTTATTTTTTCGATGTAGGTATCATTAGAGAACGATAAAAGTTATGGTAAAGGGAACAAATCTTTTTAACACAGACTAATTTGGATGCTAAAAATATTTAATTTTCAATAATGATGCCTCTTCATCCTCATGCTCATCCTCAACAGAAACAACAGTAGTAGTAGTAGTAGCTGTTGTTACTGTTGTTACCAGTTAATAAACTTTTGTCATGTTTTATTAAACCAGGAAGGGTGTAGGGAATTAAAAAAAAACGTGTAGGGAATGAATAGATAAATAAACAAATAAATAAAAATTTAAATTGAATTAAAAAAGAAAATTATTGAAATATGCAGAAACCCCTAGAGGCCTCTGTCAGGAAAAGGGGGCGACGCATGTGTAAAGAAAAAGGGACCTCCCAAAAAAAGGAGGAAGTGCGTTCTCTTTCAGCAGTGACTAGCGGAGTAACAACATCTTGCTAACTGGTGGAGGACACCACGCGTTCGTCTTTGGACGACGCGTTGGCTAGGCTTTCCACTTGTAGCAGCCGTCTCGGTTAACAGAATGCCAAAATATAAAAAGCTACGAAATGGACCTATCGAACTACGAACTAAAACACTGGACTTGGACAAACTCCCAAAAGCGACTAGCACGTTGTTAAAGCCTTAAAATATCAATTGAAGACATATATATACCAAGAAACGATTAACGTATTTTTAAACACCTTGACTGGGGGATTCAACCATTTCAATTGTATTCAGGGACAATTCCCTCACCCATTGAATGGTTGTTGAACCCAGGAAATAAAGGAAAAAAATTTTTAAAAAACGTCTTCGACTCCTATCTGTTGCTATCTTCTTTCGTATAATTCTTTTTGGGCCTTCTTGTTCAAAGAGTTACATCAATATGACAACGTGGGGTAAAAATAGAATAACCTCAGAATGGAGTCAGATAAAAAACGGTAACACAGCTTGCCCTGACCTCAGCCTGACCCCATAAGGGAATTATTGAATTTTGAAATTTGTGGATGTTTTGTCCGTGTGGATTTTGTTACGTGGGGATTTTGTTGCGTGGGGATTTTTGTCTGAGTCCAATGCAAAATACTCTAAATAGAGATGAAAATGGAATCGAAACATTTTTCTGGAGTTACTTCACAACGCGAATGTATTTAGTCGGCCCATTGGATTATTTATTATCAACAGGTTAGATGCTTAAGTAGAAATGTTTGGTCTTTCTCCGGCAAAACTGTCTTACTCCAAACTAAGCATTTGAAATGAGAAGTCAAAATATTTTTTTTTTAAATATACTATTGATATGCAGGGTCAACTTTAGAAAGTCTTGTTGCTTTCACGAAATCAGGCATTTCAACTAATTGTCAGCCGATCGTTATTTTGCAAATGCAAACAACTCTTCTTCTCATGTTGAAATGTACAATTTCCCAATCAATGTTACTTTTAATTAGATGTCTTCACCGGTTGACCTTCTTTTCTTGTCTCTTATATATATGAGTAACATAGAAGAAAAAAATCGCCAAAGACCAGCTTGTATTTGAAAAATTATATAAAATTGACATCTTATATTTCCAACAATTAACATATAATCGTTTGTGAGTCAGCATATTTTCAAACATTATTGAAAATCCTGGAATTACTTTTTTATGGAGATAAAGTAGAAATGAAGAAAACCCTAAATGGAAATTGTTGTTGTCATTAGATTTTTATAGCACGGACGTCAAAAATTTGACACAGAATGAAAAAAATGATTTCATTTATAATTTTCATATTAGAAAGAAAGAGAACTGGATGAAATACAAACAAGTTTTAAATTTTATTTATCAGATTTTTTAATGCGGGTGTTTCGGCCCTAAAATCGTAAATACAAAATTCAAAGTCTAATAAATCTATTTCTTTATATTGGAAGAAATTAGTTTTTGGTTGCATATTGGCCTTTGGCAGACCCTCCAATCAGGTAATTTTAAAACAAGATGTTCCAACTGTGTAAACAAGAGAACAGCGGAAGCAGATCACGTGGCTTGACAGCCGGAAGGATAACCGGAAAGTGTCGGGGTTATGAAATTATAATACACAGGTACCCACTGACAGAACAGCCAGTCGTCAGTCAGAAGGACAGTCAAGTCAGGACAGAAGCTGGAGTCATAGCCCCTGGTGGAGAAGCAGAAGAGGCACCAAGTGTGGCTCTGAAATGGTCAACATAGCAGCCCTCCGTCAGTCCAAGTCCTTCGTCTCTCTCTCTCCCTCTCTCTCTTTCTCTCTCTCTCTCTCTCTCTCTCTCTCACACACACACACACACACACACACACTTACGGCAAACTTCGACTTTTGTGAGTAATAAAGAAGAGAGAGCGTTATATCTTTGTAAAGAAATACGTTATTGCCTCTTCATTATGCCGCTACGCAACATTTACACCAGATTTTTCTCCAATTCTTTTCTTTTTAAAGATAAGAAGTTTATGAAAATTGATAAAAGCGTTCTTTTGTGATTGAATACTTTTATCAATGGGTTTACTAAAAAGTGCATGGTTTTGAAGTTTGTAAATCCAAAATATATCTAAGAATTATAGTCCAACATTTTAGTATATAAAGATAAGTTAAACTTCAGAAAATTATGAGTAATTATTTTTTTATTCTGCCAATTAACGATAGTTATCAATAAGAAATATAGGCTGTGACGTTTTCTATGTTAGAAAAATATTAAAGAAATGAACAGTTCTCATAAATATAAAGTGGAAATCTAATTCAAATTGATTAAAGCTTTTTTAGCAACTAATGAATGTGTATCAGAAAGTACCAATAGGTACTTCATGCTTGGTTTCAAATAGTTTATCATTGCATAATCAAACGGTTATCAGATTAATTTTTTACAAACGTGTTTCAAACTCATTAATAATTTTTCTATTTTAATGATGGAAAATAAAGATTTAATTTCTGTTCCAATGTTTTCAAATGCTCTACAATAATATGAATCAAGAGTTGTTATTTACTAAGTTTCACTGATTCTTACAACCAATCTGCTTACAGAGCCTTCTTTTATACTAGATTTGCATACCCTTTTTCGCTTTCCAAACAGTTAAAAATAGCTGAAGCATAGCTGCATCTTGCACGAACCTGTGTTCTGTGGCACAAACGTAGGGAACCACAGGATTAGTGTACTCAGCAAAATCAATTGAAACATTTTCTATGCCAAATACACTTGCAATTCAAAGATTGGCTGAAAATCAACTAATGAATGATATTTAATAAATGATTCAATATTCATTCATAAAATACTGGATTTATTTACTTCGTAGAGAGATAGTAGAAAAACATCAGTTTGACGAGTTTCACCAGCGTCATTAGAATTCAGAATAATTTATTACCAAATACAGGGCAAAGGTGACAAGCGTTATAAATCATGTAGAGCGTATGGATGCTTAATTTAATTGTTTTCGTTGGGGAGGGATTGTTGTTTGTTTTGTTTGTTGGTTTTATAACTCGATTAACTTTATTCAATTTTTGTTGTTTATGTTGATATGTGGATATGTGTGTGAATTCCGTTGTTTTTTTATTTTTCCACTTTTAATTTTGTTTTAACTTACATGTACAGCACATCAAAAGCGTAAATCTCTAGGAAATTATGTAGAACGAAGAAAATTCTATGTAAAATTTTTCTTCGATTCTTTTCTTTAATTGTATAAATTTTATGAAAATTGATTAAATTATTCTTCATCAATACTTAGTTGTATTTTATACTACACAAGAACTGAGTGTGACAAGACAGAGCTGAGTGCGATATGCTAACTAAAAGTGGCTAGTATGTGTCTCGTTTTTACACCTTTAATAAAATTTCAAGTATATATTCTTGGCAATGTATGGGCATTATTTTACTATAGACAAACTAAATAAAACTCCTATAATGACTAAATGATTTTACATTTTTTTGCGTTAATCTCGTAGACTTACCTTTAAGTACTAACTTATATACAATTTATAATGAAAATAGTAGAAGTCTTGCATTAGCTTTGTATATTTTGAAGAAGCTGATTCATAGTTTGTTTTGTTTGTGATTTTAATGCTTTTTTTTTATTTTGTTGAATGTAGTTGCTAATGTCGGAGATACTGTGGAGGAATATTAGTTGGTTGGCTAATGGAATGAAAAATGTAATTTTCTCGTAAAAATGATTATAAATATTTTTTCATACATCTCAACAAAATTCTTAATAAAACAGAGAAACGTAAAGAAATACGATTTAAAAATGAGTAAATGAAAGTGTGTATGAATAAATGTCCTTTTTGCACGTATGTGAAAATAAAAATGTGTATGTGTTATATAATTAAGGAATTATTTTTTTATATTAATCATTTTTCGTTAATTATATTTTATCATTCAGTCTGGTAAGGCTTTGAACTGTTTGAGTCTCTTAGTACAGGTGCATAGTCATTTGGTGGAGTTACGCTCGTACTTAAAGGATATGACAATCACCATTTGTCATGATAAACCCCCAGACAGGAAATGGGGCTGGAGTGTGGATGACATCATGCCCAGAAGAGATGGTCCTGAGAATTTGAGGATTTTGAAAAGAGGGTAGTTGGATTTTGACCGTTGAAAGATGTACTTGGGTGTTCGACCGTTGAAGACGAAAGTTGGGTTTTCGACCGTCGAGACATGCGGTTCAGTTTTTCGGATCTCGACCGGCAGAGATGAGTTGAGATCTTAAACATTGCAAGAAGCGCCGCGCATGTGGGTGGGGTCTGCATAGTAGGGTTGGCATAGACTTTTAAGAATTGTCTCTCTCCTCGTGTCGCCATGGACCGAAGTCAGAAATTGATAAACCCGTTCGTATCTGAAACGAAAGAGTCCGCCTGTATTTGTATATGTAATTGTATTACTGTTGTGAATTATATCATTATGGTTGTAGTATACAACATATGTATAAATGTCTTTGTTGTACGTATGTGTGAATGAAAGTATGAATGTATAAATATCCTTGTTGTACGTATGTGCGAATGAAAATGTGAATGTATAAATGTCCTTGTTGCACAAATGTGGGAATGAAATCTATACGAGGTATGAAAGTTTGTGAAAGTTTCTTAGTAGTTGTTCGTGGGGAATACTTAGATATAGCTGCTGGTAAGCAAGTAAGCTTAGAGCAGTGCATGCTATGTATTATTTTGTAATGTTATGTTCAATGCAACACGAAGTTCGCTCGAGATGAAAGCCTCCGCCAGAGGGAAACGAGACAGATCTTATCTCAAGACCATTTTGCGAGTAAAAGGTAATGAACCTTCAGGCATTTTTACTTTAAACTGGGTTCTATATATATATATATATATACTAAAGGAATTTTGAGGGAAAAAAATTTGTTATGAAGAGAGTGACACTAGAGCCAAGTTTAGTATTTAACTGGGTAATGTTTAAGGGGGCTTTTGTGTGCAATATTAAACGGAAAGTTCTAACGGTAAGGTCATACGGTAAGTTCAAACGGTAAGTTCCGCAGCTTTCTAGTTCGGATACTGATTCGAAAATATAACACAGACAATAAGGTTTTTAAAAAGGAATTTTATACAAAAGAAACAAGAAAGAAAGGGATGGAAAAGATAAAGTATTGCGAATTTTAGAGCAATTTGCTGGAACTTATCTGAGAGAGTGTCCGGGAAACAAAGTTCTTTGAATTTGAGTATTTTTCTTTTCTTTTTTTGTTTTATCGAAACGTTTTAGAGTTCATTAAATTGCGAGTCTTCTTTAAAGTTCTTTTCAGCTGAATTCTCGGTTGAATTTTCTTTCCGTTGTTTAACTTGGTTGAATTTCAGTAGTCGACTTTCATTTAATTTTATTTTTATTTCTTGGGAAGCTTCTTGCCTCCACAGTTTTACGGCTATTCAAGAAGCGAGTGACGAAACCTTTCTGGTAGGTTAAGTTTTCGTGTCTTTAGTTTGGTCCCCGAATTCGTACTGAGGGTTCAAAAGTAGTTCTCGACAAAAAGAGGAAGTAATTTTTTGGTGCTCTATTGTCTCCCATTTCCACTCTGACCAGATCAAGAGCCGCACGTGGTCGGTTTGTTTTGTTTTTTTTTTAGAAATAAATTTTCATAATGTATATATATATATATATATATATACAATCACAAAAACACATAGTATAAAAATGTAATACTGGTATAGATTATTTTTCAAACATTTTTTATTCTGTGTCGACAAGTATCCCTAAACAAATAAAATTATAATTTGAGAAATCAAGCCATAATTGTCATTCAAATCAAAAATCTAATATTAACTCTTTGAGCCCGTTACACTAGTATACCGATGTTACTTTCATTTTCCCATACACCATAGCACCGGTTTCGTTCAAACGAAAGAGGGTAAATTCATGCTCAGTGCTCAAAGGGTCAAAATGGAACTTCTAAACTTTCAGCAGATAACTGAAAGGAAATGAAATATTAGATAAGATTAAAAAATTCATTCACAGGACTCTTTTTAAAAGAAATAAAGTCAAGATAACCAATTTACAACAATTTTGGAAATGTTCAGTCCCAAATCATTATAAAATATGTATAGATACCAAATTCAATACACAAAATGCAGATCGTTATTATCAAGCTATAAAAAAAGGGGCGACTTAGTTTTATTCAAAAATAAAATTACACGAGCACCGAATCAAAATGAAGATGGTGGATTATTTGTACATGGTGTCTTTGTAATTAAAACGTAGTGCATCCACACAAATTAGAAGTTATTTAAAATAGAATGAACCAAAATGAAATACTGGTGTTTACAAAAGAAATGGTTTCAAAAATGTATTACAAAAAACATTCTAGATATTGAGACTCCCGGTACAGAGTTTTGTAGAGAAAAAGTTTATTATTAAAGCTTTTAACAGTACAAGACGCTTGGTCGTTAGTCAGGGCGCCAAAATCTATAATGGTTGAAAATGGTTCCTTATAATCGGCCATTATTAAAAAGTTCGATTTAACAGGACAAAACTACCTCATGATTCCTATAGAGTAATGCTGAAGTATTGTGAAAATAAAAATGGGTGTATAGAGCGTCAAATTTTCAACAATGAGTCGACTGTAAGTAACAGTTATAAAATTCAAGTGTTTCTCTAAAATTTGCCTTGCGAGTATTAATATCTGTGTAGTTTTTCTTTTTTTGGCAGTGGGGATCAATAAATTTTGTTAAAATGTCAATTTCTTTTATCGATGCAACAATTTAAAAGGGAAAATAAAAAATTCATCAAAATATCTAGAAATACTTCAGTCGATTGGAAAGAAATTAAAACAAATATCTGTCTTATCCTCATCCTGTTAATCAGAATTACCTTCCATGAATTGTCTCTCTTTTTAATCGATACTGAGTAACGTGATAACCAAATAAGGTTTGTTTTCTTTGTGACTCTTTTGAATGACCGAAAGCATCTCTGAACTTGCAGATATTCTGAAAACAACTTCAAAACCACTACAGAAATTTACAAAAAAGCAGGAAAATATTTCAATGCCATACAATCTTATATTTATCTTGCTAGTCTATCTTGTTGCTATGAACATATCGTTTCTGATTTCGGAAGGATAACTTGTTTTTTCGTTTTTAATCAACGTAACTCTTTGCCGATTAGAAGCTAACAATTTCTCAGAAAATGTGTGACATTTGGATTCCCTCGGCTATTTTCTCTTGATATTAGTCAAAGTAGACCACCTACCATCTATGGGGATTTTTTATAAGCCCCGAAAACCCCGGTTTATTCCTACGTTTTGTAAAAGAATAAACCGTACTTCAACAGCAGTAGGGATTTAGGTGACAGCTTTTGAAGAAAGGAAGATGAACGACTTTTAGTGCAACCATAACAATAAACAGGGTTTTACACCAAATGGAACAAACAACGAATATGTAAGAGTTCACAAAAGAGTTCAAGATTCCGATAGATGGTAGTGTTTTGTAAGGTTTGTAAGGTTGTTATAAGGTAAAGTTATAAGGTAAAGGTTTAAGGTAAGGTAAGGTAAGGTAAGGTTAGGTAAGGTTTGCAGATAAAATGCCTGCTGGAACTTAGCTGTGTATCCTGTTCCTTTTAACTCGGCACGTGCGTTCGTCGCTCTTGGCTCCTGGCTGGTGGAAGGTACCAAATACGTTTGGCGTCAAGGGCTGCTACGAATGGACTTATTGCTAACAGCGATGGGAGTGGAAGAAAGAGGAAGAATCTCCAATCGTAGCTCTTTTTTATAATGAACGCCACGTGACCCCAAGGGGCTGCTGATATTCGGTGAAACAGGATCACCAGTTCCTTAACAAAATCCTACACATCAACTTGTTCCAAAAGAAGAACGAACTGTATCCAGTCCTCAACTATGCTAAACTTATCTGAACTTACTAATCAACTTCAACTGCCAATCTGAGAAGCAAGAGTGAAACCAGACTGAAAAAATGTCTTTTCTAGATATCATGAGACAAAGCCTCTTTCTGGTTCACACAACAATCCTCGAATCTCATGACACCATAAATTAATCCAGCTACTTCCATAAATGTTATTGCCCGTTAATTATCAATCACTTGAAAGAACAAAAAAACTGAATCTACTCACTAAATCTGAGATTAAACACTTTCTATCACTCAGTAATTAAAAAGACATTTATATGGTCTCTCTTGCTTTCTGAGATTCTATTACTCATCAGTTGTCTTATTTAAAGCACTTGCTACTTCTGTTAATTTTATTACCTAGTTATCTACCCACCCACCAAATGTCTGCCTCTAGACATCCTGTTCATAGAGCCACGAAAATCTATAGTTATTCTGGCAGGTATAATTGTTTAATAGTTACTTAAAGGTATAATTGTTTCCTAATGATTATTAAATAGGATAGCAAAAAAAGACTTCAGCATCAAATAACCAAATCAAATAAAAAATATTGTAATTCATAATAGAAATTATTTTTTAAGATTAATAATTACCCAGCAATATATTCTTATACTATTATACTTTTAAGTGAATATTGCATAGCAGTCTTAAAATTTTAGATTGTTCATCTGTATATTGATATTATTGTAACTACCTACCTTTATTCTCATGATTTAGTGTATGTTACACAAAGGGAGAAGAAGAGATAGATAGGGTCAGAAAACTTTAAGAAAAACCTGACCCTTACAAATGGTTTTATTATTGTATAGGTCTGTGGAAAACTAGGTTCCAAAATTCTTAACACATCAGCACTCACCATGACTACTTTCGCCATTACATCTGTCTCAGCTAACCAATCTCTATCATGCTTTCTTGATTTTACAGTAATATTACAGCAGTACTGAAATCACAAGTGACATTTTTTATTCAATAAAATTTAACAATACTTAAAAAGAAAGATGACTAGATCAAATTTTAACAACTGGATATCATAAAGATGCAGTCAAAATGGTAGAATTCAGTGCACTTAATAATGAGTCAAGATTTTCTTTTGTTGAAATTCTAAGAATTAGTTTCCTATATTTTTAATATTAAAGTGACACAACTCAACTTTATAAAATAAAACTGCACTTATGCCTGCAGTAAGTGTTTGGTTATTCAGTCAACTGTGTTGGGAATAAAAAAATATGCGTTATCTCACAGACATACAAAAATTATATGACAGACAAGATGAAATCTTTTAAAACTCTAAAGTTCTTATCAGCCAAAATAAATAACTGGTTTTAAGAATTTATGTCATCCATCTTATTTTTTATTCAACTTTGTAAATCATGCACTGTTTTTTCAAACAATTCTTCTTGAAGAATTGGCTTTTATATCAAGTGAATGGGAACTTAAAATCAAACATGAAGAGTTACTTATTGATATATTTTGAATTTCTGGATTTCAAGAGCTAAAAAAAAGCCAACTATTTTCCCATTTCATATTGGGATTTTCTTCTCTTGCACAAAAAGAAAAACATCAAAGCATTAAAGAGAAAATTTGTTTGTTTTGCAAATGTACTAATACAGAAAATGTTGCAAAAAAACATTCAATTTCCCCTTAATAATAAATAACCTTAATTTACTGAATAAAAAAAGCAATTACTAATGTAAAGTTTGATTTATTTTTATAGACTAAAATGTATATATACCTCCTCTATAAGTAAATGTTTGAATTTACATATAATTGGCACTCGTTGCTTCTAAAGTGTGCCTCATAAAAAAGCAATTTGGTAGCTAATGCTCTAATCTTTCAAAATAACCAATAAAAAACTTTCTCATATATCTGATATTGAATATAAAATAGGAAATTAATTTACATACAATTTAACAGAAAATATTTAACAAATAACAGATTTGTTTGATATCTGAAAAAATTAATATCTGACTGAATTGTGGATTTAATCATTGAAAACAAGAAACACTTGTTTACATTTCACTGTGATCTTTCAGCATAGTTGGTACATAAACATGTGCAAGCATATGGTCTTGTTTATCTGAAAAGGAATAACATTGCCAACAAGAAAGGTCAAATGATTAAACAGGATATAACTGAAGAAAAAGAAATATTTTTTTAGCTAGATTATACACATATTATTGCTATCCAGTTAACTAATACAAACTGGGTGTAATGGTTATTCTTACAAGAAATGCAACCTGAGTATATATCCTGGACAAGATTATTTGCATTTCAAGTTGATGACGCTAGTTAAGGGTCACTTGAAGGCTCCTTTTTTCAATCCAATTCAATGTGTATTACTCCATTCCCTGGATTCCTCCACTTTAGCCTTGATCTGTACCTTATAATGCTGAATGTTAAGCAAAGTCGCATCAAGTATCATTTTTTGAGTCTTTGATATGACTCAACTTGGGATTGAACCTTGGTCTGCCATACCATTGGCGAACACTCTATTCATCAGGCCAATACCCTTTGGAAAAGTAAAAATAAAATTACTCTTCCTCCACTTATCAGTAAATAGTAGGGCATATTAAGGTTAACTGGAATCTTTAATCTTGGTATGGCAACCAGTCTAGGAGAAGGGATGCTTATACCCTTGTGGAAAAGTATCAATCCAATCATTCTCCCTACAGTTATTAGTAAATAGTAAGAGCATGGTAGTGCTAGAAGGCAAATTCCTGAATTCAAACCTGTTAAACTCTGCTTTAAAGAATTGAATTTGTGTTACATCCTGCTTGAGCAAAGAGGTAGGGTAAATACATATATGAAGGGTGGACCCTTATAATTACTGCCCACTCATCCAGTAACTCTCAAATTAAAACAATCTGGAATGAAAATGCCAGAAAAAAAATAAACAAAAAATATTTACTTGTATGTCCTTCATTAGGTATCAAGTTATTAGAAATATATATTGAAAACTATCCTTGTACATTGTGGACATGTGTGTAAATATTTTGGTTTTAAATACTCCAGTGTGGTACACTTTGTAAGTTATTTTGGTTGCATTAATAAAGCAAAACATAAAAGATTACCTTTATTTGTTCAAATCTCACTTAGAGTATGATACAATAAAAGCATCTTTATAATTATTTTTATGCAATTGGACCGATAAGAAATACATACCTGAACAAGGACTGTATTATTAAAAAATTAAAACACAGAGCAAGCATATTTTAACATAGGATAGATTAAAATATAACAAAGACATAAAATAGCTATTTTTAGTGGCATTTACTGACAGGTAACTAAACTATTACTGCTTAATTTTGCCACAACATTAAATGTTTTGTATATATCAAAATAATTTTGTTCAGTGATTTATTAAGTTTTATTAAATGTATGCATTTTTCTTACGGATAAATATGATATAAATACAAAAAATAGAGATGATAATCAATAGAGTGTACAGTTCATGATTTTAGTACCGTTTATATTATAAGCAAAGTTGGCGACTGTCGTCAAAAGTGACCCAAAAGTTTCATTTTCATTAGCTACTACACTGAGATGTAAGGGGGAGCGCTACTCCATTCCCTGGATTGCTCCACTTTACCCTTGATTCATACCTTATAATGCTGAGTGTTAAGCAAGGTGGCATCAAGTACCATTTTTTGAGTCTTTGGTATGACTCGACCTGGGATTGAACCCCAGTCTCCCAGTCCATTAAAAAACATTCTACCCTCTAGGCCAATGGGCTGGAATTATATTATGCTTCTTCCATTCAATTTTACAATTAAATGAATTTAAAGTTTTGATCACACGTTATATAATAATCAACTGCTAATAAACAAATATGTAAGTATTTATAATTAGCATTTATCTCCTTTAAAATCCTATACTAATAGTTGCAAGTTGGATTTGGAAATTCCTTTATTCAAGAGTATCTTAATGCTATTACCTTAACAAAAAGTTTGCAAAAAAGTTCTATATTTTGTTCTATTATGGTAATGTTATGGTGACCTACCTACACAATAATGAACTCTTCCTCCTTCATAAATACTAACTCTATTTTACTCTCCTTGAGACTTCCTCCCAGCAAAAGACAACTTTTCGTTATTAATCTGTGACTTTTACTATACCTGTTATTCATTAAAGTAAGACTTGTTTTTTGTCTGAATTAGTTTATTTTTGCAAAGTGACGGTTTTTGTTTGACTTGTTTTGACTTGTTTAATTTATTGTCAACTACTCGTCTTTTTTTTTTCACTTGTGTTACATCCAACTTTGTTGTTTACGTTGGACTTGTTTTTTTTAATTTTATTTCAGGGGTTCTACAAATTTTTGTCATTTATCAGTGTCACTTTATTTCTATTTTTTTACAAGTTTTTTGTATTGATTGTTTAAGTATCACCTTTGTTTTATAGTAGAACCCCCCCCTCCATTCCTTGCTACAGGTGGAGGTCTATTTAAACCCTCCTGGTTGCTAAATTTACCACAGCCATGGAGGGGGAAAACGAATTCAAATACCCCAGAAGAACCAAAATCACAAGAGAGCCTAATAGGGGCAAATTGGCCTTCGCTGCCGATCCCCGCTGAAACCCAGGAAAAAAAAAACAACGACGAAACCCAAGACAGCCCGATACCACCGGCCCAAAAAAGCCCCACAGCCTGGAGGGGCCAGCAGAGAGGACCGGATGACAACGAAAAAGACCGGGCGGGCAGATATGCCAAATATTTTAAAGGCAATGAGATACTGCCCATCCCGGAAATAGTCGAAAAGATTACTCCTAGAGTCTTCTCGCTGGTCGTTTCTGACATAAAAACTAAAAGGCTTGTGGGGCTGAACAAAGATACATTCGAAGAGCTGTTGAGGAAGGCAGGCATCCCATGCCAGTACTTCTGCAGAAAAAGTTTTGCCACATGGGATGTCCTGCTACCTAGTGAAGAACAGGCAGCCAAGGCAGCAACGAACGACGTAATAACGAAGCACTTCAGGTTACAGCCGGAATATAAAGGCACCCGTAGGCTCCGTGTCATGGTTTGCAATGTCCCGGCCATCATCCCTGGGGAGGTTTTGGCGGCCTACTTAAGTGCCTTTGGCCAAGTAGAAGAATATAACCTCCTCAGATCCCCGGCCGGGACAGCCTATGGGGATTATGCCTTCCGGCTGTGCCTGACAAGGGATGGCTTTAAAGCCATCCCTGAAACATTAGTAAGCGGGGATCGGCAGATGATGGTGGTGGTGGAAGGAAGACGCCCCAGGTGCTGGGGGTGTAAACAAATTGGCCATATCGCCAAGTTTTGCCCCCAGCATCCTGAAAACAAAGAAAAAGTGGCACCCACAGCAACAACAACAACAACAACAAAAGACATAGCAGCCGCCACCACCACCACCATTAACAAGGAAGCGAAGGCCCAGGGCCCGGGTCAAGTCCAGCCCAAATTAAACAACCAGGAGGGCTGGACTGAAGTAACCCAAAAGAGGAGGGGATCCCCTAAAAAAGGGGAAAAAAGTCCATCATCATCCCCTCCTCAAAAACAAATAAAGGCCCCACCAGCAGCAGCAGCATTAGCAGTAACAGCAACACCAGAACCACCAGCAACTCTGACACCGGCACCAGTAACATCAACTCCAGCAACACCAACTCCAGCAACTCAGAAACCAGCAGCATCACCGACAGCATCAACAGCCACCCCAAAGACACTAGCCGCAGCAGTACATCCAGTGTCTCCAAAAAAGAACAAAAAGAAAAACAAACAACACCAAATAGAAGAAATGGAAACAAATACAAACCTGAAGTGGAGAAGAGACGGTGGGGAAGGGGCCGCCAAAAAAATATGCCCTGAGCAACCCAAGGCAGGTCCCTCCTCTCAGTTACAAAAACAACAACCTCCTCCACCTTCACCTCTGCCTCCACCACCTTTCCCCCCTCAAATATTACAACCTACACAAACCCCTCACCAAATTGTCACCCTCTCACCCCAGCAAGAACAATTCTTCAAAAAATGCCGCCGCCCCTATCAAATCCCTCTCCCAAGGTCACAATCAGCTGACCAGTCCCAGCCCCTGAATCTGACCAGAACGCCATCCCTTCAGTCACTTAGCCCATCTGCCATATCGACGCAGGAACTATTCCCAGATAGACAAAGACATGACCCTCCTGCCAGTAAAAAAACAAATCGGCAGGAGGGTGAACTAAGCATACAACAGATCCAGCAGGCAGCGGCTTTGTGCTCAGTAGAGCTGGAAGCAGTCGGTGACTTCCAGCTACGAAAGGCACTAAAGCCGCTGCTGAGTCTGGATAAAATAAAAAATTTAAACGTTTCAAACCCCGCAAACTTCAGGAGTGCAGCCATGGTGACCACTTTTGTCCGGTCAGCTGGCGACCGTACCAAGGGTGTATGGAAGTTCTTGAGTACGGTCTGTCAGACTGATACAGGCATAAAGCTGGCGGAATTGGAGCACTCCTCCCTAAAAAAATGCATACCATATTGTTCGGGTAGGGTCCCTATTTTGGTTCACCCGTCTCTTTATAGGTCCCTAAAGCTGAGGTTTCCAATAGATGTCAGCGAAATCACAAGGGACAACTGGGTTGCAACTAAACTCGGCACCGGTTCAGGCTGTCGGCATCCTCACACCCAAGGATTTCCGGCCCGTAGTCGACACTGAGTAAGGTAAGTTGGATTGAGGGCTTTAAACCTTGCCAGTTTGAATGTGAGGGGACTGAGGGATTCAAGCAAGTGTGCACGCTTGCTTGATGAACTCAAGAACCTCTGTGTAGATCTTTCTGCAGTGCAAGAGACCTACTCCACTTGCGATGCTGACTGTCGGGTGCTGGAAAGCGACTTTGACGTTTTCTCAGCATACGGCAGTCACGTCAGCGCTGGGGTCTCCTTGCTAGTTGGACGCAGCCTTGATGCTGATGTTGACGTTGTTTTTGCAGGTGACGGGGGCCGGCTGGTTGTGGCCGATGTTGCCGTGAAAAGTTTCAAGTTTCGTCTGGTTGCAGTTTATGCATCCAATATCGCTGCGGAGAGGGTTTCCTTTTTTCGTCGGTTGGCGCCGTTCCTGGACGATACGAAGCGGCTAGTCTTAATGGGTGATTGGAATGCGATCCTTGATCCCAAGATAGATAAGGTCGGTCGGGGGAGCTAGTCGTACGGGAAGGTGTGAGAGCAGCCTTGTCGGCTTCGTGACTCGTCACGGCCTCGTCGACAGGTTTCGTCTTCATCACCCAGGGCGGGAGATGTGGACGTGGCTAGATAGCTCGCCCTCTGCCAAAGTAGGTTCCTACTTGGACAGAGTGTTAGTTAGACGAGCTGACATTGATTTCGTTAGTTGTCCCACGTTCCACCTGATAGCGTGGACTGACCATAAGCTTGTTAGGGTCAGTCTGCGGTTAGCAAATAGGCCTAGTCTAGCCGGCTACTGGAAGTTCAATACCTCCTTACTGGAGATACGGGACTTCCGGGACCGGCTGGAATCCCTAATTCAGCGGTCGTTAGTGGGGGCGGTTACCGGGAATAGGTGGTGGGTTTCTCTCAAATATAGGATTAGAGACTTCGCCACCAAATATGGTCAACAGCTCAACCTAGATAAGGCCAAGGAGGCGAAGTCTATAGACGATAGACTTTCCCGGGCGGCGGCTGGGGGGGGACTCCCTAGGTGTAGAACTAGCTAGGAGGGACCTTGAGCGTGAGAGTAGCGAGCGCTACAAGAGACACGTAGTTAGATCTAGGTTAAAAAGAGTTCTCTACGAAGCTGTGAAATCGAACGTGACTGCGCGTGAAGAAGAAGTGCGAAGGTTCCCCGATCGGTACATCGCGTCTCTCAAGACCGCGGACGGGTGACTGGTGCGATCGAGTCGTGAGATGCGTGATGCTTTCGGGCGCACTTTCGGGATCGCTTTGCCCGCTGCCCTGATCTCCCGATCCGGGAGTTTCGTAGCTATCTTGCCGACTTCCCCCGCCTTGGGGTGGCTGAAGCGGCTAGCTGCGAGGGTGTGGTTACTGAATGCGAAGTCCGTGATGCATTGAAGCAGGTCGGCCTCAACAAGTCGCCGGGACTAGATGGTTTGCCCTACGAAGTGTACTTGATGTCGCACATGTTTGTTCCTATTCTGACGGATGTGTTCAACCATTGGTTCGCCCAGGGAGCCATCCCTGGTTGCGTTACCAAGGGTGTGATCACATTGCTGAAGAAAGGTGGCAGGCATGTTGGGGAGGGTTTAGATGACTACAGGCCCATAACTCTGCTTAACACAGAGTTAAAGATTTTGGCCCGGGTCTTAGCGAATCGTTTACAGCTTGTCATCAGTGATCTGATCGGCCCTGAACAGACCTTTGCTGTGAAGGGAAGATCGATCCAGGACAATCTGCACTTGATTCGCGAGGTCCTAGTGGGGATAGAAGACGACACGGAAGCCGCGCTGATCAGTTTAGATCAGTCCAAGGCCTTCGATAGGGTTGACCATCGGTTGTTGGCGTCTGTTTTGGAGACTGCCGGATTAAAACCGGAGTTCCGCAGATGGATTAGCATGATGTACCATAACCCTCAGGCAGTGGTGCAGGTGAACGGAAGGCGTTCGAGGGTATTCGCGATCGAGCGTTCGGTCCGGCAGGGCTGCCCCCTGTCTCCTCTTCTCTATGTCCTCGCGTTGGAGCCCCTCCTGCGCAGGCTTAAGGATGAGAAGACAAGTCCGTCCCTACGCGGTGTCCCCTTTGCTGGCCCTCTTTCGGCAAGGGTTTCCGCGTTCGCTGATGACATCACAGTCTTTGTATCCCGCTGTCTGGATATAAAGGCTGTGAAAGAGGCGGTTGTCGAGTACGAGCGGATAGCAGGAGCCAATGTCAATTTTGACAAAAGCGAAGGTTTGCGGCTCGGTGCTTGGAGGGGTAGCAATACTCTTCCAGGGCCCTTCCGCTGGAGTGACGGACCCATCCGCATCCTCGGGGTGTGGTTCGGGCCCGACCTCCAACTGGAGCGAAATTGGTCGGAAGTACAAGCTAAGGTGAATGCTCAGGTGGGAATCTGGCTTTCAAGGAGGTTGTCCTTAAAGGGCAGGGCGGAGGCATGCGCCACGTACGTCTTCCCTCTGATCCTTTACCGATTGGCTGTACTTCCTCTGCCTAAGGCACGTCGGTTGGCACTACAACAATCCCTCTCCAGATTGCTCTGGGGAGAGGCAAGGCCGATGGTCCATAGGCAGGTCTGTATCCAACGTACACGCAACGGGGGTCTGGGTATGCCTGATCTGGAGAGCCACTGGCTTGCTGAAAGACTTGCATACATGGGCCGGTCCTTGACGGGGGACTCAGTGTGGAGACGAAAGGCGAGTCGGACTTTTCCTCGCCTCCAGTCAGACCCAAAGGCCGAAGGTCGACGTAGGTCTTTGGGCGAAGCACAGTTTGTCTGCGAGTGCCGAAAGGCCCTTCGTAACCTTCTTGGGTCCAGTGACCTTTCACGGCCTCGGAAAGAGCTATATCGGGAGTTAGTGGTGGGTTCCGCTTCTGATCCTCTTAGCGAGCGGCGAGGCTGGACGGCGGAGAAGATCCGCTCTCACTGGAATTGGGCGCCAGGATCGAGCTTCTTGAACAACTCCGAGTTCTCGCTCACCTGGTGACTTGTACGGAATGCGTTACCCCTTCTCGGCTTGAACTACAAAGCGGGCCTGGCAGACATGCCTGATTGTCCTCGCTGCGGCAGTGGATTAGAAGAAACGGCTGAGCATGCCTTCTACTACTGCTAGCGAGTTCGCCCGTTTTGGGATCACGTCGGGGAGTGGACGGCTCGCATCGAACCTAAGCAGCTCGTGCTGCTCGACGTTGGTTACGTCGTGGACAACGTTCTTCCTCCGTTTCAGGGTGAGAAGCGTGTGGTGTTTCTCGCGATCCTAGCTGTAGCTCGAATGGTGATTTGGATCACGCGAAAGAAGGGATTGTATGACGATGCAAACTTTTCTCATCGCGATCTGGTTTTGTATTTTCGGCACCAGCTGAGGGTCAAAATCAGATGCGATAGAAAACGCTTGGATCGCATAACATTCAACAAAAGGTGGGTGAATGCAGCGAGCGAGCCTGGTCGTAAGAAAGGGGGCAACGTTGGAGTCATCCTCCTCTCCTCTGCCTGCCCATGGCGTCTACGGTACGGGTCCTTCGGGACCCCACCCCCGGTAAGTAGGCAATGTTTTCCCCTTGTAACCTAGTTAGCAGTATGTTGTCAGTCATTGTCCCTGTCATCTAGTTGTTAGTTCTCAAGATCTTCCCGACCCCTATTATTTTTGTACCTCAACCCGTATCCCAGTCCCCTTTTTCTGAAGATCTTGAACATTCATATGTCTAAAAACCATATTACCTGCTTGTATCGACCCATACCGCGCCCGACCCTTTATTTCTTTTACCCCAATAGACTAGGATCCCTGTCCCACCTAGGGCAGGTCTGGCTTGTTTCCGGTTCTTTCGGTCCGGAAAACAGTCGGCCTCCAATTTTATAGACGGGGGGATGGGAGGGCAACCAAACGGGGGATTTTTCCTTGTTTTTTGCTTTTGTACATATTTCGGGGTTTTTTCTCCCATCCCCATCATATGAATTCACTTGTAAAAAAAAATCACAATTTGTAAATAAAATCATGCATCACTTCCGGGGTTTTAAGTAGGTCCTTCTTCATAGAGCAAATGTGGTATTTTGGTGGTAGCAGCGCGTATGGCGATGAATGAATGGTTATATATTGTATTGTTGAATGGGTCGGCGATTGTGGCTAGATAGGTTCCCCTTAGAAATCTTAGTTAAAGTAAAGACCACTCCTTTCCCCTCCCCACAAAACTCCAAGGCCTTGTGCCTTCATTATTGTATAATAATGAAATAAAGAGACTTCCTCCCAACGTTGAGCTGGGACACACCTCGGTCAGCTGTGTTGGTCAGTACATGGATCTGGTTAGGTGTGTCCAGGCTCTGCTGGCAGTTTGTTGAGGCACACCTTAATCAGCATCCTCGAGCCTCAGGAGGCCGTCCCCATGGGCTCTAATCCTCCTTAGAGGGGTTAGGTTTATCACCTGGCACCTGAGGTGCCCCTTTTTAGGGGAATGCTGACAGGGCCCGAGGCATTTGGGGAGCTGCCAGGCATGTCTGGGCTACAGCCCTGCACCTGGACCCACCTAAAAAAAGGCCTTGTGCAACACTCATCTGATTGGTGGGACAAACAACAAATACCAACTTCCTCCCAGCACTGGGCTGAAACACACCTTGGTCAGCCCTGTTGGTCAGTAAACGGATCTGGTTCCACTGGCAGTTGGTTGAGGCTATCTGACATGGATTCCGGTAAGCTGGCATTCCGGTAAGCTGGCATTCAGGTCGAGCGCACCAAATCCAGCATCCACAACCCTCAGGGAGCCATCCCCCCAGGATCTAACCCTCTTTGGAGGGGCTAGGTTTATTGCCTGGCATCTGAGACACCCCTCATTAGGGGTAATCCCGATGGAGCCCAAGGCATTTTTGGAGCCGCCAGGCATGTCTGGGCTACAGCCTGTGCTCAGACCCACCTAAAATGGCCTATGCCACACTCATCCAGTCTGTGAGATGAATGACAAATACCGACTTTCTCCCAGAAGTCAAACCTGACAGTTCAGTAGGACACTTCTATCAGCTGAACTAACACTCTTTTTTTGTATATATGTTCTGTTTATTCAATACACTTGTTCCACCTACTTTCTCTTCTTCCATGTCTTCTTTCAGGCATCTAACAGGCCACAAAAGGTAATATACAAAAACTTAATAATAATGGTGTTTTTCTCTAACAAGAAAAAATAACTAATTTTAACAGGTACTTCTTAAATGTATCTTTCTTACTAAACCAGAGTACAGATATGTAAGATCATGTAAATCTTGTACTCTCTGGGCAAGTGAACGAATCTTCAGACTATTGAGATCATATGGACGTAAATTTCAAACATTAACCTTACCTAAAAGTATAAATGCAAAAAAATGCTTTTTTTTCTTTTAAAAAGGATGTTTTTTTTCGTTTTTTTTACATTGCATCTTCATATGAACAAAAATGTCTCCTTTGAATTTCTGAGATAGAGAATTATGTGCAAGATTTTAAGTAACATAAAATGACCATAAATTTATGTCATACTTCTTATTGTAAAAATACAGGTGTTACATGGGGTAAAAACTAGATTAATAACGAGAAATATATTTTTCATGTATATTACAAATGTGTTTTATTTGTCCTTATTATTCCGAGATGAAAAATAAAGAAGTGGAGAAGAAGAGGCGCCAAGTTCACGAGGGTAAAAGAGAAAGAGAAAAGAAAAAAAGAAGACAGCAAGGAATGGACTTGCAAGTCAACCCCCTTCCCCTATTTACCCATCTCAGCTAGCCTTGAACTCTTAGAGTAAACTTTAAGTGACCTTACCGGCCACGTGTCCAACCCTAGGAATCGGCTGGAGACCCTTTTTTTTTGGCGCATTTGCAGAGTGACAAACGATTAGTAGCAGTCCTGACTTTGAGGCGTTAACATCTATTCAGGAGAAGTCTTCAGGCCTTTGTCCCAATCCACCCGAAATGTTACCAAGAAACAGATAACAGAAACCGGACAACTTTCCGTGGCACTTACTTATATTCAAGCTGAATCGTCTCTTACAAAAGAAGAAAAAATGAAAGAAAATAAGATTATTAACAAGCCCTAAACCCTCAGTGAGTTTCATATTTCTTTTGCTTTTATGTGTCTACCTTGCAAATCTATTTGAGTTGTGATTCGTCTTGGATTTTAGATATAGATATTATCATTACTTTTCCGTCTCCTTTTGTTCTTAAACCTTTTTTTTTAAATCCTATTTTCCCCTAATTACACAGTAAATTTTGTAATAAATTTTATTGTTGAATCTTCAAATTGTGTTATGTTGGTTTTGTGAGTGCTTGCCGCTTATTCCGCTGTGATTTACCGAGTGTCTTCGATTGGAGAAATTCCTTTCCCATAGTTCGCCTTTTTTTTATCGAAACTTGGGCATTCTCGCTATTATATATATTTTTTTATTATTCTCGTTACGTGCCAGCTATTGCAGTCCCAGCGAAACCCTGCTCGTAATACAGGCATAAACACAGGACTTGATTTTGCAGTGACAGAAAAACAGTCACAAAACAAGAAAAGATCATAATTTTGGTTTCGGACGAGGAAATTTTCATCTAGATGTTTAATTCATTAAACAAAAAGGAAAAAATTCAGTTTATGGTGGACACAAAGTAAGGGTCCTGTAAATCAAACTGAAAATGTTCTAGAATTTTCAAGAATATGCTAAAAACATACTCAGTCAGAACATTTGTTAAATATTCTCTTTCAGTTTAAAAGGTAAACAATGAAAATCAAGTTAGCATCCCTAGATTGTCCTATTGCTCAACAGCCTAGAGGATAAAAGCATTAGTTACTTGGATTTAGTTTGGTTTTATGGCTTATCAACTATTGTAGGTTATTTAATGCCAAAGTTAATCGGAGGTCATCAGTTCAATTACTGAGCTGTGTCACATGATGGCCCCAAACAACACCCCTGACACTTAGCTATAAAGCAGATTGGATTGATAGGTATGGGTCAAAAGTTCAATTACCACTGAGGAAAGCCTGGGTACTGTGGGAAATGCATGAGCACTTGTGAGATTGGCAATAGTCAGTTATGTTAAGAGATTTTGGGAGATAAAAAAAAATAAAAGGCAGTTTTATTGGGGACACAACAATCTATAAATGAAGAGATGATTCCTTTCAACTGAACAAGAGCTATGTTCAATCTTCCTTTTTATGAGACCAACTCAAAAAGAAATGTAATATCTGAAATACAACAAGTGTTTTTTTTAGCAAATCTGTAATTTCTTTTACAGCTATGAGGATAAGTGACAACCTTTCTTCTTGAAACCTATCTTTTTGCAACCTCTTTCTAATTTTGAGACCTGACATCATCACAGTTGGGTAGTGCAATATACTTTGGATCAGTAGAACAGAGAGACAAGGACAAATTAACAGATACAAGATATCTCTTAAGCATGGACATCAGAATGAGAACAATCTACCCATTACTATCGATTGAATCAAGAGTCCAGTTAGAAATTTAGAGGTTACTGACTTTGATAGACACCTGCCTCTGGATTTGACGAATCAAACTTTGATAGCTTTGAGGACATTTAAATTGATAATTTTTTTTTATAATTTAAAAATATTCTTATTTTACAAGACAGTTAAAGGTTCTGATGTTTTTATTGTTTCTAGTTATCTCATTTAATAAATGATGAATGAATTCTTGATAAAGTTAAACAGCTTTGCCAATAATGTCCAATTCATAAATTGTTATTCGTCCATAAAAATCTGTGCTTGTGTTAAATATCACTTTGATGAGTTGTAATTCAGTGCAGTCTGTAAGTTGAAATCTGTAGCAGAAAATTAAGGAAAAAACAAGGAATTTTTTTTCTTTTTTTAAATGTTTTAGAAATCTTGGAAGAAAAATATTTGTTTTCCAGATCATCCAGAATATTTAGGATAAAAATAATATAAAAAAGTTCAATTAAAATTTATTTGGTTGTCTGAATTTCTGAGAAGAAGCTCAATGACTTTTATCATTCATTGTCTTCAACTTTATTGTTATATTCACAATGTTTCGGACAACATGTCCTCCAGCTTTCAGGTGTTTGTTGAACTCGGGAGCCTACACAAACTTCAAACCATGTCCTTTATTTTATCCACTTGTTCTGATTCCATTAAACATAACCAGGTATAAGTGATAAAATCTATTTGTTAACTTACTTTCTATCATTATCTCAAGCTTCATGAGATCATTTTTATAAGTCTTTTTGTTTGATGGAAAAGAAGGTAGTTTCCACTAATATATCTTTGCAGATTGGGTTGTCTACAGCTACTGTTTTCAAGTGGTTTGGTTTCTTTGTTTAATGGCATATCAACCTTTGTAGGTTATTTAATCCCAAAGCCATTCTCCCAGAAGAACAGTTGTGGTACCATTTAACCCATAGCTGGGAAGGTAAGGGAGGTCATACCTTTCCCAAGGGTATTTGCCTGAAAGTGAACGTAATAGTGCGATTGAAGTACGAACTCGCATACTACGATTCCACAGTCCATCTCTTTAACCATTACACCACAAGGACACCCCTACTGTTTTCAGGGTAACAAAGAAATTGAAATAGTTTGAATACAAGCAGTCAGAAAGAAGATTGTATCTTTTCTGAAACATCTTGAATATGAACTATTTTGGACATATACCTTTTCAATAAAGTTGTACACTTGTAAAACCTGCAAGTATAAAAGTTTGAGCATAAAAGCGTTGCTTTGAAAGCAACACTTTAACCATTAAGCTGACACTTAGCTAAGACTAGTAAAACTTGTTACATCAACACAGAATCTAGGTACAAAAATTTTATAATAAATCAGTTGTGAGTGAAGGCAAAAAAATTCTAAATCTGAAAAATAAACCAAAATATATTTATATATAACATTTTTGGTTACAAAGTTTCAATGCTGTAGTTTGATAACAAATAATACCTAATAATGCCTATTCTGAATATATAATGTTCCACAAGAATTAAGAAAATCCTAGTATCTTTAGCCTAAAGAAAATTAACTTCTTATAAAAATTAGTCAGAGAGTGTACTTATTTATCGGTGATACAAGCCAAAAGGCAGATTTCATTCTCATGTAAATTTTAACATAACATAAATATTGTCAGAAAAAGCCTACTGAAAATGTGTAACATCACAGATGTATCTTGCTGGTGTTTGATCGCTGCTGGAATCGAAAAACCACTAAATCATGTTTTTATATTGGTGATGAAAGATGACAAACTTCCCACTTTTATTCAAATGTTTATTCATTGTTCAGACTAGCTTTACTTAATGTGATTTCTGTTTTGATCCTGTTCTTAGGGACAGAAATAAAATTTCCCACAAATACATCCACTTTTTCCTCTATCTCAACTCCAACTCTCAAAAATCAAAAAGTAACTTTAAAAAAACTCAGACTTTTATCCTTTTCTACTACATAACACTCCAACTACACCAAATCTCATCTCTGCATCTATAACTTTTGACAACAGGTTTCAATTCTCATTATGAATGTTTCTACTTGGTGACATATTACATCAAAATGAAACAGAACCAAAGTTTAGAAAAAGATTTCTTTAAAAAGGATATCTGTTGAGTGGAATTATCTTCAGGGTAGAACTTTTGTAGCATCTGTAATTGGCTGGAATCAGTAGTTGAGGAACCTTCAATCCAACAATCTTGGCCAGCAAATCCACCTTGAAATCGAATAACCAATTCTTCAACTTGAACAATCCGCTCTAAATCAATGAGAATCCACTGAGGAGAACCCTGCAAGACACAAAGATTAAATCAAATATTAAATGTTGACATTATTTTTTTCATTGCTACTCAGGTCTGAAGTCACAATTTCTCGTTCTTCTAGACTAAAGAACACTGTCAGTACTAGTATTTACCCATAGCTGGAGAAGAGATGGATTAATGCTCTTCCCAAAGGGCATTAGCATCAAGTGAAATGCTAATAGCTATATCCAAAATTTTAACTTGATTCAAGTCCATTTCACTACACCATATTAATATTGAATTCTTTAAATACCAGATAGCATCAATACCTGAAGAAATTTTTTTTCATTGTCATTCATATGACTTCATTTTTCAGAAGAGCATTTAATATTCTGGTTCATTTAAGAATTTACATGATGTAAACAATGCATTAACATCCCTTGATAAAAATCAACATCAATTTATTTTTTCTACTTTCCTTTTTTTTTAAAACAAGTACTATCAGGCTCCTGACACATGAGAGTGGGCTGAAAAGTTTACATGATGATGTCATATCTCCAGTTGATTAATATTTTTTATCAATGAGATCCAAGCACTGCAACACCGATAGAAGAAGAACTCAAGGGAGACTATGTGGAAAAAATAAACTTAATTTATTCACATTTCATGAGGGTATCTAGATCAGTCTATGAACTTTTACCCCATCCTTATACTAGAAAAATTCCCTCATAAAATCTTTTGCAGGTGTAATCTACAAAATTTTCTGAGCATAAAATAATGTTATATTCATTGCTATTGTAAAACCAAGTTGCATAGTTTAATTTAGCTGGATTTTTAAATAATTTCTAATAAAAAAAATGTTTGTTTTTCTCTTAAATTTCAAAAACCTTTTTTTCAAATTCGTTACAGACAGCATTTCAAATATCATACTAAAATAAATCCTTAAATTAAATTCATATTAAAACTATATATTTAAATCATTATTAGTGTTAAAATTATTATGGATTTTATATGTAAATTATTGTTTGTTTCATAGAATTCAAGAAAAAATGTAAATATTATTTAAAGTTAAAAATAAAAGCTAATGTATATAACAGAATATTTAGGTAAACATATTTTGCCACTAAAAACTGCCTAAGATTTCATAAGTGTCTTATGTTGGAATTGAGTTTTCAGATGGTACTCTATTTAAAGTAATTTATAATAAAGAAAATATTTTAGAATAATCTTAAACAGTTTATTTTATTCAACTTTAAAGTAACAATATATACAATCTTTTTATAGTAATTTAATAACAGTGTTTCAATTTGTTCTACAATGGTAAATAAACTAAAATAAACTGTTTGACATCATCCAAAAGGTTTTTGTTTTTTATTGCTTCATTTATGCAAAAACACAAATTTAAAAAATAAAAACAAAATTTGTGACAGAACAAACAGTTGGTAGGTAGGTAGTAATCTAATTGCAAACAAACATGTCAATATATAAAGATTTGTATATATATATGTAATCATAAACACAGTAAAAATGACACATCATAGCAAGTCTGCATTCATGTTGAATATTATTTTTTAATCATCCAAATTTTCCATATAATGGAGATAACTATTACCATTACAATAGGAACCTAATGTGTTCATGGGTTGTCCAGTAAGCTTTATAGATAGGATGTTGATTCAACATTGAGTTATTAAAATATAAAAAATACTACTTTGATTAACTTTAATTTACATAGGTAACTTTTCTTTGCACAGATTTAAAATATTTTAACAAGATTTCTTTCCAAAGTTTTAACATTATCATGTGGATAATAGTACAAAAGAAAATTTATATTCATTTATTCTTTTAAACAGAATTTTTTTATTTCAATTCTCTTGTGTCCATTTTTAATATTTTATACCTATTTTTTTATTTTCTATTTGATACTTTAGAGATAATAGAAATTATGGCTCATCTAGTCAAAATGTTGACTCTGGTACCATAATTATAAAAAGAAACAAAAGAAGAAAATAAAGGGAGGAGATCAAGTATCGTCAAGACAAAGACAAAACTAATTTCCTTTGATACAGTCATTACCTAGGATTGGACTTTTTAAAGAATTTTAAAAATCTATAACCATTTTTTGGTTTTTCTTTTATGTTGAAGCAACAGGCAATCATCAAGACATATTGATATTAAATATAAATGAGCAAAATCAAAAAGAATCTAACAAGTGAGACAAAATGATACAGCATATTTTCTGGGACAGACACTCCAGTTATTATATTTGATGCCAGACAGAAACTTTTATCTGACAACAGCTACGTTTACAGATAAGAAATGCAAAATGAGCGCTAAATAAGTTGCTTCTTTCATAAGTAATATTTGTAACAAGATTAGGACATCAGTGTAATAATAGGCCATTGGCCTAATGAGTAAAGTGTTTGCCAATGGTCCGGGAGACCAGGGTTCAATCCCAGGTCGAGTCATACCAAAGACTCAAAAAATGGTACTTGATGTTGCCTTACTCAACACTCAGCATTATAAGATAAGGATCAAGGGTAAAGTGGAGCAATCCAGATTATGGAGTAGCGCTCTCCCCTACACCTCAATGTAGTAGCTATTGAAAAGAGAGCCTTTGGGTCACTCTCGACTAAGGTTGACAAAGGTGATAATTTATTTACATACTTTATCTCCCTCCTGCTCTCTTGTACATCTTCCATCACATCAACCATTTTGCAGTCCACAAAAAGATTCAGGCCTTCTCCAAGGTTACTAATGATAAACAATAAGTTCCTCATGAAAACTTGAAGATGATAATGAGTTACAAAAAAAACTGATCTTGACTTAAAATAACCCAACAAGAGTTGAAATGCTGTAAAAACAACCAACAAACCAACAAACATCTCACTTCACATTTAGTCAACTTTTTATTGCTAAGTTATCTCCCTTGAGATCAAAGTAAATATGAACAAACACTTAGTATTATTGGATTAAAAACTACTTTATTTATTAAGATAAAGTATTTTAATACTATTGTAAAAACAAAAATCTTACTGCCACATGCAGTTGTTCGTGCTTCAGTCATTAATATAATATAGATATGCATTTACCCAACCCCTCCACCATAAGCAGAATGTGACACAAGGTCAATGTTTAAGCAGAGTACAACTAGTTTAAATTCAGATTTCCTTCTCCTATACCAGTTACCATACCAAGGTTAAAGAGCCCAGCCTACCTTACTAATAACCCATAGCTAGAAGAAAAGAGATGGATTCATGCTTATCCCAGGACATCAGCACAAAGTGAAATGGAAATAACCAAATCCATTTTCTTCGATAATAATCATTACACCCCATGTGCCTCCATATAATATATAGATATTTCATTATCAATGATATTCAGCTGTAACTTTGATTTCAGATGTCATAATCACAGATACAATTATTGAGATTCTGTCAATTTTGAGGCAATATTTTAAACTAAGCCTCAATACCATTGAAGTTGCTTGTAAAATTTGGGAAATGGGGGAAATTAAATATCTCATCATTCTGCTCCAAACGGGTTTAAGAATTTAAAGAGTGGTAATGTGTTCCTTGTACTAAAGCCAAGAAATGAGTGAATGTCAGTTGTCAATTATGATGTTTTAAAATACAAGATAGAGAAGAACTCAACAATTAGCACTGAAAAACCTTCAGTGCTTAGGATCATTGATCAATCTTTCATTCAAGCAGTTATTTTGTTTCAATTAACTAATGATGATAATCATTTTTAAACAATTACAGTTTCAAATAAATTATTCTTAATACTAATAACATGCACAATTATATGGTTTCAAGAATTCCTATCTAATACAAATAATTTATACACAGTTATATGGTTTCAAGTAACTATTCCTTAATCAAGAATAATAATTATTTGTTAGTGCTCAGTTATATGGTGTCAAGTATTCCTACATAATACTAATAATTTGCCAAACAGGTACTAACACTCCAGATCAAAATGGACCTGGGAGTAATGACAATAAAGGAATGATTCCACATTCCCAGAACTCAAGAATTGGAGCCTCAACACTGAATGCAGTTTTGTAACAGGATATTTGAACATTAGGATTCTATTATAAATTGTATTATAGCATTTGTCTATTTCAAATAAAGTTTGTCTTTTTTTTATTGTTTAAAAAGGTTGATAGCTTAGTTTTTTGTTTAAAGGTTTAAGGACTATTTAATGCTAAATCTTGTCTTTTTTGTAAATATGATTTCATGTATGTTAATATATTGTAGAAATAATTTTTGTTAATTGTTTCTCTCAGCATGGTCGATCCATAGGCACAACCTTCAAACACCTTTAAGATAAAAAGGGTTGGGTGTTTGTTTGCCATAAAAGCAAATTGAAGATTACAGTCAGGACTTAATTTTATAGGTGCTAGGGCTTGACATGACCAGTAGACTGATGAGATTTGGGCCTCTTTAACTGCCCAAGTAAGGGCCGAAATGGAGTGTTGCAGATCCAGTAACCACTTAGTACCTGATTCACAGACCAATTAGCCAACAGGATCTTGTCCTCAGGCAGTACAGGTCACCACCTACAACCAATAAATGGCCCTGTTGCGGTCTTTCCCTCACTGCAGAGGTGCAGTCCCAGCCAACAGGGCAGGGTTTTAAAAGGTATTTATCATTAAAGTTTAAATTTATAACAACCCCCTCCACTCCACACATGATGTCTAGGCCCCAGTAGTCTAGTGTTCATTTCTGTCAACATGCAACATTCAGTTCTGATCTTGTTCATCCTGATAGTCTAATCTCTGTACAGTTGCTCTGACCTGTCCAATTTCCAGATCACACCTGGCTTCTCGACAAATATTCTCACCTGAGAAAATTAATAATATCTAATTCCAAACTATCTCATCAGAATCCCTGCTCAGTGAAAATTACAATACTTTCCCATAATATTACAAACAACAATATTTTCCAAAAGCCAGTTACCTTGTTACACAGTCAGCAAATTTTACAAAACCAGCCAACAAGATAATGTATTAGAAGTTTAAATTTTCAGGTATTTTAGTAAAAAATGAATGTCAACCCATATTACTTTCCTTTGTAAAAAAAAAAAATCAACAAAAGTCAGGAGTAAAAAGATTTTCAAAAATTTCAAATACATAACAACAAATATAATATAACTATAAATCAACATTTATTTATTATGGTTACATTATGATTGTATTTCATTTTAAATTACATCAAGTAAGTCATTTCTATCTTTCAAAACAAAACTCAATGAAATATCTGTAGCAGAAACATATGGTTACCTTAGTTATAACGAAACAATCTTGAATTTTTTTAAATTTAGTTTTTAATTTGGTTCAATGAGTGTTATATTTTATCAAGTAATAAATTAAATGGTGAAAGTATTGTACGCAAAGTTTGCTTGTACATCTGTAATGTGCTAGCAACAAAAAGTTTGCTTGTACCTCTGTAATGTGCAAGCAACAAAATGTTTGCTTGTACCTCTGTAATGTGCAAGCAACAAAATGTTTGCTTGTACCTCTGTAATGTGCTAGCAACAAAATGTTTGCTTGTACCTCTGTAATGTGCAAGCAACAAAATGTTTGCTTGTACCTCTGTAATGTGCTAGCAACAAAATATTTGCTTGTACCTCTGTAATGTGCAAGCAACAAAATGTTTGCTTGTACCTCTGTAATGTGCTAGCAACAAAAAGTTTGCTTGTACCTCTGTAATGTGCAAGCAACAAAATGTTTGCTTGTACCTCTGTAATGTGCTAGCAACAAAAAGTTTGCTTGTACCTCTGTAATGTGCAAGCAACAAAATGTTTGCTTGTACTTCTGTAATGTGCTAGCAACAAAAAGTTTGCTTGTACCTCTGTAAAGCTAACAAGAAGTCTGGATAATGATGCACAGAAATACTGGAGATTGATTTTTAACTAAAAGATCTGTAAAAAACACTTTTGTTCTAATTGATAAATTGATAAAGAGAATCAACTCACTTCACTTGAATTCCAGCAGGTTTCATCTTTTCCATCAAATAAATATTTCTTTCCATATTGCTTCACATCTTTGTTCAACACAGAACTAACACTGAAAAACAAACCCAATTAGTAATGTTAAATAATCTAATTTTATGTAAAATACAATGTGACTTATTCTGTTTTTTGGTTTTCTATTTTTCTGAAGTGCCCAGAACATTTTACTTAAAATTGATCAAGGAGTTCTAATTCATCCAGAAAGCAAATAACTTGCAGGAGTGCCCTCCTTGCAACAGCCCAAGAACTTTTGAAAGAAAAATTACTCAGAAAAGAATTATTTGACCTAGAGATACCAGCAAATAGGTTAATTTTGATGAAAGAAAGAGTTCAACTAAATGCTAAACATTGGCACAAAATTGTGCAAAAAAGTACACTAAGGCCAGAATCATGAATATTCTCCTCCAGGTTTGTTCCTTCAGCTTCACGAGTGTCTACAGGTTGCACATCTCCATTGTACTTAATAGAGTAGGATCAGTGCCATTCTTCAAAGGGAAATAGCAATAAAATTTGAGTTGAGCAAGTTTTGATTTTTGAAGGTCCTCACAATAAATTCAATCTTCATTGTGTCATATTTCACTCTTTTGGGTAGGATGATAAATTCTACCAACTGGAATTTGCTTTTCTTTGCTGTTGTAGTGGAAATTTTAATGGTGCTTTTTAAAAAAAAAATCATTCTGCTATTTGTCCAGGGTGGTGTAAAAAAATCAGCCCAGCTTCAAAGAACCTTCCCCTCTAGGCAGCACTTACTTCCTCATCTAAAAGGGTAAGGGCTGTGTTTACTGCTCAAGACCAGAGATATGCTTACAATGTCCACTGTTATGAATAACCTCCAAGAGTAGGGCTATATTTGTCTCTGCCTCCCACCAGACAGGACTTGACACAAGGTCAATGACTCGAAGGTCAATTATAGTGGGGGTTTAGAGGAGGGGCAGGTTGGACCCAAATCAAGGCTCAAGTCCTGCTGGACTATGCTGGTCATCAGCCCACTTAGTACAAGTGGGTTCAGGCACAGATGCCTGTTTATAGCTTAAACTTGACAGCAAGGTCTATACAAGTGCTATACAAAGGTGTCAATGGTGCAGCTCGCCCACCCAAAATTGGCCCAGCTGAAACCAGGGGCTTTCAGCCTCAAGTAGACTTTTGTTGGACAATGCCTGCTGAGGTCAAAGCTAACAGCAAATTAATTCTGTCGGCCTTGTGGAGATCTGACAGAAAAATGCAGAGATCTTGTGTCTGTGAGAGCACAAATATTCAGCTCATCCCTGTCTTTAAGAATAAAGTAACATTTGCAACTAAAACAGGAATTATTTTGGCTGTCATATTTTCTATTACACATTACATATTCCATCTCTACATTTTATACATATTATAATATTATACATATGAGGTGTGATAAAAAAACAAACACTGAAACTGAAACTTGAATTTTTAAATTTTAATGTGCACAGCTGAATAATTCAAAAAATGATGTCTAGCTCTGTCTGTGCCAATTCTCGATTTGATCAGATTTTGGAGAAACACTGGATTATGTAAGTGCAGCACCCTTCACATAGTCACCAGATCCCCTAGCTCTGAGTGACTTTTTCTAGTTTCCTAATAAAAGATTCATCTCAAGGGTAAGATTTAAGGATGTGGAAACTATTAAAAGAAATATAACATTATTGCTTTATAGCATATCATATTCAGAGGTGCTTCAACCAAAGATACAAGGTTGAGTTTGATGTGGGAATTCATATATGCTAAGCTTTGCTGACATTTCCTTTTAGGATTGCCTCTGGAATCCAGGGATTGATCCTGACCCAACCATATTAAGTACAATATGAGGGAATGCATTATAGGAGGACAGGCCCATAAAACCTGAACAATATTTATTTTACTCTGTCCCTGTCTGGGTGCCCACACATTTTAGATCTATTAAGTTTTAATGTGAGACCAGATGGTTTCAATGGTATTAAGTAAAAGTTGGCAACTTTAATCGAGAGTGACCTAAAGGCTCCCTTTTCAATAACTACTACAAGGTGTAGGGGAGGGTGCTACTCTATTCACAGAATTGCTCCACTTTACCCTTATAATGCTGAGTGTTAAGCAAGACGGCATCAAGTACCATTTTTTTGAGTCTTTGGTATGACTCAACCGGGGATTGAACCCTGGTCTTCCGAATGACTGGCGAACACTCTTCACATTAGGCCAATGGCCCATTCCAACAAAATTTATTTGTTTTTATATAGAAGACACTGAAAACCTTTGTACTGATGATTTATTTAGTAATTACTAAATTAATCCTTACTCGATTATTTTTTTTACACAAACTCTAATTGGCGGATTTTCTTTGGAGTCTGAGAGACAGCAAATCTCCCAATATCTCCAGGACTCTTCTGAATATTTTGATTTTATTAGTGCTATGGTCTGAATGGTTTCAGTTCTTCCTCCAATCTACAGTTCACCAAAGTTTCCTTTTCCAGATTCTTGGGACTGTTCCAAGGACTCCAACTATTACTGGTATCTTCGTTACTTTCATGTTCCCCAACGTTTTAAATTTTCTGGCAAGGCCCAGGTATTTGTCCAGCTCTCTTTTTTCCAACACTTTGTGGGATTGAATAAAATAGATAAATAAAATAAACAAATATAAAAAAATTATTATTTCCCAGGAGCCCTCAGACAGGAAGCGGAATTTGTATTTGCCTGAAAAAGATGGACTTCCTGGCACCAAAAAAGAAACTCTTGGCCTCTTTTCTCAATATACCTTCCTTCTGGACAGATGCTTTTCCTGGCTTGGAAAGAAAGTTCCTTACCATGAAATAGTTGTCAACCTGTACAATAAAGGTTAAGTTAAAGGTATCCTTGTCCTTGCCTTTTTCCATTCTAAGTTCATTTACAGCTCCAGCCGACCATAAGAAAACAAGTTAATGGGGTAATAAGAGAAACCTAAGACTCAGATACCAAACTACAAAGTCATCCCATAGGACCCAGTAATTAACCAAACTGAAATGGGCAACTGCCAACAACCTAATAACCAATGAAATACTAACAACCAAACTTTATTAAGCCCCATAAATTTCACTCGATGATCTGTGGGAACAGAAAAAACCCCGAAATGACAAGTTCTTTTTTTTTGCAACCTAAAACTGTCTTTGGCCCTGGATTGGGTGATTCATTTGTATCTACAAGTCACAGAGAATCTTATGGATCTCATTTTCTAAGTCAGATTCTAGTTGGTGCATATACAATTTGTCACTATGGTGAAATTTCAGTCTCTTGCGCAATTCCCAATGGATCACCTTCACCAACCAGTAGTGCCTTTTCTTGTATCCCTTTTGTGCTAGTTAGCTGCATTCACTGTTTTATTACTATTTGTTTAATGTTTACAAACAATAACTTTTTCTCACTTTTTTTTTTTTTTGTTTATTTTTTCACGTTTTTCGCAAATATATCTGGTTCAATAGAGGATGCGTAAATAATTTTTATATCAGAATTTTCTTCACACTTCCTTTTTACTAATGAAACAAAAATCAATACACTTAAATGAAATTTTATTTTAATTTACAGATCTCTTTCTAGGGTGTCGATTACACGAGAAAAATGTTGGGCACTCCCTATGAAAGAAACTTCCCATACTGACATATTCCAAAAATCGTCATATACAAATATAGCTAATAATAAATCCCGTTTTTATTGGTACTCCTGATTATCTTAATTACTTCCTTTTTTAGAACTTTCAAAACAAATCTTTAAAAATCTTATCCAATTTTAAAAGTTAAAATCTTTTACAGAGATCGCCAAAGGGTGTTAAAGAGTGTTTAATGGCAGTAGATTTTAGTATTTATCCAAATAGTGTTACAAAAAGATTCTCTAACATAAAAAAATTATGAAACACAGTGGATATACTCATATAGTAAAAACAAACAATATCTTTTCAGCTTCATCTTACCGCACACGTGTTCCCTCCTGCAACAAAGATGTCATGATGAAAAATGGTTACCGTAACTTAGTATTTATAGTCGTAAAACATTATCTTAATTATATAAATAGTAAAAAAAATTTTAAACTTTTATCATTTCTTGACTGATATTCTTAATCAGTAATTATTATTTAGAGGAAGAAATAATATAGTTTTTTTAGACTACAGAATGAATAAACATTTTTTTTAAATGCGTAAAATAGGTACAAAACACTTTACGACATCTAAGGGAAATAACTTTAAATTACTTATCAAAGTTATTTACCTTGCATTACCTAAGTACAAGGGTACGAAATGTATCAAATTTCACAATTCCGATTTCTTTTATTTTCCTTTTCTTATATATATATATATATATATATATATATATATATATATATATATATATATATATATATATATATATATATATATAGTATTATTCGGTCCAGTTAAACCGGAGTTGGGAGTAATTCCATCAGGACAAAAAAAACATTCAACAGTGAACATTTAAATTTTCCTGGTAAAGAGCTCAATGTAACAGACATTACAGAGCAATAATTTCTTTAAGAAAAAACAAAAAAAAAACGAATAATAATAATAATAATAATAATAAACGAATAATAATAATAACAATAATAATAATAGTAAACAAAACGGATGTAATTGTAAAACTTGAAATAATTGTCCTATGAATGGATTATGTAATTTAAATAATATAGTATACCAAGGAATTATTTACCCAAAAGAGAATGTTAAGGACAAAAAAAACTTATATCAGACTTTCCTCCACGAAATTGAAAATTAGATACGTGAATCATAAATTTTCTTTCTCCCATGAACATCTGAAACACCAAACAGCCCTATCTAAGCATTTTTGGAGTTTGAAAAATAAAGGTTTAACTCCTGAGATTCAATGGTCCATATTGAAAAAGTCGAATACTCCAAAATGTTTTGATAGTAGATGTAATCTGTGCCTAGAGGAAAAATACAAATAATGATATACCCAGACCCTGAAAAATTATTAAATCAGTGATGTGAATTAATAGCTAGATGTAGACATAGAAATAAATTTAAACTATAGACAAATTATCATAGATTATGCTTAAATAAAAAAAACATAGGTTTAAATTGAGATTTAAGGTGAAATGAATAAAAATAAAATAAAAAAGATGAGAAGAAACCATGTGATGTGTACGTACTCTTCAACGGAAGGCTAACTGAATTAATTGGCTCAAAAATAAAATTTGAAATTAAAAATTTTAATCTTAAATTTTGAATTTAATCTAATATAAGTATTACTGTATCCTTATGGTAGGTTATTAAAAAAGTTGTTCTTTCCTAAATTAGCATTAAATCTGGAGTTTTAAGTTGAAATGTATTTAGATTTTAAAAAATAAACAAATTAATGTACTATAATACCAACAAAAAAACAAAAAAAACGGAAGGGGACTAAATGAGGAGAAAACTCTTCACCCCTCTTCTACCTCCTTCCACCCTTCTTTCCTATGTCTATTCTGAATTATTTTATCCAATAGATCTGAAGCAGTCCTGTTATTTTTGGTGTTTTTGATTTATATCAAAACCCATAACAGGATGGAAATAAATTTATAATCCTATATAAATATATATATACATATATATATACATACATATATATAATTTTATTAGCTTCTTTGCACTGCCAAAAATGGTATGTCCGAAAGATGCATGCTATTCTTTTTCCAAACATTTTCCTTGAAGAAAAATATTTTTAATAATTTACATGTTGAAACAGCCATTTGAGAAGAGACGGCTAAAAGTTTACTGCTCCAAAGGTTGAAATCATATTGATATAATATATATATATATTCTTGAAACAACAAAAATATATTTGCCCACAAAAAATTTGAATTAATTCTTTAAGTTTCCATTTCGGGGGATAGTAATGGTGTCCATAATGCATGCATCAAAAAAATATTCAAATTTATTATTCTTTTTTAGATATTTTTTATTTTAAATGAAAATTTCAGTCTGGCAACCTTGCTTACATATCTAAACAGGCACTTATATATATATATATATATATGCATAAAGAATTTTAAAGAAGATATCTTCACCGCTGGGCAATTTATGTAATAATGTGATGGTATCTAGATGAGTAAGTTTCCAGTTTCAATATTATTTAATCAGCAATTTTTGGAAAAGCACTGGATTATGCAAACTCATATTTATATATATTTTCAGTTATCACATTTAAAAAATGAAGCATCAAAACTAATTCTAATACTGAGGCAGCCTGTTTTTGAATAACTAAAATGTCTCTGTCACACTTTCTAGGTGATCACCCATGTAAGAACTGATCAGGCTCTTCACTCCTTAACTTTAGTGATCTTGTAGGAACTTGTGGATTCAGCTTGACTGATCCATAAAAACTTTAGGGATACCTCATTATGTTGTAAGGATTAGAAAGTTAGTCCACAGACCAGTTACTACTGAGTAGTGAGTTCAATCCTCACTAAATGCTTTATAGTTGCAGGCCTTGTGCTAAATCTTTGTTATGCTTAGTTTTTTGTGCACCTCACATGGTGTAATGATTAGAAGATTATTGCTTGAGAGTTTGGTTCTCCCTGAGGGCCTCATGCACTTGTGCCATGAGTTATATTTGTTTATTGTTATGTGAGGGCGGAGGGTCAACTAATATAAGCCAATACAGGCTGTATTGAAATAAAAGTTGAAGAAACACTCTATTGAAGAATTAAACTCGTCAAAAGAGAGTTTCATTCAGAGATACAGAACTAATAGAGTTTGGCAGGGCTGCACCCCACTACTTAACCTGATTTCAGACAAGAATTTATATATATATATATATATAAAGATTATAGGAAAGAAAAAAATGAGGAAATCTTTATATATATGATAAAAATAAGTGGAAAGATAGATGAATCAGACACTTACAAAGGTTTAATAGTACTGATATAGCATTCTTTTATTCCAAGACTTTCTTCAGAGGAAACATTTCTTTATTTAGTTTTTTACATTTAAGCAAATGAGGTAAAGATAAAATAACAGAGAAAATAAAGCTATAAAAGGGAGAGGAAGAGGGTCTAAAGATAAGAGCCAAATAAAGGGAGAAATAGAGAGGGAGATAGATGTGGGTTCAAGTGATGTTGATAAGGGTTTTTTGGGTTTGACTGCGTGTATGGTGGAGCATGATGGAGTCAAATGTATTAGGTTTCATTAAAGATTTTTGATGAGATGTAAGTGGAATTAATTTTAGTGAGAAAAAAGAAATAGGGAAAAGAAGACGGTGGAGGGGAGGGGTTTAGGCATATCCTGTTTCATCAAAGATATTGACTGGAATGGAATGTCTAAGTTGAAAGGAAGAAAAGAATAGAGAAAGGAAAAAGAAAATAAAAAGGAAAGAATCCTCAATAGTATGGTAGTATATAGTGAAAAAATGTCTTAGTTTTCTAAAGAAAACTTTGCTGAACTTTTGGCTAGATTTTTTATCCCTTCTGTATTTTGACATTGCTTTCATGTAGTATAATGTCCAACAATAAGGGTGAAATCTGATAGAAAACTGAATTTTGTTTTATGTGGTTTCTTTTGGAAATGACAGCAGATTCTAATAATCTGCTGGATTTTTTGCAATGTATGGGTTTGATTAGAGTGGCTTAGGAAAAATTAATGTGTTTGAACTCTAACAAAAAAATGAGGAAATCTGAATTTTAAAAGCATGAATATCAGTGATATATGTCTATCATAGCCACCACAGGTTTTTTTATAAATATAATCTGAGAGAGGATTTCTTTAAAGTGAGATTCTGCTGATATCTCTGTACAACAAATATGTCTTCTGCTTTTTCACACTTTGTCTATTTCTTGTTTTATTTTCTTATTTTCTATATACATATCTCTCCTCACCAATGTATGTATATATATATAATTGCAAGCAAAATTTTATTTTTAAGATTCTTATTTCTTTTCCATTAAATCTATTATTTGAGATAAACTTTTTCAAAAAAAATCAAGACATTTTTTTTAGTTTATTTATCATCTATATTGCCGGTGGGAGGGCTGCTTTTTTCACCCCAAATATCATTCATATTGTAATATACCAACTTGCAACACTCTAAATGACCTTGTTAATTTTGCTAAGGTCAGTAAAGTTGCTAGAAGGGGGTGAAGGAGAGTCCACTCCAGGCAGCACATACTCTTGCTATGCCACAGTACCATGTCTGTTTATGGTCCATCAAAACTGAGAAATAAGTGATTATGTGTGACTTCATTGAGCATCTGTTATGTGTGCTAGTAGAAGGCATCATGTTTGTGCGGTCAGGCCAAAACAACTAGTTGTTACCATCTTGACTCCACCAAGAAAAAAGAGAGAAGCCATTTCGGCATATTTGGGCTTTAGGTTTGCTGGTTGTGGTAACTATCAAACCCAAAGCCCCAATAATGCTGAAATGCCTTCCAATAAGCCAAACAGTGTCTTTTGTGATCCCATACTCTCCTATTTTTGATTTTGATGAAAGAGTCATGAATCATAAAGAGATTTAATATAGAATGTAACAAACTTTATAAATAACAGTAAAACTTTAAGACTAACACAAGGACATTTCTGTCCTATTGGCAGGACTTAGAATATACCAACTGCATCAACTGCATAGGAGTGAGAACTAACTACACAAAACCCACCCACCCCCAAAATGGTAAGAACTAACTACACAACAATTGATTAAAACTCCACACTCCCACCACCACCACCACCACCAAAAATGGTGTCCTGGGTGGAACTTTAAACAACAACCAGTAGTGAAGCTCTAGTTCTGGAATTCTGGGGAGTGTTGAGTATCCCTTCATTGCTATTACTGATAGCTCTGCTTAGAATGGTAGTAGCTGCTATGGTTCTATCTATGGGACAAATAGATCTGGTTGAAAATTATTAGTATTCGATAGGAATACTTAACTACTTTTTTTTTTCTGCAAAACTTTATTTATCAACACACTTTTTCACTTCCCAACTTGCAAAATAGGTAAATTTTTAACTTTCACTCACCCTACTCCTATTTTGGTTTCTTCAGCAACATGGGTTATCACTCCCACTACCTCAGTAAACCACCAGCGGCTGCTAGGAATTCCAGAGAACCACCCCCCAAAAAAACTCACACTACTCCTCTGAGCTATACTGCTAATTCTGTATACCACCTTCTCGGCTCATTAATTTTTTTCCCAAAGTGACATTTTGTTTAAAAAAAAAAAGAAAAGTACCACGAGGTACACAAAAAAAGAACTAAACAGGACACTTTGCCTTTTTTATTAATTTGCTTTTGCTCGTTTATTATATATGTATGTATTTTTTTTCATTGTTTGTATTTTGCTCTTTTGTGTTGTGAGATTCATAGCTCTTTTCTTTTATTTCCCTTCTCTTACAATTTTGTGTATCGAATATCAGGTACTCCATACCTGAAATTCAGGGGCCAACCTATGTAGAGAAGAGGAAAATCTCGTATTTTGTTTTGGCGCGCAATTTAATTCAACACTGAATTTCACCCAATCAGGATGACTTATCCTATTCAGCCCGGACCTTCATTTCCGGCTAGCAAAACGGGTGAGCGGCCAAATCCAGTCTCTTCGGCTTGAGACGGCGACCAGAACAGACGTGCCTCTGGTCGTCCCTGCTTAGCGATGCTTTTTAGCTAGACAAGCCACCCAGTGTGGACATCTCACTGTGGCTTTAACACTAGCAGCAGCAACATGGACACTCAACGAGGGAACCATCTAATTTATGAATTCTTTATGAGGAATCCCAGTTGAACATAAATTAGTAACATTCAGCACGCCTTCCACAGGCACCACTTCATGTCACCCCAAAAATTGACTATGTCGATCCGAGCGTAACTCCGCTCTCGACAACATGGAGATATCGCAGACTCTCCTCCAAAAACCAGATACAAAACTACACGGTGACTTTAAACACATCCCTCACATGTCCAACAACATGCTGCCATCTCAACATCCCGCTAAGCCATTTCGTCTCCAAAACTAACAAGTCTAAACACCACGAGTCTTGCAGCTTCCAAAAGCAAACAATATTCCATGCTGCAAATAAAGAACTTTCATTGTTGTGTGTTAAAGAAAAGTTTCGTAATTCATTTGTGTGCCTAAAAAATATAGTGTTCGGGAAAATAACTAAATTCCTAGAAACCGCTATATAACCATGGGCAAAATATTCAATAAAAAGAGTAACTTGAAACCATATAATTATGTATAGATTATTATTATTATTATCAGATAAGAACACTTGAAACCATATAACTGTGAGATTATTTGTATAAGATAGAACTAATACTTTTTCCATATTTGTATAAGATAGAGTTAATACTTTCTTCCATATTTGTATAAGATGGAATTAATACTTTCTTCCATATTTGTATAAGATAGAATTAATACTTTCTTCCATATTTGTATATGACTGAATTAATACTTGATATGCCATAAATAAACCAAGCAAAACTAAACCTAAATTATCAGTATTAGATTGGAATATATAAAAAAAATTAAACCAAGTATGATTACATAAAAAGCGATATTTATTATCAGTTACTAGAAGCCATATTAATTGCTTGAATTATTAATATTAAATTGGAATACTTGATATCATATAATATCAGATAGAAATACTTGATATCATATAATATTAGATAGGAATACTTGATATCATATAATATTAGATAAGAATACTTGATATATCATATAACTGTGTAATTTACAAAGAAATGATTATAGGCAAATAAAAAATGTGCAATTAAAAAATAAATGCAACGAAATATTGAAAATATAATTATGATCACAATCAAACATTGACAAATTAATCAAATTTTGAGCATCAAATAGTGACCAGCTTTTGTATTTCAGTAGGAAAATCTACAAAGACGTTACATGACAAATTGTCTCTAGCAGCTCAATGCAACTCTGCGACCGTATTTGATTTTCTCAGCAACAGACTAACCTTTGAAAACCAACTGGTAAAAGTGAAGGGAAGTACAAATTTCTTGAGACTTGAAAACAATTTATAAGAACAAATTTCCCTTTTTAAATGACTTACTAACAGGAGACATAAGTAAAAAAGTTGTTGTTGTTGACAACAACAACATCAACAGGCAAGGAAGCAATTGCCAACAAGACTAACTTGCTAACCAATATATGTTTAATCCCTACCCTCATAGTGGAGGGATATAACATGAAGTTGGTTTCATGCAGGGACTCCCAAGAAAACAAGTCTCCCGTGGAGGTGGGAACAAAAATTGCCAAAGTCCCATCAGAACACTCCCTCAAGAGTATACTCTCGGCATCAGACAATAAAGCTGACTTTTACCCCTTTTAGAGGTACTGTTTGGAGGGACGGACTTATCTTTTTCCAAATATACATCGAAGTACATATTTGGCTAACCTCTATTCTGCAGATATCCTTACTCACACAAAACATTTGTTCAATCCAGAATGTTGATATCATATTGCGTGATTTAACAGTTTGCACATAATTCAGTAGTAATCAATTAGATACTCAACCAATAGAAGGTTCTTGTTGGGAACCATAAACATCTCTCTCTCTCTCTCACTCTCTCTCTCTCTCTCTATATATATATATATATGCACATAAGAAAAAGAAGACAACATAGAATATTACATTGATATTTCACCATGAGGATAACTTCAACAAAAATGAAGTTTTATTTCACAAGAACAAAGTTGTCTACATGTGAGTAAAGAGAGAGAAGTGTACCACTTCTTGTATCTTTTTCTTAAATCCTGTATTGGTTAAGTTTTAAATCTTCATTTCTCATATCAGATTTTATTCCATTTTATTCCAAACCATAACTATATATATATATATATATATACACATATATATATATATGTATATCATTATTAATATTATTATTATTATTTGTCCTTTCTTGAGAGTTTTTCACACCAGCATTAGCTGATGTTTTCTCACTGGAGTTTGAGTGACAACAAGTCTCCTCAAGTCTCCCTCCAGGACTCTTCTCAGTATTCTGGCCGATTTCATTAATGCAGTAATTTGGATGGTCTCCCCTCATGCTGTTATTTCCAAGTTCTCCAGTCCTTGTACTAATCCTTTGGTGACTGTACCAAGAGCCCCAATTACAGTTGGTATTATCGTGACTTTCATGTTCCACAGCTAGGTCGATGTACTTATCCCTCTTTTCACATCCTTTCTGTGGTTTGCTGTGACAGCAAAGTCTACAATTCTGCAAGTTCTCTTTTTTTTTGTAGATTATTATAAAATCTGGTTGTCTGGCCTAGATTTGGTGATCTATTTGTCTGTCAAAATTTCACAGGAGTTTGTGCGTCTCATTCTCTAGGACAGATTTGGAGTTGTACATATACCATTTGTTCATATGGTCAAACTTCAACTTCTTGCACAATTCCCAGTGGATCACCTTACCAACCCAGTCATGCCTAGTCTTATATTCTTTCTGTGCTAATCTGCTGCATTCACTTATTATGGGATTCATCATTTCGTCTCTATCACCACATAACCCACATCTGCTGTTTTGTTGTGTCTTATCTATTCTCGCTTTGATATGATTAGTCCTTATGGCATTGTTTTGCGCTGCTATTAGAAGAGATTCAGTTTCTCTCTTAAGGTTTCCTATTCTTAACCACATCCACGTTTATTCATGTGAGATGTTGCTTGTTAGTCATTTGAAATGTCTCTAGAGTTGTTTTTCTTCCCACTTTTGTGTTTTTGGTTATTGTCATTCTGCTGGTCCTCATGTTGTTTGTAATTTTTCTGGTGGCTGTAATCAGTCTTCCTCCATGCTTTTCTATATAGTTTTTGAGTCATTGTATCAATGTGTCCACACTGTCTTCAATGCTGGCAAGTCCTCTTCCTCCCTCTTTCATTGACACATATAGTCAGTCAACATCATCTCTGGGATGCAATGCCTTGTGCATGGTCATTAGTTTTCTTGTTCTCTGGTCCATTTGTTTACATTCTTCTCCGGTCCACTTCAAGAATGGTCCTAAGTATTTTACCAGGGGCACAGCCCAAATATCTATCCCTTTGACAAGGTTCCTGCTATAGAGTTTTATCTCAAGTGATTTTCAGGCTCTTCTGAGATACTCTTTTTTGATTTTTTCTTTCCATTCCTGTTGTTTGATGGTGTCAGCTTCCAATATCCCCAAGTATTTGTAGGTTTCCTTTTCTCCGAACATTCTGATGACGACTTGATTTGGTAGTTTGACTCCTTCCATTATATGTTGTTTGCCCCTTTTCATTACTAGCATGGTGTATTTTTCTATGCCAAATTCCATTCCTATATCTTGACTGTATATTCTCAGTTTGTGTAAGGGTTTCCAATTCTTTTTCATTTTTGGCAAAAGTTTGATGTTGTCCATGTACATCAAGTGGGTGATCTTTTCCTGCGATTTACTGAGTTCGTATCCATCTGTACATTTCCTAAGGATGTGGTTGAATGGCTTCATGTCTGTCACAAATAGTAATAGTGATAGCACATGGAATATGCCACTTTGGATCTTTTCTCCTGCTAAGCTTTGTCCTCCTGCAGTCAATTCCACTCTCCAGGTTTGCTTGGTCATCTCGATAAACTGTACAATTTGGTCAGGTATTTTATACATTTGAGACAGTGTAGTATCCAGCTTTGGGGGAACATATCGTAAACTTTTTTGTAGTCGATCCAGGCCATAGCTAGATTTTTCTGTCTCATTTTTCTTTTGTTGGGGATGTGTTGATCTATATATAGTAGTTCCTCTGTGCCTTTGGTTCTCTTGTGGCATCCTTTCTGTTTATCAGGGAAGATCCCATGGCTTATCTATGACTAGTAGATCTCATTATTATTATTATTCCCCAAATGTCCATCCATTTGTACAGCTAAGGCCCCATCATTTTTGGTCTGATTTCAACCAAACCTTTTGGACTTGTTAAGATCATCTCTGAAAAGGTTTTAAACTAAATTTAAAGATTTGGCTCAGATTTTTTTTTTTAGGTAGAGTTTATCTCTCCCCTTGTATGTAGAATTTGTCTCTCACCATCTATGTTATATAGTCTCTCTTGTTGTGAAAGATCTGTCCCATATATTCCTATTATTTTCAGGGATAAATTATTTCATTTTAGCTTACAACAGAATCAGTTTTCAGTTTTGGAATAACTTCAAACAAAGTGAAGAGATTAGCATTGTTTTAAATTAGCATCTACCTAAAAAGTAACTTCCCACATGGTCAGTTCTATGTAGCTGCCACAAGCAGATTTGGAAATCCTGAGAAGTTCCGAGCCCTCACACCAAACAAGAAAGAGAATACACATATAATAAGCAATGTTGTGTATCCAGATGATCTTTCCGGATGAAAATATTTGTGATATATGATTTTGAAAATAATATGTATTTTAGGCATAAATAAATGAATGATTTTAACATAAAGTATTTTATGAACATCAATGACCATTACTTACTTACCCATATATAATACAATTCTAAAACCTGTAATACATATTGATAAATAATACTAGTATAACAAATGAACAGTGTGAAATTTTCTATTTTTTTCTTTGTTCATCTGTCTATAACTTCTGCTAGGAAGAGAATATAGTATCAGTGCATTTTTCCCAATAATTTTATGAGAACTCAGCTAGTTTATCATATAATCTATTATTTATGTATTATGTATTATTGTTCCAAAAATTCTCATTATGTCTATACATTATAACAAACCCCCCAAAATGGCTCATTATTGCTAGATTTTTATTATACACATAAAATGCTTTTAGAAAATAAAGGAATTTCCAGTCAAATTTGTAACTGAATGATAATTTTGCGGGGCCTGCATCCATTTGAAACATCATTTTTGATTATCTGAATCTTTAGTATAATGGGGATAACTATGAAATGTTGATTAGAATTCTTCCTTCTTTTCCAAATAGAAGCATCAGAATCATAATGAATTATGGTTCCCAAGGAAACCCAGGATAAGCTGGTAGCTGTGCAGAAAGCTATATGGTTATAAGTTTCCTTAATATACATCTTTCTCAAATATCTTCATCATTTTAGCAGTTCTTCACTTTTTATTGTTTCTATACTTTAAAGATTTCACTCTGTCTCTTCACCACACTTTAAATTTTCCAAAGAAGCAAGAACATTTGGAAATAAGATAATATCTCAAATTGTTATAAATCAATAAATTGTAATGAGTCGGTTGGGAATGTGGTAAATCACAACTGGAAAAATACAGTGACATAAGTAAGAAAGAAAAGATGTATATAAACTGATAGCAAAGCTGATAACCTACTTTAAAAAACTTCCAAATATGACCTAATATTATGTTACATGGCATGCACCAAATTTTAACATTCTCATTTTTTAGTGAGAGTATTAACATGGCAGCTTCTGACACCAGAAATGAAAAGGCCCACCATGGCACGAGCCCCACCAACTATACTAACTTGAAGATTGCCAGCTTCTTGAAAGTGGCCAGATTCTTTGTGTTCAAGATTTGGAATCAGCAAGAGACTTCCTGGGACAAAGATGTATCATCAAAAGAAAGAAGTATTCTTTGTGGTCATTTGATGTTATAAAGATGACTGAGTTTATCCAGATCCAGGACATGATCAAACACATAAGGATGGCCAGTACAAGTCATAACAAGATTCTACTCCCTCCCACATAATCCACATTACTTAGGAGTGGCTGACTAAGGATTTTCACACTTATGTCACTAAGTCAGAATCTTACCCTTTTGCACTCTTGATTTGAATTCCCCTGGGCTACGACACATCAGGTACCATCATCCATCAACCCAACTGTGCCAAGGAGTCATTGAAGGCTGATAACACTGGCTATGAATAATTATCTTATTGGCAGAGTGTAGAATATACCAACTGCTTCCACTGCAAAGTGATAAGAAGACCCCCCCCCTGTTCCAAATGAGTATCATAGATGCAACACTAAACTGCATCTTGTGGTAAGACTCCAGTTACAGAGCTTTGTGTGGAGTCACTTTTTAATTGGCATTGGTCCCAGATCCTCTCTGATCTAGAGTGAGAGTCCTATCTAAAGACCAAATAGATCTGTTTGAGATAATGATGTGTTTACTGTTTAAAATGATTGAGAACTGGCTCATTGGGCTAGTGAATAAAGTGTTTGCCAATGGTCTGGGAGACTGAGGTTCAATCCCAGGTCATGTCATACCATTTCACTTTAAAAATGGTACTTGATACCTCCTTGCTTAACACTCAGCATTATAAGGTACATATCAAGGGTAAAGTGGAGCAATACAGGAAAAGGAGTAGTGCCCTCCCCTACACCTCGGTGTAGTAGCTCTTGAAAAGGGAGCCTTCGCGTTGCCCTCAACTACAGTTGCCAACTTTACTTTTTTTTTTCATTGTATAGAATTGGAGACCATGAGTATTAAACAGACTTTATAATAAATAATCCAACAAAAGTTGATATGCCATAAAACTAATCAACCAACATGAATAAAAACCACCTGATCCAAGCAAGTGGTCACTTCAAAGGCTATCCTCATGGCTGTCCAGAAGGTTGAGAGTAGTTTATTGAATAATCTTTTTTATTTTTCAAAATTGAACATAATTACGATTTTTTTTTTAATATAGTCTTTTTACATTATAATTTGTTTTTTTATGTTATAATTTTTTTTTTATATAATGATTTGTTTTTTTATATTATAATTTGTTCTCTATTTGATAGTGTATCTTGTTTTTAAACTATTTCAATACAATGTAACTTTGCCAAGATTCATTGGAATGCGAATGGTAAATGTTGTGACAAAGCAATTAATTGAAAGTAAAGCAAACAATGTTGATGTAGAAAATTACCAAACATCTAAAATTATTTCTAACAAAAATAAAGGTTTCAGCTGAACAGGAACACAGCAAATCATTACTGTATCACTTTACATGAGATTAATACAAATGCAAACCAAAGACTTCTAAATCGTACAAAGCTTTGCTTATAAAAACATTAGTAAGGGTCAAATCCAGAGAGTGGAGGGGCTGGGTATGAGAATTGTCTCTTACTTCACTCAAAAATTATGGATAAAAAGTGTTGTATTCATTATTCAAGTGTCTAAACTGTATAGGAGGCATTTGTGCCTTGACGACTATCATCATAGGAAATAGATAAGACAACCTGAATTCTAATCCTGGACTAAGCTGTTTTCATTTCACTTAGGACTAACAACCTTAGGAAAGGCATGAATCTATATCTTCTTTCTCTAAGGATAAATAATAGGGCAAACTGAGCTCTTTTCTTTTTTTCTTTGTTAATATTGATGTGGTAAAGTCTTCCAAATTACTGAGTGTGGAAGATTTGAATAAAAGAAGATGAAATTAGAAAAAGAAGGCCATAGTGGATTATTATTACTGGAGGTGATTTTCAGATGAGATTATTATCAGAAAAGATTATTCCAAAAATAGGTTTTCATCCCAAGAGGTAAGTTATTATCAATGGAGATAATTATATCATAAAGGATTTATATCATTGGAGGTTATTAAACTTTAATAAGAGCACTAATTCATTGTATTAGTTATTTTTATGTTTTCATTAGCAATATTAATGTGTTAAACTTTTTCAAATTACTGAGTTGAGAAGATTTGAATAAAGAAGGTGCTGATTATTGAAGTAAAGGAAGATCAAATAAAAAGCCAGAGAAAGAAAATAACAAACATCAAGATGTAATTTAGCCATTTTGAAGAGACAAACAAAAAAAAAAAAAAATGTAACAAAACAGATGCAGAGAAACTGCACATGTTCAAACAACCAAAAGAAGATAATTAAAAAAAAGAGCAAGATGATCTGCAGTAAGACAACTGGAAACAAAAGAAGAAAACACAACTTGAATCACAGAAAGAATTAATCTAAGGCAACAAAATAAATGACAAGAAGAAACTGAAGTCAGGCTTCAAGTAGAACAAAGAAAATCATTGCAATCAGTTCAAAATGCAAATGAAATAAAGTAGTGTTACAAGACGAGATCTTGCCTTGATTTGAAAAAACAAAAAGAAAGAAAAGAAGAAAAGAAAAAAAAAAAAAAACGGAAGTTAACACTTCGAGTTCTCAACTCAAAATGAAAAGTTAGTCGCTCACGCATGGGCTCCACGCAGAACTTCCGTTAGCGATAAATTAACAAAAAAAAATACATTAATAAATATCCAATCGGAACGCTTCCCGCGGGGCACAAAAATTGCCGTTCTGAGCCTACAGAAAATGTATAAATAGACGGACCAAATAATCATCAGGCAGACTCTTTCCTCGGGATTTTAAGTAGGACTTCTTCATAGAGCAAATGTGGTATTTTGGTGATTGCAGCGCAAAAGGCGATGGACGAATGGCTTTATATTGTATTGTTGAATGGGTCGGCGAATGTGGCTAGCTAGGTCTCCTTAGTTTATATAGAAAAGTATGACCGCTCCCTTCCCCTCCCCAAAAACTTCAAGGCCTTGTGCCTTCTGTGTACACTACACAGAAATAAAGCAGACTCTTTCCTCGGGATTTTAAGTAGGACTTCTTCATAGAGCAAATGTGGTATTTTGGTGATTGCAGCGCAAAAGGCGATGGACGAATGGCTTTATATTGTATTGTTGAATGGGTCGGCGAATGTGGCTAGCTAGGTCTCCTTAGTTTATATAGAAAAGTATGACCGCTCCCTTCCCCTCCCCAAAAACTTCAAGGCCTTGTGCCTTCTGTGTATCATACGCTGGAATAAAGCAGACTCTTTCCTACACCACAGACTTGTTTCCCTCACACGATCCGTGTTAAGGATTCTTCGCCACCGTCCGGCGCCTGTCATCCGATACATCAAACGATCGCCGCAGCTACCAACGTCGTCCTAATTCCGAGAAACCCATCCCTTCACCACGAGACAAGTACAGTACATGAACTTTGTAACCACTACCACTGAATTCATTCCTCAACTGTAAACATATTTCTCCATTCTACTCTCTGTACTTAATCTATTTATAAAAATTTTCTATAACATCATTACTGTGTTATTGTGAGTATCTATACGTTCTTTGTTTTGCAACCATACGCATTTCTCGCCCACAACTCAGAATATAACAGTAGGAACTATTATTGGATATAAAATCCTATATTTTACAAAGTGTTGCAGCCGTAATGATACTCTATGAAAATATAAAAGTAAAAGTTCACTCACCAGATAGAGACAGATTTCTTTGACGTTGTTGCTGGTGTTCTGCAAGGGGGTACATCAGCCCCATATCTGCTCATAATCTGCCAAGACTATGTACTTCAAACATCAATAGATCTAATGAAAGAAAATAGTTTTACTCTAAAAAAAGGCAAGAAGCAGACTATGAAGATGACATAGCACTTCTTGCAAATACACATACCGAAGCTGAATCCCTGTTGCCTTGTCTGTAGCAGGCAGCAGGTGGCATTGGTCTCCATGTCAATGCAAACAAAATATTGAACAAATCCTGGAAGCAACATCCCACAAAACAGCAGCTGTACAGCTACCGACCTCCCATCTCTAAAACCATCCAAATAAGACGGACAAGACATGCGGGACTGGAGGAGAAAGGACAAACTCATAAGTAACGTTCTTAAATGGACCCCTTCACACGGAAGTGCAAGTATTGAATGAACAACAACAACTGATCTATAACAGCTCTGTACGGACACAAGATGTAGTCTAAAAGACCACCCGGAAGTGAAGAATGATAGAGACGAATGGCAAGAGAGAATCAGGGAAATCCCTGCTAGCAGCACGACATGATGATGATGATGAGGTAATGCACAAATAAGTAAGAAACGCCCACACATAAAATAGATCAGAATCACTAAAACAAAAACTTTAGTGCGAATCAGTGAAAAATTAAGATCTCAGATTTTCTAGAATCTGATTGGATAGGATAGTCAGATGCTGTGCTTTTACTTACATTGGTGCAGTTGAACTCCAAGTGAACCTACCGCAGGGGAATTTTTTTCCTGAACTAAAAGCTTTCGTTTAGAGCCTGGTACGGGCACAGTCCAACAAAGGCAGACTTGAGACCGTAAGGCCCCGGGCTTCGTCTGGGCCCCCTTCTGCATCATAGTCCTGCAGGGCTCGAGCTTCGGCTCGTGCCTCACCTTCTCCTCCCTTAATCCCCACTTTAATCGACCTTCGGATTATTGACCTTGTGTCCTCCTGTCTGGTAGGAGGCAGTGACAAATATCTCAGCCAGCGATAACATGGACTTGTCCTGCTCCTGGTTTAACGAGTGTCTGCCTGGTGTTCACACCAGTGGGTGTTATTTGGCTGAATCCCCTGGTCTCAGGGGCCTTCCCCACCTGGCTATATCTGCTTTGCAGGGTTCGTTTAATTGCTTGGTACCAGAGCCATCCCGATGCCAAAAGAACCAAGCATTTTTTGGTCTAGCCGCGCATGAGTCTCGGTTTATGCATTGCTCCCCACTATAAAACGACCTTGTGTCATATATCGGCTTGGTTAAATAGCCACACGGTCAGCCACTGGACATGCAAACACTTGACAAAAGCCCTCTCTAGTAACAACAGCACACACCGTTAACTACATGTACATACGAACACCAACCACACTTCCATCACGTTACCATGACAACACATCAGTCAACTGCGATTTCACCCCAACCCCCGAAATATTTAAGCTTGAGACTGGAGGTAGTTTGGATTTCTGAATACAGGCAAAATATATGCTTAAAACATACAATCAACAATGAAAAGTAAAGAACGAAAATGTATTTAACAGATACAAATTGATACACGTCTAAAGCAGGGTCGGTTTGGTCTGTATTAATCCATTTAAAATTCTTGAAATACCTGAATGAATATAGAATATCTGTTACCACGTAGGATGAAAATTAAAAGTAAAAAGTAAAGAAAATAATTTTATTTAATAGACACAAGAACGAAATAATACACTTAAAATTCTTGAAATACTTGTATAGAATAGCACGAACAATTATATAGGATAGAAGAAACTGCAGTATATGTGGAGTAATCTAACAGCACACCAAATTCAAAACCAGCTAATTATTAAAATAGCCGGGTTTCTGCAAACTGGATAAATGGTTCTCCATATATTTTTAAGACTTTTATAGTTTAAATAAACTCACCACAAATTGTACCCCCGCAACCCCATTTCTATCCACCAAACTTTGAGACAGGAAGATTAATAAGACCCCCCCCAAAAAAAAAAACATTGCTATAGAAGAATCCCATGAGTATTTTTCCATGTGTCTAAGTTGAACCAATTGGGTTACGCGTTAAAAAATGTATGCCTCTTTCAGGAATGTTTACAACAAATTATCTTTGTGTAAAATGCTCAAATTCAAAGGAACAGACGACATTTGTAATTTTATTAGTTATAAGTTGCATTTCTCACGGGGCATAAGATCACGTCATTGGTGTTCAACCCGATATCCCTAAATGCAAACTTCGTTTTACTCAGGAATGAGCAAAACTAAGTACAATCCTAGAGAACAGCAGAGATGAAAATGTCATTACATGAAGGTATTTTTTTTAGAAATAAGAACTAAACATCTCTCGACGATAAATTTATAAAAAGTGTTTGGTTCTTGAAATTGTTTTTGGCTTGATACAATTTTCTGTTCTTTCATGAAAAAGAAACACACACACACACACACACACACACACACACAAACACGTAAATGCCAAAAAACTCTTTAAATAAAATTCCGAATAAAAAAAAAAAAACAATAAACAAAACAAAAACAAGCAAACCTATTTTTATTTCTATATTTTCAAAAGGTTTGTTATATAATATTTTAATTAATTAATTTATTTATTTTTTGTGGAAATGAAAATTATTGTAGAGAAAAACTTCTATTTTATATTTTTAAAAAAGAGAATATTAATAAAGTTTTTTTTTAATATGAATTTTAAAAAGTTTGTTAATGTTCTCTGTTCTTTTGGAGAAAAAAACAACAAAAAAAAAAAAACAGACTAAATAAACAAAGTAATTAAATGAAAATGAAATTGTTTTATTTATTTATTTATTTTTTCAAAAAGTGTTTCTTATAATGTTCTCTATTCTCCTGAAGATAAAAAAAACTGACTCGAAAATTAAGATGAAAAAATAATTAAATGAATAATAAACAGAAAAATAAACTTAGCTACATTATCTTTCTTATATATATATATATATATATATATATATATATATATATATATATATATATATATATATATATATATATGTGTGTGTGTGTGTGTGTGTGTGTGTGTGTGTTTCTTTTAGAGGAAAATACTTTAAGCCATTCAACTGTGCAAATTATTTGTTTTAAGAATAGTTACTTGAAGCTATAATAGTTTAATAAGTATAATTATTTGTAGTAATTCGAAACCCTATAATTGCTCTCAAATTATTGGTGTTAGATGTGAATACTAGAACCCATATAACCGTGTACAAAGAAATTAACATTAGATAGAAATCGTATATTGAAATCATATAATTATTTGAATTATTAATATTTTAGATAGGAATACTTAAAACCTTACAACTGTGGGCAAATAATTTTAAAACATAATTTCTTTCTTTTTTATAAAATAACAGAGCATTTTTATCGAGTCTATGAAAAAGCTGTCATTTCAAGACCCCCATACTGTGAGACGAGCATCTTTTTTTTTTTGTCTTTTGGAGATTAAATTGTTGTTGTTGGATTTTAATTCGTAATGTATTTTATTTATATTTTCTCGGACCCTTAAACCAGTTTTCTTTTCTTTTTTGGGGGAAAATGACTTAAAAAAGAAAAAATAAATTGAATAAAAAAGCCACAAACAAACAGAAAACAGAAAAACAAACTAAACTGTTTCTTTTTACCTTGATGTTTTTATATGTAATAAAATGTGAGGGGGGCGTTCTTTTCTTTAGGGGTAAACACTTACTCAAAAAAAGAATTTCAAAAAAAGAAAAAAAGAAGCCTTTTCTTAACAAAATTGTTCCAATGTTTTATATAAGAAAAAATAAAAAAGCGTTTCATTTTGTTTTATGATGTTGTCTGTTCCTTTGATTATTTTTTTCATTGAAGTCAAAAACTAATTTTGTAGATTGTACACAATGGTGTGTGACGTCATAATTTGTTGTGAACATTTCTAAACAACAGACACCAATTCTAAACTAGTATTTCCCAATTGGTCAACTCTGTGTTACTCTGGTGATATTGGTTGGTACGCAATTATATTTTTCATTCAAGGACTAGGACAGGCGAAATATGTCATTCTTTTTGACGGACGTTAAATCGTTGTTGGGTTGTAATTCGCAATGTATTTTATGTATATTTTCTCCAATTTTGATAATTATTATCATCGGTTATTTTCTCGGACCTTCATTCACTTCAAAAAGGTAGGGTTTCTTTTTTTGTTTTATTCTTAACTGCACAAAAAGTAACTCGTGTTGACAGTACAAACACACTCACGTATACACATATTTTTTTTCAAATTTTTATTTTTGTTTTTCAAATTTTGAAACTTTTTAAATTTATAACAATTCTTTTAAAAAAATTCAGTTTAGTTGATTTGATTGTTTTGTTGATTCGAATCTAACTTATATGACCCCCTACAAAAAAGGAGTTCGGACACTAAAATTAAAATCTAAATAAATTCCAACGCTCGAACATTGAATAACTGACCAGCTAAACAGAATATTACAAAAATCTTCGACCAAAAAATGTTTTATTTTGATGAAAAAAAGAAGCCATATATGACTGAAAATCGTCCGCAATGTGTATAAAAAATATTTTTATTGTCATAATTTTCAATGCATTAGGAAGAAGAAAAGTCGGATTTTCGAAATAAGCGCCCAATTTCAAAAGAGGGAAACTTATTCGGAAATTTAAGAAAGATTGGAGAAAATTCCGATATAAAGTAAAATAACTTGTATTCACTCAAACCAGATTTGTTTGTGTTAAGTTGTTTACACTAAAACTATTTCGAACAAGACCACAGATTGTGCCAGTTGTTAATTCATTTGAACTTTCCTTCAAACTTTTTGGTTGTCATAAAAAAAAAAGAACAAGTGGTTTACGTGTTTCTTTATAATTTGTTTTATTTTTAGTCCTCACATCTTTTTCATGTACCCCCTTTTTTTTCTGTCTTTTTCTTTTTCGTGTGAGAGAATGACACTTAATTGTTCTTAACATTAAACATCATGCAAGTAAAGTACTATTTAAATTTTTCTTCAAAATAAATGTCTCAATCTGGTATTTAAAATTAGATAAGATTATTACTTTAAAGATAGTGCTGGGTTTGAAAAAATTGTCAAACACTTTAGTCAAATTAGCCTAATACTTACAAAAATTTATTGGCTTTAGGTATCGTTAAAATTAGCAACATTATTTTTTTTTAAATTACTTTCATCAGCGTTTTTTTTTTTTTTTTTTTTTTTTTTTAAAGAAATGAATATTATAAGAATTATTGCCAACATTGCATTTAAACAATCGACATTGTTTTTAAAATTGTCCCAGTTAAGATGTTTAAATAGATTCCCTTAGTCCCCTTAACCAGTGTAGTAAAATAAATATGACGATATTGCTGTTAAATAGCCAGGCCCTACTTCACTAATTTTATTATCTTGATTTTACCACTCCTGTAAAATTAATTGGGGGAAAAAAAGATTTTTTCACCCTGTGAATTTATTTGTGAAAAAAAAATGAATAAAGCTTTTGAATAATCTTCGGCGCTGTTCGTGTCAATGGAAAATGACTTTAGTGTTATTTAGATTAAAAATTCTTTAACTCCTAAAACTCGAAGTTCCCACTGGATCACCCGAGTTAAGCAGCTATGAACCTGTTCGGTTACTATCAGCAGATACCCTAGGTAGCTAAAGTCAAACAACTCTTAACTGGGATAGGCGAAAAAAGGGGGGTGCGGATTGTACAAAAGGGAATGGCAAGGGAACTTCCCTACACTCACACGACAGATAATACCAACAAAATTGCAATTCTCATATAACTGTCAACCAGATTTTTAGAGCAATATATTTAATGTTCTAAGGTAGAGAATAAAGCTATTTACAATCCAATTCGAAACTGAATAATGATTATCTGGGGTCTGCACCCAGGTAGAATGTCATTTTTAATTATCTAAATTCTCGATAACAGATAAATTTGTTAATTATTCTCTCCTCCCGAAACAGAAGCATCAATATCATCATGTCCCGTTATTACAACAGGAACCTAATGGGTTCACAGTCGTTTAGTATATAAAGGAATAAAATAGTTTCGAAATCATGCGAGAAAGAAAGAAAGTGACTGAAAGTGATTCATCATATTAAATTTGATGGAAGATAAGATTCTAAGATTCAAGATGATATTTTTTTTTTTTAAATTTAGAGAACTTTCATAACGCTGCTTATTTCTATATTATCTTTGGAGAAAAATAAAATGGACAAAAAGTCATGTACTTTACTGATTATTGGTTTGTGAGTAGTATTCTACCACGCTTTTGTTTAGCAAAAATATTAGTGAGTTGCACTTGTAGGGAGACAATAAATGTCTTCCTTTGGATTGTGGTCGTGTCTTTGGACATCACTTGTCAATCCCATAATTCAAATCACTCTCTTTTGGTTCCCGTTCTTCGAATGGATAAGAATGTCTTTGGTCACCGCTCTAGGAGTGAAGTGGACATGCTTTTCACTTGGGTTCGTTGAACAGAAGAGAGACTTTGTCTCCAACTGGTGAGGTTCTTTATTTTACCTCGCCATTAAAATGAAAAAAATAAAGACAAGTAAAACTTTCATAGTTTTTGTACTTCTTTTTATGCACTGTTTATCATAGAACAATGTGCGCATTTCATCTATTTGAGACTCGTTGTGTATTGTTGTAATACTGATGTTTTTATATAGGCATATTTACTAACCCCTCCTCATGTGTAGAATATAACACTAGGCCAGTTTTTTAATCAGAGTTTAACAGCTTAGAATTTAGAGATTTTCTTCTAGATCGGTTACTATACTAACGTTAAAGAGCACAGTCTGCGCTAGCGGGAGATTAGTTGAATACATTTCCTAAGAGTATTAGCGCTATGTGAAATGCAGACAGACTTGTCCATATTGTATGCATTAAATATCTTATATGAGTTAATCTCGTTTATTCACTGTTAGTGTACCAATAGATATACCAATGCTAATATTGGAACTTGGTAAGTGGGGACACAACTAAGTATTCTTCTTTGCACCAAATACCGGTAACGTCTTCAATAACAGATAAAAATTCCAATAGAATTAAGGAATGTTCAGGCCATAAACTTTCTTCCAAAAGACCCCCGTTTCATTCTTTCGAAAAAGACTGGAGTTTAAATAAATTTTTATTAGTACGTACTAATGACCGCCCTACCGGCTTGGGCTGTAGGATACGCCGACTGCATTTCTATGGAGAGGTAAGAGCCCTCGTCGAGGTTTACTTGTTGACTGTCGGTGGCAACCCGTAATAGTTCAGGACGGTATCCTGGTGGCTAAGCAGTCTTTAACCCGACAATGAACGTGGTGAAATGACTTGCAACATTTCACTTTGGCCCTTACTCAGCTAGACGGGCGGTCGGAGAGGCCTGTTCTGATCAAACGGTTGGTCATGTCAAGTCCTAACACTTTTATGATTGTTCCGATTGTATTATTCGGCTAGAGCTGTAGAATTCACCGACTGCATCTTTAAAGAGGGGTAAGACCCCCCGCCAAAAAACCGAGTGTCCTGTATATATGTATACACACGCTAAACAATTTGATGGTAAGGCTCCAGTAATGCTGAAGCGTTGGGTAATGCGGAGTACTCCTTCATTGCCATCACTCCCAGGCCCACCGTGGCCCGGAGTGGTAACACTTGAAAGGGTCCTATCTATGGGTCAAATATAAATGTTTGACATTTAAACTGAGTGCAAACAAATGACATGCTAAACTGAATTGTTTAAAAAAGAACTATTTGATCATTTAACTGTGTAAACAAATGACTGATGTTTAATTGAATTTTTGGTGATACATAGCAATACTTGGAACCATTTAACTTAGACTTATGCTAAATTGAATTGTTTGAAATATAGCTGTTTCATTATTGAACTGTTTGTAATCAAATGACTGATGTTAGTGATACATAGCAATACTTGGAACTTTGTTGACTTCTGTTTTCATATCATATATATCTAATATGCATGAATAAGCCAGTTTTGGCATGAAATAACCTATAATGGTTAATATGCTATAAAACCAAACCAAACCGATCGTATTCTCCTTATTTCTCTTGTGGCAAATAAGTACCCAACCATATTTTATCTAAACATTGCTAAAAGGCAGTGGCTGAGGGTAAATTGCGTTGAGATAGCAATACTGAAAGCTATTTAAATTGTACAAACATGATTAATTTCACTTGTATTATATAGCAATACTTGAAACAGAGTCCTGAGTAGGACACTAAATTGCATCTGAGGGTGATGTTCCAGTCCTGGACTTATTTTTCCGATGCAAGTAGCATTGGAGAACGAGAAAAGTTTTGGTAAACTGCAATTTGATTTCTTGAATTAAATTTCCATTTTCTCATTCCCCATTGAAAAAATAAGGTCTAAAAATTTCGGCTTCGGGTTATTCTTACTAAACTTTTAACCTAGTCTACCACTTCTGATTTTGTGCCAAATTAAGTTAAGCTTCTGTTTCATGTAATCAAACTACTGTTTTGATTAGATGTGCTTTCCACTTGTATCATTATTACCGGACACTGTTGTCAAAAGATGGTCTCACGAATTATTATTTCGGAGTTGTGACTTTGATTTTCTCTGAATGTTCTTGTTTGTAACCTTGAGTTAAAACTAAGCTAACAATGAAGTTATAACCTAGAATAAAACTCCAACAAATATAAGTCACTTATTCCTAGAGTATCCGCTTCTTTGATTATAGATAGGAACATTTTACAACCTCTCGCTGTTTTTTTAAGATTATCAACTTCCTACTTTTAACTTCTGTGGCAGGAAATAGATTTCCAGTGATAATTTTCTTTTTCACGCAGAAAATTATTTTAGCCAATTTATTTGCTATTTTACTAGCCCATTCGTTTGTCAAGTGGTTTAAAAATTAATGAACTCAGCTCCAGGGATCTTTCCCACCCTACACAACACGTGCTTTTCATTTAAAAGAGGTAAGAGTTAGGCTTATTATCCGACGCCTGAATCGCCCCGAAAGGCTAATACCAACGGAGCTGCGCTATTTTTGGTACCGAATCACGAGGTGGGGGCTTGCTTCTTGCGAGATCCTGACATTAAACTGACCTTGTATAATATTTTAGTACTGTGTGTTGCAGGGGATAAATACATCCTGACTATACTTTTATTTGATTAAAAAATAGACTAAATATCAGTTGTTGTTATTTAGACAAGCGAAAAAAAAAAAAAAAAAATCGGGGTTCCAATCACGGCAACGTGCACCATTATTCTTTTTTTAAAACTGTTTTATTTTGCTTCCATCTTAATTTTCATCGCAACTGTTCAGATCGCCTGTCTTGGCCCAGTCGGCTGGGACTGTTGAATATACCGACTGCATCTCTGCAGAGGAGTAAGATTCCTCCAACGAGTGTCGTGGATATGACACTAAACAATCTGATTGCGAGGATTCTGTAATACTGGACCTTTGCGTAGTACCCCTTCATTGCCATCGCTCCCAGGTCCACTCTGGCCTGGAGTGGTAGCACTTGATAGGGTCCTATCTATGGGTCAAATAGAACTGTTTGACATTTAAACTGTATACTAAAGATAAATTGAATTGCATGAAATACAACTGTTTTTACATTTAACTGTGTGAAAACAAATGTCAGCTGGGGCTGCTAAATACACTGACTGCATTGGGGTAAGACTCCCCCAACGAATGTCCTAGATATGACACTAAACAATCTGATGGTGAGGCTCCAGTAATGCTAGAGCTTTGGGGAATGCGGAGTATCTCTTTATTGCCATTGCTCCACTCTGGATCGGACTAGTAGCACCTGATAGGGTCTTATCTATGGGTCAAATAAAAGATTTTGACATTTAAACTGTACTTATGCTAAACTGAATTATTTGAAATAGAACTGTTTTTATATTTAACTGTGTAAAGAAAAAAACTATACTTTTACTTAATTGAATTGTTTGAAATAGAACTGTTTATTTGTATAAAACTGGATTTGGCATTAAATAACGTACAATGGTTGATATGCCATCAAACCAAACTACACCGCCTGTTTACGGTCATCAGTAAACATTACTGTTCAAGCAAAAAGAACACGTTCAAGACGAAACTTGAAACCTCATCCTTTTTGTCTGGGATGTTGCGGAGCCGATAAGCACGTCGACCCCGCAAATTATTTTTGAGTTTGTTAAGCGTGTGAGTAATTGACAGCCAAAGAACAATGAAGAGAACAAAGGCGAGATAACAGTAAAACAAATGACAATTTATTTGTCGTAGGTTACAGAATTGGTAAAGTTCATTTGGTGTCGACATTGTTGGTGGAGTCAGCTGGATGATTGATATCGGTAGCTGGTAAAGTCGTCGTAGTTGGTAGAGAGACAGCTGAATGATCGATGTTGGTAGCCGGTATGGTTGTAGTTGGTAGTCAGCTGGATGATCGATATCAGTAGTTAGCTGGTATGGTCGTTGTCGTAATTGGTGTGTTGTCGTTGTTGGTTGGCTAAGACTATCGTGTCTTAGCTCAACAAAGTCAATAGAACAGACAGGGAACCGATAGCTAAGGTTGCTGTATCTTAACGCTGCGAAGCCGAGCGAACGGACAGGGAAACCGTGGCTAAGACTTGCCATACCTTAGCGCTGCGAAGCCTAGCGAACAGACAGGGAAACAGTGGCTAAGAGGTAAAAAAAGAAAGAAACCTGAACTTTTTCTCTGCCCTTAGAACTTTTTTTTTTTTTTTTTTTTTAAACCACCAAATTTATCTTTTCTTCAACTATCTATCCAGACAACAAGTACAACTACAACACAAATAGAACCCTTAGTTGAATGGACCTCCTTCTCTCTATATTATCATGTTTTTTTGTTTTTTTTTTTACATTCATGAATATACCTTCTCATTGTGCTTAACCCTTGATTTTTGTCATTGATTTTTTTACTCTTTATCATCTTCTCTTTGTCTCTGTGCATGTATTATAATGGTATTAAGACCTAAGTTTTACCATTTCAAAGTTGACATTTGTAAATAAAGCCAAGTGGAAGATAACTGGTATAGATGCAAGTCAAGAAAAATTGATATCTTTAGAAACAGGAGAAGTCATAGGATTAGAGGTAGGTATTCTGTACGCTGAACAATAGTTTTTTTTCATAGCAGGACTGTCTTCATTTGTGCACCAAATAGAATAAGACTGGGTCTTCTACATTGTACTATACATATAGTCAACAAATTCATAGTAACAGAACCCCTCAGAGGGTTTAATGTATTTATTTCTCCATGATTTTTCCTGATCAAAATTATTTAAACTTAAAAATATTTCTTTGGAGAATCAAATAAACTTTTCTTCTTTTTTTTTTTTTTTTTTTTTTTTTTTTCTAATTACTTTTTAACATATATTTAGATCCACTGAGAATTGTAGTTCAAGATTTATGTGCAGATAAAAGCATACTCATACACTTCATTAACATTTGGCCCATAAGTTGCTCATAACAGGGAGATTGCAGTTTGACCTAGAGTAACTTGTCTTTACTTTTAGAATAAATGAGCCAAAATAAAAGCCACTGTTGTAGATGTTTAAGTGATTTTATTTAGGGAAAATATTTTTATGCTTGTCTGCTTAAAATTTAAACTTATTGTAATAAATAGATAAAACCCAATGCCAGTATAGACTATCAAACTTAATATGCAACACGAAAAATAAAACAGGTGGGATCCTATTTTTTTTAAATTTTTTTTTTTTTTTTTTTTTTTTTTTTTTATGTCTCATCTGAACATTTTAGTACCAGAAATTATTTTAAAACTGAAAGAGGCAATAACAATAGGACGGCACACCTACCATCAAAAATGGTACTACAAGTTCTTATAACAGAAAAGGTGTGTGTGTGTGTGGAGATAGTATCAATAAGGAGAGAGTGAGGACACAGGTTAAATGGTTGGTAGCTGTGAAGGACATGGGGTTATTATGCAAAATTTATGAAGTCAAAATGGGATCACTATTGTAATGAATTAGTCAAAAACACAAGTTTTATTTAAAAAAAAAAATAAAGCAGAATTTTATGTAAGTTGGTAACAACACAATTTACTGGAAGGAAACTGATTGAAAAGCATTTTTTTTTTTATGAACAATAATCTCAAGTGATTACATTCTTTAGTTTAAGCAATAAAACACTTTAATCCATTTTGGGATTTCAAAAATTTTATTAATGCATTCACATTTTTGTTAGTGATTTGATGGCATTTTTGCATATTGCCTAAAAAGAAAATTCTGCACAAAATACGTGATCAACTTTTATGTAAAAAAAACAATAACCGGATATTTGGACCTGGACAATTTGGCAACAGATAACTTCTACTCAGAGGTTTCAACAGCTCGATGGTACTCACTAAAAAAGAAGCAATTTCTTTCCTCCTACCCTTCATATGAAAGCAAAGATTTCACCAAATATAGAAACAAAATATTCCTCAACTCTGATTGAAAAAATTTTTTTTTTTTTTTTTTACAAAATCATTGATAATTATATGCTGTATTATAATATTATTTTTTTTATAAACTTTTTTACATTATCATTGAAAAGTTCTAAAAGTGTTTTTGAAATATTTATAAAACCAAGAACAGCATAGATTTATGTACATAGCATTAGATTTATATATCATCATTGCATTTTATTTTAGCTTACATACAGTTAGTTTTTTGTCTTTAAAATCATACCACAGCTGAAATGACCAAATTGAAGATATTCATGGCCAAAAATGTCTGGAAACTTTAGAAAACCTATCTATCCATTTTTCCTACTAACAGTCTTTTTGTAGTCCACTGCAGGACTGGAGCCTTCCCCAAGGTGTGCAATAACGGGGAAAAATGAGCCTTATACTGCCATAATGGCTCGAAATGTTGGCAAAGGATTACAATTCAGAGTTCTCCTCTGTTAGATTGGATTCCTTACAAAGACTACATGTTAATAGATATGTTTTAGTATATTACTGATAGCAGAGCAAAGAATAGATGGATTCATGCCTTCCTAAGTGAATGCAAACAGCTTCAGCAGAATTTTAACTTGGCTTTCAGATTCTGTTTTCTGTGTTAACTATTACTCTATCAGTGCATCCAAATATATTGTGTGTATATGTGTTTGTGTTTATATATGTGTGAATATATATGTGTGTATTTAGCAACCACTCCACATGAGTATGATCTGACACAAGGTCAAATTTTCAGAGTTTAACAAGCTTGAATTTTTCTTTCTAGACTACTGGGCATATCAAGCTCAAAAGAAGATACTTTTATATATATATTTTTACCAAATGTATTAGTGCTATGTTAAATGCAAAGAACATTGTCCAGAATTTGAACTCTAATCACTG